>JAHRHZ010000017.1:36195454-36263302 GCA_024137785.1 Ginglymostoma cirratum | reverse complement strand
CTCTCTTCCCCCTCTCTTCCCCCTCTCTTCCCCCTCTCTTCCCCCTCTCTTCCCCCTCTGTGTGTGTGCGGCCCCCCACTCCCGTCTCTCCCTGTGTGTGTGTGTGTGTGTGTGGGGGTGTGTGCGCCCCCCCCACTCCCGTCTCTGTCTCTCTCTATGTCCCCCACCCTTCTGTCTCTGTCTCTGTCTCTCTGTGTCTCACTCATCCTCCCACCCCACCCCAACCTCTGTCTCCTCCATCCCCAGAACTCTATCCTCTCCTGCCAGGACCAGTGCTTTGTAGGAGACCAGGGCTATGAGTACTCTTCTTCGGTGGCGACGTCAGCCAGTGTTGACATTTCCATGGAAACCTGGTACTCTCAGTGGCCGGGCGGTATCCTGGACAACAGCAGAAGCAGCCAGCGAGAAACCCAGCCACAAGGTAAGAGTCACAGGCCTGGGCCAGGGAGACAGCTCCAGGCCTGGGGCGGTGGGGAGCAGCTTGGCCTGGTCACCCCGATTCATGTCCCTGGTGCAGAGACAGAGCGTTTCTGGCAAACCCCAGACTGCTGTGCTCCGGTTAAATAAAGCCCAGCAAACAGTGCCGTTCGCTCAGTGCTGGAGCTCAGCTTTTGTATGTTTTTTTTTATTTGCTGGATGGTTTGTTTTACACACCCACACTGTTACCTCGACCTTTGGCTCGCTTCCCCTGAAACCTGCCCTCCAGAAATGAGCCGAGCTAAACATTAAACCAGGAAGCGGCGTGAGGAGCGTGCACAGCCCCGAGTCGCCCCGTTCCTGGGCGCCGGGGAAGCCGGACCCTCTGTATCAGCAAAGGGTCCCGGAGCTGGCCTGTGGATGGGAGAAACTGGAGTCAATGTCTTTGGCTTCCACTTTCCAATCCATAATCCCTGGCATTTACAAAATCAAACAAATATCCGATTTGTTACAATAAACACGAAAAAAACAACTAAAATGTAAAGTAAACATTACTAGTTTGTATAGTCTGGCTTTTAACAGTTTGGGAGAGTCTGTTTAGCTTTTACGACCACAACACGTAGAGTCAGCATTAAGCCATTCGGCCCATCCAGTCTGCTTCACCATTCCATCATGGTTGGTGTGTTTCCCAGTCTCAGTTTCCTGCCAACCCCCTTAAACCATGATTCCTGACTAATCAAAACCCATTGATGACACTCGATGACTTGGACTCCACAGCCTTCTGTGGCAGTGAGTTCCACAGAGGCGCCCAGCAATATGGGAGAGTCTGGCAAGACTGGTACTACTGGTGTGGGGCAATTTGTTAAACTCAGTGATTTGGCATCACTCAATGACTTGCTTCTATTTCTCAATAGACTACTTCCTGGAATATGATACAAGCGTCCAAGATGACTTCAGGTGGACAGGCCACTTATCATCTCAGCTTTATAAAAATAAACAGGTATTTTGTTGCTTCAATTGTTATCCTTAGCGATTCAGTTAATCTTCTTGACTAATACTTACAAATCTAATAACTGAGATAAAAGGTACTGCAGATCCTGGAGAATCCGAGATAACAAGCATGGGGCTGGATGAACACAGCAGGTCAAGCAGCATCATAGGAGCAGGAAAACTTGACGTTTCGGGCCTAAACCCTTCATCAGAAATGCTAATCTAATAACTATTGAGCAATGAGAATCAATGACTTGATTTCCTTGCACTATCCTGGGCCAAGAACATAGAATGACTCCCCAGGTTGTTCCGCCATTCAATTAGATACTGGCTGATCTACATCTCAACTCCGTTTACCTAACCAAGAAATAGAAAACATTTCTAGAATCTTTCCTAAAGCTCTGAATTGCTTAGCCTATTGCATCGTTCAAAAGAGAATTGGATTGTAATCTGAAGGAAAATGCCATCCCAAGGCTACAGGGAATGAGTGAGGGGCTTGGACTGGATGAGTTGTATTTGCAGAGAATTGGAACATACATGATGGGCTGAATGGCTTCCATCTGCTGTAACCATTCTGTACTTCTATGGACCAAGGTGAAGGCTGCCTTAATTGGAAGGCTCCTACTAACCAATTGGAATACTTCAAGAACACAGCACCACACCAAACTTCAGAGCTTTACATTTGAATTTTCATATTCCATTTTACATTTTTGCACAGATTACATATATTAATACAACACAGCTAGAGGCTATTCTGTCTAGACCATGTGCGCTGGATCTTTGGTGGATCTATCCAGATAATCTCAATCCATTTGGTGCTTTTCACAGAGAAAACAAACTATCCTCATCTCTCCCTGGGATTGTTTTGTCAATTATCTTTGGAACTTAGCAAAGGGGGAGGCCATTCAATATCTCAAACCTAGTCTGCTATTCATAACTGAGATCATCACTGATCTGCCACCTAATCTATATACCCATCAAAGGGAGGCAATGGCATAGTGTTAATGGCACTGGACCAGTCATCCAGAAACTCTGGCTAATGTTCTGGGGTCGTGGGTTCAAATCCCACAATTGGCAGATGGTGAAATTTGGATTTAAAAGAAAATGGAATTGATCTGGGTATTAAATGTTGGCCTAGCCAGAAAGACCCACATCCCATGAGTGAATAAAAGGGTTCCATGCCTCATATCCCTTATTAGATTTTTCCTATCAAACTGTATCAGTTCTGTTCTACTGAAGAATAATCCTATTGGACTCAAAACATTAGCTAAGTTTTCTGATGAAGGGTCTAGGCCCGAAACGTCAAGTTTTCCTGCTCCTATGATGCTGCTTGGCCTGCTGTGTTCATCCAGCCCCATGCTTGTTATCTCGGATTCTCCAGCATCTGCAGTACCTTTTATCTCTGATACAATTTTAACCCCTTAGCTAAGTTTCCCTTTACACAAATGCTGCCAAAACTGCAGTGTTTCTCCGGCACTTCATTTTTATTTAAGGTGTTTTTATTCATAACGGGATGAGGGAATCATGGCCTAGGCAGCTTTTATTGCCCATCCCTATTAGCCCGGGGGGCAGTTGAGTCAACCACATTACTGTGGGTCTGGAGTCACATGTAGGCCAAACCAGGTAAGGATGACAGCTTCCTACCCTAAAGGACATTAGTGAGCCAGATGGGTTTTTCCGATGATGGACAATGGATTCATGGTCATCACTAGATTCTTTAATTCCAAATATTTTATTGAATTCACATTCTACCATCTGCCATGGTGGGATTTGAACCCGGTTCCCCAGAATGTTATCGAGGTCTCTGGATTAACAGTCCAATAACATCGCAGAAGATGTCCTTGTGGTATTATTGTACTTTTATGAAAATCTATCAGTCTCTGTTTCATAATAACAGTTGAATGATCACCAAATGCTGTTTGTGGAAGGCAGTTCCAAACTTTGACCTCCCTTTGAAAAAACAGCTGTGTTCTCTTATAGCAGCCAGTGGAAGCAATATCTCCATTCAATTATATTAGCTCCTCAAAATTTTCAACACCTCAAATAAATCTTAACCTTATTGCTCTGAGAACAATCCCATCTTATACTCCTTATTACCACTGGCCTGCAATCAGGGAAAACTAGTCTTTAAAGTGGAAAGTCTCGAGCCGCTGAGGTCATGTCTGGTGTACAAGAAGATGATTGAGGGTATCGAAGAACAATTATTGCACCCCCCCAAGACATTGTGGACAGAGTTCCCAAAGATAACGTCCTTGGCCAAACTGCTATCATTATCCTTAAATGATCCACATTCAAGAGAAAGATAGGGCACATTTTGGGCACCTTGCAACAGCAAATTTGTTTGTAATATAAAGTCTCTGGTAATTATTCCCACAGCTTCAGGACACTCTTGAACAAAAGGAGGAAGAACTTGCTAGACTCCATGAAGAAAATAGCAAGCTGAGAGAATACCTGAACTCCACTTATGTCAAATCCTTGGAGGACAAGGCCAGGGTATGTGGTTGTCAAAATGCATCCATGCTTCTGTGTGCCAAACCAGATACCCCTAAATATAAGACAATATTAATTTTTGGTGATTTATTTATGTTCACCCACAATTTATCAGCGCTGGGGCTTAGTGTTGGTAAAAAATATTCCCAGATCACCTGCAGCATGGATTGAGTGTGGAGTAAAGTCTTCTCTACAATGTCCCATCAAACACTCCCAGGGCAGTTACAGAACAGGGTTTGAGACAGATAAAGCTCTCTCGACACTGGCCCATATCTAGTGTAGTTATTGTAACACAAGGAGATTAGCACCAATGTGAAACTTTAACCTCCCTGATCTTGGCATCTTGGTCACCTGATTTTTAATGAGTCAAATAAGCCTGATTGGGGTAGTTCAATGTTGTGGGTTCCAATTCATTAGGGATTAGGTTGTGACTGTTCCAAATATATCTTACTGTTATTAGCAGCGAATGTACCTTAGTGTTGGCTGAGCCTCACTATTGAGCACTCTTGACTTGAGGCCAGAAGGTTGTGGGTTCGAGTACCACTTGAGGGCGTTGCCAAATTAACAGCTTCAATAGCATATTGAAGGAGAATATGCTGCACTGTCCATGGTGCTGTCTTTTGGATGGGTTGTTAAACGAAGGCCCCATCTGTCCTCTTGGCTAGATGTAAAAAAAAAAACACCTAAGGAATTTTGTAGAAGACCATGGTGTCCTGACCAAAATTCGTCCTTGAATCAACCTTCCCATACAGATTATCTGGTCATTTTTATATTGCTGTCTGTGGAAGGTGTTGTGTACAATTTAGGTTCCCCACTTCCTATATTGTAGCCCTTCAAAATCTCTTCTTTTGCTGGCAAAACACAAGCAGACTTTAAGACTCTAAAAAGTCGTCTTTTTCTTCAAAGTTGCAAAAAAAAAAACTTGCCTTGTTTTCATTTTAACAGAAATTATTGATTCAGAATGGGCAAAAGAATGGAGGGATCTTCAAATGTAAGAAGCGCCTGTTTCAGAAGCAGGAGGAGGCTGGAGATTTCTTTGCAGAGAAACCAGCAGCAGAGAGCCTCCCAAAGAGAGGACGAGGGAACCCAACCTGTAAAAATGGAAGTAGCAGCCATAATGCCCAAGATGACCATGGTACTCCCTATGTCGAAACCTGGGTGCTCAAGACTTTAGGATTAAAAGATGCCAACACTATTGATGACAGTTCTTCAGCTAACTACAGTGCCATTATTTCTGAGACATTGGTTGGTTACAACAGTGATCAACTGAAGTTGACCGAGTACAGCACGGACTATGCAACGCCAGCAGGTTACGGCCAGGATCTTACAGTCCCGGAGAATTTCCTTGCCAGTTCCTGTCCACTGAACACTTCCTGCACAAGCGAGCTCTCTTCCTGCCCCTATTATTCGGCACCGTCTCGCCCGATCCATGCACTTTACCAGCCCGCAGCAACGCCCTTCCAGGCGTGCAAGACGGCTCCAAACAAAACGGACGTGGCCTTCTCCACCTCACTCAATCCTCACCGTAATGTGAAGACGCACACCTTCTGCCAAGGCCAGGCCTTTGTACAGCGTGATGGGGAGGGAGGTTGGAGGTTTACCTGGGTCCCCAGCCAGGCAGATTGACCAATCCAGATTGCCACTGCTACAGACTGTTTACAAAACACACGAGTTCCCTGCACTTGAAATACTCATGAAGGATATCAACAGCTTTGCACAAATTACCAACCAGTCTTGAATTTGTCTCTTTTTTAATCTGAGAACATGACTCTCAACCTTAGAATTAGGATAGTGTAACTTTCCATTGTTCTGAGCGAGATTAGAGACACTAATTTTTTTTTTTCTTCTTCTGAGAATATGTTGTGATTCATTTGGGACGAAGATAAAGGAAGCACTTACTGTTTATAACCTTGTCAGCATGTTTTCACATTGTGAGTTGCTTCTGGAATCCAATGAGGGCAAATAGATGAGGGAGATTCCAGGCACATCAGTGTGGATCAATGACCAGTTGAACTGCCCTCTTTTAAATAGTGTTTTTTGGAAGGAGACCTGTTAACTGTTAGCAAGGAGATTGAAGAGGAGAAGTTGGGTGTTCTCTCAAATGATGACCCTTGATTCTTGAACATCTACCTGAAAGGGCAGATATGACCATAGTTCAAGGACATTCAAGTAACTGAAATATCGGAACATTTCCTTCAAGGGAACAAATACCTCAAATGTTGTGTGGATTGGAATTATTTGGATTATGATCTTATGGTCAAGCTTGCCTCAGTTGTTTGGTTCCATTTTCCTGTTCAGGCAGAATAGGATACAGGTGTCAAAAGTTTGCCTCTGTTGGTACAAACACTGACACAATGCAGTCTAAATTGCCTCTGAGTGATAAACCATTACTGTTTAACCTATGCCACTTTTCTCAGTAGGGTCCAGTGATCGATAAGGCACAAAAATATTAAGGGAAAAATATTGAACATCATCGAAAATTAAGGGATGAAAATTGCTTGAAGTTATTCTGATCACAGGCATCAATGATCATTTAAATTTAGACCTATGTTCTGAAACAAGTGCAACAGTTTTCAACAATGGTGATCGTTCCAAAAATTCATGGCCATAATTTTGATTGAAGCCTTCATTTTTCAAGCTGTTTTGGGCCCTAGATTGTTGCTATTCTGGAAACCTGTGTGACTGGTGATATCTTGTTGGGTTGTGTTATATTGTACTGTATCATAGAATTTGGAGCACAGATTCAGGCCACTTAGTCCAACAGGTCCATACTCCATATGAGCCTCATCCTACTTGACACCATTTCACCTCATCAGCATATCTAGAACTAGTGGTCACTGTTTCAAAATATGTTGTCGTCCATTTAAGAGAGAATAGTTCTTTTTTTCCTCAGTGCCATGAGTCTTTGGAACTCAAAAGATATGGGAATGTGGAGTAATTGGTCAGCCATGATTTTATTGAATGGGGGAACAGGCTCGAGGAGGCAAGTGGCCTTCACCTGCTCCTAATTTATATGCTCGTGTGTTCATATATCCTGTTCCTTTTGTCCTTTTGAGTTTATCCAGCTTTGGCTTGAACATAACATTTGCCTCAATCACTCCCTGTGATCATCAGTTTCCTTTGGATGGGGGTTGCTCCTGTATGGTTCACTAAATTAGTTAATCAGGAATGCTTCAATAATACCTAGTTGTGGTCTGTCCCACAAGTAGAAAGATTTTCATCATGTCTACCCTCTGAAATCCCTTTTTTTAAAAAATAATCACTGATACATAACTCCTCGGCTTTCTCTTTTTTTTTTAAGAGAAAGAGAAACTCCACTTTATTAGAGATAACAAGGTGTGGAGCTGGATGAACACAGTAGGCTGAGCAGGAAAGCTGACGTTTTGGGTCTGGACCCTTCTGCAGAAATTTTTTTTTTTTCTGAAGAAGGGTCCAGACCCGAAACGTCAGCTTTCCTTCTCCTCTGATGCTGCTTGGCCTGCTGTGTTCATCCAGCTCTAAATCTTCTTATCTCAGATTCTCCAGCAACGGCAGTTCCCACTATCTCTGAATCAATTTTAACTCCACTTTATTGATTCTTTCCCAGTCGTTCCAAACTCTCAGTTCTGATATCATCCTTTTTAAATATCTTTTGCTCTTTCTCTAATGCCATTATTCACTTTATGTAAATATGAGACCATAACTGCACTCAGTACTCCAAGTGTGGTTCAACCAAGGTTTTATACAAATTTAATGAAGTACCTACTCCTTTTGAATTCTTTTGTTCAAGAATATGTTTGTTTATTTTATACTTTTTTTTAAAACAGGTATTCCCATTTTACTGGAAACCAATTATTGCATCCATCCAGTCCTATGTCCCTCTTATTTGAGTGTCACTCATTAGCTGATTGTGAATAGTTAACATTTGAAACTAATTATTCTTACTTAAAAAAAAAAATGGTTCAACAGCTTCCTGAGAATCTGTGCTCCATATATAAATTAGTTTGATTGTTCAGGATCCAAACTGCGATGGCTAAAAGTTTGAACATCACGAGGTTTGAAATTGATCGTCATCTGTATTAGAAATGGTAAATACGAATTAATAGCTTATTTTACATACAATACCAAATTGATCACTACACCTGTCTCATCGGAAAGAAAATTGGCTGCTGTGTAAAATAAGCTGCTACTTTGTCATTGGTTTTGCACAATCACTTCAGTCTACTTTTACTCCTGTGCTCTTTATATTAGAAGATTGTCTCATGAATGACAGAAATTGTCAGTGTCGTCAGTACTGTCTACAGTCTAGTTGCAGTTCAGAGAAAATATGTGATGACCTAATCAGGTATTTTAAGGTCAGGCTCACTTTTATATCTTTCAAAAAGAAAAAAAGTCACATTAGTGGGCTTTCATGGACCAAACTCTCTCTCAGCCATCGAGGAACTTCTTGAGGACTAGCCATAGTTGTAAGGAGCAGAGCAGCCAATTTATGTACAGCATAAAACAAAAATATGACAAATATCATGAGTGAATTTCTCAAATTTGCACTTTGTGCAGTGAAGCTTAAAGAGGTAATTCAGGCTTAGATGAATTAATCTGAATTAATCTTCTCTCCATCCATTTTTAAATCCTGTTCGGGACCAGCTGCCTTGATTCTTTGAACCCAATAGTGGGAAAAAAGTGTAGGACTGTGGGGAAAAGAGTAGGAGAGTATGATTAATTGGATAGCTGTTTCAGAGAGACAGCTCCTTTGTGCTGGGCCTTATAGCCTCTTTCTGTGCTGTATGGCTTTGTGATGGTCACATGCAGATCATTTTTGTTGGCATCAGAAATGTATAAAATCAATTCTATGGTGCAAGTAGATAAACAGGATACTTGGAGTTAGAAGGAATCACTTGGGCACATACCCATCAATTAGGCTGTTTTAAAACAGGCTTATTAACCTCAAGGAATAACAGGTTGGAAAATCTAACACATCAATTGACAAAAGCCACACCTTGTTTAAAACTAAAATTTTCTTGTATATATGTCCTATGCGAGTAAAAATGACAATTGAAACTTTGCAATAATTTAGGGAGTGGAATTATCATTACCATTCTTGCCACAACAATGTTGAGAACTGACTGCACTCTTATTTAATAAGACTAGGGACATAGGCTGCTCTGATGCCCTCTACTGCCAACACTTACAGCTGATGCATGCTATTCTAGCCCACCCATGAAGAACAGCTATTACTTGAGGAACTGAACAATATGCCAATGAGGAGTCAAAATGAAACAGTATCCAGCAATCTGTTCAAGACCTTCAGGAATAGAAGAGGGGAGATAAAGAGTTGATAAAATAATGTGAAACAAAAACAAATTGCTGGAAAAGCTCAGCAGGTCTGGCAGTATCAGTGCAGAGAAATCAGTAAATGTTTTGGGTTGAGTGACCCTTAGAAGTTCTGAGGAAGGGTCACTTGGCCTGAAACATTAACTCTGATTTCTCTCCGCCTATACTGCCAGACCTGCTGAGCTTTTCCAGCAATATGTCTTTTTTCTGATTTACAGCATCCACAGTTCTTTTGGTTTTTCGATCAAATAAAATGTCCTAGTATAATTTGTTTTGTGTTGGGGAAATATTCCCAAAACAGAGACTTCTAACTAATTAACTTTACTAACATTAAACTTATTTTGCCAGCACTTGCTCATCTGGGATTTGAGGCAGGAGACGGCATTGCTGAATCAATCCGATTCCGGTTCATGCTCTGAGATAGCGCCAAAGGTAATCACCAGTGATGTCTTCATATTGAACACTATCATGGTCTGAAGTAATCCTTCAAAGTAACTGGCCTTGTAGGAAAGTTATTGTTCTATAACGTTAAGACCGGCAAGGTAAGGTTAGACTCAAAACATTTACTCTATGCTGGTCAGCTAAAGAAACACTTGCATTTTATAGCGCCTTTCATAACTTCAGGATATTCCAAAATGCTTTACCAACTAATGGAGTTCTTTTGAAATATAGTCATACATGTAGCAAGTTCCTCAAAGAGAATGACCAGCACAGGAGTTTTTAGTGACTCATTTTATTCAGGGATAAATATTGGCCAGGATGCTATGGAAAACACTGTTCAACAATAGTGGAATGGGACCTCTTACATCTTCCTTAGATGGCAATTGGTGGTCTGAGGTCTGAAGTCTCCTCTGTGACAGTGAAGAATTCCCTTGGTGTTGGAGTACAAGTATCAGCCCAGGTTTTGTGCCCAAATCTCAGGGTTGGACTTGAAACTACAATTTGCTGACTCCGAGACAAGGGTGCTTTCCATTGAGCCCTGGCTGACACCAAACTGGGTTTGTTTCATGCCAGTCAGTGACTGAGGATAAGCTGTCAGCTTCCCCAGA
The DNA here is from genome assembly GCA_024137785.1 of Ginglymostoma cirratum. Taxonomy (NCBI): domain Eukaryota; kingdom Metazoa; phylum Chordata; class Chondrichthyes; order Orectolobiformes; family Ginglymostomatidae; genus Ginglymostoma; species Ginglymostoma cirratum. The sequence goes on along the minus strand of JAHRHZ010000017.1, from coordinate 36,253,046 downwards.
GCTGTAAGTAACTGAATCCCAGCATCAGGATAATTCTGGCTTCTTATAACTGAGGGGAACCAGGCCTGGGCTGGGAAAGGCTGATGGTTATCTCTGAATCTGGTTAGGGAGGGAATGTTCATTCAGGGATCCTCCTCCTGGTGACTAGTTATAGTGGTCTGTGCTGGAAGGATGTCTGTGTTTAGAGCAGACGGGAAGACAGTTGGTTGCAATGATTTGTATGGTCTAACAGTTTTTCACCACTCTGTATGCTCATACGTGACCACTGGTCAACTAGGTGAGATACTAACAAAGGCTCAATATTTACAATGCCAAGTTCGTCCACTGGTAAGGACTCAGGACCAAAGAGAAGAAGTTTATGAAGTTTATATCTATCTTTCTTTTTTGTCTCACCTCATGCCAGTCCAATTTGTTTTTTTTCTCTTTCTCTCTGTCTGTCTCTCTCTCTCTATCTTTTCTCCACCTCACCTCTCATTTATTTTTGATCAATCTGCACTGAAGTTGCTGCCCATTTGGTCCTGATGCAGTTCAATGGGCTCTGACCACCCTCCAGAACCTCCACCAGGTTACCTTTGTGCTTGAGCCTATGCAATCAACCTTGGCAGGACATACATCTCTGAAAGATGTCGCCATCAAGAACAATCCATGCTTCCAGCAGGCTTCAGCAGATAGTGATGAGAGAACAAGAGCAAGACAGGTTTCTCCAAGTAAGTAGTTGAGTGGTGTATGAACAGTTATATTGCTAACTGATGATGACTTTCTGGTTCACCTCTCCTTTCAACCACTGATCCTTTTGCATTGTGTGCATTGGCTTTTGACATTTGTACTTCAATATAAGAGACGTAACTCTTGAATTTATCTCCACAGACAGCTGACCACTGTCATGTGGGATAGACTGAGCTCAGATTGGAGCATTTTAGTTCCATTGGTTCTCGAATAAACCTCAGAAGCACTGCTGCAACCCATGTCAGTCTTTAAATATAAACCAGGAATGTCAACTGAGGAAGCTGCAAAAGTAGGAGATTTCACTGTGTTCTAACCAAGTAATTAACAATTGTATATAATTGTAAGATTAACTCAGCTGTTTTTTTTACTGTCTGTGCCAATGTTTGTGAAATTTTAAACTCTAATCAAATGTAAATATTTTTTGTACAACTTTGTTCTGTCTGAAACATAAGACAATTAAAACAACTAATTTTGTTTTGTTTGGGTTTTTGTATCCACTATTCACAATAGAGTTAAAGCAGGAAAGATGAGGGAAAATGATCAAGAGGAGGCCATTCAGCCCTTCAAACCTATTTTTCCACCTGGTTAGAACAGGACTGAATTGTTCCTCCACACTATTCTCCAGCATTTCTTCTACTATCCACAAAATGTAGAGCTTCGCAATAACTAACTAGTTACCTGATTATGACAATTATGGCTTAGGCTCAAAATTTCCCTGAAGTCTTCACATAAAAGCAGTGCCTTTTTTAAAAAAAAATTACATAATGTGGGTGTTGCTTGCTGAACTATCATTTATTGCCTGTCCTTAATTACATTTGACGCGTTGGTGGTGAACCCCCTTGAACCAGGGAGAAGGAAGGTGGAGATACACCAACAAGGCTGTTAGGAAGGGAACTCCTGTATTTTTGACCTTGTGACCGTGAGGCAGCAGTTATATACTTACAAGTCAGGATGGTGAGTGGCTTGGAGGGGAACATACAGGTGATGGTATTCTTCTGTATCTGCTGCCCTTGTCCTTCTAGATGGTAGAGGTCCTGTGTATGGAAGGTGCTGTCAAAGAAGCCTTGGTCAGTTGCTGCAGGGCATCTTGTAGATGGTACATGCTGCTGTTTCTGTGCTTTGGTGGTGGAGGGAGTGGATGGTCGTGGATTTGTGCTGCTTTGTCCTGGGTAGTGTCAAGCTTCTTGTTGGAGCTGCACTCATCCAGGGAAGCGAGGAGTGTCCCATCATACACCTGACGTGCCTTGTAGATGCTGAAGATGCTTTGGGGAGTTATGTGATGATCTATCCACTGCATGATTCCTAGCTTATGACCTGCTCTTGTAGCCACTGTATATAGCTAGTCCAGTTCAATTCTGGGTAATGTTAACATCCCCCCACCCAGGATGTTGACAGTGGGGAGATCAGTGATGGTAATACCATTGAGTGTCAAGAGTCAATAGCTACTTTATTTTCTTGTTGGAGACGGTTTTTGCCTGGTTCTTGTTTGGCTTGAATGTTACTTGGCACTTGTCAGCCTAAGCCTGAGTGGTGTCCGTGCCTTGCATTTTGGAATGCAGTCACTGTTGTGCCTGGAGCTCTCTCCCATAAAAAGGCTGTGGATATTTGGGACACAATGAGAGACCTCAAGAGTGAGATCACTAAATTTTTGGAGACATCCTGCTGAGAGAGTCATCTTGAGCACACAAATGGGTTTTAAGCTCATAACAATCCTGGGCACTTTTAGATTGAAGTTTAATCTAACCTACTTGAATTCCAATTATGTTCCACTAAATAATGAAGTCTTACTGAAAGTAACAAGACATAATGAAACACTGGTTCAATCTCTGGAAGTGATGTGTATTTTTAATTGATGGTTTTTAATTAGAAAATTGTGTGGCTGCTCTTCAATCCTTCACTCATGGACAAGGACCGTAATGAGGACGGGGAGTGGTGTGGAGCAAAAATCATTCCTGTGCATTCCTAGGGCAGGAAGAGCAAAGATTAATTGGAGAGTCAAGATTTGTCTCATCTTTTAAACTGAAACTAAAGCATCCTCTACACTGTCCATATTAAACACTTTCAGGCGAGGTACAGTATGGGGTTAAATTCAGAGTAAAGCTCCTTCTACTCGTTTAAACTGAAAGTAAGGTCACCTCTACCTTGTTCCCATTGAACAGTCCTGGGAGAGAACAGCACAGGGTTAGATACAGAGAATACCTTCATCTGCACTGTCCCCATCAAATACCCTCAGTAGAGGATAGCATAGCGTTTAATACAGAGTAAAGCTTACTCTACATTGTCCCCATCAATTACTCACAAGAAAAATACTGTCTGGGTTTATATACAAACTGTAGTTCCCTCTACACTTGAAACATTGCAAGGACAGGAGCATCATTGGCTAGATACAGATTAATACTGACCCCATCAAACAGTTTCAAATCAGACAGTACACTGGCTTAGATACAGAGTAAAGTTGCTTCTATGCTGTTGCACATCAAACACATCCTAGGGAGTTACAGTGTTAGTTAGAGTCAGATTAATTCTCCATCTACATTTAACCCATAAATCATTCCCGGGATAGGTACGGCATTGGGTTAGATGCAGAGCAAAGCTCCCGCTACACTGTCCCCATCAAACATACCCAGAACAGGCATCGCATGGAGTTAAGTATATTGTAAAGCTCTCTGGACTGTCACCATTGGAATCTAACAGTGCAGGTACAGCCCATGGTTAGCAACAGAGTAAAACTTTAGCTGTACTGTCCCATTGAACATTTCCTGATTAGATTCAAAAAGAGTTACAGAGAATTTCACTGCTTTCTCCATATTTCCTAGTAAGCTGCTGTTCACTCACAATAGTCCCATTTATATTAGAGAACTACAGAACATTAAAGCACTGCATTCTGCCAAAATACTTGCTATTTAGTTAGAATGATGCAAACAAACGCCGCTGCCTTGTGCTCTTCATGTAGCACTGTGTTTGCCTTTGATCAAATGTTGATCCAATTTCGCGTTGAAGGTGCAATGACCCCTCAGCTGCTCTCCAGGCAATGGATTTTCATCTCTAAGAAGTCTCTGTGCATGGAAATTACTCCTCATGCTCCTGCTCACTGTCTGAAGAACAATGTTTCATTGATTTACTGTCACTGACTCCTCAAGTAAGAAATATTAAACTTAGTTTATTCAATGCAGCAGTCACCTTCATCATTTTGTTATGAATCCAAGAATTTAAAAAATGGTAATGTTTTAAACTGTCTGTGGTAATTCAAACAAAAATGTACAAGCAGAAGGGGCTTGAGACCTCCATCTAGTGCTGCTTAGTGAAAACAATTAAAACAAAAATGGTCCTAAATTTCTTCTTCATTCTTTCAACTTAAGATCCCCAATTATATACCAGCCAAACCTCAAATGTCTAAGAACTCATGTTCAGTGTCAAGATGTTCATGATATTTTGGGAGTTCTTTGCTTTAGACTAATGCTTGGTATTGGACAGTCTGAACCCATTGCACATACAGCAGCAGGTAGATTCTTTGACCACTAAGCAGAATACACAGAAAACTTAGAGGAAAGGTTAAATCCTTTGTTGTGAGGAATGGGGGCAGAAATCTGAACATTGACCCTGCCTCGAAAGATAGATATCACTGATGAATTGCTGTAAGTCTGGTCCAGGTATTACCCAACCATAAAAACCTAGATTCAGAAGCTGGGCTTCAAAGTAAATAAGGCACACCTTGTAATCACTCATTGGTTGTCACAGTAACATATAAATGAAGTTCAGTCTGAACTGTTTACTTTTTGTTCCTTGTTATTAATTTGTGTAATTTGACTTTTTAAAGGATGATAAGGACAGTGTTTGGAGGGTTGAAGGGAACACTAATTCTTCTTCAAGTAGTGTTTTGATTCCAGTGAACTCTGCCTCCTTCCAGTCACTAAACTTTATATTTCATATTAAAGGGATATTGTTTTCCTGACAAATGTTGGCAAAATCTTTTATATTAGTTTTACTGCAAGCACGCATTAAACCATGTTAAAACACTACCTTAGTTCTGGTTACCAAAACACAACAAGGACGAACAAAATTGAGAAACGGAGTAGTTAAAAAAAGATTGGAGTAAATGGAAACTACTTAGTGCAGTGGATGAGCAGAGAGATTTAGGAGTAGAAGAATTCACTAAAAACTAGTGGACAAGTGTGAAAAAATAATTGAAAATTCTAATAGATGCTGGTCATTATCTGAAAGGGATTGGAATAGAAAGAATTTGAAGTTATCAGCCCACGGTAAGAGTGACAGAGTTAAATTCTTGACACTGAATTTCAAGGAGAACGTATTGGTCTTAGAAGAGGTGCAGGACAATAGTGGATCTGAAAGGGCTACATTATGAGAACAATTTGCATTGATCAGTCTTATATTTGCTCCAGTGTGTGGAAGATTAGAGGTTGATCTGATCAAAATATTTTAGATGAATTATGGATTTATTCAAAAAATATAGAATGAAACTGTTTCCTCTGGTGGGGGGTGGGGGGTGACGTGGAGGAGTGGGGGAGTCCAGAGTAAACAAACATAACTTTAAAATTACAGCTAGGCTGTATGAGCTGATGTTAGCAAACTCCTTTCATGGAGTAAGTTCTACCTCAGATTCACATTGAGGCTACGGGATCAATAGAAAATGTCAAAATTGAGAGTGAGGGTTAGCATTGAAACAGAAATTGCTGGAAAAGCTCAGTGGGTCTGGCTTTGGAGAGAAATCAGAGTTAATGTTTCAGGTTCAGTGACCATTCATCAGAAGATTAGATATTGTTTGTTCAATAAGAATATTGAGGGTTTTTGCACTCAAGAAGGCAAACTAAATTATTGTACAGTTAATCAGAACTGGATGGTTAAACAATGGCTGGATGTGCTCCAATTTTTTTTTTCTTTATCTGCAAACGGGATGAGGGCATCACTGGCCAGGCAGCATTTATTGCCCATCCCTAATTGCCCAGAGGGCAGCTGAGAGTCAACCACTTTGCTGTGGGTCTGGAGTCACACATAGGCCAGACCAGATAAGGATGGTAGTTTCCCTCCCTAAAATGCATTAGTGATCCAGAGGGGTTTTTCCCGACAATCGATTCATGGTCATCATTAGACTCTTAATTCCAGAAATTTTTTTATTGAATTGAAATGCCACCATCTGCCATGGCGGTATTGGAATCCGGATCTCCAGAATGTTATCTGGGTTTCTGGGTTAACAGTCTAGCGATAATACCACTAGGCCACACCTCCCCATTGACAGAACAAAATGCAAAACTGGCGTTCTAAAACATTCATGAAGACGCACTTCGAAAACATGAGCTGAATCTGTGTTCTGTGTGAATCGTAAGTTCTCATAAGACTGTAAGATGTAGGAGAAGAAGTAGACCATTCAGCCCATTGATTTGCTCTTCCATTCAAGCCTCCATGAGACCATGGTTGAATGATAATCATCGTGTCACACTATGTAGATTCACTCAATAAATCTAAAATCCACAAGGTGCTTATTAATTGATTTTTAATATATATATCAATCTTTTTTGAATTAAGTATAGAACCATTCAATAGTTTCATTGAATGCTATACACAAAAAAAGGTCATTCATTTCAACAAATCTGAACTTGTTGGAGTCATACTGAGCATAAAGGAAGATGGTTGTGGTTGTTAGAGGTCAGTCATCTCAGCTCCAAGTCATCTCAGCAAGGGCTCCTCAGGATAATGTCCCAGGCCCAACCATCTTGAGCTGCTTCACTAATGATCTTCTCTCCATCAAAAGATCAGAACTAGGGATGTTTGCTGATGATTGCACAAAGTTTAGCTTCATTTGCAAACCCTCAGATACAGAAGTGGTTCACTTCCAAATGCAGCAAGATCTGGACGTTATCCAGGTCTGGGCTGACAAATGGTAAGTAACATCTGTGGCACACAAGTGCTAGGCAATGACTATTTCTGAGACCTGGTCATCGATGGAAGAAGCCATGTGTCAGATTTGAGAACCAGACTCTGTTGCACTCCTTTTTATTCTCACATGATGGTTGTGCACATTTTATCCTCATTTCACAAAGGCAGACTGTGCAGAGCCCAGATTCATTCTGTGAAACTAATTTGCAAAATTTACACCGGCTACTAATTCTTCCATGAATGGGTAGATACTTAGAACATAGAGTATAGAACAGTACAGTCTCTTTGGCCCAGAATGTTGCGCCAACCTATTATCCTATAAGATCAAGCTACTCTGCATACCCTACATTATACTATCATCCATGTGCCTATCCAAGAGTCGCTTAAAAGTCTCTAAAGCATCTGACTCCACTACCACTGTCAGCAGCACATTCCACATGCTCACCACTCTCTGTGAAAAAAACCTACCTCTGACATCTCCCCTATACCTTCCTCCAATCATCCTAAAATTATGTCCCCTCATGACTGTCATTTCCGCCCTGGGAAAAAGTCTCCGGCTATCCACTCTATCTATGCCTCTCATCATCTTGTTCACCTCTATCAAGTCACCTCTCATCCTTCTTCACTCCAATGAGAAAAGCCCTAGCTACCTCAACCTTTCCTCATAAGACCTGCCCTCCAGTCCAGGCAGCATCCTGGTAAATCTCCTCTGCACCCTTAATGTTTAATGCGCCAATCCCAACAACAGCTAAAGTTCAGGATACAAAGCTCCAAATGCAATATGAGACACACAGTTTGACTGACTGAGTTGTTATTTCTGGGAACTGACTGATAACTAAACAGGGAACAATGGGAAGGTTGGCTGACAGTCAAGATGCCGTTCAGCTGATCTAGTTTGCATGTATTGTAAATATATCTACACTTACATATATCCTTATCTGAGGCAACTACTGACCCCTTTCTTTTACAAGAGTGACACAGAGGGTTTAGAGATTAAGATTTCCTTCCTTCCAAGTTTGGAAATCCCACCATTTGGACAGGTTCTTATTTGTTTTTGTTTTAGCAAATTTTCGCTCCTCCAGCCTTTAATGTCTGATGTCTGTGTTGTTGGTACATTTTTAGGTTAAGTTGATTTTTTCAAATGGCCATTTTTGTTGCTGCATGGTTGATTTCTTTTGTAATGAACATAAGCAAATTGGAACAAGGGAATTTTAAAAAAAGGCAATTTTAAATGAAATACCAAAATATTATTTGGTGTGGATAAATGAGTATTTGCACTTAATCATTTTATTTTCTTCTTATTTTATCTGTACATAACGTTTTGTGCCATTTGATATACTTTTCCATATTTTTGTATCTACTGTTCTAACATTTAATTTTTGCAGAGCATGATACTCTGCATACATTTACAGTTTTCTAGATTTTTGCTGCATTCATTACAGCATTTATAAATAAATATGTCCCAATTCACTTTGAAACATCGCAGATATATATTTGTTGAATAAATGTTTACGTACCTTTGCTGACTTTTTATGTACCATGTTTTACATAGTTTTTTTCATATTAATATCTACAGCTTTTTTATAGAATCATACAGGACAGAAGGAGGTCATTCAGCCCATCATGCATGTACTAGCTCGTTAAAAGAACTGTCCAAGTTTCCTCATTTTGTTGATTCAGCTAATGCATTTGATGTAGTCTACATGGATGTTATCAAGGCTTTTGATGAGGCCCCTTATGGCAGACAATTCAAGAAAGTGAGAGCCCAGGGATCCAAGGCAAAATTACATGTTGGATCCAAAATTGACTGAGTAGCAGGAAGTAGATGGTAAATAAAAACCAAAAGAACTGCGGATGCTGTAAATCAGGAATGAAAACAAAGTTGCTGGAAAAGCTTAGCAGGTCTGGCAGCATCTGTGAAGGAAAAAGCAGAATTAATGTTTCGGGTCTGGTGACCCTTCCTCAGAACTGGATGGCGTTGATAAAGGGATATTCCTGTGACTTGAAATCTGTTTCTAGTGGAGCTCTAGTGGTTGTGGAGCACATTAATGATTTAGACTTCAGTGTAGGGAGGCATGATCAAGAAGTTTCCAGATGGTATAAAAATTTGTGCATTGGTAAATAGTGAGAAGAATTGCTGTAGGCGACAGGAGGATATCAAAAGAGAGGTCAGATAGGCAGAGCAGTAGAACAATGGAATTCAACCCTGAAAAGTGTAAGGTAATACACTCTCAGACGGCTAACAAGGCAAGGGATGACACTATGAATTGTAGGACCCTGGGAAGTACTGAATATCAGCCATGGTGTGCATACCCCCATATTCCTGCAGATAGAAGGGCAGGGAGATTATTTAGTTGAGAAGGCATATGGGATACTTGTCTTTATGAGCAGAGGCACAGAATATAAGAGCATGGCAGACATGCTGGAGATGTATAAAATGCTGGTTAGGCTGCAGCTGGGGAACTGTGCAGTTCTGGTCACCACATTATACGAAGGATGTGATCGCATAAAAGAGGGTGCAGAGGAAGTTTAAAAGGATGTTGCCTGGGCTGGAGGGTCTGGTATATGAGGAAAGATTGGATAGAATGGAATTGTTTTTCTTGGAGAGGCAAAGATTGAGAGGAGACCTGATAGAGGTTAATAAGATAATGAGGGGTATAGACAGGGTGGATAGGAATGCACGTTTCATTAGTAAAGGAGTCAATAACCAGGGTGCATTGAATTAAGGTAAGCAGGAAAAGGCTAAAGGAGAGTTGAGGAGAAATGTTTTCACTCAGAGCATGGTGGGTGTTTGGAACTCACTGCCTAAAAGGGTGTTTGGGGTCAGAATCTCTTGTAACATTTAAGCAGCGTTTAGATATTCATTTGCATTGCTGTAGCCTCCAGGGCTGTGGGTCAAGCGTTGGGAAAAGGGATTAGTGTAGTCTAGTCATTGTTGACTTACATGGACTCGATGGGCTGAATGACATCCTTCTGTGCTGTAAACATTTGAATCTATACTTTCTCCCTCTTTCCTCGTGTCCCTGCAGATTCTTTCCTTTTAAATATTTATCTAAACCCAATTTGATAGTTATATAATTTGCTTCCAGCTCCTGTGCAGACTGTTGATTCTGGATTGTAACCACTCATTACATATACAAACATTCCGTAAACAGTTTAAGAATAAGAAATATTAATGAGATGTGAATATGATGATTAAAATCCACTCATATCCAGCATTTAGGCATAGTTGTCTAGATATGTCGTCGGTGTCGCCTACCTGTGTATTTGGGAGTGAAGGGAAGCATCTTGGGGGTGAGAGCACAATGGATTATTACTGAATAATTGTCACTTAATTCTAAATGTTAGGATTACGGAGCTCATTGACACAGAACCAGGAAACTGTCATTGGGAAGGAATCTGATATGAGACAGTGGGAATGAACTCTCCAACCATTACCTCTTTTTATCTCTTCACATTTTCTCATTGTTTCTTGTCTTGGTGGTTTAAATTGTTGATTTCAGCTGCCAGATAGATCTTGGACTCTACTTTGACCAATATTGGTGTTCTGAAGGCCACTTGCTCAATGGGTAGCTGGCTTTGGTAACCTTGTGGGCACTACAAACACTGGCAATATCCATTTACCAACGGTCATTCATCTCGCCATCTGTGTCGAGAAAGGTGCATTTGGACTGATTGAGTACAAACCCATCTAACCACTGAGATCAGAACAATTACCATTAGTTTATTCCAGAAAGAGTTATTATAAATTATTTTGATTCCTGAACAGTTATTAAAATTTTGAAGTTTACAGAATCGTGACTTCATGCAATGGTTGCTGACTCAATTCTGACCTTATGATAGAGGGAAGGTCATTGAAGAAGTTGAAGATGGTTGGGCTTAGGACACTATGCCGAAGAATTTCTACAGTCATGGTATTAAGATGGTTGACATCCCACAACCTTCATCCTTTGTGCCGGGTAAGACTTCAATCAGGTGAGACCTTTCCAAATTTCTGCTGATTCTAGTTTTGCTCGGACTCCTTGACACTTATGTTCTGCCTTGATGTCAAGGTCATCACTCTCCTCTTATCTCTGAAGTTCAGCTTTTTTGCCCAAGGATTTAATGTGGCTAGGAGGTGAATGGGCCTGATGGAGCCCAAATGGAGCACAGTGAACAGGCTGTTCCTGAACAAGTGCCACTTGATAGCAGTGTGGACTCCTTCCATTGTTGTAAAACAATATCTGCTGTGTCTCAGTGGATTGTGCACATTTGTCACTGAGTCAGAGGTTGTGTGTTCAGTCCTACTCTAGAGACTTGAGCACTAATTCCAGGTTGATGCTACCAGTGTTTGAGTAAAGGAATGCTGCACTGTTGCAGACGCTGCCTTTCAAATCATGATGGACGGGAGAAGACCATCCTCCAATTTATTACCCACAATATGTTCACTCTCCACCTCACCAAAAAACTCGGTGGGTAGAGGATTCCATGCAGTATGACTATCAGTGTAGACCTGTTGGGTTAGGTGGTCTTTTTCTACTTTATTTTTTTGAAACACAGGCATTGCTGGCAAAGCCAGCATTTGTGTCCCATGCCGAATAGAGGGTTTTGTTAGGGCCATTTCAGATGGCAGTTCAGAATCAACCGCATTGCTATGGTTTTGGTGTCATTTGTAAGCCAGATCAGCTATGGATGGCAGATTTCCTTTCCAAAAGGACTTTAGTGATCAGATTGGTTACTACAGCAATCAACAATAGCTTTATGCTCATCGTTACCGAGGCTAGCAATTAATTCTGTATTTTTTTTGTTATTAATTGAATTTAAATTCTGCCAGAGTCCATGCCCCCAGAATATTAGGCTGGGGTTCTGGACTACAAGTCCAATGATATTACAACTTTGTCACCCACTGCCCTTATTAAGGACCTTTCAGCAATAAATTTGGAAAATAGGTTGATCAGACAGAGTCAACATGGCTTTACAAAAGGAAAATCTTATTTGGTAAATGCAATTAAGTTTTTTGAGGATGTAATGTGTTGGATAGATTAAGACGATCCAGAATCCAGGTATTGATAAAAAGTCACACAATAATTTGTTATGTAAAATAAGGGCTCCTGAAGTTGAAGTTATATATTAGCATGGATGGAGGATTTGTTCAGAGACGAGTGGGATAAATGGGGAATTTTCAAGTGACTAGCACATTGCCACAATGATTAGTGCTGGAGCCCCACCTCTTTGCTATCTATATTAAAAATTGCTAAAAGGAGACAAGAGATTGAAGTTGTATCAGAGATAATAGGTACTGCAGATGCTGGAGAATCCGAGATAACAAGGTGTGGAGCTGAGGGTCTCGGCCCAAAACGTCAAGCTTTCCTGCTCCTATGATGCTGCTTGGCCTGCTGTGTTCATCCAGCCCCACGCCTTGTTATCAAGGGATTGAAGTTGTTCTCTTCTTGTCTCTTTTTAGCAATGTTTAAGCTCTGTAATACCAAGCAATTACTTCTATATCCATGACTAAGATGAAGCGACTGAGAGAAAGAAATCCCAGTTTGCTGATCATACAAAGATGGGAGTGTAACCAACGAACAACCTCAAAGATGTTGCAAAGATATTGTGACACGGGTTGAGTGAGTGGACAACACAGTGGCAGCTGGAGTAAAATGTGGTGATTGTCAGGTGACATGAGTTGGTCATTGGAATGGAAAAGCAGAATATTTTTGAAAAGAAGTGAAACTTAAACATTGCGAGACGTGGATGTACTCAAACAAGGAACGCTAAGTTAGCATGCAGGTACAGCAAACAATTAAGAAGGTAAATAGGGAAGATGGCCTTTATTGTAGGGAATTAGGGCATAAAAATAATGAAATCTTGCTCCAATTGCATAAAACTTTGATGGGATCAGACTTGGGGCCATCTGCTCAATTTTGATCTCATTACCACTATGCCACTCTCTCTGTACTGTATAATATTTGGGATCAAAGGAGTTTATTGAGAAACATTATTTCCACTCAATGGATAAGTCTGGATAAGGGGGCATAACTTTAAAACTAGAGCTAGGCCCTTCTGGCATGACAGAAAGAGATAATTCGGCATGTCCTTAAGGACTCTCACAAACTTTTATAGACGCACCATAGAAAACATTCTATGTGGATGTGTCATGGCTTGGTACGGCAACTGCTCTGCCCAGGACTGTAAGAAACTACGGAGAGTTGTGAACACAGCCCAGTCCACCACACAAGCCAACCTTCCATCCATTGACTCCATCTACACTTCTTGCTGCCTTGGAAGGGCAGTCAGCATCATGAAAGACTCCTCCCACCCCAGTTATAATCTCTTCCAACCTCTTCTATCAGGCAGAAGATACAAAAGCTGAATCATTTGTACAAACAGGTAGAGAACAGCTTCTTTCCTGTTGTTATTAGACTTCTAAATGGACCTCGCAAATTTCAAATCTAATGTTGACATTGCCTGTTGTGCACCTTCTTTGCAGCTGTCACTTTGTATTCCTTGCTCTGTTCAATCACCCTATGATCTTCGTGTGTTGTGATCTGCCTACACTGCACACCAAACAAAACTTTTCATTGTACTCAGGTACATATGACAATAATAAATCAAATCAGATCAAACTGCCTCACACAAGGGTAGTGGAGATCTGCAAATGAATTTCACAGAATAGATTGATGGCATTTTTAAAATCATTATCGGGGGTTAAAGAACCAATTGAGGAAAATTGTTTGAAAAGCAGTCTGTATATGATCTCATTGAAGGCAGGAATGGGTTCAGTGTGTTGAATGGCCACCTCTCATGACTGTGAAACTGAGAGAGCAAATTACTGGTAATAAATTGGAAGCAAAGATAAATTGCACACTGTTGACTGGAAACAAAAATATGCAACAGAAATAAGTGCAATTTCTCTCTCAACATCAAACTTCAACGGACCCTACATTCACTGTGGGATCTTTCTGTGCACACAGTTGCGACTGCATTTGTCTACAAAACAATGTGGCTGCAACCCAAAGCAATTTGCTGCATGTGAAGTGCTTTGAGGCATCTGAGAGATATAATAAGAGGCTGTATAAATGCAAACCTGTGTCACAGTATGCTGTTGAGATAATCAATCACTCCGCCAGAATGCCCACACTTTGAAAAAGTCCGTCATTATTATTATTATTATTGCACTGGTATCAATATCTTGCCCATCAGATAATCTTTCCCTAGGACAGCATGTCCTAAACCGAGGTCCAAGCTTTATGTGGAAGTTCTTTGTTTTCAGCCTTTCACCCTATTGGTTGTGCCCAGTTTAGCAGCATTCTGAAACCCATTTTGGTTTCACTGTGACTGATCCTCATATTAATACTCTTAGGCTCAAGTCATAAATTCTAATGAAACTGGACTGCGAAGGCTTTGAGGTACCTTCTTTGTCCTCTTCAATCTAAACTGCAGTTCAGCTATCTGTGTGGTCACTCACTCCATCCTTGCTTAGGGAAGGGGAGATCCAGTTGTTGTGGTCCATGTGGGAACTGTCAAGCCCTCAGATCACTGGCAGACATATTCAACTTTTAATTACAGTGTGATTTTATGTTAAGAGGCCATATAACAAAATTGTGAATGTAAATTCTGAGAAATTTAAGCCTTAAAAAAAGACCCTGAAATGTTACACCCAATGGGATACCAGGAAGCTTCAAAGTGAAGAATTCAATCAGAGAAATGCAGTGAACTGCAATCTGCTGTGACATATCTCAGACTGTGACACAATAGGAGAAAGGTGAATGGTCTGGGAGAGACACATGTTTGTATTTACCCCATTCAAGAATACATATGAAGAGGGATTAAAAGCCAGTTTCAACAGCCAGAGGCAAGTTTTCTGTGAAACCACAGTTGAAAGCAAACTGGACAAAGGTCTCTCAGCTGATCTGCAAAGCCAAATATCCTGAAATCAACGGCTCACTTGGCAACATCAGCACTGCCTGAATCTCTATCATGCTCCCCATCATCCACTCTTCATGGAACTCAGAGATGGGTCTCTTTTTTTAAGTTTCTTTTTTTCAGGTCTTGCAGGAAAGTACAGACCAGTTGGGTTAGCCTGTGTTAAAGAGATGTTGGAAACTATTATTGAAGACATTATAACAGGGCACTCAGATAAATTCAATGTATCATGCACAACCAACATGTTTTGTGAAAGGGAAGTCATGTTTGACAAATCTATAGGAGTTCTTTGAGGAGGTAATGCATGATCTAGATAAAGTGAACCAATGGACACACAGTACCTAAACCTCCAGAAGGTATTTGATAAAGTGCCATATCAATGTGCTGTACAAAAACTCTTGCGTAGGGGCCATGTTAGAAGGCTGGCTGAATAACTCTAAACAGAGTAAACGTAAAGGGTCTTTTTCACATTGGCAAGATATAACAAGTGCTGTGCTACAGGGTTCAATGCTGGCACCTCAACTGTTTACAATTTATATTAAAAACTTAGATGAAAGGTATGGTTGCCAGGATAACAAGGCGTGGGGCTGGATGAACACAGCAGGCCAAGCAGCATCAGAGGAGCAGGTTGCCAAATGTTTGTTGACTTCCCTACCTATCTTTGTTAGCTTGAAAGCTATGAGGAGGCTACAAGAAGATGCAGATAGGTTAAGTGAGTCGGCAAAGATGTTGCAAATGGAGTTAATCTGGGAGAATGTCAAATTGTCCATTTTGACAGGAAGGATAAAAAGAATATTAGCTAAATGGTGAAAGATTGCAGAGGTCTGAGGTGCAGAGGGATCAAGTTGTTCTTGTGCATGAATCACAAGGTTAAAGAGGAGGTACAGCATATAATCAGGAAAGCTAATAGACTGTCATCATTTATCAGAAAGGACATTAAATACAAAAGTGAGGAAGTTGTGCTTTGGAAATACAGGGTTCTAGTGAGACCATATCTGGAGCACTGTGCACTGTATCGTCACTTTATTTAAGGAAAAATGTAACTGCATTGAAGGCAGTTCAGAGAAAGTGTACCAGTCTAATACCTGGAATGGGTGTGTTGATTTATGTTGATAGGTTGAACTGGCCACAGTTGTATCCTGTTTTGTTTAGAAGCATAAGAGGTGACTAGATTGCAACGTATAATATCCTGAAGGGTTTTGACAGAATGGGTGCAGAAAGGATGGTTCCCCTTATGGGAGAATTGGGAGCTAGGTGACTATTAAAAAATCAGGTGTTGCTTAAAACAGATGAGGCAAATTTTTTTGTCTGAGGGCTGTGAATTTTTGGAACTCTATCTGCCTGGAAACACAGTGGAATAACCAAATGCTTGAATATTTCTAAGAGAGAAGTGTTTTGATTCTTGTTAAGTGGAGGGAGTAGGTGCTGGATTGGTGAAAATTATCGGGGTAGGAAAGATTGTGGGTTTGAGGTTACAATTAGGTCAGCCATTGCTTTATTGGGAGGTAGAGCAGGCTTAAGATGTTTGATGGGCTTCTGCTTTCGGTTCATATGATCAAATCTTCAATCTGAGTCCTCTGGTTATTGATCTTTCTGCCAAAACAGTGTTCCCCAGGCAATGTGACAAACAAATTTCAAATGCAGACATTTCTGTTCTTTTTCATATTGAACGTATTTTTGTGAGAATTTCCAATCCATCTTCCTCATTTCATTCCATTAACTGTCAATTGGTTTAACTAGATTAGTGTTTGAAGCCATAAAAATGTCCCCTCAGTTGGAGTCAATGTTCATTTTGCCACTTACGTGAATGAATGAGGTAGTTTATTGCTTTTTTAAATTGCCAGAAAGATCATGAGCTTCATTGATAACAAATCCAAACTGATACAGGAATCCATATCCTGACATTGCATTGTCACACACAATGAGTGTCGAGGGCAGATTTCCAATTCTCTGACATTGTCAATAAGTTCACCTGGATGTTGCTGTCAGGTTGTGTCATTAATGCTCTTTTTAAGAGAATGCTTTGAGATTAAGGCCAGACATATTTTGTTTTATGGGAGAGAACACTCTCCCTTCTTCATGGAGAAGTTTTCTAATTGCTGCTAGTATTTTGTGAAGCATTGTCTTCAAAGGACCATTGGTGCCCAATGCTATTCTGACTCATCTAATACCATTAGATGAGACTCTGATCAGACTCAAACCAGTGCTCAGCCCCCAACAGTTCACAATCTATTGCATTGATTTGGAAATGGGGACCAAATACAATATTTCCAAGTTTATTTAATGACACAAAACCAGGTGGAAATGTGAGTTGTGAGGATGATGCTGAGATGATTTAGGTAGGCTGAGTGAGTGGGCAATTGTGACAGATGGAATACCATGTGGCAAAATATGAAGTTATCTACTTTGGTTGGAAATGCAGACACTCAGCGTATCTCTTAAATGGTGAGAGAATGAGAGCTGCAGATGTCCTACGGAACGCAGGTGGCCTTATTAATAAGTCATTGAAAGCTAGCATGCAAATTCAGAAAGCAGTTAAGGATGTGAATGGAATTCATTACAAATGGTTTTGAGTACAGGAGTAAAGAGGTCTTACTGCAGTGGAGACTTGGTGACACTGCACCTGAAGTATTGTGTACAGTTTAGGTGTCCTTTCCAAGAAGGATAAATTTACCATACAGAGAATGCAACAGAAGTTCGGATGACTGATCCTTGGGATCCTGGGACAATCCTATGCGGAAACTGGGCCTATATTCTCTTGAGTTTAGAAGAATGAGAGGTTATCTTATTGAAGCATCCATCATTCTAACAGGCTCATGACACCAAGTACAGGGGGGATGTTTTTCCTTGCCTAGGGATCTAGTACCAGGGCCACTGCTTCAGAATTAGAAGTAAGATATTTATGATTGAAATAAACAAGATTTTTTTCAGCTGGAGAATGATAAATCTGTGAGATTCTCTGCCCAAGGAATGTGGAGGCTGAGTCATTGAGAATGTTTGAGACAGGGATCAGTAGATTTCTAGATATGAAATATATCAATAAATATTTACCATGACATGTAGGTATTGCTGGTAGAGTCAGCATTTGTTGCCGTTCCTAATTGCCCTTAAACTAAGTAACATGCCAGGTCATTTAGTCACCGCGGCCACTATTAAGTAAAGACTAGCTTTCAACTCCAGAATCCTCAATGGAGTTTAAAATATACCAGCTACTACAGTCGAAATTGAATCCATGTTTGCCAAGTATTAACCCGCATCTCTGGGTTATTAGCCAGTAACGTTGCCACTTTATCAACGTCTCTCCAGCTTATGAAGATATTGAAGGTAAGTAGTGTTGAAATAGCTGATCCACCTTGATCTAGACATATGGAGCAGTGTGCTCAAGGGGCTGAATGGCCTACTCCTGCTCCTATTTCCTATACCCCAATGATACAATGACAAGTGTTTCTACTGTTTAGTTGTGTTGGGCTTATCTACGCTTTTGGGTGACACTCTCAGCAACCTGTGTCTTCACAAATTTTCCCCTCCAGATATTCACTCACTTCTCTTTTGGAAAACTCAAACCTGTGGGGAATCCTTCAAATAATTCAATGATTCATTGAAGTTGGTCATTTTGAAAAAGAATGCATGCTAATTTTTATTAAATGAGATTTGGTTTTTAAATTTGATGCTCTGACACTTGATGTTTGTTATCCAGTATTTTAGAAAGATTCTCATATCTTTCCTCCCTCTGTGGTTAAGCTCAACACAAAAACAGAAGTTGCTGGAAAAGCTCAGCAGGTCTGGCAGCATCTGTGAAGAAAAAAAATCAGAGTTAACGTTTTGGGTCTGTTGAGTTCTGAGGAAGGGTCCCCGGACCCGAAACGTTAACTCTGATTTTTTTCTTCACAGATGCTGCCAGGCCTGCTGAGCTTTTCCAGCAACTTCTGTTTCTGTTCCTGATTTACAGCATCCACAGTTTTTTCGATTTTTGTTCTGTGGTAAAGCTGACTGGTCTAGAATATCCTGCAGTAGTTCTATCAAGCTTTTGAAAATAAAATGCAATGGTCTGTGCCCCAACAGTTCATAGGATCATAAAATCATACAGTACAGAATGGGCCCTTCGGCCTATCGATTCTGTCCCACCAAAAATACACTACAATCTTTACTAGTCCTACTTTCCTGTACTAGACCTGAGGCAACAGTTGTCTGCTTGAGATTTCCCTCCTAAACCCCATCCTTTTCATACTGTAGTGCCAACAATCCTTCATCATGTGCTCCTCAACCTAAGAAATAGTTGTTTTATTGTTGCTATCTGAAGGATGGTTAGACTTCCCCTTTGAAATTCTGCGCTCCAGTGGAAGCAATTGTAGTATCTTCAAGTTTTTGATAACTAGGTCTAATCATGTCCTTGGTGAATTTGCATTGCCTCCATGATTTAACATGCCAGTATAATCAGGAACCCAAACTGCACAAAAATACTCTAACTGATGAGCAAATGTCAAAGTACTCTGTAGGAGCAAATCACTGCAGATGCTGGAATCTGTGCTGAAAACAACAAATGCTGGAGATCACAGTGGGTCAGTTTAGCAAGCCATGTCAGCAGTGCTGTTTTGGAAGGTGGCATCATCTGAATAGATGTGACGTAGGTGAAGGAACTGGGAGAATTGGATGGAGTCCTTACAGACATGGGGTGTGAAGGGCTGTAGTGAAGGAAGCTATAGGAGGCAATGGCTTTGTAGTAGATGGCAGTGGGCAGTTTATGCCCCGAAAAGGAATGACCCGTTGTGATCTCTGGCATTTGTTGTTTTCGGTCAACGTACTCTGTTATTCAAGCTGGGCTACACAGGAAATAGTGTGTAGGCACTGGATGAACACTTCTGCCAGAAAAGTGCAGACACCATCACTAGACTGCTCCCAATAAGTTACATCTGAATAAAGCCATAATCCCAGTCTATTGTTGATTAACTTCTTCCTGTTCATGAATGGGTTTATCAGTAACTCTGCACCTGCTGGCTGCTGATACAGTCTGTGCTGGAATGTGGCTGTTTTATGGCAGAGTAGGTACACTAAAATCCTCTACTGTCTCCTGTCACTGGTGTGGTTTATCAATTTGGTAGGTTCAGGCTCGGATTTGTTCCCGTTATACTCAGTGCTGGCTCGTTCAAATTTCACAGACTATCTTTTGATGACGCTGGGCCAGGTCTACGGAAACAACTCAGCCTTTTGTGTCTTAAGGCTAGCGAGAGTCCACTGTGTTTGGCCCCCACACTCCATTGACTGCTCCTCTGTATTTTAACTTACACATATTTTGATAGATAGTACTTAGCCTCTGTGAAATGCTCATTCATTTGTAAATTATATACAAATCTGGGCAAGAGACAAGAAAACTTGCATTCGTGTAGCACCTATAATGCCCACTGGATTTCCCAAACTGTTTCAATCGAGTGCGTTTTGAAGTGTAGTCATTGCAAAGTAGGCACACAGTAGCAACTGGCAACACCCTTACAGTCCTCCAAAAGGTCATGGCATCATTGATGCCCAGCTGAAAAGACAGCCTTGGTTTATTACATGGAATCATAGAATCATAGAGATATGACGGAAACAGAACCTTTGGTCCAACTGGTCCATGCTGACCAGATATCCTGTATAAATCTAGTCCCATTTGCCAGCATTTGTACCATATTCCTCTAAACCCTTCCTATTCATATACCCATTCGGATGCCTTTGAAATTTGAAATTGCAGTAGCATCCACCGCTTCCTCTGGCAGCTCATTCCATATACAGGTAGTTCTGCTATAATGTGTGTTTCATTAATGCAAATTCACTATATTGTGATTGATGAATGGCGGGCGTTGTTTGGATGATGTGAACTTTCTGCTGTACAGGCATAACGATTTTCTATCGTGATTTCCCTATAATTCGATTTTCAATGGCGATTGTCTATAGAGTAAGGTCACACAAGAATGCAACTATCACACTATAGGAGAACTACTAGTATGCACAAACCTCTGCATGAAAATGTTGCCCCTTAGGTCCCTCTTATATCTTTCTGCTTTCACCTTAAACCTATGCCCTCTAGTTTTGTACTCCCCCACCCCAGGGAAAATACCTTGTCTATTTACTCTATCCATGCCACGCATGATTTAATAAATCTCTGCAAGGTCAACCCCCATCCTTCGATGCTACTGGGAAAATAGCCCCAGCCCATTCAGTCTCTCCCTATAGCTCAAACCCTCCAACCCTGGAATATCTTTGTAAACCTTTTCCGAACCCTTCCTAGTTTCACAACATCCTTCCTATAAGACAGAGACCAGAATTGCACGCAATACTCCAAAAGTGACCTAATCCTGTACAGCTGCAACATGACCCCCCAACTCCTATACTCAATGCACTGGCTAATAAAGGCAAGCGTACCAAATACTTTCTTCACTGTCCTATTTACCTGTGACTCCACTTTCAAGGAACTATGAACTTGCAATCCAAGGTCCCTTTGTTCAGCAACACTCCTCAGGACCTCAGCATTAAGTGTATAAGTCCTGCCCTGATTTGCCTTTCAAAATGCGGCACCTCAAATTTATGTGAATTACACTCCATCTGCCACTCCTTGGCCCATTGACCCATCTGATCAAGATCCTGTTGTACTGTGAAGTAACCTTCTTTACTGTCCACTACACCTCCAATTTTAGTGTCATCTGCAAACTTACAAACCATACCTCCTATGATCACATCCAAATCATTCATATAAATGACGAAAATCAGTGGACCCAGCGCCGATCCTTGTGGCACACCACTAGTCACAGACCTCTAGTCTGAAAAGCAACCTTCCACCACCATCCTTTATCTTCTATCTTTGAGCTAGTTCTGTCTCCAAATAGCTAGTTCTCCCTGTATTAACCTTGTCGAACGCCTTACTGAAGTCCATATAGATCACGTCCTCCGCTCTGCCCTCATCAATTTGTTACTTCTCCAAAAAACTCAATCAATTTAGTGAGACATGATTTCCCACGCACAAGGCCATAGTGACTATCCCTAAGTCTTTGCTTTTCCAAATACATATAAATTCTGGCCCTCAGGATTCCCTCCAACAACTTGCCCATCACCAATGTCAGGCTCACCGATCTATAGTTCCTTGGCTTTTCCTTACCACCTTTCTTAAATAGTGGCACAATGTTAGCCAACCTCCACTCTTCTAGCACCTCACTTGTGGCTGTTGATGATACAAATATCCCAGCAAGGGGCCCAGCAATCTCTTCCCTCGGTTCCCACAGAGTTGCAGGGTACACCTGATCACTTTTATGTGTTTTAAGACATTCAGAAAAGAGAGGAAAAGAAAGAAAGAGAGAGGAAAAGGAACTGGCTAAGCAGGGAGCTCCGGCCGGAGCATCCTACTCTGTTACCATCTTGGACCATCTTGACCCAGTAACACTGAAGAAATGGCAATATAGTTCCAAGTCAGGATGCTATGTAGCTTGGAGGGCAGATTACAGGTGCCAGTGTTCCATTCTGTCTGCTGCCCTTGTCCTAATAGGTGGCAGAGGTTATGAGTTTCAAAGATACTACCAGAGGAGTCTTGGTGAGTTGCTGGAGTGCGTCTGTTAAATGGTCCACACTGCTGCTACTGTGGAAGGAGTGAATGTGAATGGGGACCTAAGCAAGAGGGATGCTTTGCCTGGATATGGTGTCAAGCTTCTTTAGTTGTATTGGAGCTGCAATTTTGTTTTTCTTGTTCAACGTCACGTACATCTGGTGAGCTCTCTCTCTAGCAATTGCACAATATTTAATTGTGGTCTGTGAAGTTGGTTTCCATTGTGTCCCTACGTCCATAAACTAGCAAATCATCCACTACAGCTTCTGCTCCAGGAAGATCATTATCTCCATGTTGTCTGTATTAACACTCCTGTAGAGCCATTGAAATAGCAAATGGAATGTGTAAACATCTGTTTCTCCCGAACGGCTTCCAGTGTGCAATTAGAAAACTGCTATTTCTTATCTGGCTTCACTTGTCAGTGGTGAAGATATTTGCCTTTGCAAAGTGTGGCAAAGTTGCTTTAAGTGCCAATGAGATTGTTTTGATCCTTATTTAAATCCTTTGGGTTGATACTTACAGTCAGCTTTCTGGCCTTGTTTCCCTGTTACTAATCCATTGTGTAGGAGTTGTCATTTTCTTGATTACACACTTCTTTTCCTTTCCTGTGACAATATTTGAATCCTGCTCTTTTTCCATGGAATATCTATCAGCTGAATGTACAGCCTGGTTTGTTCTGCCATGATAAACTCCAGTTACTGATTTACAACTTCAGCACTTCTGTAAAGTCAATCACTTTCATTAGAGTAAGTTTCTCCCTTCTCAGAAGATGTACTTTCACAGTGGGATCTCTTTTACGCTTAAAATGGTCCTGTCTTGAATTTGGATAATCTTTTTATAGAGTTGGTAATCAAATTCACAGGATTCTGCGAGTTGTGACATGGAGTCACATATTGAGCAATAGACTCTGTTCACCCTGGCCCTAATGAACATACTGTTCATTAGTTACATTCACTTGGAGATTAAAGCATACCTGTAAGGGGTTCAAAATTTCTGCAAAAAGTTTTCTCAGTTTTTCAAAGAAATGTTGGCCAGGCTAGGAAGTTATTCCTTGGAACATAGGAGAATGAGGGGTGACCTTATTGAGATTTATAAAATCATGAGGGGCATAGATAGGATAAATGCATATAGTCTTTTTCCCAGGGATGGGGAAACTAGAGGGCATAAGTTTAAGGTCAGAGGGGGCAACTTCTTCACGCAGAGAGTGGTGCGTATATGGAATGGGCTGCCAGAGAAGGTGGTTGAGGCAGGTACAATAGCAACATTTAAAAAACATTTGGATAGGTACATGCGTGGGAAGGGTTTAGAGAGATATGGACCAAATGTGGACAACTGGAACTAGCTGAGTGGGCACCATGGTCAGCATGGACCAGTTTGGGCCAAAGGGCCTGTTTCCGTGCTGTATTACTTGATGACTCTATGACTTTATTTATGATGGAATACACTTTGAAACAGTCCCTTCCTGATGGCAATAAGAATGTAGCTATATGTACCTGCACTGGTCTCTGTTGCAATTTCATAATTTTGTTGTTGCTGATGAAAAAACCTCGCAGTTCCTTTTGCTGTCGCATTTCTTTTTGACCAGCCCAGGGAGATGAACATCTGCAGCCATTGTGTCTTAACCAGTGTTTGAGCTCTGGCTTGTTCCTTTGTCCCTATTCAATGGCAGCTTTCACTGCTCTGAATATGTCTGTGTCTTTCTGTCAGTTGCTGTGGTTTTGTATAGATTTTCGACACTCCATTTTAGCTTCACTCCAACACCATTTTACAATCCAGTATCATGTTGTCTGTACTGTGTCCTATACACTGTTCATACCAAACACTCCCAGGACAGGTACAGCACAGGGTTAAATACACAATAAAGATTCCTCTACGCTATCTCCGTCAAACACTCCCAAGGCAGGTACAGCACAGCATTAGTCAGACGGAATATCCCCTGACTGCAAAAGGAATGTTATATACTTCTCAGCCAGTACACACAGCTGTGATGGGAGTAGACTCAGAGCAGGCTTCCTTTTAGGTGGAAGGGAATGTTGGGTTTCAGATCCAGTGCAGACATACCAACTCCTTTATAGCAAATACTATACTGTGAAAATGTAGTTCCTGTTGGAATGTAGGGAAGGCAGCATTCAATTCACACTCAGCAAGTTTTGACAACCAGCAATGAGATAAAATGTCCAGATATTTGTTTTGGTGGTCTTTCCGAGGAATAAATATTGGCACCAGAGGGAACACCATTTCTTTTCTGCCCAGAAAAATGGGCAGTCTGGGGCTTAACTCAACATCTCGATTGATGGTAATGTCCTATTGATATTCCAGAAAGTTCCAACAGGGTTTTGAATCAATTTGTATCCAAAAACCCACAGAACCTAATGTAAGCACACTTTCTTCCAAAATTTCACATCCTTCAGGTGAAGATCTTTCTTAAATATCACTGAGTATTCATGATGCGTCTCAAAATGTATGGGTGGGAACAGGTGAGGCTGATGTAGGAATGGAGTTGCAGAATGCTATTTCATTCCAATTTGAGCCGGGGGCTTGTGTTCAAACCTATTCTGAAGGCTTAAGCAGGTGATTTAGGCTATTGTTCCAGCTCAGTATTGAAGGAGTAAGGCAAATTTTAATGGCATGAGACAAGAACTTTCAAAAGTTCATTGGAGTAATTCATCGCAGATAAAGGAAGTGGGAGGCTTTGAAAAGTGCGATAATGAGAGTTCAGAGTCATTGTGTTCCTGTTAGAGTGAAGGTTAAGGCTGGTAAGCCTAGGGTACAGTGGATGTGTAAAGATGTCATGGTTCTAGTCAAGAATAAGAAACAATCACACAATAGCTATAGACAACTGGGATCAAATGAATCTCTTGAAGAGTGTGGGGGCATTTTTATGAAGGAAATCAGGAGGGCTAAAAGGGGATATCAGGTAGCCTTGGCAGATAAGGTTAAGGATAATCCAGAGAGATTTTACAAGTACATTAAGAGCAAAAGAGCAACTAGGGAGAGAGTAGAGCCCCTTAAAGATCAACAAGGTCCTCTATGTGTTGAACCTCAGGAGATGGGAGAGGTACTAAATGAATATTTCGCATTAGCTTTTGCTGTGGAGAAAGAAATGGAGAACTCAGGGGAAATAAATACTGACGTTTTGAAAACAACAGAGACTAGTTAAGTCTGGGAACATGGTCAGCATGGGCTAGTTGGACCGAAGGGTTTGTTTCCACGCTGTATGACTCTATGAGTACTGCACTGTCAGAGGCACTGTGATTAGTCAAGATGACAACCAAAACCCTATCTGATCCTATGACATTATATAAAGAAGAGTGGGATTCCCCCAACCACTACATGCCTCCACACACACACACACACACCAACCTCCCCGCCCCCGGTGCCACAAAGCCAGCATTTATCCCAAAACCAACATCACTAACACATTGTCTGGACAATCCCATATTGTTGCCTGTGAGAGCTGTTGCGTCAAGTTTGGTTTTTACAAAATTTTACAGCAGCATATTTTATAAATTGTCTGTAAAGTATTCTGGTGTATTTGAAATGTAAATGGAATGTTCTACTTCAGTGTTTTTTCTTTACTGTCACAGCCCTTCCGTTTTCTCAACAGAAGCGGGTGGGTGTTTCATTCATTTTTAATTTTTCGTTTATGGGATGTTCAGTTCGATCATGCTGTCAATGAACTTCCTTTATCTTCCCTCCATCATGAGGTCAAGAGTGGGGATATTTGCTGATGACTGTACTATGTTCAATGCTATTCATGATCCTCTGATACCGAAGCAGTCAGTTGTCCGAGTACAGCGAGATCTGGACGACATTAGGCTCAGGTTCACAAACGGCAAGTAACATACATTCCACGGAATTTAGGAAATGACCATCTCCAATGAGAAAGAGTCCCAACTATTGCCTATTGACATTCAATACCTTTAAAATCAATGAATGCCCTATTATCCACATCCTGACCAGAAACTGAACCGGACTAGCTGTGGCAATATAAATGCTGCGGCAACAAGAACAGATTAGAGACTGGGAATTCGGTGTGAATAACTTCCCTCCCATTTCTCCATGTCCTGCCTAGAAGACTCAAGTCAGGAGTCTGATAGTATGCTTTCCACTTGCCTGGATGATTGCAGCTCCAATGATACTCAAGAGTCTCAACACAATCAAGGACAAAGTAGACACCACCTTCAGCAAACATTGTATTTACCACTGACACACAGTGACAGCAGTATGTGCCATTTACAAAATGCGCTTCAACAATGCACCAATGTTCCTTTAACAGCAACTTCCAAACCTGTAACTTTATCAGCCGGGAGAACAAGGGCAGCAGATACATGGCAACACCACCACCTGCAAGTGCCCCTCCAAGCCATCACCTTTCTGACTTGGAAATATATCGCCGTTCATTCACTGTTGCTGGGTCGAATTCCTGGAACATCCTCCCTAAGAGTACGGCGAATGTTACTACACCACAAGTAATGCAGCAGTTCAAAAAGGCAGCTCTTTCTCAAGGGCAATTAGGGATGTGCAATAAATATTCACAAAGCAGGGGTGGGCACGATGGCTCAGTGCTTAGCACCAGGAACCCGAGTTCGATTCCATCCTCGGGCGACTGTCAGTGTGGAGTTTGCACATTCTCCCCGTGTCAGTGTGGGTTTCATCCCGCAGTCCAAAGATGTGCAGGTTGGGTGGATTGGCCATGCTAAATTGCCCATAGTGTTCAGGGATGTGTAGGTTAGGTGGGTTATAGGGGGATGGGTCTGGTGGGAATGCTTTGAGGGTCAGTGTGGGCTTGTTGGGCTGAAGGGCCTGTTTCACACTGCTGGGATTCTATGATTCTATGAAGGTGACACCCACATCTCATGACTGAATAATAAATTCTGTCCTTCAGAAGTCCGATGGTTTGTCCCTGTTGGAGTTCCATCCCTAACTGTGCACCCCACTTTAAGTGCAGGTTGGGTTGCACAGGCACAGCAATGATGCCATCCACACAATATCTGTATTTATACAGATTCTGCCAGACCTTCTGGAATTTTCTAGCAGTTTCTGTTTTTAATTTCAGATTTCTAGCATCCACAGTATTTTGCTTTTACTTTTACTGAGCGTGACACAGAATACAGTGAAGAAAGAATTTGTATTTCTGTCGCCTCCATCCTTACCTTGATTCAATATTGAGATTTAGCATTTGATAGAATACTGGTTCCTGTAGTGTTGATTCTAAGCATTCCCACAGCAAGCTGGACAAATCCAATTCAGCTATTCTTGTCTCTATTAGACCACTCTCATCATCAGCTAAGTAATGGGAGATGTTGTTTGCAAAACTGTCATGCAACAGGCTTGACCAAAGATCACAGAAAGTGGCAGGGGCAGCTAATGGGATAGTTAAGAAGGCATGTGGGACTCTTGCTTTTGTCAGTCTTGGCATAGTTTATAAGACCAGGGAGATTATGCTGGAGCTGTACAGGACTTGGTTAGACCACAGCTGGAGGACTGTGTGTTGTTCTGTTTACCATGACCATAGGAAGGATGCAATTGCGCTGGAAGGGATGCAAAGAAGGTTGAGCAGAATGTTGCCTGGGATGGAGCATTTTAACTCTGAAGAGAGACTGCATAGACTCAGCTTGTTTTTTTTTTCAAGCAGAGAAGGCTGAGAGGAGATGTGACTGAGGCGTATACAATTATGAGGGGCATGGACAGGGTGGATAGAAAGCAGCTGTTCCCCTTAGTTGAAGGATCAAGAACAAGGAGTCATGATTTTAAGGTGAAAGACGTGAGATTTAGAGGGGATTTGAGGGAAAACCTTTTCACCCAGATCGTGGTGGAGGTCTGGAATGTAATGCTGGGTGGGGATTTGAGGCAGAAAACTTCGCAACCTTTAAACAGTACTTGGAATAGCACTTGAAATGTCATAACATTCAAGGCCATGGGCCAAATGCTGTAGAGTGGGACTAGTGTAGATTTAGAGTAATTTTTTTAGTGCAGACTCAGTGGGCTGAATGGCCTCTTTGGCACTCTCTGATTCTATGAACATTTAGTGAGTAACTCTCTGCCCACTGGTGCTTTTCTTAAATTTATTCATGGGTTGTGAGCGTCACTGCCCATCCCTGGTTGCCCACAGTGCAGTTAAGAGGCAACCACATCACTGTGGGTCTGGAATCATATGTAGGCCACACTAGGCAAGAATGGCAGTTCCCTTCCTTTAAGGTTATCAGCAAACTAGAAAGGTTTTTCCTGACAATAGTTTTATGATTTTTATTGAATTCAGATTCCATCACATACCATGGTAGGATTTGAGCGCCAGTCCAAAACAGTACGTAGGTCTCAGGATTAATAACCTGGCAATAATACCACTCAGCCATTGCTATCCCCAAATGTCCATTTAGGAATTGTGCTCAATATGGGTGTTTTCAGAGTGACTGAGGCCCAGAACTAATTACAGCACGAGTACAAACACAGATGAAAGAGCTGAATTCCAGGGTTGAGGACAGAGTAATTGAACTTTTGATACAGTGTGATGTCAAGGATCCCAAGCAAAATTAAACTGAATAAGAATCAGATTAAACTCTCCACTGTGCCATACTTTGCACAAAGGAAGATGGTTGTTGTAAGCCAATCATCTCAATCCCAGGACATCACTGCAGGAATTTCTCTGGGATGTTCCTCGACCCAATCATCTGCAGCCATTTCATCAATGACCTTCCCTCCACCTTGAGGTTCAGAAGTGGAAATGTTCCCCGATGATTGCACAATGTTCAATTCCATTTGCAATGATACAGCAATTAAAGCAGCTAATGCTGTCATGCACCAAAACCTAGACAACTTTCAGGCTATCCAGGGTTTAGATGTCCAGCAATGACCACCTCCAATTGGAGACAATCTACCTTTTGACAATCAGTAACACTTCTATCAACAAATCTACATCCATTAACATCATAGGAGTATCGAGGGCTTACCATTGACCAGAAACTTAACTACACTAAAGGTAAAAAAAGACTACAGTTGTGGGAATAGGTCAGTGGCTAGGAATTCTGTGGTAAGTAATTCACCTCTTGACTATCTAATGTCTATCCACCATCTATGAGGCATAAGCCAGGAATGTGATGGAATAGTCTCCGATTTCCTAGATGAGTGCAGCTCCAAGCACACTCAAAAGCTTAACCCCATTCGGGACAAAGCAGCCTGCTTGATTAGCATCCTAGCCATTCCCATAGTCATTTACTTTCTCCACCACCTCATATTGGCAGAAGTCTGTACCATCTACATCATTTATGGTTCAGATGAGGCGATGGAGAGTTGCAGATTAGCTAGGAAGGATTTAAAGAGAGAGTTAAGAAGAGCAAGGAGGGGACATGAGCAGTCATTAGCAGGTAGAATTAAGGAGAACCCTAAAGCTTTCTATAGGTATGTGGGGAATAAAAGGATGACTAGGGTAAGAATAGGGCCAGTCAAAGACAGAAGTGGGAAGTTGTGTGTGGACCCTGTGGAGATTGGAGAGGTGCTAAACAAATATTTCTCATCTGTTTTCACTCAGGAAAAGGAGAATATTGTAGAGGAGAAGACTGAGATACGGGCTATTAGACTTGAAAGGATTGAGGTTAGTAAGGAGGAGGTGTTATCAATCCTAGAAGGTGTGAAGGTAGATAAATCCCCTGGGCCGGATGGGATTTTTCCGAGGATTCTCTGGGAAGCTAGGGAGGAGATGGCGGAGCCTTTGGCCTTGATCTTTGAGTCGTCATTGTCTACAGGTTTAGTACCAGAGGACTGGAGGATTGCAAATGTTGTGCCCTTGTTCAAGAAGGGCAGTAGAGATGACCCAGGTAATTATAGACCAGTGAGCCTTACATCTGTTGTAGGAAAAGTTTTGGAAAGGATTATAAGAGATAGGATTTATAATCATCTAGCAAGCAACAATTTGATTGGAGATAGTCAACATGGATTCGTCAAGGGCAGGTCGTGTCTCACAAACCTCATTGAGTTTTTTGAGAAGGTTACCAAGCATGTGGATGAGGGTAGGGCAGTTGATGTGGTGTACATGGACTTCAGTAAAGCCTTTGATAAGGTTCCACATGGTAGGCTATTGGAGAAAATGCGGAGGCATGGGATTGAGGGAGATTTAGCAGTTTGGATTAGAAACTGGCTTTCTGAAAGAAGGCAAAGAGTGGTGGTTGATGGAAAATATTCAGCCTGGAGTCCGGTTACTAGTGGCGTGCCACAAGGATCTGTTTTGGGACCACTGCTGTTTGTCATTTTTATAAATGACTTGGACGCAGACATAGGTGGATGGGTTAGTAAGTTTGCAGATGACACTAAAGTCGGTGGAGTGGTGGACAGTGTGGAAGAATGTTGCAGGTTGCAGGGAGACTTGGATAAACTGCAGAATTGGGCTGAAAGGTGGCAAATGGAGTTCAATGCAGATAAATGTGAGGTGATGCACTTTGGGAAGAATAATAGAAAGGCAGGATACTGGGTCAATGGAAAGATTCTTGGTAGTGTGGATGTGCAGAGGGATCTTGGTGTCCAGGTACATAGATCCCTGAAAGTTGCCACCCAGGTTGATAGTGCTGTTGAGAAGGCATACGGTGTGTTAGGTTTCATTGGTAGAGGGATTGAGTTCCGGAGCCGTGATGTCATGCTGCAACTGTACAAAACGCTAGTGCGGCCTCACTTGGAATATTGTGTACAGTTCTGGTCGCCCCATTACAGGAAGGATGTGGAAGCATTGGAAAAGGTGCAGAGGAGATTTACCAGGATGTTGGCTGGTCTGGAGCGAAGGTCTTATGAGGAAAGACTGAGGGACTTGGGTCTGTTCTCATTGGAGAGAAGAAGGCTAAGAGGGGATTTAATAGAGACCTACAAAATGATCAGAGGATTAGATAGGGTGGACAGTGAGAGTCTTTTTCCTAGGATGATGACGTCGGCTAGTACGAGGGGGCGTAGCTGCAAATTGAGGGGTGATAGATTTAAGACAGATGTCAGAGGCAGGTTCTTTACTCAGAGAGTGGTAAGGGCATGGAATGCCCTGCCTGCCAATGTAGTTAACTCAGCCACATTAGGGGCATTTAAACAGTCCTTGGATAAGCATATGGATGATGATGGGATAGTGTAGGGGGATGGGCTTAGATTAGTTCACAGGTCGGCGCAACATCGAGGGCCGAAGGGCCTGTTCTGCGCTGTATTGTTCTATGTTCTATCTACAAGATGCACTCTGATAACAAGGTTCCTTCAACAGCTCCTGCTAAACCTGCCACATTTATCATCTAGAAGGAAAAGGGCAGCAATTACATGGGATTACTATCACTTGCCACTTGCCATTCTAAGTTGGAAAGATATTGCTGCTCCTTCACTGGAACTGGGTCAAAATCCTGAAACTGCCTCCCTAACAACACTTACATCCCAAAGAGTGCAGCAATTCAAGGAGGCAGCTCACCATGACTTTCTGAAGGACAGTTAGGGATGGACAATAAATGCGGGCCCACCCAGTGATGTCCACCTCCAATGAAAAATACAAAATAAAAATTGACAGTATTAGTTCAAGCTGGCTGCTGCCCACCACCTTCCAAAAGCCAATAAGGAATGCTCAATGCCCAAATCCTATGTATGCATTATTATTTACAGCCCATAAAATCTTTAGCCAAAATCCAAAAGGGGCTAATCATAAGTTGTTTTGAGGCAGCATCACAAGATCAAAATGACTATTTGATTTCACTCTGGCCTGATTTTGCTTTCCAATGTAAACGGAATTTGAACAAAATTATTCCAAAAATCCAGGTGGGATGAAAGGCCAGGAAAAGCAATGAACTTCCTCAGCCATGATCTGAATAACTGAACATGGTCAAGGAGTGAAATGGCCAAGTCTGGCATGGGCAATGAGCCGAATGGCCCTTTTGTCTGCTGTAACATCCCTATATCTCCTGTTGGTCTGCTTCTATGTAAAAGGTTCTGTGGTACTTGCTCCCATAGAAAATGAATATTACGTCACTGCTCCAATATCCCAGTCCAGTTTTGATATCACCGCTGATATTGACTGTGTTCTTATCTATTCAGTTACTGGTTATAGTTGTACCAACATGTCAACATCACACTGTATTCTCAGGCTTCCCCAATCTTCCAACATCTCAGTTTAGTATCAATCAATGTTGCCCGCTTTTGACTGCACCATTGCCTGTTGCATTTACCTCAACGAGACCCCTTCTTGAGCACCACCACTTGGGTCTCCCCTTTCTCTTGAAATCAGGTGTAAGGTATGTTGAATGATGCCATTACTCTTCAGGGAATTTCTCCCTCTTTCGAAGCTGCTTCAGTGTCTCATTGCCAGGCCAGGGTGACGACGTTTCTCTTTTTGTGGCATAGTCAGGTGTTTACTTTGAGATTAGAGCTCTGGCAGGTACCCTGGTTAGAATGACTGAACCTCCTTCCCTGCATAGCCAGTGTCAGGCTGCCCTCGGACTCAGGCCCGTGATCACAGGTATGTAAAATGAATGCTTTAGCTACCAGCCCAGTATCAGCTAGTAGGGTTCCAAGCTCTGACAGCTGCTATCTAAGCAACTGAATATTTCAGATAAAAAGAGGCAGCGTGTTAATCCTTACCACTTCAATTTGCTATCGGTGCATGCTTCAGCTGGTTTCGCGAATGTGCATGTAACATACTTTGCAATTTGAACACAGCAGGCTCCCATAGCGGTAATTTTTTTTTCAAAATCAACAAATCATCTGCATTAATATGGAGGTAGAGGCATAAATATTGCTCAGATCATCTCAGAGAAAAGGGTCATCTATTTACAACAGAGATGAGGAGGAATTTTTTTCCCTTAGAAGATGGTGAATCTATGGAATTCTTTACCAGAGTGGACCATAGATGCTGGGCCACTAGATATATCCAAAGTTGAGATAGGTGGATTTTTGATCAGTGAAAGAATCAAAGGTTATGGGGAAAAGGCAAGAGTGGAATTGAAAAGCGGAGTTGAAGATTATCAGATCAGCCACGGATCAGGCTCAATGGGCTAAATGATCTACTTCTGCTCTTATGTTTTATGGTTTCATGAAAACTGGAAAGTACTCTGTTCCTCTTCTTCTCACATCCACCTGACAGGGTTGATGGGTTTCCTGTTAAAGTCTTATCTAAAGACAGTGCAGACCTCCATCAATACTGGCACTGTTAGCATCTATGTCCTCAGAAGCTTGAGATGAATCTGGTTTTCAAAGGTAGGAACTCTTCACCCCATTTACTCTATAACTGGGCTAGTAACTGAGAATTCCAATCCTATTGTAATGGTTTAAGAACTATTCAGGTATTTTATTAAGAGCTCTGGGAACAGGACCCTAGGATTGTGCTAAAAACAAACTAACGTTCACTAATTTCAATCAGAGAGTGAAATTTGTTCTGGCCTGATTAATCTCCAACTTCTGCATTTTGATTTCATATCCTCTTAACCTCCACAACAACCCAGTCCCATTTGCATCTCATTGCTCAGTTCACTGCTCCCAACTAAAAACAAAGCAAAGTCACCATAATGTGAATGGGCCAAAGAGCCGCTCTCATTAGAGAGAGATGACCAGTGGTGGTTTAACCTGAGAGTCCCCATGCCTCTGGAAAGGGGAGAGATTGAGAAGGAGAGTCCCACTATGGTAACTTCAGATCATGTAAGAATTGAACCCATGCTGTTGTCATCACTCTGCATCACAAACCTGCCATCCAAACTAATCTCTCATCTAAATAAGGTGTAATTTTCAATATCGGCTTAGATTTGATCTTCCATTTTTCCAGCGCAGAATACTGTCACCTAATTTCTGAACTCTGCGCACTCACAGAAAAGTGTAGCCAAGGTTTTAAAAGATTATAAGTTCTATGATTGGGTAGGCATAGTGGATGTGGGTGGAATCATCACGCCCCCTTAACGATTTGAGTATTGGGGAGTAAATTGGGAAAATAGAGATGAGACAGGATTCTTAATGTTGCGATTATAAAGATTGATTCCCCAACCAAGTGTTGAACAGTGAAACGGCAGTCTCACTAGTGAGTGGCCTATTTGCTTTCGTTTGCATGCCTTAACATGTCATTACACCTAAGCATGCTTCATTGATAGGCAGTTTCTCATTCTCCCACCTGGTGCAGAGAAACCAGACAGTGCCAATTTCCAACAGGAAAGTCAGAGCAGTAACCGGGTGACTTTACTTTGCCTCTTGCTCATCTGCTCTTCCAATCTCAGAAAGCAGTCATCAATATCTCAGGGCATGTTTCTTGGGCAGTAACCTTATCAACCACTCTCACTCCTCCACACCTGCCCACAGACATTGGCATCGAACACGTACCAGCCTCACTGCACCCTCATGACACAGTCCCGACCCACTTATAGCATGTTTCTGCACTTCAATGCTGCACTTTTGTGTACATTGACATGTTTCATTGTAATGTTGTTGCCAGGAATCTTTATGCAAGGCCCCTCACTTGCTTGCAGAGTGCTCCATCACTTTCTGCCAACTTGAATGCTCGTGGTATCTCTGTTTTACCTTGGCTCTCTTTGCTTTGCCCTATAGCTGGAGTGAAAGGCTCACAGTACATCAGTTTACCTTGTTATTTCGTGTAGACACAAAGTCAGGCAGGTAGTCAAGTTTAATTTTATTTCAGATTTCTAGCATCTGCAGTATTGTACTTTTATGATTTTTCTTTTACAAGACAAGGGTGTACCCAATGAAAGGCAGGACACTAGGAAGCTCAGAGGAACAGAAGGTACTCGGAGTTCTTGCCAACAGATCCCTGAAGGTGGCAGAACAGTTTAATAGGGTAGTTAAGGAAGCATTCAGGATGCTTACTTTTATCAGTCATGGCATAGAGTATAAGGGTAGGGAGATCATGTTAGAGCTGTACAGGACTTTGGGTAGACCACAACCTGGGGTAATGTGCTGTTTTAGTCTCCATGCTATAGGACTGGAGGAGATACAAAGTAGATTCACTAGGATGTTGC
The DNA here is from genome assembly GCA_024137785.1 of Ginglymostoma cirratum. Classification (NCBI taxonomy): domain Eukaryota; kingdom Metazoa; phylum Chordata; class Chondrichthyes; order Orectolobiformes; family Ginglymostomatidae; genus Ginglymostoma; species Ginglymostoma cirratum. Next base: position 36,218,000 of record JAHRHZ010000017.1, on the reverse strand, counting down.
CTGGGATGGAATATTTCAGCTCGTAGACCGGCTGGATAAGTTTGAGTTGTATCCTTTAGAGCAAAGAAGGCTAAGGAGATGTACCTGATTGAGAGGTAAAAGTTATGAAGGATGTGGACAGAGCTGATAGGAAGCAGTTGCTCCTCTTAGTTGAACGGCCAATAACAAAGGGCCATAATTTTGAGGTGAAAGGCAGGAGGTTAAGAGGGGGTTTGAGAAAAATATGTTTTCACCCAGAGGGTAGTGGGAATCTGGAATGAACACCTGGGAGGGTAGTTGAGGTGGGAAACCTCACAACCGTTAAAATACAGTTGATTGAGATAGCCAGAGAGATGGAGTGCGGGTCTGCATACATATCCAGCAGACACTGAGACTGCAGGACCTGGCTGGCCAAAGCAGCTGGCAACCAGCCCATGCAGGCAGCCAGGGGCTTGTATGTCACAGGCAGCATTGGTACAATCCTGCAGCCTTAGAGTCAGTTTGCAGTGTTCCTCAGACAAGCCTAACCTGCTCGGTCTATGTCTGCTTGTACATTTCTATGTAATGGTTAATTGCTGACTCTATGGGGTCACTTGTGACTGTGTAAACTCTAGGTCTCTAGCAGTCCTCCATCCACCAGTGGCATGGGGTGGAGGTGGCAACAGTGGAGCTATGGCAGTGATACACTCTTTACTGTAATCCCTCCAAAGCATCCACAGAGATATCAATGTTGGAGATGGTGGAGGGTGCAGGAGGAAACCTTGCCAGTTAATCCTTTGAGGGATGTGACTTCTTGATCCGAGGCAGAGGAGGAGAGGTCTTGGTGGTAAAAGCCATTATCTTTTCTCAGCTTTGGTTTGTCCCATGGGTGCTCCAGTTTCCTCCCACAGTCCAAAAATGTGCAAATTAGGTGGCTTGGCTGTACTAAATTGTGATGTCCAGCGATGTGTAGTTAGCTGTATTAGCCATGGGAAAAACAGGGTGGGGGGATGGGTCTGTGTGTGATGGTCTTCAGAGGGTCAGTGTGGATTTGTCCGGCCAAAAGGCCTGTTTCTACACTGTAGGGATTCTGTTCTATTCTATTCTATTCTACCTCACACACAATCTGTGTCTGGTACTGAAGCCAGCTCGCACCAAGACTCCTGCCCTATCACTCCCACTTTTGACTGCAACACCTTCTCTCATTCACTCTTGCCCAAACAATTTCCCCAGGCCACTAACACTGCATGGCCTCTACACTGCCTCCTCATTCATTTGGGACACCTTACTACCTTTCCCCCACTCACACCAGCACTAACAGCTGTGCCAGCCACTTACATCTCACTCAGTACATCCCTTTGTCTCATTCCAGAAGAAAATGGCTCACAATGGGGAGGAATGAGCTAAAATGGGTGATGGGGTGCCCAGTATTCATCTCTGCATCCCCCTGTGAGGAGAGGGTCCTTGGTCTAACTGAACAGGACAGCAACTGTTCCCATGATAATGCAGAAACCTCCATGTCCTGTCAACCAAGTCAGAATCATTGTCACTGCTGTCCTGCTCCATGATCATGGCTGATCCTCTATTTCATTACCATAATCCCACAATGCATGCTTGACATGGCCAAATCTTTACCACTTTTTCATAATGCATTCTCTCTTTTGTCTTCTTGCAGGTGATAATGGCATCTGCACAGCCTCCACCAACAAGAACAATCGCCTCTCATGTCCCATAACCTGTTTATGGTATAGGAGCAGCTCATTTTTTACATCTCAGTCCATGAAACACAGTGTCATGGTCAGGATGGCTAGGCTCTGTATCTTGTGTGAGTGTTACCTGTTAACAGTGTGTATGGTTAGTTAAGGCTTGATGTGGTCACTTCGAAACTGAGGCACACTGCTGCAAATATTTTAATGCATTGAATAGAATTTCAGTTACACACAGAAGCTCATACCTCACCTCTGCTCGTCTTGAAGGCATCAAACACAACAGTGCTGACGATTATTTATTTTCAGTATGCCTGTTCAGGTATGTTATGAATTCAGGACAAGTGGGAATCCAAAACCTTCTTGCCTAGATGTAGGGACACTACCACAGATATATGAGAACACCACCAGCTCTAAGTTCCCCTCCAATCCACTCACCGTCCTGACTTGGAAACATATCACCATTGCTTCAGTGTCACTGAGTCAAAACCCTGGAATTCCCTTCCAAACAACATTGAGGGTCAACCTACAGCATGTAGACTACAGTGGTTCATGAAGACAGCTCACCACCACTTTCTCAGGAGCAGCAAGGGATGGGTAATGAATGCTGATCTAGCCAGCGACGCCAACATCCCAGGACTGAATTTAAAAATAATTCCCCTTGAAGATCTTTTGTGATCTGCTTTTCTAAACTGCCGCAGTGTTTGGAGAACTTAAAATGGAAATAATTACAGATTAGTGGGAAAAGAGTAGGTGAGTACGATTTACGGAGAAACAGCCCAATTCTCTCTGAACCTACATAGCCTCTAAATTTCATGTCACCGGTTCACATGCTTTCTATCAGAATGAATTGCTTCACACTTCTCAGTAGCCTGTATATCTCCTCCTGAAGTATATCCTGTATCCAGAGAGGGAACCCAATGCAACATTTTCAAGTTTGCTGATGAAACCAAACTACTTGGGATTATGAATTCTGAGGGGGATGCAAGGAAGCTTCAGGGTAATTTAGGTAAGTTGAGTGAGTGAGCAAATACATAACAGATACAGTATAATTTGGCTAAATGTGAAGTTATACACTTTAGTGTGAAAAACAGAAAAGAAGACTTTTATTTAAATGGTTATGTACTAGAAGCGAGGATGTGGTATACGGTATGTACCAAATTGTACGTTGGCCTTCGTTGGAAGAGGATTTGATTTCTGAAGTTAGGATGTCTTACTGCAGTTACAGAGGGCCTTGGTGAGATTACACCTGCAGTACGACATGCAGTTTTAGCTTCTTACCAAAGAAAGGATAGATTGGCATTGAGGAAGTGCAATGGAAGGCAACAAGGCTGACATCGGAGATGGCAGGACTGTGCTATAAGGAGAAATTATTTCAACTGGGCCTGGATTCGCTAGTGTTTAGAAGGAGAAGAGGGGATCTGACTAAAACACATAAAATTCTAACAGAGCTGGACAGATTAGATGCAAGGAGAATGTTTTCCCTGATTGGGAAGTCTAGAACCACTGGACAGTGTTTCAGGACATGGGGGAGACCATTTAGGACAGAGTTGAGGAAAATGTTCTTCACTCAAAGGGTAATGAACCTTTGGAATTCTCGACTGAAAAAAGGCTGTGGAGACCAAATGTTTAAAGGAAGAGATAGATCAATTTTTAGATATTAAAGGCATCTGGGGCATAGAAAGAAAATATAGCGTGAAGCTAGAGGATCAGCCATGATCATATTAAATGGCACAGCAGGACCAAGGGGCTGGACGGATTAGTCCTGCTTGTACTTTCTATGTTTCTGTCCTCAGAAGGCAGTGGAGGCAAGATCATTGACTATTTTTGTAAAACGGAGGTAGATAGATTCTTAATAAAACCGAAAGAACTGCGGATGCAGTAAATCAGGAACAAAAACAAAGTCGCTGGAAAAGCCCAGCAGGTCTGGCAGCACCTGTGAAGGGAAAAAACAGATGGAACAGTCTGGCGACCCTTCCTCAGAACTTTTGTTTGTAGATAGTTTCTTGTTAGACATGTGAATCAAGAGATATTGGGGTAGGTGGAAATGTGGAATGCAAAATACAAACAGATCAGCCACAATCTTATTCCATTGGTGGAGTCACCTTGAAGAGCTAAATGGCCTACCTCTGCTCCGATCTTGTATGTTTCTATGTTCTCATTATTTCCTCCATTCCTAACTTCTGCCTGTTGAAATTATGCCCTGTGTACCTAAGCCCATTTCTCTAATATGGCAGACTAGTGTTGCCACCAGTGCAGACGCCATTGCATACTTTTCTCCAGTCAGTGAAACAGAGGGCGATAAGACCCAGAGGAGCTCTCTGTCACCATCTCCCATTTGGTCAGCCGCATTTTTGACATGTTCAGGAACTGCTCAGCCATTGTATTCGTTCTAATTCACTGACTTCACACGTGCGCAGTACTGCCCTCCGACCCCCTCTGTTCAGCTCCAGTAAATCACAGCCAAGCACACATTGTGTCTCTGTTAAAATGCATGTACGCCTTTTATTCATTTCTCCTTATTTTAACACACCCCACCAAAAAAATTATGGTTTGCTTTAAAATGCCAAGTTTGGGATTAATTGCTGGACTGCCTCAATATTAAATAAACTAAACTCGCTGATCCAGAAGAGATGTGTCTGATCCAAAAGTATTTTTACATTTTGCAATGAACTTTACATCTTGTTCAGCTGCAGTCCACTTGCAGGTGTCAAAGAAACGTCCTACAGCACAGGCTGAAGCTAAGCAAATATCTAGATTAAAACCAGAAATTGCTGGCTAACCTCAGCAGGTCTGGCAGCGTCTGTGGGAGAAAACAACAGTTAACGTTTCGAGTTCAGTGACTCCTCATCACAACTGCACATGAGTACTGAGGAAGGTTCACCAGACTTGAAATGTCAGCTCTGCTTTCTCTCCACAGTTGCTGACAGACCTGCTTTAGTTTGTCAGCAATTTCTGTTTTTGTTTTGGATTTTCAGCATTCACAGTTCTTTTATTTTGGCTTTAGCTTGATACTTCTTGTGAGCTGCCCACATGAATCCAAGGCTAAAATCTTTCAACAACATATTTTTCAGCAATCCTTAATTTTCAGTACCCAAATTTTTAATTTAAACCTTCCCATCTTGAATTTGTTATGGGGAAGTATGGTTTGCAGTTGCAAGACCAGTTGATAGTTCAGTGTCAGGAGGTGGTTCTTTCCCTGGAGAATTATGAAACCTCTGGAACAGTCTGTTACACAGGACATGGATTTCCTGAATTGCTTGCAGAGAGAACTGAACTTGTTTCTGGTTAGAATGAAGCATCATGTCTTTTTAACGGGTAGGGGCTTCAGGGTTCAGGGCAAAGTGATCTGTTTTGGTCACCTAGGATGTTTAGAAAGGGACTTCCTGGAGTTTTGTAGGCCGTGTTTGCCTGAGTTTTTAAAATCCCTTCTCTCATCACTTCAAGAAGAAATCATATGGTTGCAGGTACAACATGGAACCTGAAGAAGTGTCACTCAACCCAAAACATTAACTCCAATTTCTCTCCACAGATGCTGCCAGACCCGCTGAACTGTTCCAGCAACTTCTGTTTTTGTTTCTGATTTACAGCATTTGCCATGCTTTCAGTTTTTATCTGGATGCGTTAGTGTTTGTCTGCCTGTCATTGGTTCACATCTTCGTAAATCTTATCTCACTGCCCAAGCATGTGGTCACCTGCCCTACTGTCTCCCTATTTGACACAGTGTCACATTTTTGTCTGATTTATATTGCTCTCAAATATAATTGGGAGCTATTAATATATTTTAATAAACAAATATATTTTAATATATTATAGGTATGAATTTATTCTTCTTGATTGTTTCTGCAGCAACAATCTGTAAACCTCTGTGCTTTGACACCGATAAGTGTTACCATTCAGTAGAGACAGTTCAGAGAAAGTTTACCAGAACAGTACCTGGAAGAGTGACAGGGGTCATTTTATGAGGCGAGGTTGAAACTTTATGCTTTAGAAGAGCAAGAGGTGAGTTGATTAAAAAATATAAAATGCTGAGGGATCTTGGCAGAAAGAGGATTTTGCCACTTATGGGAGAAGCTAGAATGCAGTGTCACTATTTGAAAATGAGATGAGGTGATTTAAAACAGATGAGGTGATCTTCTTCTTCTTGTGCATCTTTGGAACCTTCTTCCTAGTTGCCCTCTAGAAGTGATGGTGAGCTCTCTTCTTAAACTGTTGCAGTCCCCGTGCTGTAATTAGACCCACAATCCCTTGGGGATGGAATTCCAGGAATTTGACACTGCAATAGCGAACGAACAGCAGTACATTTCAAAGTCAGGATGGTGAGTAATTTGGAGGGGAACTTGCAGGTGGTGGCATTCCCATGTATCTGCTGTAATTGCCCTGCTAATTGGAAAGGGCTGTGAGTTTGGAAGGACCTGTCTAAGGATCATTGGTGAATTTCTGCAATACATCTTATAAATAATACATTCTGCTGTTACGGTATGTCGATGATGGAGAAATTGGATGCTTGTGGATGTAATGCCATTGAAGTGGACTGCTTTGTCCTGGGTGGTGTCAAGCTTGTTGAGTGTTGTTGAGCTGCATTCATCCAGGCAAATGGGGAGTATTCCATTAGCTCTTGACTTGTACCTTCTAGATGGTGGATAGGCTGTGCCAGGTTAGAAGGTGAGTTACACAATTTAGTATTCCTAGCCTCTGACCTGCTCTTGTAGCCGCTGTGTTTATGTGGGGAGTCCAGTTGAGTTTCAATGGTAACCCCAAGGACATTGATAGTGGGTGATTCAGTGGCAGTAACATCATTGAATGTCAAGGGGCTGTGGTTATATTGTCCCTTATTGGTGATGGGCATTGCCTGGCATTTATGAAGCACAAACGACACTTACAACTCGTCAACCTGAAGCATGGATATTGTCCAGATCTTGTTGCATTTGAACACGGACTGCTTAAGTATCTGAGGAATCACGAATGGTGCTGAACATTGTGCAATCATCAGTGAACATCCTCACTTTTGACCCTTATGATTGAGGGAAGGCCATTGATGAAGCATGATGCCTTGATACATTGACCATGATCTAATGGAATGTGGTAGAGCAATCTTAATCTCAATAGCCTCCTTCTACACCTAATTTGAACGTCATATATTCACCATCATGATATTTGGCAAATAGGAAGCTATTTTAGACACTTTAACCCACTTGATCCCTTCCTTCTAGCCACCCTCCCTTTGTGTAGCTTCAAACTCCCAGAGACTTGGGTACAGGATATAAACGGACACTTTGAGTGTGGTGCAGCTGGGCTGATGCTCTGTTGGAGCTGGTGTCTGTTGGATGAGCCATTTAAACAGAGGGTCCATTCTGTTCACCTTTTCTCAGGGGTACATTTAAAAATCCCACAGCGTTATTTAACAAAGAGCTTGGGAGATTCCTCCTGTTGATGACTAACTTTTATTCCTACGACCAAACTCATTAACACTGGTTTTCTACTCATTTATTTCATTCATGTTTTGTGGAAGTTAACTGTGGTGAAATTGGCTGCTATACTTTATAGGAACATAAGAAAAGGTGGAGGTTATTTCACACATTCCACCTATTCCACCATCCAATGGCATCATCTGATCTGTGAGCTAACTCCACTCACCCACCTTTGCTCTATATGTCCACAATACCTTGTGATAAAAATTTATTAATCTTAGTTTTAATTTTTTAAAAAATTAGCATCAATAACCAGCCCTTTCCTTTTATCCAGTTCTGAAGAAAGGTTATTGGGTACAAAACTTTGACTCCGCTTTCTCTCCACAGATGCTGCCAGACCTGCTGAGCTTTTCCAGCAATTTCTGTTTTTGTTCCTTTCTTCTACTGGCTCCTCTCAATCTGGTTCCCATTGCATGATGGTTTATGCACAGACTCTCACTGAAAATTCCCATAACTCTTTCTTGTGCTTTCCCAGAAAATGGGACACAAATTACTCCTGTGGGACTGTTGTTTAAAAAAACTCAGAAGTGCACAGCAAGATTCCAGGAGCAAGCTGCCTTTCCATGAGCTGGGCAGGATTCAGCATTGCATGTGTTCTCCCTGTGCTCCTTCGAGAACTGGGACATTGACAATCTCAAAGTATTGGAGAAGCATCAACAGTGGTGCTTTGGCAAGGTCCTCCACATCCAGAGGCTAGAATGGCAGTCCAACAACAGTGTCCTCTCCCCAGCCAACTTGACCAGCACTAGAACTTCAGTTCTGCTGACTGGGACACACTATTTAAATGCATAATACCAGACTCCTGAAGCAACTGTTCAACTTGGAACTTTGGCTGCTGCAGGACACTTCCAAGAGGGCAACAGAAACACAGTAGGGCTGTCCTTAAAACACCCTTGAAAAATTCAACAGTGCCAGCTGAGAGTCAGATCAGCTATGATATTATCAAACAGTGGAGCAGTCTCATAGGCTGACAGTCCTGGTCCTAGCTCAGGTAGGAGAATCTGGCTTGTCGAATCATGGAATCCCTACAGTATGGAAGCAGGCCATTCAGCCCATCAAATCCACACTCACCCTCCAAAAGAGCATCCCACCCAGACCCAGAACCAGAACCAGCCTCTGAGCCCTGCATTTCCCATGGCTGATCCACCTAGTCTGCACATCCCTGGACACTATGGGCAATTTAGCATGGCCAATCGACCTAACTTGCACACCTTTGGACTGTGGGACGAAACGAGAACACCCAGAGGAAGCCCACACAGACATGAGGAGAATGTGCAAACTCCACACAGGTAGTTGCCCCAGGCTGGAATCGAAACTGGGTCCCTAGCACTATGAGGCAAAAGTGCTATCCACTGAACCATCAAACAGTGACTGACCAAAATGTAGAAGAGAATGCACTGAGAACATTCAAAGACCTGACTGGGAATGAGCAGACATGAAATCAATGTCTCACACAAAATTCCAATCAGTCCATGCATGTCTCCGAACCTGACACCAGGGGTTGTAGTCTGCGGATCACACATTGGACTTATTAGCTATCACAGATCCCATCAAACCAGAGTGGAAACACATCAGCCTTGATCCCATTGGGAATGCTGCAGTATGGCACTGGGAGCATATGCCGAGAATCTGTTCCCTAGTCTCTGGACTGGCACTTCTGAGAAAGGCCTATAGGCTCTGAGCTGAATGTGCTCCCACTGAGACACAACTGAAGACAGCATGGAGCAATATTGAAACAGTATTACAGTCCTAGCTCTAGAACTCCATCTCTAAACCTCTCTCTAACTCTTTACCTCCTTTAATTTCAGCTTAAAACTAGACTCTTTCAGTATCTCCCTAGCTGCTTCAAAAAATTTTATTTGATCATGCTTCTGTGATGCATTAAAGGCACTAAGTAAAAGTATGTTGAAGTTTATTATAGAAACACAACTATTGTTTTTGTTAGCATTGAGACTGAACTTTGGCCTGGGTCCAAATTTTCAAACAGTTGCACACCACTTACCTTTAAACTTTTCTTACCACCCATTCTTACTCTGGTCAACTTGACACATTGGCCTAGTTCCCGGCCTTGCCTCAAGTGGTCAGTTGGCTCCAAGCAAACCATTTGGTCTTGCTTTCTTGCTCTTTCTCTCTCTCTTTCCAATGCCATTCAGTCCAGGCTGTTCAATGTGAGCACTGGAACAGCTCAAATATTTCAGCATCACATGCAAATTTCAGTTCGAACACTCCTTATTCCTCCTTTGAATAGTGTGAGTGCAACATTCTTGAATCAGTTTTAAAAGGATACTTTTTTGTATGAAGTTCAAAGAGGGCTAAAATTGTGCACACATATTATAAGAAAGAGTTGTTTTTTGTGGTTGAGAAATCTATTTGAACCCAGCAGCTCTGGCTCTTCCATCAGGTGACATCTGCTGAAATGAATTGAATAAACTCTTCAATGTGTCTGAATTTATATTTCACTTCTGATCAGTTTTGGTAGAGCATGTTGGTGTTAAAGATTTTGTGACTGGAATTCTTGGAGCGTGCAATAAATGAGGCCTACGGTAGCCAATCCCAGTTTGGCCTTTACCCTTGGTATTGTCCCTCAGCACTTGCCCCTGCTGTCCTCAGCAATCCCTCATAATTCAATGGCTCAGAGGCCTGGGTTTGGGTGCAGCTTTAAGGGGATTAGAAATCCTATCCTGTTCAAGATGCTTTTAGAATCTGTAACAGCAGGGGATCTCATTCATTAAGATGCTAAGCTTGCGGTACATCTCCATGTGAGCGCGTATAGAGGCGTGAGCTCGTTCTGACACAGAACGAATATGGAAGATCCTATTTGACAAAGTGCCAAATAGCTTTCTTGGGATGATACCAGGGTTGAGAGGTTAATCATATAAGAAAGTAAGGCTAAGCAGATACTTGGAGAAACATAAGAACATTACAAATAGCAGCAGGAGTAAGTCATTTGGCCCCTCAAGTCTGCTCCACCATTCAACGTGATGATGCCTGGTCTGTCCCCTCCCTCCACTCATCTTTAGTGCCAGGTCCTCGTAGCCCTCAACCCCCTGATATTTCAACAATCTATCTACCTCATCTTTAAATATTTTCAGTGATCTAGTCTCCAAAACTCCCTGGGGCAGAGAATTCCTGACATTCACCATTATCTGTGAGAAGAAAGACTTTCACATCTCAGTTTTAAATGAGTAACCTGATGGGGATTTTAAAGATTATTTAGTATGAGAGATGTTTAAATTGATGTAGAAGATCAAAACTGGAGGCCATAACATGATTGCACTAATGAATCAGATTTGGAGAAGGATTTTTTTTTCTGGGAAGCTATTGAGAGTGTACAGCCTTCTACCATAAGGTTGAGATGAAGAGCATTGATTAATTTAAGGGAAGCTGGATAAACAGTGGGAGAAAGGAAGAGAAGGAAGTGTTGGGATGTAGTAAAAGGTGTGGGGGTGTTGTGTTATTTGCTCTTAACACAAAGATCCCAAACGTATTGACAAAGGTCAGTAAATTAAATGAATGATTTGTTATTGAAGAATAAGATTCAGGAGGATGCTTCGCATAATTGTCACCTGTTTTACCAACGTTGCTTCTAACTCACAAATTAAGCTGGATGCTGTATCCCAAATGTACACAGTCAACAGTATCTTAAAATCAAAGTAATATCACAATATGAGAATGCTTGTGTTTTCCCTTTAGTTTTTCATAGGATGGGATGATCAGTGGCCATGTTGACATTTGCCTATTGTGAGGCTTTCAGAAGATAGTCAAGACTTAGCCACATCCCCTTGGGTCTGGATTCACATGTAGGCAGATTTCCTTCTGTAAGGAGCATGAGGGAACCAGATGGGTTTTATAAAAATCAATAGTGCTTACACAGTCACCAGCTTAGAATTCCAGATTTTATTGGAATCAAATTTCACCATCTGCCATGATGGGATTCAAACCCATGGCCCCAGAATATTAGCCCGGGGTTCTGGATTACTACCCACTGACATCATCGCTATGCCACCACTTTCCCATGCATGGTATGAAGCACTAACATCAACATGGACCAGTTTGGGTGAATGGCCTATTCCAACTTTATGTAATCTCATGAGACTATGTCCTAAAGCAGACAGCGTTAGATGTAAGGCAAATGTACTGTCAGCATATTCTTCTGTTCCTTTCTCACCCATATATTTGTCTAGTTAATTCCCCTCAAATGCATTAACACTGTTCGTCTCAACAATCCGCTATGGCACTGAGTTCCAAATCATAACCAATCATCAAGAAAAGAAGTTGTTCCTAAATTCTGCATTGGAATCATGTGTGATTATCTTATCATTGTGACTCCTAAATTGGGATTCTCCCATGAATGGAAGCAACCTTGCTGTTTTTACCCTTTCAAAACCTTTCATAATCTTAAAGATCTCTAGTAGGTCAATGTTCACCCTCCAAGTTACCTTCGGATGAAGAAGATCCCTGGTTCGGGACTGATTTCCAGATCCTGAGCCTGGAACAGAACGAAGTGAACATGGTCAAGTCAGGAGTGAAGGTGCACCCTCTGCTGAAGGAGCAGTAGGAGGCACTACTATTGTGCTCAACATGCCAGAGCTGCAAGAGAAATTAAACTGCCAGGATTCCTGCTCTTAATTGCCATCTAAAGCCTACCATTGGAAAAGTAAGATTGTAAGCGTGAGCTTCAAGGGTTATGGGGATAAGGCAGTACCATTGAGTTGGGGATATTCAGGTCATCCATTGTTTCATTGAATGATGGTGCTGAATGGCCTAGATCTGCTCTTACATCTGACGGTCTTATGGTTCATGCAGTTCCAGGCTGATATGGCAGTTAGTGCATTGACTATAGTTGTTGGGAGGTCATGTTGCAGATGCACAAGACATTGGTCAGGCCAGTTTTGGAATACTGCATGCAATTCTGCTCTCCCTGCTATGGGAAGGACACTGTGAAACTTGAAAGAATTCAGAAAAGATTTATAAGGAGGTTGCCAGGATGGGAAGGTTTGAGTTTTAGGGAGACCGGCATAGGCTGAGGCTATTTAGGCTGAGGAGTTATAGAAGTTTATTAAATCATGTGATGCCTGGACAGGGTGAATAGCCAAGGTCTTTTCTCCAAGGTGGGAGAATCCAAAACTAGAGGACCTAGGTGTAAAGTGAGAGGGGAAAGATTTAAAAGGGACATAAGGAGCAACTTTTTCACGCAGAGGGTGGTGTGCATATGGAAGGAGCTGCCAGAAGAAGTGTTGGAAGCTGGTACAATTACAATATTTAGAAGGCATCTGGATGGGCACATGAATAGGAAGGGTTTAGAGAGATATGGGCCAAATACTGGCAAATGGGAGTACTGCCTGTACTTTCATCAGTGGAACTCCCTACTCATTGATTGCACAATGTTCAGCACCACTTGTGACTCCTCAGATACTGAAGCAGTCCATGTTCACATGCAACAAGATCTGGACAATATCCAGGCTTGGGCTGACAAGTGGCAAGTGACATTCCCGCCACACAAATGCCAGGCTATGACCATCGCCAATAACAGACAATCTAACCACCACCCCTTGACATTCAATGGTGTTACCATCACTGAATCCCCCATTATCAACATCCTGGGGGTTACCATTGATCAGAAACTCAACTGGACTCACCACATTAACAGAGTGGCTGCATGCAGTGAGTAACTCACCTCCTGACTCCTCAAAGCCTGTCCCCCATCGACAAAGCACAAGTCAGGAGTGTAATGGAATACTCCCCACTTGCTCCTGGATGGGGGCAGCTCCAACAACACTCAAGAATCTTGACACCATCCAGGACAAAGCAGCCTGCTTGATTCGCATTACATCTACAATCATTCACTTCCTCCACCGCTGACGCTCAGTAGCAGCAGTGTGTACTATCTACAAAATGCACTGCAGAGATTCACCAAAGATCCTCAGACAGCACCTTCCAAACCTACGACCACTTCCACCTCGAAGGACAAGGGCAGCATGTATATGGGAACACCACCACCTCCAAGTTCCTATCCAAGTGACTCACCATCCTGACTTGGAAATGTATCGCTGTTCCTTCACTGTCACTGGGTCAAAATCCTGGAATTCCCTCCCTAATAGCATTGTGGGTCAATCCACAGCAAGAGGACTGCAACAGTTCAAAAAGGCAGTTCACCACCACTTTTACAAGACAACTAGGGATGGGCAAGAAATGATGGCCAGCCAGTGATGCCCACATCGCACAAATGAATAAATAAAAACATAAGAAACCAAGAACAGGATGAGGTTATTCATCTCAGTGAACCTGTCCACCACTGAATTAGCTCACAGTTGAGCTGGATCTTAGCTCTCTCTACCGATTAGCCTTAGTTCCTTATTAATTCTTATCCTTCCATTAACAGAAACATCTCAATTTCAAATTTGAAACTTTCAAGAAGACTTTTTGTGGGGAGCTAGAAGACAAAGAACAGGTTCTCAATTTCCCCCACACTTTGTGTGACACACTGTCTGACATTGTCCTCGATTGTAAGAAGAGCAAAACACAGTTGATGTTGGAGATCTGAAATCAAAATAGAATGTGCTGGAGAAATTCAGCAGGTCTGGCAGCTCCTGTGGACAGAGAAACAGAGTGAATGTTTCATGTCCAGCGACACTTTTCTGAAGAAGAATCATGATGAGTTTCCTCAGTACTTCCTATTTTTATATTGTCCCTGTTTGGCCTGGCTCTAATTCAAAGGCAATTTGCCCAATACCTAACAACCAAATGGGAGCACTTGCATCAGACGAACTGAAATGGTTCACGTGAGACTTGCTACTACCTTCTCAAGGGCAATCAGTGATGGGTGATAAATACCAACTGTGTTTCAGTCAATATCTAACCTCAGCCGTGGAGTGTGAGTATTGAGTAAGTTTGGACAGGCCATTTGGGATTTTTGGATAGAAATGGGAATGCCCTGCTCCTGAAAGTTAATGAATGGTGGTGTTGGGTGAACAGAGACATTTATTTAACAGAAACGAAACCTCTGGGCCAATTGAAGTTTCAGTGAGATCACCTCCCATCCAGTTTCTGTCTTGCAACCCTTGCTATTCAGTGAGTATTGTGGAACCAACAGGGTTATTCATTAATGCTTGACAGCATGCACACTTTAACAAAAGTCTCATTCGCAATGTGTTCATTAGTGGCACTTTGAATGAATGCTCATTGCAATTTGATTCAGTCCAAAGCATTTCAGTGCCGAGCAGCAGATTAGATTCTGTTCAGAATGATGAATGGGGAACAGCAGTATGATGATTCCAGCTGAAGACTGTATGGTCTTCATGGTTTACAGCTAAACAGATGGGGACTTTAAGAACATGGAAACACAAAAAGTAGGAACGGGGTAGACCATATGGTGTAGTAAACCTGAATGGACTTTCAATATAATCTTTGGCTTCAACTCACCCATTCCTTGTATCGCCATACTTCTGAAGAGCCAAAAAGTCTCTCTATCTGAAATATACCCAATGATGCAGAATTCATGACTTCCGCAGGTAGAAAATTGCAAACATTCACAGTGTTTTTGAGACTGTGCCCCCAGTGAATGTCGTGATTTGCCTCCACCTCTGTTAATCACTCAGTGTCCTGAGCAAGGGCAGGGGAAGTCACTCAGAACTCATGCTCTTGATCAGTATCGAGTGACCCTCTTGGAGTTAGATGATAGCCACGCTGATCAATCCCTTCTGAGGAAGGGTCACCGGACCCGAAATGTTAACTCTGTTTTTTCTTTCACAGATGCTGCCAGACCTGCTGGGCTTTTCCAGCAACCTTGGTTTAGTTCCTAATTTACAGTATCCACAGTTCTTTTGGTTCTGCTCAGTCTCTTCTTGGGCAAAATATTTGCTATATTTGCAGTTCAGTTCCCACCTGTACTACAAATGGCAAAGAGTATTTTATACACAAATGGGAGCAGTGCACAATAAACAGTGGTACAATCACAACCATGACCACACAACCATGAACACTCGACTGTCCTTCCAATATGCCATTGCCTTCGGAGATGTTGAATATTGGCTGCAGGTTGCCAACTCTGGAAGGTTTCAATCACATGACCTCTTGCCTCCAAACATCCTTCCCTTCCTCCTCCTTCCACCCACTCCCTGAACAGTCTTGCCACTATTTAGGATGGCAGCCTGCCACATTTACCCCACACAGGGCATTCTTTACCTTGGTGGTGCGTGGCAAGTTTGAAAACATGGTAGTGATGAAGGACAGGCAATTAATCTGGCAAATAAAAAAGAACAGCTATTTTTAAGGTGATTTTAAGGTTTACCAGGGCTACATGGGGGGGTCCACAAACGTTCAGCGGCTCATTGGCAATAAAGTGGTAAGCACTCAATGTGATTGGCTGGGAAGCCAAAGTGAGCAGGAGGGTGAGAGGCATTCAATGACGTGATGGCAGGGATCACTGCAGCTGATCACTTTTATGCCATAGGATCATTCCAGGGATCCCCTGTTGACATTAACAACAAGAACCTAACTTAAATATGGATGAAAAGAGAGCCATGCTGCCAAACGTTTCCATCTTGCAAATGCCAGGACAAATGCAAGAATGCCAAAAGTTTTAACTGATCACAACAAGTTACCCTACAGGAGGAAAGGGCACAGATTGGTTGCCAAGTACCTTGCATTGCTGTGGCAAAATGTTGCCACAGAGAAAGCAACAAAGAACGATCAGCTTCCAAAGCTCTTAGGTATTCACAAGAAGTGCAAGACTTGAACATAATCCTTTTGTTTGCAGAGAACGTGTTCCTTGGCATGAATGTTTGTCACTTCTAGAAATCATGAATGAGACACCTTACAAGCTTGATTGATTATCTTAAATCGGTTGTTAGGGTAAGTATTTAGCAGCAACTTACTAGATCTCAACCAGTCATTGAATCAGTTGCAACATTACAACCAGGTCCAGACACATGGGCCTGCCTGCTGATAATAATCTGTCAACTCTAGCCGTGCCTTTGATGAGCCTTGCTACCATCAAGTTCATAGTTCCTTGAAAGTGGAGTTGCAGGTAGATAGGGTAGTGAAGAAGGCGTTTGGTATGTTTGCCTTCATTGATCAGTGCATTGAGTATAGGAGTTAGGAGGTCTTGCTGCAGCTGTACAGGACATTGTTTAGGCCACTTTTGGAATATTGCATGCAATTCTGGTCTCCATGTTATAGGTAGGATTTTTTTTTATTATTCATCTACAGGATGAGGGTGTCACTGGCCAGGCAGCATTATTGCCAATCCCTGATTGGCCAGAGAGCAGTTAAGAGGCAACAACATTGCTGTGGGTCTGGAGTCACATGTAGGCTAGAACACGTAAAGATGGCAGTTTCCTTCCCTAAAGGACATTAGCGAATCAGATGGGTTTTCCCAACAATCAATAATGGATTCACGGTCATCATTAGATTCTTAATTCCAGCATTTATTGAATTCAAATCCCACCATCTGCTGTGGCAGGATTTAAACCCGGGTCCCCAGAATGTTATCTGGATCTCTGGATTAACAGGCCAGCAACAATATCATCACCTAAAGTGAAACTTGAAAGGGTTCAGAAAAGATTTACGAGGATGTTGCCAGGGTTGGAGGGTTTGAGGCTGAATAGGCTGGAGCTATTTTCCTTTGAGCATGAGGTTGAAGGGTGACCTTATAGAAGTTTATAAAATCATGAGGAGCATGGATAGGTTAAATTGACAAGGTCTTTGCCCAGAATGGCGGAGACCAAAACTAGAGGGCATATATTTAAGGCGAGAGGGGAACAATTTGAAAGGGACATAAAGAGAATTTTTTCATGCAGCGGGTGGTGCATGTACTGAATGAGGTGCCAGAGGAATCGATGGAGGCTGATACCATTACAACATTTAAAAGATAACTGGATGTGTATATGAATAGGAAGAGTTTAGAGGGTTATAGGCCTAATGCCTATAATGGGAAATGGGATTAGATTTATTTCGGATATTGGGCCGGCATGGATGAGTTGGACTGAAGGGTTTGTTTCCCAGCTGTACAGCTCCATGACTCTATCTTCCCCATTGATTGAGAAAACACCTTTCTGTGTTCTTGTGAACAGCACCTTCAGGGAGGCAACATTGAACCTGGGAGTCACGCTGCCTCCCATTGTAGCCATCCCTTGAAAATGAGCTGCATTCAGTCTTATTCCCCAGTACCTCTCTGCACATTATCTTAACTTTTAAGCACAATGCCTCTGTTTCAGCTTCGAGGATTTTCTCCTGCTCCTTCACACATTAAGACACCTGCCTTCCATTACTTAGTAGCTGTCAGCAACGTCCAGGGATACTGTCCGGCCTCCCAACCATGCAGCCACAAAACAATTTGGAGCCCCAACATTGGGACTGCAGTGTTCAGTTGCTCTGTGTTTGATTGAGTCTGTCTGCTGATGATGCTCACTGTGCTTGATTGGATGTAGACTCAGAAAAAATGAACAATACCATTGAAAGAGTTGGAGAAGGATTGGAGATAAAATCAAGCTGAAGACCCCCTACAACTGTACAACCTGCTGGGTAAGGGGGACTAGTCCCCAGGGACAGTTTAGCTCAGTGGGGTGCTGCTTCCTGCTCAAACTCTGAAGGGTCTTTGTAGAAACTTGCAGTTATCGAAAACTCCACTGCCCATCACCCCTGTGCTCATTAAACGACAATGGCTTCCAATCTGGCAGCATCTCGATTGTAAAATTCCCATTCTTATTATCAAAACCCTTCATGCAATGACTAGCGAAATGTGCTAGGTAAATGCAAATTGTTGTTAGTGAGCTGAATGAGAGCACACAGGAAAGTATTGCAGTATCATACCTCAGTGTGCACAGGCTGTTGACGGGTAACACACCCACAAGGTTCCATGAAGAATGGGCCAAACTTAAGTTTGGTTCTGGCTAGACTATGAATCCTAGAATGTTGAAACAGTCTATATATTTGACCTGCAGAGTGTCTCTTGATGGATTAACAAATGTTAACAAGACATTAATCTAATCGGGGGCAGTGCATTTGATGTATGACCTAATGCCAAATAAGAGAAGATTGGATTGCTGTAAAGTGGCGGGGTGACCTGGAGAAACTATAAGAATGCAGTTTATTTATTGTCTCTCCTGTATTGAAGGAAATATGGCTCTTTCTCAAATACAGGGTTGCAGTCTTATCTAAATGATGTGGCAAGCAGTGTACAATTACCAGCTGCCTTAAGTTTTGACGTCACCTTAACTCTGTGTGGGTCCAATGCTGGCTCCAACCTGTGGGCCTGTATCTTGCCAACTGCCGCGTTGAGCAGCCATGGCCTTCAATCTGCCAACTGTAGCGTATTGTGGGTTTCAGGCCCCTTACGCTCACGACTCGTGACACTCCCTCATCCACAGGACCTCCACTGATTCTGTCACGGGGGTTGTTTGTGGGGTTGGGGGGGAAATGCAAAATGATTCCTAAATGAGCCTATCAGACTGGTGAAGTGTGAAGACTGTCCTGATTTGCCAAAACCCAAGCAGGCAGTCTCTCAGGTCACCTGGGACCATAAAAATATTTTAACCGTTGTCTCGCTCGAAAGGGGCCGTCACTTAAACACCTGTGTACTAACGAAGAGGCAACAAAAGGTTAAAGGAGAGGTTGAGACGAAATGCTGTAAGTTGTGAAAATGTTTAGAGATGCGGAATGGTCAAAGATTATTTCGAGCTGGCTGGTGAATCACTGACAAAGGGACATAAACCCTGGGTCAATTCTCGATGCATGACTGAGAGAGTTGCAATGTTTTCCTTCCATTAAAAGGCTTATTAAGGATCGCGTGCATCGCCCCCTGAGTGCCTACTAAAGCTAAGCCAACCGAGTTTTAAATAAACACGAGGAAGTAACTCCACAAT
Organism: Ginglymostoma cirratum; assembly: GCA_024137785.1. Lineage (NCBI taxonomy): Eukaryota > Metazoa > Chordata > Chondrichthyes > Orectolobiformes > Ginglymostomatidae > Ginglymostoma > Ginglymostoma cirratum. Next base: position 36,199,001 of record JAHRHZ010000017.1, on the reverse strand, counting down.
GCAGGAACTCTAGTGGAAAGTGGTCCTTCCAGAACCAGTGTGCTTGCCCTATTTTTGTTTCAGTTAACAAAGCTAAACACTGGGATATCTCAAAGATTGCTGGGTCTGGATGAGAAAAAAAATGTGGTGGAATCCAATTTTTTCAGAAGATGAAAAGAATAAAAGATCTAGGGAATGACATGCAAATGGATTGGATTATCTAGGTCCAGTGGGAAGGTTGGGAGGTGAACCTGAGATAGTACAGGCACAACAGGCCAAATGCCCACTTCTTGGACTATAATTCCTCTGACTCTGCCAACGCTTGGCTGATGACTTCCAAATCTATTAGCTACAGTTAAGGATACAGTCAATTCAATTTCAATCTCTGGTAGATGTAATACATTTCTTTAATCGTGGGGACTCAGCAATTTCTAAAGCTGGAACTAGAGAGAGATAGCTGTGGAGCAGGGAAGGTGTTGAAAGCCAAGAAGACTCGGTGGATGAAGAGATCATTCCAATCTCTGGTTCTTCACCCTGCTGGACTAATAAGAGAAAGGCAAAGTCACTACAGACCCAGTGGACCACAGGGCTGTTCTCCATTAGAGAGAGATGATTGGTGGTGAGTTTAACCTGAGGGTCATCACATGTCAGGCTGAGGGGTGAGGCTGAGAAGGTGGGATCTTCATGGCTACCTGGACTAATGTCAACCCATCAAACAGATTATGTGTGGAGAGTTGCTGGTGTAATGGTAATGTCACTGGACAATTCATCCTGAAACTACAGGCTAATGCTTTGAAGACAAAGTTTCAAATCCCACCATGCCAGAACTTGAAATCAATTAATTAAAAAAAATCTGGAATAAAATATTAACCTAATGGCAAACTTGAAACTACTGTCAATTATCATAAAATCCCATCTGGTTTAATAATCCCCTATAGGGAGGGAAGCAGCCATCCTGACCTGGTCTGACATAGACCCACTAAAATGTGGTTGGCCCTAACTGACCTCTGAGAAAACAAGGATGGGCAATAAATGTTGGCCTAACCCAGTGATGCCCATATCCCATTCAAGGATTAAAAAGTGACCGTACTATACTCCTCACAACAGTGTGGCCAAATTCCACCCCAACTCTATTTACAGGTTTGCTGTCATCACGACCGTTGTAGGTCAAATCTCAAACAATGATGAGACAGAATACAGGAAAGAAATTGAATGCTTAACGGCATGATGTAAAGACAACAATCTCTCCATCAATGTTGACAAAAGAGTTGGTTGTTGCTTCAGAGAGTGGAGTGCAGGGCACGCCCCTGTCTGCATCAATGGTGCTGAGGTGGAGATGGCCAAAAGCATTAAGTTCCTGGGAGTGATGATCACTGACAATCTGTCCTGATCCACCCATGTCGACGCGATGGTCAAGAAAGTGCAAGAACATCTCTACTTCCTCAGGATGCTAAGAAAGTTCACCATGTTCACAAAGACAGCTACCAAATTTTATAGATGCTCCAAAGAGCATCTCGATTCCTTACAGCATGGTATGGCAGCATCTCTTCCCAAGACCACTAGAAGCTACAGAAAGTTGTGAACACAGTCCAGCCCAACACGCAAACTAGCCTTCCATTCATTTAATCCCGCTGTCTTGGGAAAACAACCAACATAATCAAGGACCCCTCCCACCCTGGTTATGCTCTCTTCCATCTTCTTCCATTGGGCAGAAGATATAAAAGTTTGAATAAACATGCAAACGGATTCAAGAACAGCTTCTTCCCTGCTGTTATCAGACTTTTGAAGAGACCTCTCAAATGTTAATTCTGATCTCTCTCTCTCTGTCTCTCTCTACACCTTCTCTGCGGCTCTAACACTGTATTCTGCACTTTGTTCTGCTTCCCTGATGCACTTTGTCTGGTACAATCTGCCTGCAGAGCACACAAAACAACACTTTTTATTGTATCTCAGTATATATGGCAACAATAAATCAAACTATCAAACAAACAGTCTGCTTCTGGGAGCTTGCTGTGTTCGTCATTAATATATGCAGGCAGATGTATCTTCAACTGCATGTAGACATCCAGGTATACACGTGCAAGCGTGCAGATGTGCTTACATGTAAATACACAGCCACACACACAAAGGTATCCAAAAACACAGGTACACATGCGCATAGAGACTGGCTCACCTGGCCTCCTATAAAAAGATCACAGCTCCTGTCATTGTGTTATCCATATGCCCTGCAATTGTATTGAAAGTTCCACTTTATCAGCTGCTGAGCTAGCTACAGTTGCTGGTTGTTTCCCTCTGGGTGACAACATGATGACCAATTGGCTTCATATGGGAAGTACAGCCACGATTTGGGGTTGAATCCTTTCCTGCTGGTATGGTTCAAAAGATCCACAGTGTTATGATAATTGAACCAGGAGAAAACCCTTGTATCCAAAGCCATGCTGCAGGGATTTTAGTGCCAACCTAAGCTAACATCCAGCACAGTACTGAGGGGGTGCTGCATCGTGGGTGGGATTCACTTGATGTTAAAGTTACTTCAGCAATTCCATGGTCCCATTTAAAGGAGATCAAGGCCAGCATTTTCCTTTCAACCAATGCAAAAATCAGATTACTTTTGCCTTTCACTTTCTTGCTTTTTGTAAATACTTCTTTGTTCAAAATGGCTGCTCTCGCATGATGACAAATATTGCATAAGAATATTCTGCAAGGTGCTATCACGATTGTCCAGAGACTGATTTCAAGCAAATCATTTTGCTTTCTCATTAAACGTTGAAGTTTCCAGGTTGCTATAATATCCAGGCCATGCAAGGTGTCTTGTCACCAGAGGACTGTGGTTTGATGCTTCAGTAAGGACAAGTTAAATTATAATGAATTAAAATGCTGATTTGTGATGCTGTTAACTTTTGCCCACCCTTTGCATCTGAATCGCTGGGGTTTCTGCTCAGCGCTCTTTCTAAACAGTGAACCAATTTCTCTGTTTCTGGAACGGAGTCTAAGACTAGGGGGCATATCCTCACAATCAGAAGTAAGCCTTTCAGAAATGAAGTTCAAAAATATTTTCATGCGCAACATACGGCAGAAGTTTGGAAATCTCCTTCATAAAAAGCAATTGATGCAGCCTTAAATCTGAGATTTTTTTTAAACCAACAATATTAAAGGACTCATGGCAAAAGACAGGTCATCAGAATTGGGCTACAGGTCAACCCTCATTATGTTAGAGGATAACAGAACAGGCCAAAGGAGCTAAACAACCTCCTCTTATTCCTATGTTCTACTGCCATGTCCCTTCAATAATAATCCAATTTCCAGTCAGCAGATGGAAATGCCCCAGAAACTTCTTCCCTACCAATCAGAGTGGGTAGGATGGGAAGGGAAAGAGTTGGGTGTGTCTCTCGTTACATACTACAGTGCTGGCTCTGACAACCTGGATACAGTCTATGTGAATTGTCTGCAAATGATTGTTTTGTCATCTCAGCTGGACTCCATTTCTCCTCTAACAAGCCTGGGGCTGGATGAACACAGCAGGTCAAGCAGCATCACAGGAGCAGGAAAACTTGACGTTTCGGGCCTC
>JAHRHZ010000017.1:36153919-36195054 GCA_024137785.1 Ginglymostoma cirratum | reverse complement strand
GCTTGTTGTCTCGGATTCTCCAGCATCTGCAGTACCTTTTATCTCCATTTCTCCTCTGCTGGTTTCAAGAGTCTGATAATCGAAATGTGGCAACTACAACCACAGTACCTTACATTTATATTCAACCTTAAAGTGATTCAAATAAGATTTGTTACCTGAGTCAAATAAGGAGGTATTAGGTTGTGACCAGGAACCTGGTCACAGGGGTTGTTGTAAAGTTGTATCTTAAAATAGGAGAAGACGTCAAGGGTGGAAATATTTAAGGAGGAAATTAAACTGACCGTTGCTCAGTTCTGAGGAAGGGTCACTGGACCCGAAACGTTAACTCTGTTTTCTCCTTTACAGATGCTGCCAGACCTGCTGAACTTTTCTAGCAACTTTGTTTTTGTTGTTGAATGTTAATATTAGTGTTACATTAGGTCCATTCTTTCTACAGCTGTCACACAATGTGGGTGGAGACAAGAGGTTCTACACCAGCTATTAGAGGAAGCAGGTGTATCTGTACCAGCTCTCGAAGGTCCTCCGAATTATACCTGATCAAGTGTAGCCGCACTTGCACATATCGTAATGCTGTAAGGTGTAGGACCAGATATGGGCCATTTGGCCATCAAGGCTGTTCCGACATTCAACGAGATCATGGCTGATCTGATAATTGTCAAGTTTACTTTCCTGCCTTTTACTATGTCGCTGTACACAGACTGTTAATTCAGTGTGGGCATCACCGACAAAGCCATGCTTTATTGCCCTTGAGAAGATAATGATGACCCAACATCTGGCTGCAGGCTTCTGGTGAAGTTGTTCCCACAATGCTTCTAGCAAGGGAGGTCCAGGATTTTACCCAGCAACGCTGAAGGAACGGCGATGTATTTCCAACTCAGGATGCTGAGTAGCTTGAGGGGGAACTTGCAGGTGATTGTTCCCATGTATCTGCTGTCCTTGTCCTTTTGGATGGTAGAAGTGCTGAAATTAGAATGTGCTGTTGAAGGAGCTTCGATGAGTTGCTGCAGTGCATCTTGTAGATGGCATTCACTGGAGGGTCTATGCATCAGTGGTGAAGGGAGTGAATATTGAAGGTGGTAGATGGTGTGCCAAACAAGTGGGCTGCTTTGTCTGAGATGGCATCTGGCTTCTTTAGTGTCATTGGAGTTGGAAGTGGTGAGTATTCTGTCTAGTGCCTTATAGATAATGAGCAGGAGGTGAGTTACTTGCTGCGCAGCTCACAGCCTCTAACCTGCTGATTAGAACTAACATTAGAATCAGAATTAGAATTAGAATTTATGTTTTATTGTCACATGTACTCAAGGTCAGGGATAAAGATTACAGTAAAAAGTGTGCAAAGTGGCCATTCTCAGATGCCATCTTTAGTAAAAAGTACCTAGGTACAAAACCTTGGGTATAAAGCAGAAAATCAAGAAATAAAGTTAAAAGTTTAGCATTACAGGCCTTCTTAAGTGCTGAACCCTGTGCCTGGATTCAGGCTCTTCCACACTGGCACTAAGACCATCACCAGCATGAATCCTCTCACTGCGCCATCACCGCAGGTACATGTTGCCATTCTTCGGTGCCATCTTGCCTCTACTGATGATGTTGCTGCCACCAGAGTGCACCATCTTCCCCCCCCTCCGCACCCCGCCCCCCTCCACCAGCAGACCAAGTTCAGCTATGCAGCCACGTCTGAAACTGTTGGGTGCTCCCCACAGAAGGTAAGTAAGGTTAAAGTTAAAAAAAACTTCACCTGGGCTTCTCTTTGAGTTTGCACTAGCTCAACGTGTCACCACTGATACCGTCTGAGTACAAGAGGTAAGTAAGGAAAAGAAAAGAAACAGATGTAGCCAACAAGCTCCAGCTCCTGAGCCCTACACTGCTGCCAACTTGAAAGGACAGGGACTGCTGATGTACTTAAAGCATTTATATGACCGGTCTGATTCTTTTTCTGGCCAATGGTAACCCCCAGAATGTTGGAAGTAAAGGTTTTCTTGATGATGGGCATTACATTTCTGGAAGAATATTTAGATTCAGTCTTATTGTGAATATTTATTACCTAACATTTGCGTGAAGCACATGTTACTTTCAACATAAGAGGGAAGCATGGTGGCTCAGTGATTAGCACTGCTGCTTCACAGCGCCAGGGACCCAGGTTCTATCCTACCCTCAGGTGACTGTCTGTGTGGAGTTTGCACATTCTCCCTGTATCTGTGTGGGTTTCCTCCGGGTGCTTCAGTTTCATAGAACATAGTACATCGAACATTACAGAGCAGTACAGGCCCTTTGGCCCTCGATGTTGCGCAGACGTGTGAAACCAATCTGAAGCCCATCTAACCTACACTATTCCATTATCATCCGTATGTTTACCCAACGACCATTCAAATGCCCTTAAAGTTGGCGAGTCTACAACTGCTGCAGGCAAGGCATTCCATGCCCTTACTACTCTCTGAGTAAAGAATCCACCTCTGACATCTGTCCTATATATATCACCCCTCAATTTAAAGCTATGTTCCGTCATGCCAGCCGTCACCATCTGAGGAAAAAGGCTCTCACAGTCCACCCTATCCAATCCTCTGATCATCTTGTATGTCTCCATTAAGTCACCTCTTAACCTTCTTCTCTCTAACGAAAACAGCCTCAAGTCCCTCAGCCTTTCTCCAAAAGACCTTCCCTCCATACCAGGTAACATCCTGGTAAATTTCCTCTGCACCCTTTCCAGTGCTTCCACATCCTTCCGAAAATGCAGCAACCAGAACTGTACGCAATATTCCAAGTGTGGCCGCACCAGAGTTTTGTATAGCTGCAACATGACCTCACGGCTCCGAAACTCAATCTCTCTACCAATAAAACCTAACACACCGTACGCCTTCTTAACAACCCCATCAACCTGGGTAGCAACTTTCAGGGATCTATGTACTTGGACACCAAGATCTCTCTGCTCATCCACACTACCAAGAATCTTACCATTAGCCCAGCACTCTGTATTCCTGTTACTCCTTCCAAAGTGAATCACCTCACACTTTTCCACATTAAACTCCATTTTCCACCGCTCAGCCCAGCTCTGCAGTTTATCTATGTCCCTCTGTAACCTGCAACATCCTTCTGCACTATCCACAACTCCACCGACTTTAGTGTCATCCGCAAATTTACTAACCCATCCTTCTACTCCCTCATCCAGGTCATTTATAAAAATGACAAACAGCAGTGGCCCCAGAACAGATCCATGCGGTACACCACTAGTAACTGAACTCCAGGATGATCATTTCCTATCAACCACCACCCTCTGTCTTCTTACAGCTAGCCAACTTCTGATCCAAACCGCTAAATCACCCTCAATCCCATGCTTCTGAATTTTCTGCAATAGCCTACCGTGGGGAACCTTATCAAACGCTTTACTGAAATCCATATACACCACATCAACTGCTTTACCCTCATCCACCTGTTTGATCACCTTCTCAAAGAACTCAATAAGGCTTGTGAGGCACGACCTACCCTTCACAAAACCGTGTTGACTATCCCTAATCAAATTATTCCTTTCTAGATGATTATAAATCCTCTCTCTTATAATCCTTTCCAACACTTTACCCAGAACTGAAGTAAGGCTCACTGGTCTATAATTACCAGGGTTGTCTCTACTCCCCTTCTTGAACAAGGGGACAACATTTGCTATCCTCCAGTCTTCTGGCACTATTCCTGTAGACAATGACGACATAAAGATCAAAGCCAAAGGCTCTGTAATCTTCTCCCTAGCTTCCCAGAGATTCCTAGGATAGATCCCATCCGGCCCAGGGGACTTATCTATTCTCACACTTTCCAGAATTGCTAACACCTTCTCCTTATGAACCTCAACCCCGTCTAGTCTAATAGCCTGTATCTCAGTATTCTCCTCGACAACATTGTCTTTTTCATGTGTGAATACTGATGAAAAATACTCATTTAGCGCCTCTCCTATCTCTTCGGACTCCACGCACAACTTCCCTTGACTGGCCCTAATCTTACCCTAGTCATTCTTTTATTCCTGACATACCTATAGAAAGCTTTCGGGTTTTCCTTGATCCTACCTGCCAAAGACTTCTCATGTCCCCCGCTGGCACTTCTTAGCTCTCTCTTTAGGTCCTTCCTGGCTAACTTGTAACTCTCAAGTGCCCTAACTGAGCCTTCATGTCTCATCTTTACATAAGTCTCCTTCTTCCTCTTGACAAGAGATTCAACTTCTTTAGTAAACCACGGTTCCCTCGCTCGATCACTTCCTCCCTGCCTAACAGGTACGTACTTATCAAGGACACTCAGTAGCTGTTCCTTGAACAAGCTCCGCATTTCAATTGTGCCCAGCCCCTGCAGTTTCCCTCCCCATACTATACATCCTAAGTCTTGCCTAATCGCCTCATAATTGCCTTTCCCTCAGCTATAACTCTTGCCCTGTGGTATATACCTATCCCTTTCCATCGCTAAAGTAAACGTAACCGAATTGTGGTCACTATCAGCAAAGTGCTCACCTATCTCCAAATCTAACACCTGGCCTGGTTCATTACCCAGTACCAAATCCAATGTGGCATTGCCTCTTGTTGGCCTATCTACATACTGTGTCAGGAAACCCTCCTGCACACATTGGACAAAAACTGACCCATCTAAAGTACTTGACTATAGCGTTTCCAGTCAATATTTGGAATGTTAAAGTCCTCCATAACAACTGCCCTGTTACTTTCGCTCCTATCCAGAATCATCTTTGTTATCCTTTCCTCTACATCTCTGGAACTATTCGGAGGCCTATAGAAAACTCCCAACAGGGTGACCTCTCCTTTCCTGTTTCTAACCTCAGTCCATACTACCTCAGTAGGCGAATTCTCATCAAAAGTCCTTTCTACCACCGTAATACTATCCTTGACTAACAATGCCACACTTCCCCCTCTTTTACCACCTCCCCAGATCTTACTGAAACATCTAAACCCCAGAACCTGCAACAACCGTTCCTGTCCCTGCTCTATCCATGTCTCCGAAATGGCCACAACATCAAAGTCCCAGGTACCAACCCATGCTACAAGTTCACCCACCATATTCCGGATGCTCCTGGCATTGAAGTAGACACACTTCAAACCATCTTCCTGCCTGCCGGTACACTCCTGCCACCTTGAAACCTTATTCATGACCTCACTACTCTCAACTTCCTGTACACTGGAGTTACAAGTCAGGTTCCCATCCCCCTGCTGAATTAGTTTAAACCCTCCCGAAGAGCATTAGCAAAGCACGCCCCCAGGATATTGGTACCATTCTGGTTCAGGTGCAGACCATCCCGTTTGTAGAGGTCCCACCTACCCCAGAATGAACCCCAATTATCCAGGTATCTGAATCCCTCCCTCCTGCACCATCCCTGTAGCCACACGTTCAACTGCTCTCTCTCCCTATTTCTCGCCTCGCTAGCACATGGCATGGGTAACAAACCAGAGATAACAACTCTGTTCGTTCTAGCTCTAAGCTTCCACCCTAGCTCCTTGAATTTCTGCCTTACATCCCCATCCCTTTTCCTACCTATGTCGTTGGTGCCTATGTAGACCACGACTTGGGTATGCTTCCCTTCCCCCTTACGGATCCTGAAAACACAATCCGAGACATCACGGACCCTGGCACCTGGGAGGCAACACACCAACTGTGAGTCTCTCTCGTTCCTGCAGGATCTCCTATCTGTCCCCCTAACTATGGAGTCCCCAATGACTAATGCTCTCCTCCTCTCCCCCCTTCCCTTCTGAGCAACAGGGACAGATTCTGCGCCAGAGACCTGTACCCCATGGCTTACCCCTGGTAAGTCATCCCCCTCAACAGTATCCAAAACAGTATACTTGTTATTGAGGGGAATGGCCACAGGGGATCCCTGCACTGTCTGCCTGTTCCCTTTCCGTCCCCTGACAGTAACCCATCTACCTTTTTCCTCCCACAGTCCAAAGGTGTGCAGGCTAGGTGGGTTGGCCATGGGAAATGCAGGGTTACAGGGATAGGGCGGGGCACTGTGTCTGGTTGGGGTGCTCTTCAGAGAGTCAGTGTGGAATTGATGGGCCAACTGGCCTGCTTCCACAGTGTAGGGATTCTATGATTTTATGATATCTGAACTTTGTCCAGGTCTACAAGCATATGGACACGGGCAGTTTCAGAATTTGAGGCGTCATGAATAGTATGAAATATTGTGCAATCATTAGTGAACATTTCCACTCTGATTGTGTGATGGAAGGAATGTCATTGATGTAGCTGTTAAAGATGGTTGGGCCAAGGCTATTATCCCAAGGAATTCCCGCAGATTTCCGGTGCCTGAAATGATCAGCCTCCAACAGCCACAACCATCTTCCTTTGTGCTGAGTCTGTTTCTAACCAGGGGAGAGCTTTCCTCCTGATTACTGTTGACTCCAAGTTTGTTTAGGCTCATTGACACCAACTTGGTCAAATGTTGCCTTGATGTTGAGGGCAGTCACTCTCACCTCACCTCTGGAGTTCAGCTGATTCTAAATATTTGGACTAAGGTTAAATTGGATCAGGAGCTGAATGTCCCTGATGGAACCCAAAGTGAGTATCGTGACTCATTGTCAGAAGGTTAAAGACACATGTTCCATCCAAGACATAATCCTAGTTTACATCACAGTGCAGCACTGTGGGAGAACTGCATTGTTAGAGCTGCTATTTTTCAGATGTGACATTAAACTGTGGACCCCATCTATGCTCTTAAATGGACATTTGTTCCCATAGCGCTATTTCATACAACTGGAAAATATTTATTTGAAAAGCAATGGATAAAAAAATTGGTAAATGGAGAGTGGAAAGGGGTGTTCAGGGACAAACTGGATAACTCCTTCATACATCCAGCATTGAACTGATGGGCCAAATGGCCTCATTCCGTGCTGTAAGATTCTGAAGGGTTTAATCTCCTTCCTGTGAAACATTGGAAACTAATGATTTGGTGAGGCCACTCAACAGCGTAAATAAATGATTCTCCTCCTTTATGGGAACACTGTGAAATTATAACTTGGGCTACGTTCAGACACCATGACAGACACAAGCACGGGTTCTGACCTCCCATAAAACAGATACATAAATGCCACAGACTGCATTAAATCCAAGCAAAGACTCATCTGCTTCAGTGGATTCCAACATATTGGAAGAGTTTAATGTTTAACAGTGTGTGCAAGCAGCTCCTCCTGGTCAATCACTGAATGTGACATGGACAGTGAAATGTGGTGTGGACATGGATGTATCAGTAACCAGGGGAAATCCGCAGGGGGCCTGATCAACAGTGGCCAATGTGATCTTGGCTGGATACACACACACACACACACACACACACGCATGCATGCATGCACAGACATACACACACAGACATAAACATAGACATACACATAGACACATAGACACAGGCACGTACGCATTTACACAGACACACTCATAGAGATACACAGAAACACACACACATACTCACACAAATTCACACAGCCCTACACACATGGGCATAATAGTGTGTGTTCATGTGTGTACATCTGCACCAACTCCCCGCTCTCCATTTATCAAATTTTTCCTCATTGCTTTTCAAATATCTCCCATATAGTGTTATGGGAACTAATGCCCACTTAAAATGTTTAATGTCACATCTGAAAAATGGCAAATGGCATATGTCACTCACTTAGGGTGCACACATTGTTGTGTTCAACTCCAGTGGACAGCTTCCATTCTTAGGTCAGATCAATAATGTCCATATGGGAATGGAGCAAAACTGAGGCAGCTTCTTAGACTCGTTATATCAACGCAGAAAGGCAAGGTCAGTGGCTCAGTCAGCTGCATTCTCACCTTTCAAGTCTGAAAGTTGTGGATTCAAGTCCCACACATCTAGAAACCCCTGGTGTAGATCTGAGGGAGGGGTGCAATGTTGATGACTGTCTTTATCGATCGACCTGTAAAGCTGAGACCTTACCTGCTGTCTCAGCTGAGTGTAAATGATGCAGTGACACTAGTTCAAGGTAAAAAGAGCAAGGGTTTTTCCCTGATGCACTGAGCCTATTTCATGATGTCTCACTGTATTAGTCATTTGCAAAGCATTGGAAATATTCAGCAAGTCTGGCAGCATTGGTGGAGAGTGAAATATGGTATTTGCCTGAATACCATACCTGACACCTTGTGGCCCTTGCCACCTCTACTGGGTAAGGGTTATCCTTCTTTATCTTAGCCTTAATTAGTGGTCAGTGGTAGAAGATACACCAGTGTAGCATATCTACAGTAGGGACATTGTACTTAGATAACAAGAAGTTTATTGTGTGATAGCAAATAAGTACAACTACATTGGATCAGGGATAATGGAAAGGACCTTGGGGAACAAGTACAGATACTTCCCTTGCAAGCTAGAGTAGAACTCCTTGTCTCCACCCACAGTGCATGTGTGATATCAGTGGAATGGCTGGAGTCAATGTAAAATGAACATGAACTATTTCAGAACCATTACCTTATATAACCAGAGACAGAGTTAATGGGCTGAACTTTCCTATTTTGAGTTCAAGTGTTTTGTCCTGTGAGATTCATGGTATCTGGCTCATGGTGACTTTTCTTGCATAATCTACTGCCTCTTCACCTCATGCATTTGCAACGGTGCTCTTCAGTGCCCTTCTCGTCTAATCAGATGCCAGGAAGGGCTTGCTACAGCTGGGACCTTCTGGTATTCACACCACTGGCACCATATTTAACGCTCAGCTGCACACCACTTCAGATGTTGCAAGCCTGAATCGATCTCTCACACTGCGGTGCTATACCAATACCACCCAAAATGATAAATGGCCTAAGAAAGGCAAGATGGCTCCTCAGTTTGTGGACAGGAACCCGGGATTGTTGGTGGATGGGTCTGGTGAAGAGAAAGGCAGTGTGTTATGCTGCTGGCCAATGTAGGAGACTGTAGCACCAGATACAGCCAGTGGGGACCCAGATAACACTGACTTGGGCCATTACGTCTCACTGCAGGAGGAAAATCACTGATCATCTGCATTTTGCAAGAATAAGTGCCATCATCTGCTACCTCCCACTCACAGGATCACCACTCTGTCCAACTCTGTCACCTCCCACCAAGGCTTATGGACTACAGCTTTCTGCTATTGTATGCATTGTATCTGCTAACTGGCTCTTAGCTACCTCATCCACCCAAGCCCTACTGTGAAGCTGTATCCCAGTGAGGGACCCTTTGTGTGGAACTGCACTAGAGCACCTTCAGGGCTTTGACAGAATTGGAAGCAGCAGTGCATTGTCCAGGTGCTGAGCTCATAGGTACCTGGTGCCAGATTGCCTCACCAATGCGGACATCTTGAAGGAAGAAGTGTACAACTCTGACAGAGTTCCAACATCAGAGGAGTAACTGTCCATAAATCTCATATACAGTTGCATGCCCACATCACATGACTAACTTGTCTTCTGTGGGGTTCTCAAAGACCGGTCAACTCTGTCAGTTGTTATTGTGCCAGGGTTTGGTGGGTAACAGGGCTTAATTGCTGCAGAACGTAAATTAGAATGAACTGCCCCACTCACTCTTCATCCTGTGTCTGCTGCAGGGCTTGCATTCAAACTGGACGTGGGCAGCACTAGAGATTAAGAGACAAGAATCCCTAACTGGTGAGTCAGGAATATTGATTGTAAAGGGAACAATGAGGAAACAACTACCTATAATAGTGATGGATTTGCAAGGAAGTGTCTAGGAGAGGGTAAAGAGATTGTTTGTAATATATTTGGATTCCCGAGTTCTTACCTAATGTATATTATTCCTTTCCAAACAGTAAAGACGAGATTGAGAGCCAGGATTGCTTATTCCTGAGCAGGGATTCCACTGATTAGTAATAGTGAGAAAGAACTGGTGGGTTATACCATCTCACTCCCATGCCACACTTTATGGGCCAACAATGCCTACCCTGGGGGAGCAGCTGGTCCACTGTTTACAGAAAAGATAATGTAACAAGGGTGCTGCCCTCTTCTACTTAAAGCTTGAAATGTACAGAGATGGATTAGGAGGTGACAAATGCCTCTTCAAGCCTGTTCTGCCCTTCAGTAAGATCATGACTGGTCTGATTACTCCATTCCCAATAGCCCCAATAATGTTCCATCTCCTTTCTCATCAAGAACCATTTACCTGTGCCTTAGTGTTTTCAAAGTCTGCAAAGACTCATGACTCCCTGTGAGAAACAATTTCTCGCCTCTGCTTTAAACGGGTGACCCTTTAATTTTTAAACACTGACCCCTCCATCACTGTTCTCCCACATGAGGAAGCATCCTCTCCACATCCACACTGCCAAGATCCCAGAGGATCTTACATGATGCAAGAAAGTTACCTTTTACCCTGCTCAACCCCAGCGGACACAGGCCCAGACTGATTTACCATTCCTCCTAAGACAATTTGCCTGTTGCAGGTATTTGTCTGGTAAACCTCCTCTAAGCTGCTTTTAATGCATTTACATCTTTCAATAAATAAGATGAGCAATATTGCAAGCCGTATTTTAGATGTGGTCTCATCAATGCTCTGTATAACTGAAGCACAGCTTCCTTACTTTTGCATTCAACTCCTCTTACAATCAATAAAACAATCTATTTGTTTTCCTAATTAATTTCTTGATCTGCATCCCAACGTTTTGCAATTCAAGCACTAGGACATCCAGACTTCTCTGCATCTTAAATATTGTGCAATCTCTCTCTATTGAGATAATACGCTTCTTTGTTATTCTTCTTCCCAAAATGGATAATTTTGCACTTTCTCACTTTATGCTCCAGATCTTTTGTGCAGTTACCTGACTGATCTCTGCTCCTTTGTAGCCTCCTTATGTCCACCACATAACTTACTTTCCAACTCTGATGAATTCATTGCAATCTTAGCTTAGCTAAGAGGCTTAGCTAAGAGGCTTAGCTTTGCTACCAGGTACTGTCAAAGCAGCCAACAACAGACAGGCTGAATGTATGACTTGTTTGCCTTCCTAACAGAATATACAAGATCCTCCGGCTATCACTTCAAAGAAGTGTAGGGGAGACTTTTGTAGTGTCCTTCAACCAACATCACTAAATGTAGATAATCTGATGACACAGTAGTTTGTGGGAGCTTTCTGTGCATAGTGACCACAGTTCAAAAAATACTTCCATTGGTTGCAAAGTGCTTTCGATAAGACAGAGGGGCAGAAATTAGGCCATTCAGCCCATTGAGTCTGCTCTGCCGTTCAATCATGGCTGATAGGTTTCTCAACACCATTCTCCCACTTTCTCCCTGTAACCCTTGATTCCCCAATCAATAACCTATCTATCTCTATATTAAATATACTCGATGATTTGGCTTCCACAGCCTTCTGTGGCAGTGAATTCCATAGATTCACCACTTTCTGGCTGAAGACGTTTCTCCTTATCTTTGTTCTAAAAGGTCTCCCCTCTCTGAGAACTCTGAGGAAGGGTCACTGGACCTGAAATGATAACTCTGTTTTTTCCTTCACGGATGCTGCCAGACCTGCTGAGTTTTTCCAGCAATTTCTGTTTTACTCTAGAGACTATGTATGTATGTGAAGACTTTTATAAATAAAACATATTTTTGCAATAAAAATAAACTATATCATCCCCAGAAACATTTACAGGAAAAAGACTTTTCCAAAAAGGTTGTCCCTTTTGTTTGGTCTTCATTCAGCCTTCTCACCATATCCTTCAAATCTTTTATTCTTCAGAAGTGGATTTACTTGCCCTTAATCCTTAACAAAGTAAAAATTGGAAGCCACAGCAGAGACTGTAAGCATAACGGCACAGCTCAGGTTTTGCTTCTATTGGAATTTACTGGTCCTAATTTAATCACTGTATTGAGGTAAATAACACTGGCAGACCACAGCCCCACAAGCGTAGCTCCACATTCAATCAGTTCACAGTTCATCTGTAGAAATTTTTAATCAACATGTTCTCGAATGTGTTACAACACACGTTTGGAGCAGGGGGGACTTGAATCCTGCCTTCTGGACAGAGGAATGGTCACTGCCACATCACCATTATATGGTTAACTATTTACCTACATTCTGAAATGACCTCACAATCCATTCAGTTCAAGGGCAAGTAGGGATGGATGATAAGGTCTGGCCTCCCTAGCAATACCCTCATCCCATGAAATAACAAAGAAGGGAAAACATAATTTGCAGCCAGCAAAACTGCTCCTAGCCTTTTTGACTGTCTCTACAAAAGATTTGGAGTCATTAGCAGCCAGCAGAGTACAGTCCCAGCTGGGTCCTTGGTCTTTCAATGAGAATATGTTATGATAAGCTTCAGCATAGTGGATAGAAATGAATTGATTCCAGTGACAAGGAAGGTTGGTAAGCAGAGGGACACGAGGAATTCTTTTTCTCCCCAGTGAGTTTTGATGATCTGGAAAGTACTGGCTGAAAGCTGATGGAATTGAATGTAATGGTATCTTTCACAAGGGAATTGGGGACTGTCAAATGAAACTGTCAGTACCTGAAAGAGTTAACTGATGTCATGCAATATGGTCTGCCCATCCGGATATAAAGAAAGAAAGCAAAATCACTGTAGTCTGCTCTCTCTCATTAGAGAGAGACCTGGTGTTGAGTTTAACCTGATGGCCAGTATGTTTCAAGTAAGGAACAAAGATTCACAAATGACTTTCATGGTGCCCTCACCATTGTAGACATTGATCTCACATGCTTGGCGTCTCTCTGCATCGCAAACCAGTCATCACCAACTGGTCATGACAGAAGCTAACCAGTTGTTGTCCTAAATGCTAACTTCTATGTAGCTAACAGTCACCTATGCTACTCTCAAGTCCAGCTTGAAGTCTTACAAAGATCTTTCTTGCAATTAGCAATGAAGTACCGTGTAATAAACCTATTCTGTTTATCAAGACTGAGTTCTGTTTTTGACAAAACTTCATGTGGGCAACCTTTCTCACTTGACAACAGAAACTTACATCGAGACCAATAAGGATTTGGAGGCAGCAGGGAATTTACCCAGAGCATCCCAGATGGTTCCACTGGGCACAGACACAACAGATACCATCGTTAATGTTTCAGGTTGGGCGACCCTTCCTCAGAACTATTCTCCAGTTCTGAGGAAAATCCCAAAACGCTATCTCTGATATTTTCTTCACAGGTGCTGCCAGACTTGCTGATCTTTTCCAGCAACTTCTGTTTTTGTTCCTGCGTTACAGCATCCACAGTTCTTTCAGTTTTTACAACTGATTCCATGCCAGCAGAACTGATACCTGAAAATACAACATGGTCAAATAATGAGAGGTCAGAATTTGCAAGAGAGAGAAGGAGTAAAGGAATTAATTAAATTTCTCTCCACAAATGCTGCCAGACCTGCTAAGCTTTTCCACCAATTTCTGTTTGTGTTTCTGATTTCCAGCATCTGCAGTTGTTTGCTTTTTTCTTCATTTAGTGTTTAAGTCACTGCCGCATCTTTTCCAGGTATGCCCACCTTGAAGAACTTCTGTTCATCGTTTCAATGAGGATTTCCATTCTATTATTTCTTTTCTCATTCACTGACATTATGTATCAACCCTGTTCTATCTGCAATCAGTTCTGATAAGTTAACTCTGTCTTTCTCTCTCTCTCCACAGATGCTGCCAGACCTGCTGAGATTTTCCAGCAATTTCTGTTTGTGTTAGATAGATTGCTGTTTTGAAGAGTTTGCATGGTTGGTGGGTGGGGGGGTGGGGAATGGCCTGAATGGTTTCTGTCTGTGTGTTTTCAATCGCTTCTGTGGTTTCACTTGAACTGATTGGCAAGGAATTAAACTGATCTCTGCCCTTGACTCCGATAAGGAACATGGCCCACTGTGAAATAGTTTACATAAATGGCCTGGAGCAACTGTTGCCTTGAATCAAGAGGTAGCACCTGCTGCCAAGGCTTGGGTTTATGAAGTTCCAAAGAGATATGGTGTACCGTCTGTACTTTATTCCAAGACGAGGTTTCGGAGATGTAGGTCATTTTGGAATACCGCCAGGTCTAACAGGTTGGAGAAACAAAGCAGCTGTGTCTCACCTGCAGTCAGACAGAACCGTGAAATTCCCAGCACAGCAAGTCAGACCCAGTACTTGTCCATTGTTTGCCTGTCCCTACCAGTCCTAATGGCTGCCATGCGCTGTTACACATGGTTATGCCTGACGGTTCTCAAAAGAACTACAATGCTCAAGAGTGAGATTTTCCAATAGGGTTCTCCAAATTTTCTGATTAATATTGCTTTACTCAGAAATATCGACAAGGAAAGTCTGTCCCACCTACCCCCACCTCCCTTCCCCCGCCCCATGGCAGGAAGCTGGGTTGGGAGATGAAGTGAATTGTGTTGTGACCATTGAGAGGAGATTTACACTAGTCTCAAATTTTACAATGAGCCAGTGAGTCATCTCCCACTTAGGTGTTCTTGTATCATATAGAAGAGAGTGGAAGTAAGACAAATTCTGTTACGTCTGCACATTTTTTCTAGCTCCCTCTCCGTCTACTCAAATCTGCAGCAGGTATTAGGACAAGGTTAATGATGACAGGTTATCAGAATCTTTCACAACATGGCAAATAGCAATCGGAACCCATGCTAGTAACACAACAGTCCTCTCAAGGGATAATACTATTTGTGTTGGCATTCCACCAATCGAATCCCTTCTCTGTCAAGTAAACTAACTCTCCCATTGAATGGAACAAGCAGACCTCTTTATTAAAAGGCAAGCTTACACTTAACATTTTAACAACATAAATGGTAGAGTATCACTTTCCCTCGAGCATGTCTCAATGTTCTGAGTGAATTAGATGAACCTCACCTCATTCTATCAGATCAAAGAGCATGAGGGACAACTGACCAGAATCATAGAACACCTACAGAAGGGGGGCAGGCCATTCAGCCCATCAAGTCCACACTGACTCTCCGAAGAGCATCCCACCCAGACCCACCTCTCTACCCTGCATTTCTTCTGGCTAATCCACCTAACCTGCACATCTTTGGGTTGGGGGATGAAACCAGAGCATCCGGAGGAAATCCACACGGACACATGGAGAATGTGCAAATTCAAGCAGACAGTCGCCCAAGGTTAGAATCAAACTGAGTTCCCTGGCGCTGTGAGGCAGCAGTGCTAGCCATGCCCCCTGTGCAGTGACACAGTGAAGATAGACACAAGTGAACGTACGAATATGTTTACATTTGTGCATGGTTGTGTGCATGCATGGAATTGGTGTGCAAGCATGTATTTATCCTGTTGGCTGCGCATGTGTCAGTGTGTATGTGAGTTTGTGCATACATGTCCATACACATAGTTGCACATATATTGCTGTGTGTAAGCTTGTCCATATGTATAAATATTTGTGTACGTGTAAATGTGTGCGTTTAGATGAGCACATATATGTGAATTTGTGCGTGTGTGTGTGTGTGTGTTTATATATGTGTGTATGTGTTCATCAGGGAGAAATGTGCCTGAGGTTGGTTAGCATTGGTTTTACGGGAAAGGCACCTTGAGGGCTAATAAAAATTACTTGTGAGTGGGTAATGCTCTCAATATAGTCAGCAGAGGAACAATGTTTCTGAAACCTCCTTCACTTCAGCAGCCTGAAAGTGCAAGATAACATGCAATTAGCACATGTCTGTTAAGCGGCCTTTGAATTCTTTGCTTAAGATTATAGCACAATTGTAAGCATAAATTATATCAAAGTTGTTTACCTACTCTAGAAAATATGGGATTCTGTTAAAAAGTTGACTTATATTAGAAATAATTGAAGAGGGGAATGTTATGAATGAGTGAACAAA
Organism: Ginglymostoma cirratum; assembly: GCA_024137785.1. NCBI lineage: Eukaryota > Metazoa > Chordata > Chondrichthyes > Orectolobiformes > Ginglymostomatidae > Ginglymostoma > Ginglymostoma cirratum. The sequence continues at coordinate 36,179,307 of JAHRHZ010000017.1, read as the reverse complement.
CAAGCTGAGATATTACTGGGTCACTATACCCTTTTGGGAAATATGTCAGCTTCTAAAATGGACCAGGGATTTTTTTGTTGAGGTGCTGGAGAAAGAGGAGTGTGCCTGACCTCGCACAGAATGTTCCTTTTCCTTATGAACAATGCAAGACACACGCCAAGTTGGAGCTCTGCCAGCCACCATACAATATTCGCACATCAAACAGCCAGGAGCACAAAGAGAAATGGGGCCTAGGTTAGCGCAAGCTTCCCATTGGGCTAAACATAAGATAAATCATCGACTGGTTCCTGTCTACTCCAAAATCAGAACTCATGCCCTTAAAGTCTTTGTCATGATACCCGGTGAGAAACAGAGTGAAGCCAGCTCTTGACTGAGGCCATGCTGGTGCTTTCAAGCTGAAGCCGCTGCTGTTAACTGGGGATGGTTTGATCCCACTTAGCCTTTCCCAAAGCAGAAGTAGTCAACCAGGCTAACTTAGTCAGCAAAAGCAGCAGGTCCCAAACTCAACTGTCAATTGGTGATGATGCTCTATATCAAATTTCACATCCCAGTTTTTAAATTCCCTCAGGACCTGCTCAGCTCCAACTCTGTCTTCCCAGTTTTTCCACCTCTGGCACGATAACTGGCAAAATCACCCCTAATTCTGGTCTCTTGTATTTGCTGCTTCCTTATTGGTCATTATGGCTTCAAATATCTGGGCCCCAAGCTCCTGAGTTTCTTCCAAAATTTCTCTGACCTCCACCTCCCTGTCGTCCTCTTAGAATCTCTTTAAAATCTACCTCATAAACCAAGATTTTGGCCACTTGTCTTAATATCTCCTCATGTGGTTCATTGTCATATATTGACAGTATCATGAAAAGCTTTTGGAACCAGAAATGAGGCTGCAGGGACATTTAGTTGAGCAGGGTATATAACATCAGCTTTCCAATAACAGTGTGACAGTTGGTTTTTAAGCTGTCAGAAAGGGAGCTGATTAGGTTTCCCTCGGGAAATTGCGGGAAGTTACAATTAAAATTTGCGAAGAGAAAACACAAAGTCAAGCATCTTTACTCCTTGCATTCATCAGAACTGGAATACAAGACACCAAACTTAGAAAGGGAATGACAATTTATACAGCATGAGAAACTGGTGGTGATTGTTTCGCGCATGGTTGGTATTGGTAGCAGGTAAGAGGGCATAGATAGCCTGAGTAGCTCAGTGGGTAAGGCAATGTGGCTCTCAATCCAAGGGTAGTTATTCCGAATCCTGCGTGAGGTTTAATTTTCTGGATAGAGTAGATAAGAAGAAACTGTTCCTATCAATGAAAGGATAGAGGATGAGAGGACACAGAGGGCAATCATTGACAAAAAAAGATAAAACAACACGAGGAAAAATGGTTTTATGTAGCAAGCGGTTAGAGTCTGGAATGTATTCCGGTGATTGTTGTGGAGGTAGGTTCAACTGAAGCACTCAAAACGGCATTAATATAGAACATAGAACAGTACAGCACATACAAGCCCTTCAGCCCATAATGTTGTGCTGACCTATTATCCTGCTCTACGATCAAAGTACCCTGCATACTCTATATTTAACTATCATTATATATTGTCTAGAAGGAAACAATGTGCAGGGTTAATGGGTGAAGATGGGAAAATAGCACTAAATGATTATGTCTTTGGAGAGCTAATGCAGGCATGATGGGCTGAATGTCCTCATTATGAGCTGTAATAATTTTGTGCTAGCTTAAATACGTGCCCATTCATCCTCAGTCCTTCCATCAATTAGAACAGTTACTCCTTGTACACAGCCCTCATGATTAAGAGCAAATTTATTCAGTCTTTTTCTAATCATCTCTTTTCCAAGGAAAACAGTTTCAACTTCTCCAGCCTTTGCGTGTAACTGAAATTCCTTCTTCTCGGAACAATTCCCATGTATTTGTTCTGCACCTTCTCAAATGGCCCAAAGTACAACACACAGAACAGGACACAGTACTTCAGCTGAGGTCAGACCAGTGTTTAATACAAGTTGAACACAACTTTCTCACTTTTTGATTCTATGTATTCATTAATAAGGCCCAGGATCCTGTACCCTTTGACCTTCAATGATTTGTGCACATATGCCACCAACTCCATTGGCTCCTGCATGTCCTTTAAAAATTGTACGCTTTATTTTATATTGCTGTTTCTCATGCTTCCTTCCAAAATGTTTGACTTTGAACTTCTCTGCACTCAATTATTTGCACACAATCATTCAGGCCATGGCCACTAGATGGAGCATCTATCCATTGTACCCCCTCCAATCAAGTCGAACTGTTTGTTCTGATTGGGGTGCAGCTGTTGCCGTTTTGGTCTACATGTTTAATTACTGTCCCCTCATGCCTTGCACCATCATCCGTTCATCACACTAGCCTCCTTTCCCGCTCAAGTCCCTCCTGCGCTCAGGCCCTTTACCTCCACCAATCCTGCTCACGGTCAGAATGGTGACTACACTTTGAAAGCATTGCGTTAGCAGTGAAGCACTTTGGACAATCCTGAAGTAGAGCCTGTCTTCCATTATCGATGGAAGATCATTGACCTGAAATTTTAAGTCTTTGTCTCTTGTTATGACTGAGGCTGTAGAAATCCAGTTGTTCTATTTCTCTACTTCATGATCATCAGATAAAATAAGAATATTTTTCCAGTTACAAAAATGACCAATTAAGTATGTTACCTATATCAGGCTTTAAACAATGAGATCTACCAACCAGATTTCTTAATAAATATAATTATTACATTATTATCAAATCAAAATTTAGCCAATAAAGATGCAACAACCAGTTAACATGTATAATCGGACATAGGAGTATAAATACTTATGCACCTAAGTATCCTGGAAGACAGATCGGTGTGCACGCGCACACACACGCATGCACAAACTCTTCAGGAAAATAGAAAAAAAGAACAGATTTCTCAGTTGAAATTGGTTTTGTAAAAATGACATATATATAGGGCCATTGGCTATTCTTGGAAGGCAACAGGTAATATGTAGAATGGTCCAGAATCAGTTGCTATGATGTTCTGTTGGCTTGCTCAAGTCAGTAGTAGCACACAGATATCTTAGTCTTGCAGCCACAGCGTCCTCAGAAAATACAATCTTCAGATGTTTCCTTAATCATTAATTCAAGTGAACAAGGAGGTTTCACCCTGAACTGAACAAGAGGGTTTTCTTTTCAGAAATGAGAGAGATCAGCTGGAGAGCTTGTTCTTAGAAGGTTTTCCTCCAATCACCTTCTTTCTAGCAGGCTTTCTTCCAACTGAACCAGACAAAACAAGTACGTTACTAAGCCAGTCACTGTTTACAGAAAGACAAACAATTATCACTAGTCATATAATTTACAGGAATCTTTGTTGAAACAAAAATTAGCCAAAATAATCTTGGTTAATTTTCCTGCATTCACAGAAAGAAAGCGTCTATACTTTGTTTCACAGCTGCAATAAGAGCTACAACTTGATCCGTGGCACTCTGAGTCGAGCCTCCTTGCTTTGCACTGACGCTGTGTTACTTGCTAAATCCCATGGTTTGTCTCACAACCTCCAGCCGTCAGTAAGAAGATGTCCTACCTTGTCATATGGGGGCACTCAAGCCTTTGGACATCTCTTCCACACTCAGCACTTTACTTTTCAGCCTGAAGAGGTGATCCTGGGGTTTTCCCAGGTGGCCTACCTACTTGTCTTCTTTTCATTTTCCATGTTCGACTTATCTCAGCTTTGTGGGTTGTTGTGTGCTCTGGGCATGGCAGTCACAGGCAAATTGTCTTCCCGCTTTGTGGGCAGAGACCTGGAGCTCCTGCTGGATGGGTGGTGAAGGTACAGGACCTTCTCCTAGCCCAGTACTGCAGTGTAGTCTTTGATAGCAAACCAAGCCAGCCAGGTCTGAGTTAAAGCAGGCTCAGTCACCTGGAGGGATGCCCAGCACTCGAGGTAGAAGATTGATGTCTTTCTCCACTCTACCAAGTGCCGCCATCTTCTTTCCAATGCCTCACACTCAGTCTCTCTCTGCCACTGCACTCACCTCCCACAAGGTTCATGCTCTACCATCCTCACTATTGCCTACAACATCTTCCCTCATTCATTCTCACCATCCCTATACCCTGACACCAATATCTCACATCCCCTCTGTGCTGCCTACTCAGTTAGTTGAGACATCTCCCCACCTACATCAAAATTAAAAGTTGTGCCATCCAATTTCATTACTCTCATTCCAGGACGAAAACAGCTCCCATTGGGGCAGAGAATTCCTACATGGATGATGGGCTGTCCGACATTCAGCTTTCACTCTTTGTAAGGAGAGCATCCTGACTCTGGCTGTCCCATTTGGCAGACTGATCATGTCCAAGCCCCTGGACCGCTATCAGATGCCACCCTTGACTTATTGTGCCAGCGATCCCTGATGACAGGCTTACAGACCCTCTTCTTCTTGTTCCTTTTATGAGCAGGAACAGTTTCTCCTTATCCACCCTATCTAGCTCTTTCAAGGTATCGAAAATCCCTATCAAATCTCTTCTCAGTCTTTTTCTCTCTGAGGAGACCAGTCTCAACATTTTAAATCGAGGCTCAAAACTGAAGTTCCTCATCCATGACTCCAATTTTGTAAATTGTTTCTGTACTTTCTTCAAAATGTTCACATACTTTCTATAATGTGTTTCCCAGAAATATACACAACATTCCAGTTGAGGTGTAAGAAAAATCTTATATAAGTTCAACATCACCTCCTTAATCTTGTACTCTCTGTGCCTACTGATAAAGCTGAGGATATTGTATACTTTATACACTGCTCTCTCTCTCTCTCTCTCCTGCCACCTTCAATGATCTGCGCACATACACACCCTGTTCCTTCTGCACCACACTTCCTCTTTAGAATTTTACCTCCAATTTTATATTGTCTTTCAAAACTCTTCCCAACAAAATGCATCACCTCACACTTTTCTGCATTTCAACTACTACCTACCTGCCCATTCTCACAAATTGTCAATGTCCTTTTGAATTTCTTCACTGTCCTCCACAGTTTACATTTCTTCCAAATGGCATATTATCTGAAAACTTTGAAATAATTCCCTGCACACCAACATCCGGATCGTTAATATTTGTTAGGAAAAGCAAGGATCCCAACATCGACACCCGGGAAACTCCTCTACACACCTTCCTCCAGCCCGAAAAATATTCAGTGACCATACTCTCTGTTCCCTATCACTCAGCTGATTTTATATCAACATTATTACTGTCCCTTTTACTCCTAATGCTGTAACATCTATCTTCTGGCACCTGCCTGAACCTAGGGAAGACTGAAAGATTTTTGACAGTGCCTCTGCAGCTTTTGCTTTCACTTCCTTCAAAATCTTTAAATGTAGCTCATCTAGTCCTGATACCTTGTCAACTTTAAGTACAGTCCAACATTTCTTCCTCATCAGCTTTGAAACATTCCACTGTCAGTTTCCTCCTCCTTCACCATGGCCTGAGTACCTCTTTGGTAACGACGCACACAAAGTATTTATTTAACACTTCATCAATGTCCTTGCCACCAGGTATAAACCCCTTTACTGATCTCTTGTTGGCCCTAGTCCTTTTACTGGCTGAGGGGGCAAAGCATAAACAGATAAAATATGCTAACCCAAGACAGGGATGGTTTGAGCTTCCAGGTGAGTTCTGAGTGAGTGAGTGCTATGACAGTGAATGAAGAATCCAGTGATGCAGTTCAGTCCAGTCCATAGTCTGTGTCTCTGAGTGCAAAGTGTCTTTGCTGCAGCACTACACTGATAGCTGCCCATGGGCCCCAAGGTGCTGTGTTGAATGTAATGGATCGGAGATGTGCCATGAGGATTCTCATAGGCTGCCACATTGCAGACACTAACGTCTGCAGATGTGGGGTGAGTGTGACTGGTGTGACATGGAGCATGCTCTGAGATATTGCTCCTCAGTGTCCAACATGGGGATCTTTCAGGGCAAGTGGTGAATGGAACCTCCCAGATACATGCTTTTGTTTCTATGTTGAGTTTTCTCGATGTTTCTCCTGTTTTGGCAAGTTTCGTAAAGTAGGAAGCTAAATATTAAAGAGGCTGGTGGTGTCATTAATAAGCTGTTCAACAAGCAATAATCCCCCTTAAGTGGCAACTTGCCGCTTCTGATTCCTGCTTGTCAATCATAAAAAATGGCATGAGATGCCCCTGACATCGGGATCTGCCTCATTGGGCTTCTCGTATGATTCCGCCACAAATCTCGTCATAACACACATCACTCAAACTCTTAAACCTATGTTCCCATATCCCTTGTCTCTTTCAGTCCCCTCATATTAATCACTCCTGAAAAACTGTCTCTTTGACCAAACTTTCACCTTTCCCTAAAATCTCCTTATGAGACCATGAGATATAGGAGCAGAACTAGACCATTTGGCCCATCAAGTTTGCCCTGCTGTTCGATCATGGCTGATAATTTTCTCAATCCCAATCTTTTGCCTTCTCCCTGTAATCCTTGAGCCCCTTACTAATCAAGAACTTTTCTCAGACTTAAATACACTCAATGACTTGATCTCCACAGCCTTCTGTGGCAATGAGTTTCACAGATTCACCACCCCCTGGCAGAAGAAATTCCTCCTCATCTCAGTCCTATAAGGTTGTTCTTTCATTCTGAGGTTGTGACCTCGGGTCCAAGTCTCTCCCACCAATGGCAACATCTTCTCCACACCCGCTCTATCCAGGCCTCTCGGCATTCTGTAGGTTTCAATAAGACTTACGTGGCTCAGTGCTGAAATGTGTTTTACAATCACTCCTGTAAAGCACCTTAGGACATTTTACTAGGTTAACAGTGCTATTTAAGTGCAAGTTATTGAACTGATAATTAGCTGATCTCGCTAGCAATGTTGAAAGTGGAAAGATGAAAATATATCTTGTAAATTCCTTTCCCCATTCTTTCTTGGGGGCCCAAAACTAAAACCTGTTCAACCCATCAGTCTGCCATGGATTTTCCATCAACTGGCCCCTTAAAACCCAAAATCTGTTGTCAAATAATGAATACTTTCTGACTGTTCCACCTTTCCTTGCACTCCAGGTGATATTTTGGATGCATTTTCCTGCCATGGTGAGCGTTTTCTGAGGTGACCAGGGGAACAAGGAGTTGTCAATCCTAGCAGGCTGTGGTCTGTCATTTGAGAATTAACAACTGCATGGGAATGGGTTTGTGGTTGTTACGCAGTCCAGGGGATTGCATCACCAGCATTGCAAAACACATTCAATTAAACTTCAGTCCCATAAATCACTAGCAAATGTCAGAACATTATTGCTAATTCCCACTGAGAATCGCTTGTTGTATTGTCTCAGAACACTGATGCGAGCTGCCAGCATTGAATTAATTAAATAGTTTAGGAATTAACCTGATAATTCCTTAATATTAGCATGCATTTATTGGCTATGACTCTTGCCTTGAATCGGTTTGAACCCCTACCCAGAACTGAGACCATAGAATCTAGACTGACCCTCTGAATGCTGCAGTGTTGGAGATGTAATGTTTTGGACAAGATGTTAAACTGAGACTAAAACAGAACTTGCTGGAGAAACTCAGCAGGTCTGGCAGCATCTGTGGAGAGAAATCAGAGTTAACGTTTCGGGACAAGTGACCCTTCTTCAGAACTGTTAGAGTCATAGAGGTCCACAGCATGGAAACAGGCCCTTCGGCCCAACTTGCCCATGCCAGCCTGTTTTCACAATTAATATAGTTCCATTTGCCTGTGTTTGGTGCATCTCCCTCCATACCTACCCCATCCATGTACCTTCCTAAATGTTTCTTTAATGCCAAAATTGTACTAGCTTCCATCACTAGCTCTAGCAGCCATTGCAGACACTTACCACACTCTGTGATAAAATTGCCCCTGGGGACCCTTTTGAATCTCTCCCTGACACCTTACCCCTATGGTCTGTAGTTTTAGACTTCCCTACTATGGGGAAAAGCTGTTGGCTATCTACCTTATCTGTCTCTCATGATTTTATAGACCTCTACAAAGTCACCCCTCAATCTCCTATGCTCCAGGGAAAAAAAGACTGTTCTGACAAAAGGTGACTGGACCTGAAATGTTAACTCTGATTTCTCTCCACAAATGCTGCCAGATCTACTGTGCTTTTCACAATTTCTGTCCTAGTGTCTGGTTTCCAGCATCCTCAGTTATTTTGGCTTTTATGTTAAAGTGCAAACCTGTCTGGTCTCTCAGGTGGAGGGTAAAGCTTCTATGTCACCATTTTGAAGAAGATCAAAGTGAGTTCTCCTCAACCCTTCAATTATCCCTCAACCAATATCAGTATAAAGAAAATGGAATATCTGGTCACATCCGTTTTGGTTGGAGTTTGCTGAGTGCAAGTTGTTACGTTTCATATTTTACGGCTGTGACTGCACTTCAGAAGTTTGGCGATATCCTAAAGTTATTAAAGCTGCTACATTTTGTTCAAATTCACCACTTCCCTTTTTAGCACACAGACAAATTTGGCCGATCAAAAGCAGTGTATCAATGGAACAGTCTGTTTTCGATGTTTTTTTACATTTGATTTATGCCGTGGCTTATTGTATGGACTTGTTTGTTGCTATGAAATTTGGGAAAGATTTCAAGGTCTGAGGCTGGCCACAGAAAATTTGCTCCCAAGATTCAGCTTCTTTGCAGTCTGTTCTTCATTTGAAGAGCTCTATTGCAAGAACTCAACCTGCCATCTCCCCTTAATTCTCCCAATAGAGTGACCATCAGTGCACATCCTTCTGGCTTTGGCTTGATTAGTTTACAATGCATGCACCCTGCACACAGGCACATAGTTTGGAATTAACAGCCAGCTACTGAGTTGCCTTGGCACACTCCCCATATCTGCTCCGAGGGCTGTAAAAGTCCAGGAGGCAGGTGATGCAGGTTTCCAAATACCTTTACAATTGTACCAGTGTCAAACATGCCAATTACTTTTAGTGCAACAATATTTCCGATAAGAGACTACCTTTGTCCTCAAGTCGTAAACTCTGAAACACTGATTGCCCTAATGACTCTTTCAGCCCTGTCTTTTTAATTAAGCATGTCTGCCAATGTTATTTTAAGTCTTCAGCATTTACAAGAGCTCTTTCCAGGACAAGTATGCAATTCAACCTCACCCCACTCCTGAGCAAGGACTCTGATTGGGAAACTATCAGTTGTTGAAAAAAATTTACAGAAATAAAAAAGACTGAAATCTAAAAATAACACATAGCTCAGCTATAGGCCATTCCGTCCATTTTCCCTATGCTGGCTCTTTGAAAATATTCCAATTAATCCATTCTGTGATCCTCACAGCTGATTGCTGGGTCAGATTGACATACAACCATTTTTAAAGATACCGCAGACACATCTCCTCATCCTATCAACAACTTGCATTTATATGGCAACTCTAACAAAACAAAATATTTCAATGTGCTTTTCAAGGGCAATAATTAAACAACATTTGACACAGATGAACATAAGGAGATATTATGACAGATGCCAAAAAAGCTTGGTCTAGGATATGGGCATTATGGAATGTCTCAGAGGAGAGAGTCGAAGAGGTTTAAGAAGACCATTCCAGAAGTTGGGGTCGAGGTAGTTGAAAGCACTGCCTCTAATAGGGGACTGAATGGAGTCTGGGATATCCAAGGGGCCTTTTACTTGTACACAGAGATATCAGGCAACTGTAGGATTATAGGAGGTCACACAGCACCCAAAGACAACTTTAGCCCTTGGTCTTCGTGACCTCATGTCAGGACGAATAGTGACAAAAAAACCCGCCAGATTAAAATGCAACTGTTTCAACAGCCAAACAGGGAAGGGGATCTGCAGCCCCTACACATCCTGACCTACCTCTGAAACCAGGCCAAAAGTTGACTGTTAAACCCATCATGGTAACCAGTGAAGGGCAATAAATTCAGCCTTGTCTGTGGTTCGCGGATCTCTAGAAATTAACAGCTTAAAGACGTCTTTCATTTTATATTCTGTATTTTTGATCAGCCAAGGACTGTGGAAGGCTTTGCTGCACATTTTAAAGCAAGTTACCGAAACTCGTTGCATGTGGTGTTTACACAGCTGACTTTGTTGAAGCAGTGGAGGAAACTGGTTGCAGCTGGCATGGCACTGGGATGTGTGTGTTGAATGCAGTTTGGCTGGCAACATTGGTTTGTGATGGGTTTGTATAATTGAAACCAGTTGCAGCAGCAAAAATCGTCAGCATGATATAACCTCCCTGATTGGTGCCAGGGCAACTAGACAGCTTGTGGGCGTGAGCGATTTATCGAGAAGCCTTTGGACTGCTGGAAGGGCAGATTGTGTGTCTCTACGTATGCAGTAAAATACCTGAAGCCTGAAGAAAGCCAGTTATTTGCGTCCTCCAGTTGCTAAAGGTTTTTAACCAGTACATAAGTGAGGAGAGGGAAAAATGGAAACAAATAAGCTTCCTCTGGGCAGCTGGGTGGGGAAGGGTGTAATGGTTGGTCACCTCATATGTAGGAAAGATTGGGATGATGCAAGGGGAGCATGCAGTTGGGAGGTACAACTGAATGAGAAAAGGAAACATGGGGAAGCAGTTGGGGAACCAGAATGGATGGTACGAGAGTTACTTATAAAGGGAGTGAAAAAAATGTTGGTGATGAGGTCATCGGGGGCACATGAGAGATTTCAAAATAACTCACTTTTTAAATTGATTTTGTCCAGTTAACTATCGATCTAGAAAGGTCATTGATTCATCTTGCTGTCTTCTCGTTTCATTTAGCAGCAGCAGGAGAGGATGCTGTTTACCGTAGCTCATAGCAGGAGACGGGACAGGCAGCTCGTACATGGATATTTGTTTTGATTTGGGTCCACATAATAATCTAATTCAAAGACAAGACAAAAGATGACTGAGGACAAGTGACATAAAATTGTGATTGAGGCCGTTGCCAAAAAAGGAGTCAATCTATACCTGACGTGGGAGCTTTAGATGAGATGGAAAAGCTTTGCTCTGTATCTAACCTCATGCTATAAACAGCCTGGGAGTATTTAATAGGGACAGTGCAGAGAGACCCTTAGTCTGTGTATTAGCTGGTGCTATACCTAGCCTGAGAGTGTTTGATGGGGACAGTGCAGAGGGAGCTTTTCCTTGTACTGGAACCATGGTTATATCTGCTCTCGGGCTATTTGATGGGGAGAAAAGGTAACTGAATGAAAGGACCCCATATACAACATTGATGCCATTCAATTGATGAGCACAGAAATGTACTTGCGTGACCCTTTAAAATCAGGTTATTTTCATATCAAAATAGTAAACAAAACACATCCTGCATGATTTTGTAAAAGTATTTTTTAAAGTTTGTAAAAGTAATTTCCAAACATTATAAGTTGATTATTACAGGAACTGCAATAGAATTCTTTTTTCTTCCCATGAAGCATTTTCCACTCTGGGAAGACTTTTGATATTCACAAAATACAGATCAGGTCAGGTATTCAGCCCAAGATCTTCTCCACAGATTCCAGTCCTTCAGCGCTTTGTGACTGAAAGGCTTTAGACGGTAAGTTTTCCCAAGTTTTAGTGCATCCCTCAGCTTGTAGTCCTGAGTCTTGGAATGGGCCAGTCTTCAGCACTTGGTTGAGGACAGTGCCTTGCATAGGAAGACCATCAAGCTTCAAGCTTTCACAGAGTTGATGGTCCAGTTGACGTTGTCTTGTGTACATTCCTGGGAATTTACTTGGAGCACTGAGGCCTTATCACAGAGCTTCTTAGGATCAAAACCATCGCATTACTTTCCAGAACTTCTTTCCAAAAGCATTCTTCTCACATGCAGTAGAAGAGAATTCTGTAAGATGAAAAGAAATGCTTATATTTCGATAACATCTTTCCCAAGGACTTTACAGTCAATAAAGCACTTTTGAAATGTAGTCACAACAATGTAGATGCACAGTATAGTCCAATGCCACTCACCGATTTGTACGTATGATAATGTAGATACAAATCCATTACTCATATGCTTAATCAGGATTTAACTTCATGCAAATAGCCCTTATACAATGTAACATTGATACACACACAATGCGGAGTATCCTAACCATTACACAATGCAAGGTCTGCAGATAAACACTGTTCAATTTCAGCCATCGCAGAGCATGCCGTGGATAGTCACTTCAAAGCCAAATTCAGCTAATTCATTGTAGACAGAGTATCCACAGAGTCTCCACGACTACCATTAACCTGAGGTAATGTATTACGATTCACAATTAACTCTTTTTAAATCTCAGTAGCGTTTACTAGATCTGTCAACTGAGGTGAGTCTTTACCAAGTAGTTTGATTAATTGCACTCATTAAAGAATTTCAAGACGCAAGAAATTCTTCCCTCAGTTTTGATTGTTGATGCTAACCCCATTTATTTCTGTCTGGACCTGGTTATAAATCTTATACAGACCAAAGGTGAAGAGGAAGTCTAAGGGGAAATTAAGAAATAAGTCCCGAAAAGAGAAAGCTTAAAACTTATCATAACAGTTGAGCTCATCAATTTTCTTTAAAATAATTTATACTGAGTTATGCTGAATATGCAGCTTAGAAACAGGTTATTTGGTCCATGTTAGAGTTTATGGCCCACTCAAATCTCCTCCTACCCCGCTTCAGCTTTTATTCCTTTTCCTTCTCGTTTCCCCTTAACTGCATCTGTTTTAATCACCTCAACCACTCTTTTTCAAATTTTGTTAATGGGATGAGGACGTCGCTGGCTAAGCAGCATTTATTGCCCATCCCTAATTGCCCAGAGGGTAATTCAGAGTCAATCACATTGCTGTGGGTCTGGAGTCACATGGAGGCCAGACCAGGTAAGGATGGCATTTCCCTTCTCTAAAGGACATTAGTGAACCAGATGGGTTTTTCCAGACAATCAGCAATGGATTCATGATTATCATTAGATACTTAATTCCAGATATTTTTATTGAATTCAAATTCCACCATCTGCTGTGGCAGGATTTGAACCTGGGTCTCCAGAATGTTATCTGGGTCTCTTGATTAACAGTCCAGCGAAAATACCACTAGGCCATTACTCCCTCTGGCAACAAGTTCCACTATCTCACAACAAAGATAGATTTATTGATGATGATTAATATTTGCATCATTTTGGTTCCACAAGTGGAAACATCTCTGTGCCTACACTCTCAAATCCTTTTATAATGCTAAAGGCCTGTATCACATTGCCCTCATTCATCTCTTTTCTGGAGAAAAGTGTTCCAGTCTGATTGGCATTTCCTGACAATTATAACTATTTGATACTTGAAGCATTCCTGACCAATGTTTCTACATCTTTTCTCACAGCTCTTTTTAGATTGTTGATTGCAAAAGATGAATACCATGGAGAATGGGCCTGATCAAAGCAATTGGATTTGACAGGAGGGAATTAGAACATAAAACATAGAACAGTACAGCACAGGAATGGGCCCTTTGACCTACGATATTGTGCCAAACATGACACCAAATTAAACTGCTCCCTTCTGCCTGCCCTTGGTCCATATCCCTCCATTCCTTGCTTATCTAACAGTCACCTTAACTGCTCCTATCGCATCTGCCTCCACCACCACCTCTGGCAGAGCGTTCCAGACCCCTACAACTCTCTGTGTAAAAGACTTGTCCCTCACATCTCCATTGAATTTTCGAAAGCAGAAGTTGCATGGAAAAACTCTGTTTTTGTTCCTGATTTACAGCGTCCGCAGTTCTTTCCGTTTCCATTGAACTTTCCCCATCTCACCTTAAATGAACACCCTGTAGTATTAAACATTTCAACTCTGGGAAAAACTGTGTAACGAAAATTACTGGTATAGCCTTGATGGGCTGAATGGCCTGTCTGTTTGCTGGAACATTCTACAAGAGGACAACATGACACGGGGGAGAAAAGTTTTGATTATTAAAGAGATGCTTTATCTTTAGTAAAGATAAAAGACAGGATGGAGCCAGTACCTCAGATGAGAGTGAAGATACTGAGGTAAAAAACTAATCTGGTTTTGAGGCAGGCTGGAGGAATTACCAGGTGATTTTAAATCCTTCCTGAGGAGCTTGTTGATTTCTGAGAACAATACCATGACCAAGCCTTGGACTGCTGCAGCCGGGGAGTATTCCCAGTTTTCCAACCAATAAAAGCAAATTATCTTTATCTATTATTGTGTGTTTGCAGGAGTTTGCTGGGTACAAATTGGCTGCTTTGGCAGTGAAGCACTTTTTGGGATAACCTGAGATGGCAAAAATGCCTCAATGTAAGTCTTTCATACACAAATAGATCAGTTGTATAGCCGATTGTGCTCTTGCTATTGGCTGAGGGTTAGTCTTTTTGAAACACACACAAAACATTTTCAAGGCTGCAGGAGTGGGTTGGATGGATGTTCAATTTACACTGTTCACCATGCGAATCAAATGAAATCCAATATCCAATTACCCTGGCAAGTCAAGTGGCTAGGGGCATATCGAACTGGGAATTGCAAAGTAATGTGAGTCAGTGCTGAGTGGTAGAATATCCTGTTCTTCAACACTATCATTGCCTGATTAGCACCTGAGAACACGATACTTCATTTTAATAATCTGTCCTCTGACCTCTGCATTCATGTTACCTCAAGGACCCTAATTATCAGTGTCAAAATGCCTGGCTGTCTCTATGTAATTGCTAAACTGAGAGAGAGGCAGAGAAGAGTTGCAATTATCAATTGCTCTTAGCTCAGCTGCTGACTTTCCATTGGAGTTTGACAGATTGTTATTCATCAAGGGAATTAAGGAGCAAGTTTGGGTGTTACGGAGTTAGTTTGCTGCATTGCAGATCTGCTTGAATGGCAGAATTGTGTAAGGGGTTAAAAGATCCACTCCAGTTCTTAAGCTCCCATGTATCACTGACTGGTCGTTTTTGTTCATTTACTAGGTTGCCCATCAGGAGCTCAAGGAGCAAAGTTGATCCGGTTACCAGGAAGGTGAAGTGCACTTATTAAGTTTCATTGCCATCATGTTTGAGTCTGCGGATGGTATGAAGGTACCATACCAGTTGCTGGATGACATTTTCAGTTCACTCGCTGTAAAGACAAAACCAGATCGAGCTGCAGCTTCGAAATGCTACTGATGGGAAATGATTCTGGGCTCCTGGTCAATGAAAGCTTCAAAATTCTTATTGAATATCTTCCTGCCACTGCAGATTGCATTTTCAGCTGAATCTAAAACTCATTCAAAATAGTCAAATATCCCAATCTCAATGATACCTTTATCCAAGTAGTCCACTGGTTCTGAATAATTGTACGATTCTATTTTACTGGCTGCTATTTTGGTCAGATAAATACTGACATGGGCATGGTTTACTGTTCATTTCTAATTGCCCCAAGGGTATTAGAGCAGTTATGTTCCTGGATAATTCAGGTTAAACATTCATCATTGGCAGATTGAGAATTTATAGAATTATACAGTTCAGAAGATGCTCTTCAGCCCATCCCGTTTGCACTGACAAAATCTACTTTAAATCTACATTGGTCCCACTGTACAACACTAGGCCCATAGCCTTGAACGTTATGACATTTCAAGTGCTCATACAAGTACTGTTGTGAGGTTTCCTGCCTCAATTACCCTCCCAGGCAGTGCATTCCAGATTTGCACCAACCTCTGGGTGAAAAATATTTGTCCTCAAATCTCTTCTTTTACCCCTCTTGCCTTTCGCCATAAAATTATACTCCCCTTGTTATTGACCCTTCAACTCAGGGGAACAGCTGCTTTTATTCACCCTGTCCATGTCCCTCATACTCTTATACACCTCGACCAGGTCCCCATTAGCCTACTCTGCTCTAACAAAAACAACCTGAGCTTATCCAGATCCTTTTCAGGCTAAACCTCTCCATACCAGGCAACATCCTGGTGAATCTCCTTTGCATCCCCTCCAGTGTTGTCCTTCATATAGTGTGGAGACCAAAACTGCACACAGTTCTCCAGCTATGGCCTAAACAAAGTCCTCGACAGTTCCAACATAATCTCTCTTCCTTTACAATCTATGCCATGATTATAGCATAGGGAGATAAGATCAGGAGGAGGCCATTCAATCCCTTGAGCCTGCTTCACCATTCTAGATCAGCAAAGTTCTTGTCTAATATCTCATCAGCGTGTAAACACAAGCTCATTGCTAAGGATGTGCATTGTGGCTCAGAACAAGAGGGACCTTTCACTCAAATTAAACTAGTAATGACATCACCAATGATGATGCACTATGTTGTCAATGATGAAGACACATTGTAGTATGACAGCAGTGAGGCTGGATTTGGAGCAACACTAATCCCACAAGGACAACCAGTGTCATTTATATTTGCTGAAAATAATACGAGAGAAAGAATGACTATTCTCCAGAATAAACTTATATTGAACTTGAAGTGTTCATTCTGTCTTTCTCTCCATCGATGTTGCCAGACCTGCTAAATTTCCCTAGCAATTTCTGTTTTCATTTCAGATTTAGTGCATCTGCAGTATTTTGCTTTTAATGGCTTCACTCGGATTGAGAAAGGGTGCACGGCTATTTTTGCTTGTGGGTATTTTAATTAACACCTACATTTGTGCAAGGCAAAATGACAATGGAATCTGATCACAAGCCAGTTCAAAGCAACTTCCTTGAAATCTGCTCCAAAATATTTGCAAAGAATGTTGTTTCATTTAGCAGAAATATTTAGGCAGGTAGAACTGGGTGGAATGCTTTTCAGAGGGTCAGCATGGATTCAATGGGCTGAATGGCCTGCTTCCACACTGTAGGGCTTCTATGATATTGTCTGGATGTGATAGGCAAGCAAAAGATTCAGACGAACGATGTTAACATGATGTTGAGAACAGGAATCCCTATGAAGAAACCTGAGGATGCTAAGACAGAGTATGAAATCTTTCACATTCAATGAGAAGCATTAAATCAAAGAGTCAAATTTCTTCCTCAGACCAAGCAAACTATGCAACAAGATGCAGTCTGCAAGTGTTGCAGGAAGTAGTTATGAAAGGATGGGCTGCAATCCTCCACGACACACCAGTTTACAATGACGCAAAGGAAGAAAGGTGGGAAAGTACAGTGCAAAGAGATTCGTGCAGATGGATAGAGATTGGCTGAGTGAGTGGGCAAAATTCTGGATCACATCATAATATGGGAAAATGTGTAGGTATTCATTTGGCAGGAAAAGTAAAAAAGAGCAGAGTATTACATAAATAGAGAGCATCTTCTGAATTTTGGGGTGCAGAGGGATCTAAGTATACTATTGTATGAGTTCCAAAAAATTGCTATGCAAGTCCAGCAATTAATTAAGCTAACGGAATGCTGTTCTTTATCGCGCAAGAAATTGAACATAAAATGCTTCAATTATACAGAGCATTATTGAGATCAAATCTCAAATACTTGTGTGTGCAGATTTGGTCTCCATGTGGAAGGAAGGGTACAAGTGCGTTGGAGACAGTTCTGAGGATGTTTACTAGATTGACATCTGGAAAGAGCAGGTTGTCTTTTGGGAAAAGATTGGGCTTGTTTCCACTGGCATTTAGAAGGGTAAGTGATGATTTCAATGAAGAATACAAGATTTTGAATGGTCTTGACAAGGTGGCTGTGGAAAGGATGTTCAATCTCGCATATCAGTACAGAATTGGAGGTACTGATTAAAGGTTAGAGCTCACCCTTTAGGGAAGAGGTGAAGAGAATGGTTTTCCCTCAGGAAGTTGTGCAACTTTAGAACTGTCTGCGTGGGAATGCGGGGGAGGCAAGGGCCATCGAATATTTTTAAAGTGGAGGTACGTGGATTCTTGTTGGGTAAGGGAATCAATGGCTACTGGGGTTAGATGGGAATATTACCATAAGATCATAAGATGTGAGACCAGAAGTAGGCTATTCAGCCCATCGAGACTGCTCTGCCATTCAATGAGATCATTGCTGATCTGATAACTCCATTTTTTCTGCCTTTCCCTTACAATCCTTCATTCCTTTACTGTTTAAAAATCTGTCTATCTTGGTCTTGAATATACTTAATTATTGTGGAATTAGAGGCAGAAATAGGGTAGCCATTACTGAATGATGAAGCAAGGTTGGGGGTTCAAATAGCCTAGTTCTGCGCCTATTTCATATGTTTGCATGTTGGGCATACAGATACAAAGTAACAGCCCAAGACGGCACGCTGTAAAATGGAAATAGAATTATTATCCCTAAAGAGATGAGGCAGGAAATGCTAAAGCATACCTATGAAAGCCATCAAGGAATTGCGTATAGTCTGAGGAAGGCAAGAAAAGACAGGCCAAATATAATTAGCGAGATTCAGGACCGCATCAACTGTTCAATGTTGTTAACAAATCCGAAGCTAAGCAAGTTTAAGACACAAGATATCCCAAGGCAAAACATTGGTGAATGTTGGAGTAGACCCTTCGCTTGAGCAGGAACTGATTATCTTGTCACTATCAATTACTATTCTGACAAATGGAACTTAGACTAGGTGTTGTCAGTGACTGCAGGGTGCCTGAAGGCCCACTTTAAGGATTACATCATTCCAGACATTGCGATGAATGGTGATGGTTCTCAATTCACGAGTGAAGAATTCAGCTGCTCCATAAAGGATTGGGAACTTCAAAATCATTTCTCCACCATCCACGGTCAAATCAAGAGGCTGAAGTAGCAGTGAAAATCACCAAGGGATCATGAAGAAATCAAATGAACCCAACAGACACTTGTACAAGTCAATGCTTGATGAGGGATTAGAGAAAGACTTACTGAAGACATTGAAAGTAACCCAGTCTGAAAACTTAACTTCACTCTTCACCAAAGCTACTTGTCCAAAGCAAAAAACTAAGCAATTTATAAGTAGTAAAAAGTGTAAGTGACAAAAAGCCAATTTTTTCATTGATAAAACTGCCCAGTTATTGCCAGAGTTGAGCATTGAAGTGTCAGTCAGTGTGCAAATATTCAATGCTGTGAACAAAAGCCAGCCCATGTGAAAAATTGCCGCCTCGATCTTACATAGTGAATGTACGCGACCAGATTATCACATTGCAGACATATATATTGTTATTTTCTCACAGCCAGCACAGATTACAGAATAGCTGTCAATCCCATCTATCCTAGGGGTCCATTATACTCCAGCAGCAAAAGTGCATCAGGAACAGCAGATGTCATAGTCACAGCAGATGCCATGGGAACAATACTCCCTGAAGAAAGAATATCATTCTAGAAATTAGCTGATATCAGAGGAGCAGCCAACAACAATGTGCACAGGTACCGTTAGGAAACTTGCACAATTTAAAGACTACATGCTGAAAATGATAAAAGTGGAACTGACTAGACTCTTTTCTTAATGAATAATTGTTTTCTTTGTGACATATACATTTGGTAATTCGCATAATTTGCAAATGTACGTTATAGTGCATTAAACCTTGCTTTTGGTTTTCTTTTGCAGAAAGGACAATATATGAAGAAATGCCATGGTACATAATATAGCAGCAATCTTGCCGTAGCTATGTGCTCCCTACCTCTGCTGTAAATATTTTTGTGTACAGTCTATGTCAGCCAATACTCACATCGCTTGAAACAGGCCTATAGCAAGTGGTGAGCTCCTAACGGTTTCTGAAATAGTCTCATACACCATTCAATTATATCAAACTGTCTCCAGTGGTCTGAGTAGAAAGCTCACTTCCACCTTCTTAGGCATCAAGGGATGAGCAAGGACTCTGCAACACCCATGCCAGGGATGAATGTTATCACTTGTAAAATGTCCTTGGGATGATGTCTTGGTCCAGACCATGTATGGGCAGCAAGTTAAATTATTAAGCAAGCTACCAGATTTGAGATCATTCTTTAAGATACATGTCCAAAAGTTAGCCCAATTCTGAAATTATCTTTCCAATATTGTCCTGGTTGAAATTAAACTCAATGATTTTTGCTGCACCAGTACACCTGGTAATCTAGTGACATATGTTTCACACAATCTTTCAACTGAACATATTGGATTTAAATGTAATTTCAAATGTCACAAACAAGTAATCACTTAATTCCTGATCCCATAACATCTGCCAATCCTATATGTTTCTAAAATGACAGCAAATCTCCAACTGGGGCTTCTTTTGCACCCACAATCCTCAGCCCTGGAATTCCTTTCAAAAACCTCCCGAATGTTCTTTTCTCCTTTTCATACACAACTAAATCCTACCTTTGACTATGTTTTTAGTCACCTGGCCTAATATGGTGATGGGACAACATAAAGGAAGCTCCGTGCTGTAACAGTCCAAGGAATGTTTGATAGGGAAAGTATATCAAGAGATTCACTCTAAATGTAACCTTGTGCTGTATGTATCCTGAGAGTGTTTGAAGGGGAAAGTGTATAAAAGATTTTCTCTGTATCTAACTCCATGCTACACCTGTCCTGGGGGTGTTTGGTGGGGCTACTGTATAGGAAGATTTGCATTGTATTTGACACTATGCTGTAACTACCCTGGGAATGTTTTGACAGTGACAATGCAGAGGGATCTTTACTCTCTATTTAAACCCATGTTGTACCTATCTTGAGTTGTTTGATGATAAATGTTGCAGGTGCTTTAATCTGTATTTAATCTATCTGTCCTGCTTTCTCTCTGACCTAGTGACCAATGCCTTAGCCAAGGTCACCCATCTCAAAACGCAGAGGTGCTTTATGTACCGAATGGCTGACCTAATCAGTAGCTGAGCTCACTGAGCTGTAGTGGAAACACAAAGCACGTGTCTGACAGACAAAGCAGCTGGCTGTTGATAATGTCCCAGGGGTCTGTTTGAAGGAGTATTTGGCCCTGTCAGGGTAAGGAAGCTAAATTAACACCAGTTGATTTACAACTGTCAAATCAATGGGCTTCCGCAATTGTCATTTCAACCGTGCCCAAGTATTCAGCTCCCACATACTGCTAGATCAATAAATCTTTCAAGACAGCTGAACCGTAAACTTGGCTCATACTTAAACAGGAGTGAATGATGTTTGGCAATTTTTCCCTTCAATGTCCGATCTAATGCTCTCCAGGAATGACAAGAGTGTCAACTTGCATTTATATAGTCCTTTACCTTACTAATAAGTCATAAGGTATTTTTCAGATGACGTGTTAAACCTATTGTCATTTTGTGGCTCATGAAATATCCTATAATATCATTTCAAATGAAAGGAGGGATGCTCTGTCCATTATTCTGATTCAGTATTTAACCCTCTGATAACATCGCTAAATAGCCTGGACTAACTTATCATTACCACTTGGCAGTTCCTGGACTTGTTGTGCAAAACTTGACCTGCCATCTTTGCCAAAATGATTGCATTCCGAGAGCACTTTGTTGTTTATGAAGGCCTGTGGGAGATCCAGAGGCTGTGGAAAACACTATTAGATGCAAAGTTTTCTTTTTGTCTTTATATGACAGCACTGATATTTCACTGGTGAATCCTTGTGATAACAGAATGTCCAAAAGCACTTTAACAGGCAATGAAGTACTTTTTGAAATGAGACACTTGTAATATAGGGAATGCGAGCTAGGTAAGAGCTTGCACTAAACCCACGACCCTGTTCAGGTGGATAGTGAAATTATGCCATGACTATATTCCAAGAAGAGTAAAATATTCCCTTGGTGACCTGGTCAATGAGGAGCACTGAAACAATACCAACAGAAGCAAATCAGTTATTTCGGCTCATTGCTATTTGCAGGATCTTGAGGTTTGCATAATGGCTCCAATAGAACCAATGGAACAACACAATCCCTAAAACCTATAGAACACAAAGATGGGTGGGAGGACGGACTGTGAAGAAGATGTGTAGATGCTTCAGTGTGATTTGGATAAGTTGAGTGAGTGTGCAAATGCATGGCAGGTAAAATACAATGTAGATAGACGTGAAGCCATTCACTTTGGTAGCGAAAACGGATTATTATCTGAATGGCTATAAATTGAGAGAGAAGAGTGTGCAATGAGACCTGGGTGTCCTCACATACCAGTCGCTGAAGATAAGCATGCAGGTGCAGCAGGTTGGAAAGAAGGCAAGTGGTATGTTGTCCTTCATAATGTGAGGATTCAAGGACAAGAGCAGTGATATTTTGCTGCAAATATACAGGATTTTGGTGAGACCACATCTGGAGTATTGTGTGTAATTTTGGTCTCCTCATGTGAGGAAGGATATTCTTGCTATGGAAAGAGTGCAGCAAAAGTTTATTAGACTGACTCCTGGTTGGCGAGACCGACATATGAGGAGAGGTTGAATTGGTTAGGACTATATTTGCTGGAGTTCAGAAGAATGATGAGGGGAATCTCAGAGAAACCCATAAAGCTCTAACAGGACTGGACAGGGTAGGTGCAGGAAGAATGTTCCTGATGGTGGGGGAATTGAGAACCTGAGGTCACTGTCTAAAGATACAGGGTAGGCCTGTTAGGACTGAGATGAGGAGAAATTTCTTCACTCAGGGCCTGTGGAATTTGCTACCACAGTAAGTAAACATGGCCAAAACATTGTATGATTTCAGGAAGGAGTTGGATTTAGCAATTGAGGCTAAAGGGGTCAAAGGATATGAGGGGGAAGGTTGGGAACAGGCTATTGAGTTGGATAATCAGCCTAATCATAATTAATTGCAGAGCAGACTGGAAGGGCTGAATGGCCTACACCTGTTCCTATTTTCTATGTTTTTAAATTGCTCCCTATAACCCATAAAACAGCAAAACATGTAATGGATGTAGTGACAAAATGACTCCTGATAATTAATACAACCACAAAGTGGCTCTCAAAACAACAATAAAGACTCAAATAACTGTATCAACAAAAAGATTTCTTCTAACCTATATAACAAGATTCACTGTGTGACACTTGAAAAGCAAGTAATCAATCATAGGCGAATTATATTGGAATTTTATTTGGGTAAGGAAATAAGGAATTGGGTATTGCAAGTCTTTCTCTCACTAACACTATAACTTGATATAAGCCTACAAAGCCTGGCCTCCTCCAGTGCATTTCTAACCATGGCGTGAATATTGACACAGGGCCACTGGAATAGCCATTGATGAAAGGTTGGGAGTTAAATCAAACAGAGACTAGTAATTCAACAAACAGCCAACAATCTCTATTTAAGTAATTGCTCTCACACCACAGTCTATTTAAATGGAGACTCTATGGGCCGAAGTAAACAAATGTATCATCAAAAGTGCAACAACTTCCTCCAACAAAGTAGGGCTTTGTCCCCAGCAAAATGCAGCAAATGGAGGAGTGTCACCCAATATAAACTACGCATGACACTATTTCTAAGAAGAGAGGGGAGTTTCCCTTAACATTCTGGACAATATTTATACTTCAACCGCATCATGAAGAAAGCTCAGATGTTTGTCATTTGTCATTGCTGGACATTGAAGATTGGTTTCTGTGTTTGCTTCCAATTCAAAAGTACTTCATTGACTGGGAAGTGCTTGGGGACATGCTGGATCCAAACTTAAACTCCTATACCCTAATTCACACCAAATCCCATTCATCCATGACCCCTGCTTACATGGCCTCCCAGTCCATCAAGGTCTCAGTTTTATCTTGTATTCAAATCCCTTGGGCTTCACCTTGTGCACCTCTTCAACACCCTGTGCAAACCACTTCTGGTGTCCCATGCATTCCTGATTCATATAATCATGGAGTCATTGCTCCATTACTGGGGACAATGCCTTCAGCTACGCAGACTATAAACATTGGAATTCCCATTGTGAATCTTTCAAATTCATTCAAGATGCTCCCTTAAAACCACTCTGTTTGAATTATTCTTTTGGTTACTTGATTGACATCGGGGAAGAGGTCCTGCCTCCAGCAGGCAGTTTACTTGTCCCAGCAGCACCACCAGGAACAGTGGCAATTGCTGGAATTACAGGCAGTCTCTGAAGATGAGCCCAGGCCGATGGTAAATGCTAGGTCTTGCCAAGACCAGGTTCCTGGCTCCCAGCAAATGGGTGCAGGGCCAGGATTGAAAGGTATGAGAAGGGGGAGGAGGTGAAATATATCTGGACCACTCACTGGCTTACCAGGTTTTACTGGATGGCCTTGTGGGATCGTGTTTCAATAATGATCAAAATCGATGAGTGGCGAAAATAGTCTCTTTATTTAGCATCCACATTAACACAGTTTAAGATGGCGAAGGAATGAAAAGTACAGTTTTACAGTAGCCTCTTTATACACAGTTCTTACGTAATTAAAATTTTAGCACCATGGTGTTACGTAGTTGTACCTATTGCACACAAAAGTTTGCGTGACATCTGGTTTAAGCACTTGCTAAATGCTCATTGTTACTTCTGATGGTATTAGAATGCCCTTCCAGTCTAAGCTTGCATAATCAAGAGGTGTTAGTCTTTTCGTTTTTAAAGTCAATAACGTTAGTAAAAATACTAGACCTGTTTGATTTAAATAAGTGAGAAATTATAAGTGTACTAAATAAAAATAGAGAGGATGACAAACTGGTCTTTAGCAACTGGGTCATGAGATTTCATTTACTATTGCCGGTTTTGATAGTTCTTACATATTCATTCGTGCAATTTCATGGAAATGTTGCTTTGAAAATAAATTTTTTAAAGGGGATAGCAACCCTATCTAATATGTATTTAAAAATTACTTACTAGTGGAGGAAACTGTTTGACCTATTCAAGACCCAAAATATGGCTGCTAAGGGCTAATTAGTATAATCTTTCCATAGTTTCGAGTGGGTTATGGAGACACAGTGTCTGGGATAGCATTTATTTGAATAGTTTATGGTATTAACAATTATTCAGGGATAGCCTTTGATACAGAAACAGGTCTAAACACTGCTTGCAGTATGGGGCTAATACAGATTGAAAGTTGTAAAGAAACAGTAATAGGTTAGAAGGGATGTTTAATTTAGCTTATAAAATATACTAAAAAAACATGGTTTTATGAATGAGTGAATGGAAACGCGGTATAGTAAACAGTGCATTTGTGAGTGAGTTAGTAAAGAGTTATGAATGAATGAATGGACATGAGGTAATGTAAACAAAAAGTGCTTGTGTGTTAGTTAGTAAAGAGAATTATAATACAATATCTCACAGCCTGGATACTTGGTGCTGGCCTCCCACATCTTGTGCAAAATACTCAATGCAGCACAAGTGCTCCCTATCTCCATCCTGGGCCTCCTGCAGTGCCACAGTGATGCCACCCAAAGGCTGCAGGAACAGCAATTCATATCCAGCTTGGGAACCCTGAAGCCCAATGGTATCAATGTGGATTTCACAAGCTTCAAAATCTCCCCTCCCCCAACCACATCCCAAAACCAGCCCAGCTCATCTCCACCTCCCTAACCTGTTCTTCCTTTCACCTATCCCCTCCTCCCACCTCAAGCCGCACCCCCATTTCCTACCTACTAACCTCATCCCGCCCTCTTGACCTGTCCGTCCTCCCTGGACTGACCGATCTCCT
>JAHRHZ010000017.1:36117452-36153819 GCA_024137785.1 Ginglymostoma cirratum | reverse complement strand
CTGCCTCCTCTCCACCTATCCTCTCCTCTATCCATCTTCTATCTGCCTCCCCCTCTCTCCCTATTTATTTCAGAACCCTCTTCCCCTCCCCCATTTCCGATGAAGGGTCTAGGCCCGAAACTTCAAGCTTTCCTGCTCCTATGATGCTGCTTGGCCTGCTGTGTCCATCCAGCTCTACACTTTGTTATCTCGGATTCTCCAGCATCTGCAGTTCCTATTATCTCTGCTCCCTGTGGTGTTTAATTGTTCTCTGTTTGATTTTGTATGACTGTTTACTATTGATGGTCACTGAGCCTGGGTTAATGTTAAGTAAACAAAACTCCAGAAGGAGTAGGAAATTAGAGCTAGAAGCATGGAGCAGGCATTTTAAAGCACTTTAAATAAAACCCATAACATATGTAGAAACCCATGTCATCTCTGCAGAGATCCAAGGTATAAAACACCCATGCAATCTGCCCCCACGGGAATTTAAAATTGCAGCCTTGTGGCCAGTGTAATTTAATTGCTCCTGTGAAATATCTTTGGTTATTTTATGACATTAAAGGTGCTAGATGACTATAACATCAACTGTAACCTGACAAGTCACTTTGAATAGCACTTTCCAAATCCACAGCAACTACCGTCTACAATAGACAAGAGCAGCAGGTACATGGGAACACCATCAACTGCAATTCCCCTCCCAGTCGCTCACTGTCCTGACTTGGAAATATATTATTGTTCCTTCACTGTCACCGGATCAAAATGCTGGAATTCCCTCCATAACAGCATTAAGGCTGTCCCTACAATTGATGGACTGCAGTCGTTTAGGAAGATAGCTAGCTGCCACCTTCTCAAGGGCAACAAGGAGACAATAGCCTAGTGATATTATTGCTAGACTACGATCCAGGGACCCAGATAATGTTCTGAGGATGTGGACTTGAATCATGGGTGGTATTTGAATTCAATTTGAGAAAGAATCTGGAATTAAAAGTCCTAATGATATCCATGAAACTATTGTTAATTGTTGGGGAATAAACCTGTCTGGCTCATTAATGCCCTTCAGGGAAGGAAACTGGTCTGGTCTATATGCAACTCCAGACCCACAGGATTGGGGTTGACTCCGAACTACCCTCTGCGCTATTAGAGACAGATAATAAATGCTGGACGTTCTAATCCCATATCTCGTGATTGACTAAAAACAGAGCTGTAATAAAAAGTAAATGCTGGCTCAGCCAGCAAAATCCACATCCCATGAAATATTGTTGTTCAAAGAAGTAATTGAAGCTAAAGATGAACTCTTCCAGTGAAGGAGTGCGCTTGGACTGGAGCTTACACATTAACAATTCTTGCATTCTTTCATCTCAACCCTTCCTGTCATCAGTCTCTCCGTAGGAGATTTTGCTGGGCAAAACCACATGACTCAGATTTTATTCCATACTTTTACTGTCTCTCTTGCATCCTTGCTGTTTTTTCATCCAAAGTTTCATACCTTGGATGGAACCGTTTTTTCACTTTTTACCCCAACACGTTCTCGTTTGCAAATTCCGTTCTTAAGTGAGGAGAGAAAGACAAAATAAAGGGAAATCTGTGTTTGTACAGAGCCTTATCATGTCCAGAAACATTCCTTAAGTGCTTCACATAGAGAATGATTTACTATGAAGGACAGTTACTGTTGCTATTTGGACAAACGTGGTACAAGTTTTTGCACAGTTGGATCCCATGAACATAGCAGCATAGGATGTGGGAGCAGAAACAGGCCATTCAGCCCTTTGAGCCTGCTCCGTCCTTCAGTAATATTATGGTTGATCTGATTGTGATCTGAGCTTCATTCTCTTGTAGGTGCTTTGTAACTCTACGCTCTATCATCTGTCAAAAGGCACTTTGCCTTACTCAGCCTTGAATATATTTAATGAACTAATCTCTGCTGCTGTAAGGTAAGGTAATTCCACAGACTACTGATACGCTGAAAGTGAAGTATTTTCCACATCTCAAGCTGAAAAGAGAAGCCTCTGAGGAAATATCCTCCCTAATCAATTCAATCAAGTTCCATCAGAATCTTCGCTAAGATCACCTCCTGTTCTTCTGAACTCCAATAGGTATAGATTCTACCTGCTCAACCTTTCTTCGTATGATAAATGCCTCATCTCAGAAATGAGACAAATGCACTTACTTTGAATTGCTCTAATCACAATTATACCTTTCTCAAATAAAGAAATAAGAATTGTAAACTCTACTCCAGAACTGGTCTCACTGAGATACAGTAGAATGTATATACTTCTGAATTCCATTATCCTAACAATATTCATCAACATTCAACGATTTTGCTGCCACGACTGTGAAATTGTAAAATCATATATTTTGAAAAAAAACTAATCTTTCTTTAAATGGACACAAGGATTATAAAAAGATGGGTCTCAGGAGTCACATGACCATTAAAAGTTGGTTTAGAAAGACGGACAGGCTGTTATGTTATTTCAGTGTTAACACCATAAGGAGATATTTAGAATTTGTTTAACCCTTGAACAACATGATGGGTGCCTCTTAAAGTTTGAGAATTCAAAGCTCCTGAGAAAGCCAGTAAACCGAATGGGCCCAATAGAGAATATCAGTATAACTGACTTTGCTGTGTGGAGTGGTGACTCATCAAAAGTTAACATGGCAACCAACTTAAGTTTCAATCTGTAGAAGACAATCTGTGTGATACTGTTTTAAGCAGAATACCAAGGGGACCCCTGAGAGGCATCATCAGCAAAAGTGTTCTCAACAAGCAGAAAAAGTAAACGCAAACCAGTTAAGAACCCCTGCACTGAACAATGCTATCAAGGACCACAAACTACATGCTATAACAGTGAAATAAAGGAGTGTTTCCTTCCTCCTAAAATCTGTTTCGTTCGGCTCACTTGTGGGAAAAACCTTCAATAACTCAGCTACAGAAGTATCATGGATGCTGAAATCAGATATTAAGTCTGCAACTTCCATCTCTTCAGAAAGAGAATTTCCAAGCAAATAACAGGCCCTCAATGAAAATAACCTGCTTTTACTTGTGTCTTTACAAGTATCTTTCATCTAAAATTACTTTTAACATTAAAATCTATATTTAAATAATAGTGGAATCTCTTTTGACAATAATTGTGTACTAAACTATCTTTTGATTTTGTTAAAGACTAAAGCTTTACTGCTGATTATTTTTAAACAGAAACAATAGAAAAAATGAACTAGATAAATGCACAGTTCATTGACCTGCCTGAAGACATTTCCAGTGTGGTCATTACACTTGTTACGAAGTTGGGTAAAATATTTGTGAATTGGAAGGCTGGAAGCTAAAATGTGTGGTCTCTTTAAGAGGAAAAGAGCTTTTCAGCTTAAAGTTAAACAGAGAAGGTGTCTGTAAGCAGCTGGGAAATAGTATAGACCGTTCTAAAATTGCAATATGTATCCACTGGCTGGATGAATGGAAGCTTAGCCTTGTTTTGATGTTTTGACAATGAGTTTAAATTTGGGAAATTAATTTAAAACAAGCACCTAGACACAAAAAGGCAATTGAATTTAAATCTGGTGGTGTTGACAACTGAAGCCAGTCACGTATAAATTGATGTGTCATTGGGGAGCATATAAAGATGAAGGCATTTGGAAACTTAGAGAGAGTCAAGATTCAGTTGTAGTGAAAGGAAGGCTGCTTTCTGAGATATAATCCTAGCTCTCACATAAAGTTAAGTGCCCTGAAAAGACCCATCAAGGGTATCACAGTATTTTAGCTCAAAGCCCTCACTGAAGAAATTATAGGGCTTAAAAAAAATCTGACAGCAGAACCAGTGGCACAAAGACATTTGTGATGTGAAATCAGCAGAAGGAAGATTGGCAGTAAAGTGGAGAAGACAGACTGTGTGAGCTTGGAGAGATTAAGTTTTAATTTATTGTTGTCTTATTAATTGGGTTTATACAAGTGGGATTTGTTTATTTGAACTTCCAGTAGAAGTTGAACTAGTTTGGGAGTAGTTAGTCTAAGGAGGATCCGGTTGGTTTCCTAGTAATCCTGTTAATTACTGGGTTAAATAAACTTGTTTCTTGTTATTTATAAAATGGAGATCAGGGACTTTCTTTCTTGGAGCCACTCTTAACAGATTATGAGGGGAAAGGTGAGCCTCTGGGTGTTTTAAGGGTAATTATTAGAGGAGAACACCTACACCTATAATAACAGATTGGGGCTTGTGTTTTGGCCGAACTATCAGAAGAGTTCAGCCATTCCCTCTCCATAACACACTTCTGAATCACTTGTTATAACCTGCATACTTTTTTTGTTTTATCAGTTCACTGCCTCTGTATCAGAGTTCTGTAATCTCCTCTGTTTAACTAACATGTTGCTTTTCTATTCTTCCGACGAAAGTAGGCAACTTCATATTTTCACACTCCACAGTCTGCTGCCAAATTTTTGACCACTCACAATCAATATTCCTTTGTAGACTCCTTGCCTCCTTTCAACTAACTTTCCTACCTACTTTGTTCAGCAGATTTAACAAACATACATTTGGTACTTTCATAAAGTCAATGATGTAGATTTGTGAAAAGTTGAGATGCCAGCACTGATCACTGCGGCACTCTACTGGGAATTTGCCAACATAAAGAAAAGGCTAGCTTAGCCCTATTCTTGGCTTCCTGCTAGCTATCTAGTTCTCAGTCCATGCTAATATGTTGCCTTCTAGACCATGAAGTCTTATTTTGGAGAGGCATATTTACAAAGACCTTTTTAAAATGTAGATAATCCACATCAATGCGTTCCACTTTATTGACTTTGTTTGATGCTCCCTCAAAAAAAATCTAAATTAGTTAACTATGATTTCGCCTTCACAAAGCCATTATCACTCCCCCTGACTTAATCCCTGTCATATCAGTACAGTTCACTGCCAACAATCCTCTTTTCTTTGCTGCATCTAAGGGTAGAGGATAGACAATTGGAGTCTTAAGAAGAAGCACTTGTCTTATTTAGCAAGGTTTAGTTTAATGCATAATATTAATTGTTCCAGTTAGCACTAACTTGTTTGGCATGATTATAACTATCTGGAGCCAGGTATGTCTCATCTGTCTCCATTGGGACTTTGTGCAAGGCTAACGATTTCTCCATGAAAGGCTATGTGACATCATCACATTGAATAGAACTAATGCAACTTCAAAATTCACTTTTTTGGTGCTGTTGCCACACATAACAATCCCATAATAGTTTTCTCTTCTATAACCTCTTTAATAATTGATTCTCATAATCTTCCAATGCTAGCTAACCTAAAGATTCCTGCAGTCTGTCTCCATCTGTTATTGAACAGTGGTGTAATTTTGGTATTTCCCAGTCCACAAGACATGGGCCAGATGATCAGCTTTCTGTGGTGTTCATTGAGGAACACACAAAGGAACATTTGGATTAAGAGGAGGCTATTTAACCCCACCAATCTGTTCTGGCATTCACTAAGATCATGACTGATACATACCTCGATGTTATTCACCTACCTTTACTCCGTATCCATTACCAAATAAATCAACCTTAGCTCTCAGGTCTGGTTGATCCGAATGTTCACAATTCATTTGGGAAGAGAGAGATCCAGGTTACCATCTGAGTTCATAACATTATCCCCACAAACCTTACTCTCAAGTTAAGAATATTCCCCCTTGTTCATGATTCCCACGCCAAAGGAAATTGTAGATTCATGCAGCATCAGATTTGTACAGAGGACTCTTCTCTGAAATAGTACAGCTACAACTGAAAGCAGACAGGAAGCCTGAGCTAAATGTGTTACCCAAAGGATAACACCTGCTGGCAGGACTACACCACCCAGTGCTGCACTGGGATCACTGGCCTCGTTTTATATCTTTGAGGAGGTGAGAGTGTCAACCACTGAACCACAGTGGGCACTGGAGAATTGCAGCATGACACAAGATTTAGAACAGTGTAGATATCTCAGATGATTTTAGGCTTGGAGAAGTTTACAGAAATACCGAGGGAGAGGGCCAAAGAGAAGTATGAAACATGAATGAGATCTTTTAAGTTTCAGGCATCGTCAAAATGACAACCAGTTGGGAGATTGCACAAGACATTAGTGCGACCACATCTGGAGCACTGTGTACAGTACATGTCTCCTTATTAAAAGGAATAATGGAAATGTATTGAAAGCATATGGTTGACGAGACTATTAGATGAAATGTGTGGGTTAACTTATGAGAAAAGGTTACACAGTCTAAGCTTGTATCCTCTACAGTTTAGAGTGGTGAGAGGTGACTTGTTTGAAACATACAAGATCTTGAAGGGTCTTGGCAAGGTGGATATGGAAAGGATGTTTTCTCTTGTGGGAGAATTTAGAACAAGGGGTCACTGTTTAAAAATAAGTAGTCATCCGTTTGAGACCAAGATTAGGAAAACTTTGTCTCACAGAGGGTCTTGAGCCTTTGGAGCAGCCTTCCTGAAAAGGTGGTTGAATCAGAGTCCATGAATATTCTTAAGGCAGAAGTAAAAAGATTTTTGTTTTTATAGGGTGGTTAAAAAAAAACTAATAGGATGGGAACATGGAGTCATCAGATCAGCCATAATCTTATTGAATGGTGAAGCAGCAACAAGAGGCTGAGTGGGCCAATTTTGTTCCTAATCTGTTTGTTCCTAGGTTAGGCAGCCACAAGTGGGGTGATGAATGAACTGAGATAGTAGGAACTGCAGATGCTGGAGAATCTGAGATAACAAGGTATAGAGCTGGATGAACACAGCAGGCCAAGCAGCATCAGAGGAGCAGGAAAGCTAACGTTTCAGGTCTAGACCCTTCTTCAGAAATGGGGGAGGGGAAGGGGATTTTGAAATAAATAGGGAGAAAGGGGGAGGAGGATAGAAGATGGATAAAAGAGAAGATAGGTGGAGAGGAGACAGACAGGTCAAGGAGGCAGGGTTGGAGCTAGTAACGATGAGTTAGGGAGGGGATAGGTCGGTCCAGGGAGGATAGACAGGTCAAGGAAGCTGGATGAGGCTTGAGGTGGAAGGAGGGGATAGGTGGGAGGAAAGGTTAGGGAGGTCGGTACGAGCTGGGCTGGTTATGGGATGCATTCGGGGGAGGGGAGATTTTGAAGCTTGTGAAGTTCACATTGATACCATTGGGCTGCAGGGTTCCCAAGCGAAATATGAGATACTGTTCCAGCAACCTTCGGGTGGCATCATTACGGCACTGCAGGAGGCCCAGGATGGACATGTCATTCAAGGAGTGGGAGGGGGAGTCGAAATGGTTCGTGACTGGGAGGTGCAGTTGTTTGCTGCGAACCGATCGTAGGTGTTCTGCAAAGCAGTCCCCAAGACTCTGCTTGGTTTCCCCGATGTAGTGGAGGCCACAACGGGAACAGCAGATACAGTATACCACATTAGCAGATGTGCAGGGGAGCATCTGTTTGACGTGGAAGGTCTTCTTGGGGCCCGGGATGGGGGTGAGGGGGGAGGTGTAGGGGCAGGTGTAGCACTTCCTGCGGTTGCAGGGAAAGGTGCCGGGTGTGGTGGGGCTGGTGGGGAATGTGGAGCGGACAAGGGAGTCATGGAGAGAGTGGTACCTCCGGAAGGCAGATAAGGGTGGGGAGGGAAAAATGTCTTTGGTGGTGGGGTCGGATTGCAGATGGCAGAAGTGTCAGAGGATGATGCGTTGGACCCGGAGGTTGGTGGGGTGGTATGTGAGGACAAGGGGTATTCTATTTTGGTTGTTATTGCGGGAAAGGGGTATGAGGGATGAGTTGCAGGAAATGCGAGAGACACGGTCGAGGGCGTTTTCGACCACTGAAGCGGGGACGTTGAGGTCCTTGAAAAACGTCGCTCCGCCCACCGCCGACGCCAATGTCCCTCCGCCCACCGCATCCACGGCCAGCAGCTCTAGAGGAGACAGCAGCACCCAGCCCTGTCAGGTCTTCACCATCCCCCCAGACCTCCCTCTCACCATTTCAATTCCCCCTCCCATTCCGCAGACGACATGTCCATCCTGGGTATCCTGCAGTGCCGTAATGATGCCACCTGAAGGTTGCAGGAACAGCATCTCATATTTCGCTTGGGAACCCTGCAGCCCAATCGTATCAATGTGGACTTCACAAGCTTCAAAATCTCCCCTCCCCCTACCGCATCCCAAAACCAGCCCAGCTCGTACCCACCTCCCTAACCTGTCTGTCCTTCCTCCCACCTATCCCCTCCTCCCACCTCAAGCCCCAACCCCCTCTCCTCCCTATTAGCCTCATCCCGCCTCCTTAACCTGTCAGTCCTCCCTGGACTGACCTATCCCCTCCCTAACTCCCCATCTACACTCACCTTTACTGGCTCCAACCCCGCCCCCTTGACCTGTCTGTCTCCTCTCCGCCTATCTTCTCCTTTATCCACCCTCTATCCGCCTCCCCCTCTCACCCTATTTATTTCAGAATCCCCTTCCCCTCCCCCATTTCTGAAGAAGGGTCTCGATCCAAAACATCAGCCTTCCTGCTCCTCTGATGCTGCTTGGCCTGTTGTGTTCATCCAACTCTACACCTTGTTATCTCATGATGAATCAACTGGATGTGTTGTGAGTTGGAATATGAGTGGCAGAGTTATAGGCAGCTGGAGTTCCTGTTAATCGAAGGCAGGATGACATTGCCTCTTGCTTCTTTCTGTTTTGGCACATTACATTGAGCGAAATACTAATAACAGGCGTACAGAAAATTGTGACGAGTGAAGCACTCGTGTCGGCCCAATGACTTAGCTGCACAGGTCCGTGTCAAAGCTGCAACTGTGGAGTTTGCACACGCCAGGACACCAAAACACTTTGCAGTGTTTGATTTAATTCCCAAAACAGGTGCGGCTCCTCTGCAAAACCTACCGTGTAATTACTTCAGCAGAAGTCTCTGACAGCACAGCTCAGAGCCAGCTCTCTCCCTGTAATTTTGCCTGTCAAATTTCCTCTGGTCTAACCTTTCAAATTTGGCAACTGACTAGAAAAACATTGAGTGTCCTAGATTGATCTCCTCCTCATTTGTTTAATGCTTAAATGGGATGTGGGCATCGTTGGCTAAGCCAGCATTTATTACACTTCCCTAGTGGCACAGAGAAAGTGATGGTGAGCTGCCTTCTTGAACCACTGCAGTCTGTGTGGTATAAGTACATCCAGCTATAATGAAGGTGTGATATTGTTCCAAGTCAGGATGATGAGTGGATTAGAGGGGAACCTGCAGGGGGCGGTGTTGCTCTGAATGTCCTGCCCTTGTCCTTCTAAATGGTAGCAGTAACAGGTTTGGAGGGTGCCTTGTTACAATACATCTTGTGGATAGCAGGAGGGAGTGAATGTTGAAGGCTCTGAATGGGGTTTGGCTGCAGTATTCTCCTGCTCAGTTCTGTTCTGTTCAAGATGGTTTGGAGGAGGAGGACTTCATGTTGGTGAGCGTGGCACAAATCAGCGTAGATTTGTTGAATGAAAGTAGCTCAGGAAATGTAAGGCAGGACTTTTTGGATGGCGTCATTTTGCTGTTTGAAGAGTTAGTGGGGTTGCAGCCCCACAGTGTTAACAATCTGAGGGGTAAATGCTTCGAGGCAGGACTTTCACCACTCACTCAGGCAGACCTTCAGCCTTAGAGAGCTGCTGGCCAGTTACATAGGCTGGATGGCATGTCATCGCAGCAACAACAGAAGCAGCGATGTCCAGGACTTGGGACTACAGGTAGGCCACAGAGTCTACATCCTGGAGTCCAGATATCTGTTGGGGTGGGGTCAGAGGGTTGATGGGTCTTACAGTGAGGTGGGGATAGAATTTTGATGGGTTTAATGATAATGTCAGGAGAGAAGGTTGATGAGTCTTATGGTGAGGTGGGGAGAGAGGGTTAATGGGTCTTATGATGGGGAGAGAGGGTTTGTGGGCCTTATGGTGACGTGGGGACAGAGGTTTGATGGGTCTAATGGTGAGGCGGGGAGAAAGGGTTGATGGGTCTAATGGTGAGGTGGGGACAGAGGGTTAATGGGTCTAATGGTGAGGTGGGGACAGAGGGTTAATGGGTCTAATGGTGAGGTATGGAGAGAAGGTAAGTGAGCCTTGATTTGGAGGCCAGAGGAGGGAGCAGCTGCAAGGGCAGAGCTTGTGTGGGGTGCCCATAGTGAAAAGGCTGCCCTCATCTGACCTCTGCACATCTGAGGCCCAGGCAGGGTGATATGCCAGGGTCACCCTATATTTGAACAGCTCCTGCCAGTCCCAGAGATGAGGCTTGCTGCAAGTTGGCCCTTAAGTGGTCAATATCACTGCTTAAGTAAAATGAAGGCTCAGTCTAATGATACAAAGTGGGGGACATTGGCCTAGTGGTATTATCACTAACAGTTAATCCAGAGACCCAGTTAATGCTCTGGGGGCCTATGTTTAAATCCTGCTATGGTAAATGGTGAATTCAATAAAAAAAACTGGAATGAAGGGGCTAATGATGACCAGGGAACTATTGTCGGGGAAAGCCCAGTTGGTTCACTAATGTCCTTTAGGAAAGGAAACTGGCATCCTTACCTATTTGGCCTACACGTGACATAAAGCAAAGTGGTTGACTCTTAATTTCTCGATGAGCAAAAAAAGTGGCCCAGCCAGCAATGCCCACATTCTGTGAATGAATGAAAAAACAATCTAGAGACATTGGTTCAAATCCTACCATAACAGCTGTTGAAATTTATTTATAAACCAAGAATATTGGTAAACATCATTGGTGATGGTGCCAATGAGACTATTATCAATTGTAAAAATCTTGTAAAAGTCCATCTGGTTCACTCATCTCCTTTCAGCAATGGAGTTTGCCTCCTTTGATGGCTCTGACCTCTTGTGTGACTTCTGACCCACGGTGATGTGGTCGATGATTAATTGCCCTCTGAAATGGCCCTTGCAAGCCACACGGTTTATGGGTAGTTAGGGATCAACTAAGGCCTTGCCAGTGACACTCTCATCCCATGAAAGAAATATAGAAATAGAGCAGGAGTAGGCCATTCGGCCCTTTGAGTTTCCTCAGCCAGTCAATATGATCATGGCTGACTGTACAATTCGGTGCCCTATTCCTGCTTTCTCCCCATACCCTGTGATCACTTTAGCCCTAAGAACTTACTGATTTCTTGAAAATAGTCTACATTACAGAAGAGGTGGGGCTGGAGGTCTTAAAAAGTCTCAAAAAGCATGAAGGTTGACATATCTCTGAGACCTGATCAAGTGTACCCATGGACGTTGCGGAAAGCTAGGGATGAAATTGCAGACCCTGTAACAGAGATATTTGTATTATCTACAGCCACAGGTGAGTTGACAGAAGACTGGA
Source organism: Ginglymostoma cirratum (assembly GCA_024137785.1). Classification (NCBI taxonomy): domain Eukaryota; kingdom Metazoa; phylum Chordata; class Chondrichthyes; order Orectolobiformes; family Ginglymostomatidae; genus Ginglymostoma; species Ginglymostoma cirratum. Next base: position 36,142,551 of record JAHRHZ010000017.1, on the reverse strand, counting down.
GGGTGGCTAATCTTGGGTCTTTATTTAAGAAAGGCTGCAAGGGAAAAGCCTGGGAACTGTAGTGGCGGGTAAGTTGTTGGATGGAATTCACATGCATTTTGAGAAGCAAAGATTGATTAGGGATAGTCATCATGGCTTTGTGCATGGGAAATCGTGTCTCTCAAACTTGATTGAGTTTTTCGAGGATGGGGACAAAAAGATAGACAAAGGCAGAGCAATAGACAAGGTCTAAAGGGACTGTAACTAGGCCTTTGACAATGTTCCATATGGTAAATTGATTAGTAAAGTTAGATCACATGGGATTCAGGGAGAGCTTGCCAATTGGATACAAAATTGGCTTGATGGTAGAAAACAGGCAGTGGTGGTGCAGGGCTGCTTATCAGATTGGACGCCTGTAACCAGCAATGTTCCAGAGGGATCGATGTTGGGTCCATTGTTGTTGTCTTTCATATAAACGATTTTGATGAGAATTTAGGAAGCATGGTTAGGAAGTTTGTGGACGACACCAAAGTCAGTGGCATCGTAGACATTGAAGAAGCTTATCTAAGGTTACAAAGAAATCTTGATCAACTGGGCCAAGAGGCTGAGGAGTGGCAGATGAAGTTTAATTTAGACAAACGCGAGATGTTGCATTTTGGTAAAATGAACAAGGGCAGCACTTACAATGGTTGGGCCCTGGGGAGTGTCAATGAACTGACCATTGAGTAAAGGAGCTGGGAGTCATGTTGAGGTTGTACAGGTTGGTGGTGAGACCACTTTTGGAGTATTATATACAGTTCTGGTTGGCCCACTATAGGAAGATATTATTAAATTGGAGAGCATGCAGAAAAGATTTACAAGGATGATACCAGGACTGGAGGGTTGGAGTTCTTAGGAGAGGCTGGATAGGCGGCACTTTTTTCACTGGAGCAGAGAAGGTTGAGGGGTGACCTTACAGATGTTTATAAAATCATGAGAGGCGTAGATAAATTGAATAGCCAGAGTCATTTCCCTAGGGTAGAGGGGTTCAAAATTAGAGGGCATAATTTTAAGGTGAGAGGGGAAAGATTTAAAAAGGATCTGAAGGCAGCCTTTTCACATAGAGGGTGGTTCATATAGATCATAGAGTCAGTGTGGAAACAGGCCCTTCAGCCCAACAAGTCCACACTGACCCTCAAAACATCCCACCAAGAACCTATCCCCCTATGGCAGTCATCCCTGAACACTATGGGCAATTTAGCATGGCCAACCCACCTAGCCTGCACATCTTTGGACTGTGGGAGGAAACCCACGCACACACAGGGAGAGTGTGCAAGCTCCACACAGACAGTTGCCTGAGGGTGGAATCAAACCCAGGTCTCTGGTGCTGTGAGACAGCAGTGCTAACCACTGAGCCACTGTGCTGTCCATATGGAATGAACTGGCAGAGGGAGTAGTAGGTGCAGGTACAGTTACAAAATTTAAAAGCCATTTGGACAGGTACATGAATAGTGAAGGTTTAGAGGGATATGGGCTGGATGCAGGCAAATGGGTTTGGAAAACTTGGTTGGCAAGGACGAACTGGAGCGAACGGTCTGTTTCCGTGCTGTATGAGTATGACTCTATAACAATATCTAACTCCTTCTTGGAAACATTCAATATTTTGGCCTCAATTACTTTCCATTGCAGAGACTTCCACAAGCTCACCACTCTCTGAGTGAAGAAATTTCTCCTCATCTCAGTCCTAAATGGCCTACTCTGTATCCTTAGACTGTAACCCCTGGTTCTGGACTTCTGGATCATCTGGAATATCTTTCTGGCCCTGTTAAAAATGAAGAATAAAGCAAACCAAAATGATTTTGCCACTTAACTGTTTGAAGGGAGTGAAGTCTCCCTAACTTCTTCAAAACCCCAGTAAAGTTGCTGACAGCTTGGGCGTGGTTAAGACAGTAGCAAGAATTCTACCCCAACTTGACCACCAGCACAGGAGAGGGGAAGGGTAAAATTCTTCTGTACTTTCAGGAGGAGGCCATCAGTATGATCATGGTCGACCTGAAACTCAAACACATCTTTCCATCATTGCTTCATATCCTGTGAATATTTTACCACAATAATCTATCCAGCTTGACCCTAAAGATTTAGTCGACTTCCCTATTATCTCATCTCTTACTATTGTAAATATCACGATTAGATTTATGAAAATATATGCAGTTGTGTCCTCCCTATTTGCAAAGTGGATGATTGACATTTTCACTCTGCTCTTGCATTGTCTTTCTTGGACTATTGCTATTGACTTACTTTGTTCCCTGATAAACCATGGTCTCAGAGCAGGTCACAGCTCATAGCTAGGAGGGAGTTTCAATGAAACTAACATTGACACATCAGCAAAACTGGGAGTCTAATTGAAGGTATATAGGAGGACAAGACAATGTTTAAAAAAAAAATCTGATATGGAGATCCACAACAAATGGCTGTGATTTTGTCAAACAGCTTTTGTTTTTTTTGACTTCATAGACAGTGCCTACACTGTGTGTATGACCATCGATTCACTCTGTTCCAAATGAGTGAACATTCAGAAAAGCACCATTGTTAAAAGGTGCTGTCTATAACTACAATAGGTCTTTATCTCGCATCATAGCTTTAAGAGCTACAAGTGTGCTTGATGATAGCTGGGATGGGTTGTTGGGCTGTGCATCTCAGAAACTGCCCTTGGGCCCTTCATTGCTATTGTGCAGGTTATTGGAAATTGATGTTTCCATCAGAGAGTCAGGCAGCAAGAACATGCATTGCGATGAAATATTATTGAAAGTTTTTAGCATGAGCTCTCCATCTGTTGCGTCCCACTGGATCAGTGCTGTGCCCTTGTGGGTAACTTTAACATTGAGGAAGGTGGTCAATTTGATGAAATTGGATTGGAAACCAGTGTGCACCTCACTCCATAAGTCATGACTTGTGGTTTGACTTATTTGAGAGTGAAAATTACATATGGGCTTAGCATTTATGTGTAGGAGGATGCTGTTGCCAGTTCTCTTTTTTGGACTGGGTCAAAAGGACCATTTGGTTCACAGTGATAGGGAGACAACCAGCAGTGAGTCATAAGAGCTAGCAGCAGGAGTAGATCATCTGACGCACTGAGCCTGCTCAGCCATTCAGTAAGATCATAGCTGATCTTTTCATTTACCTGCCTGCTCACCATAACCCTTAATTCCTTTACTCTTCAAAGCCTTGGTAGAAGAGCCTCCTGTCCTGAATGATTTGTCGTTTATTGCATGTTGGCAATCAGGTACCAGTTACATTGGGTTGTTTAACATTGTTACAAGACAATAAACTCAGACAGCACGAGAGAAACTCAGCAGGCCTGGCTGAAATCACTAACTGTTTATCTCAACATGGATGCTGTCAGACCTGTTGAGCTTTTGCACACTTATCTGGTTTTTTTTAAAAAGATTTCCAGCATTCTCAGAATTTTGGTTTTTATTCAAAGTTACCAAGACTACAGAGAAACTTGAGGCATACATCCACACTTCACTAGATGCTTCATAGAATCCCTACAGTGTGGAAATAGGCCCTTTGGTCCAACAAGTTGGCACCAACCTTCAGAACCTCCAACCCATACCTATCCCCCTATAACCCACACATCCCTGAATATAATGGGCATTTTAACATGGCCAATCCACCTAACCTGCACATCTTTGGACTGTGGGAGGAAACCCATGCAGACACAGGGAGAAAGTGCAAACTCCATACAGACAATCATCCAAGGGTGGATTTGAACCTGAGTTCCTGGTGTTGTGAGGCAACAGTGCTAACCACCGAGCCACTGTGCTGCTCCATGGATCTTATGCTGTTCTGTCTTATCCCTCTCCTAATCTATGTGACATCTGATTGGGTGAAACCCCCCCCAATGACAGTCACAACATTAACCCTTTCAGAACCAAGAAATCATACAGCAATGGTGTCTAATACGATATTGTGTTGCTATGCAGCCCAAGCTTAAAATATTTTCCTGTCACACCTATTGTCTTAGATGTGAGTGAGGGAGAGAGACAAAGAGAAAAAGACAGTTGACAAAGTCAGAGGGCAACTAAACAAACAGAGCGACAACAGCAGAGAGAGAGAGCGAGAGAAAGAAACACTGAGAAATTGAGTGATGTGGAGGAATAGGAAAAGAGAGAGAAGCCAAAGAGGATCATAAAGAAAATAGAGAAGGCGATAGAGACAAAGCTGAGAAAGAAACAAAGACAGCACAGAAATAATAATGAACAGAGTCTGGTGGGCTAGGGAAGATATGGGACAATGATCAACCATAGAGAGAGAGATGAGTGAGGAAGTCTCTGAGTTGCCCTGTTGCCCTTCCCAGCTTGCTAGTTTATCAGGTGAAATCCATCACCAAGTCACCCTTTATTTACACGTAGAAAGTCCTTAACACTGATCCCGCTTCCTCAGAGCCAGCTCTCAGAATAAACAGAACCTCTGACACTCTTGTTTGGATTGTCCATGCTAAATTGCACTGTAGTGTCCAGGGATGTGCAGACTATGTAGGCTAGCTATAGCAAATATGGGGTTACAGAGATTGGGGGTGGTGGTGCAGGTCAAGGTAGGATTCTCTTTGGAGGGTCAGTGCAGACTTGATGGACTGAATGGCCTCTTTCTGCACTGTAGGGATTCTTTTAAATGGGCAAACCCTTACTGTCAAATTATGCCCTAGACTTTCCCACCAAGGGAAACAAACTTTCTGCATTTTCCCTGTGTAGTCCCCCAAGAGGCTAAAGAAATATTCTCTTCATTCTAACAAACGAGTTAGTTCAGCCAATGTCAAAAGATGCTGTTTGGGTTAAAGAGTGCCCTAACTACAATCCTATATAAATCAATTAGTAGCTAAAGTCCATAGCTGTGCAGTATATTTGGACAGTATCATAACATATAGTAACATATTGGAAGACCGTGTGAGTCAGGTAGAAATCCTGTTTAAGCAATTACACTTGGCTGGATGAATAATAAATTCAGCCATTAGTAAATAAAGCAAAGCAAGAATAATTTGCCCAGGACATATCAGAGGACAAGGACAGGTGTTATGAAGGATAGTGAAAGTGAAGGCTCTAATAGAATTAAAAATCGAAAGAACTGTGAATGCTGTAAGTCAGAAACAAACACAGAAATTGCTGGAAAAGCTCAGCAGGTCTGACTGCATCTGTGAAGAGAAACCAGAGTTAATATGTTGTGTCCGGATGTGAAACGTTAACACTGATTTCTCTTCACAGATGCTGCCAGGCCTGCTGAGCTTTTCCAGCAACTTCTGTGTTTTCTCTAATAGAATTCCTGTGTCCCAAAACTAAATGTGAAATCGTTAGGAATACTTTGGTTTTACCAGAAAGCTGTACATAAGTTTAGCTGTAACTCTAACGAATTTGGTCAGTAAACAAGCAAACATAGCTTCATCTGAAGAATACTAGGCAGCCTTTGAGAAGTTGAAGGAAATGCTAATGAATGAACCACCCCTGATTGTTCCAGTCCTTTGAATATGATGGTTGATGCTGGTGACTTGGGAGTAGGCACAGTCCTATTACAGGATGATGAATTCGGAGCAACATTCTCTCTGAGCTGTGTAAGGAGAGTTGGTGACTTCAGAGGTCTATACAAGAGAAAAACATTTGAGGGAATGTTGATCAGGAGGAGAGAAGCCAGTATAGTTCTAACAAACTGAGTCTCTGTCAGTGGAAGCACGCTTGCCTAACAAAAGAGACTTTGGGTTAATATTGGCTCTACAACATCTTGAAGTCTATGTCTGGCATGGTAACAAAGAAATACTAATTTACACTGACCATAATCCATTAGCATTCTTTGAAAATTTTAAAGGTCAAAATGCAAGACTAATAGGATAGAGTCTATTGTTGAAATCATTTAATGTTAAGATTGCTCAGATTTCTGGAACAGATAAATTGTTTGCAGATGTAAGTTCTGACTGTGAAATGATGGTATAAAATAAAGGCTTAAGAAATGCTAAAAGATTGTATAAGGTTGTATAAGGGGAGAGGAGGGATGTACGGATGTAACTCTTGTTCTTTGTCCTTGTACGTCACAAAACATGTGACCGAGCAAATTTATCTTTGAAATAGTGTTTCATCTCTTAAGCATGGATGCATGTAGAGATCATATTGTGTTCTGTATTCTTATTTATGGGCTGAAATAAGTAAGAACGTCTGTTTAAAACCAAAACCTGTGGATGGAATGGCTTCGTTTATTAAAACAAGTTCCTGAAATTCAATGTGTGCGGTGTTTACACTGCTGCTGAGTCCCAACAATGGTGTGCGTGTGGGGGGAATGTTTGTAGACAGCACAGCACCAGATTGTGTGTGTGTGTGTGTGTGTGTGTGTGTGTGTGTGAGTGTATGTGGGTGTGTGTGTGTGTTTAGGGTGAGATTTAGCTAGCAACAGTAGCTGATTGCTTTGTGCAATTGTGACCAGTCATGGATACCAAAGGCCATCAGCTTGACAACATCTCTTTGATCCATTCCTGGGTAGCTGAACACCTTGAAAGTATGAGAGACACAGAGACAAGACACATTGGGCTGCTGGCAGGGCAGGTGGTATATGTCTCTCTCTTTTTGTAGTAAAAAGACCTGAAGCCTGAAGAAAACTTCTGTTCTCCCACCAATTGCTGTAAGCTGTTGCCCTTAACCAGTAACTAAGAGACTTTGTAGTTATTGCACTGGTCACACTGTGTCTCCTGTAAACAAGTGAAAGAACCTGAAGAAAGGAGATTGAAAAAAAGCAAATGCCAGAAAGAACTTCTGAATGAACTCTTTGGATTGGTGCTATCGAACTATGTTTTCCATTTTTTCCACGCCAATGTTTTTATGTTTGTCTGTATTTGTCTGCATGGTGTGTATAGGGAGTTTGAGTTTTAACTGGTAAGGCACATTTTGATAGTTCATAGTTGTTTACTTGTGATTAGAAATTGTTTATTTGTAGTCAAAAGTAGTTCCTGTTAGGTGCAGGAACATGGACACTGTTTTCTGTTAACTTCGTGTCCGACAGACTGGCTGATCAGGGACTTTGCATATTTGGATTCAGCCATTAACTTTTGCAGTGACCCCCAGAGTAATGCAGCTTGAGATTCTGTGCACTTTCTCAAACAATGGGCAGAGCGGCGGATGTGTTCTGTATGGACTTCAGTAAGGCTTTTGGCAAGCTTCCTCATGGTAGACCGGTTAGATCACACAGAATACAGGGAGAACCAGCCATTTGGATACAGAACTGGCTCGACTGTAGAAGACAGAGGGTGGTGGTGGAGAATTGCTTTTCAGACTGGAGGCCTGCGACCAGCGAAGTGTCACAAGGATCGGTGCTGGGTCCACTGCTTTTCATCATTTATATAAATGATTTGGATGTGAACATAAGAGGTATGGTTGTAGATGACAGCAAAATTGGAGGTGTAGTGGACAGCGAAGAAGGTTACCTAAGAGGACAACAGGACGTTGATCAGAGGCCAATGGGCAGAGGATTGGCAGATGGAGTTTAATTTAGATAAATGTGAGCTGCTGCACTGTGAAAAGGCAAATCAGGGCAGGACTTATACGCTTAATTGGGTAATGTTGCTAAACAAGGAGATCTTGGAGTGCAGGTTCATAGTTCCTTGAAAGTGAAATCGCAGGTAGATAGAATTGTGAAAAAGGTGTTTGGTACGCTTGCCTTTATCAATCAGTGCATTGAGTATAGGAGTTGGGAGGTCATGTTGCGGCTGTACAGGACATTGGTTAGGTCACTTTTGGAAAACTGCTTACATATCAGGTCTCCCTGCTATAGGAAGGATGTTGTGAAACTTGAAAGGGTTCAGAAAATATTTACACGGATATTGCCAGAGTTGGAGGGTTTGAGCAATAGGGAGAGGCTGAACAGGCTGGAGCTATTTTCCTTGGTGTGTCAGAGGCTGAGGGGTGACCTTGTAGAGGTTTATTAAATCATGAGGGGCATGGATAGAGTAAATAGACAAGGTCTTTTCCTTCTTTCCTCCCACGTGGCGGCTGAACAAAATAAACTGTGTCTGACACTGACATATACAACACACAACTCATGGGGTGGCATGCTGGCTCATTGGTTAGCACTGCTGCCTCAGCACAAGGGACAGGATTCGGTTCCAGCCTTGGGTGTCTGCATGGAGTTTGCACACCCTTCATGTGTCTGCCTGAGTTTCCTCCGGGTGCTCTGGGTTCCTCTCACAGCCCAAAGATGTGCAGGTTAGGTGGATTGGCCGTGCTAAATTGTCCGTGGTGTCCAGGGAAGTGCAGGATAGGTGGGTTAGCTAAGGTAAAATGTGAGATAACGAGGTTAGCGGGTGGAGTGCTGGGTCTGAGTGGGATACTGTTCAGCGGGCCAGAGTGGACTCGATGGGCCCAATAGCCTCGTTCCGCACCATAGGGATTCTATAATTCAGCCAGGTGCTGGAGAACATGAGGCAAGGAGAGCTGCGTCAAGTCTGAGACAGTCACATTCCGCCCTAGGTCAGGAAGGATGTTGCAAGACGACAGTGTGTTAGCGCCTTCTCCCAGCCACTGACTGTGAGCAGACACCACCATATCTGTACACTGGTGAGTGTATGAACATGGCAGATCCCAGAGAAAACCCTGAGCCACAGGTCACACAAGGGTCAAGCGTTTGTGTACTGCTTTGTTAAACTGGAGGCGAGATATCTTTTAACAGGTTCCATGAGCAAGGCTGTAATTAGGCTGACAAATGCTCAAAGGATTATAAACTGGGAGATATAAAATTACAACAAGTACCAGAGTAGAGTATTAACAATATCGAGAACAGAAAAAAGGTGAAACAAGTACAGAAATGAACAGATGTAAAGAGTGAAATATTCAGAGACTAGAAACCTAACAAAAAATAAGAATCTCAGAGATAGTAGGAACTGCCGATGCTGGAGTCTGAAATAATAAAGTGTAGAGCTGGATGAACACGGCAGGCCAAGCAGCATCAGAGCAGCAGGAAAGCTGACGTTCTGAAGAAGGGTCCAGACCTGAAACGTCAGCTTTCCCTGCTCCTCTGTTGCTGCCTGGCCTGCTGTGTTCATCCAGCTCTACACCTTGTTATCTAAAAAATAAGAATCTGATGTGGAGTATCAACACACACACACACCCACACACACACACACAGGGAAAGTAACGTAATGCGAGAGACAAAGAGAAAGACAAAGAGAGCAACAGATACAGAGAGAATCAGAGACAGACAGAAACATAAAGGTACAAACAGAGATAGAGACTGAGAGACAGAAAGATAGAGACAGAGACAAAAAGACAGAGAAAGTGCAGGATGGAGAAACAAAGATTGTCATACCTAAATGGAAGCAGACACAATAGGGTGAGCGGAAATAGTTAGACAGAGGAGATATCCAAAAATAGACAGCCAGTAAGAGGAGTGCAGACACAACAGAGACAGATATAGTTGTACAAAGGGAGGGAGAGAAAAGTCAGAAAGGAAAAAGATTTGTGTTTCTAAGTTACAGTCTTTGAATTACTTTTGAGGGATGGTCTCTGTTGTCATGTAGGTAAATCATAAAATCCCTACAGTGTGGAGACAGGCCATTTGGCTCAACAAGTCCACACCACCCCTCTGAAGAGCACCCACCCAGACCCATACCCCTATCCCTGCATTTCCCATGTCTAACCCAAACTTCCCTGGGCACTATGGGCAATTTAGCATGGCCAATCCACCTAGCCTGCACATCTTAGGATTGTGGGACGAAACCAGAGCACCTGGAGGAAACCCACGCGGACACGGGGAGAAGGTGCAAACTCCACACAGACAGTCACCCAAGGGTGGAATTGAACCCAGATGCCTGGCACTGTGAGGCAACAGTGCTAACCACTGAGCCACCATGCTGCCCCTTTGTGCATGGAAAGATCCAACAAAAGGCAATGGAATAAATGATCAGATAATAAAACAATTAAGGGATTTAACTGTGGGATAAACTTATTTATTTTTATTCATTCCCTTGAGAAGGTGGTGATGAACTGCCTTCTTGAATTGTTGCAGTCCTTATGCAGTAGGTAGGCCCGCAATGCTGTTAGGGAGGGAATTCCAGGATTTTGACTCAGTGACACTGAAAGAATGGTGATATATTTCCATATCAGGATGGTGAGTTGTTTAGGGAGTAACTAATATGTGGTGGTGTTCTCATGTGCCTGCTGCCCTTGTCCTTCTCAATGACTATCGTGGGTTTGAAAGGTGTTGCATATACAGCCTTGGTAAATTCCTGCAGTGCATCTTGTAGCGAATACACACTGCTGCTACTGATATTGACCAAACTCCAGGGAAAACACCACCATAGTGCCACAAGATCATTGACATCTCCTTGGGAGGGTAGTCAGGGAAGCAAAAACAGAACGCTGAAGAAGTGTAGCTGGACCTGAAACATTAACTCTGATTTCTCTCCACAGATGTTGCCAGACCTGCTGTGTTCTTTCAGCAGTTTCTGGTTTTGTTTCTGATTTCCAGCATCCAATTTGGTTTTTAATCAGGGAAGCCTCGTTCATAAGATGACTCCACTGCCAGTATGGTTAGTCCCTTGGTGCTGGGCTGTGATGTCGGAAGGAATCTAGCACTTTCACATTTCCAGGCTTGAGGTCGACAGTCAAAAAATATCTTTCTGAAACCATGGCAACTACTCACTGAGAAACAATGGAGTCTTGTGGTTTCTGACATCATAATCGTGCACAAGCCCTATTTGTGATGGAGATGGTTCTGCAGCTTCTGTGAGCAACATCAAGATGGCCATGAATCTGCTGGGCTTCCAGTTCAGGAGCATCCTTTTACAGAGTGGCCCATGGGGCTTTGTTGTAAATCAGTGCCGTCAAGTGAACACAGGAGACTGGAGGAAGTCCAATGGAGCAGTCCGACAAGGTGGTGGAGCTTTTTCCAAAAGAGAGGAGGCCTTGGAAGAAATGTACTTCAAGAAAAAGGAAAGTGAGTTGCTGCACTCCTTGAAGTCTCACCACCAGGAGGCGATTTCTGCTCAAGAGAAAGAGATCAAACGTTTGCAGGAGATCATTAAGTGGCACAAGGAGAAGTTGAAGGGCCTGGAAGCACACAAGAGTGCAGATGGCTAACTTGGCTGACCCTACTGCTCATGGGTAACTTTCAGTAGATTTTACAAAGAGGGTGTTTGTTTTGGAGTAATAATAAAGGCCACATTATGATTTTTCTTTGCTTGCATTCTGAGTTTTAGGTGCTGCAAATTCAGTGAGGTGTGTCACTTTTGATCAACTGGTCATTTTGGAGTAGGTTCTGGGTTCAAATCTCCCACACTCCATCCCCACTCTGAGGCATGATCACATCATCCCATCTGGAACCTCCAACTCTGACAGATTTCTTTGTTATCTAAATTTAATATGGTAATCCCTGCATGACCAATGACAGCTGACCTTGATAAAGCACCTATAATATCCCATAATGCTTCACAGGTGCACCAACAAACAATGGCGGACACGAAGATGTGAACACAAACATTGTAATAGGTGAACAGAAACTGGTCAAGATTTTTTTTTTGAGTTCCCCAGAAGAGTAATGAGAATGAGAGAGTGAAGTGGCAACTGAAGTGGAATTTCAAAGCTCAAAGCCCAGGCAGCTGAAGGTAGAATGAAGAAAGTTGAAGACATACAGATCTGTGCAGAGAACCCATAATGCCCACAGGGAGGGTGGGGATGGAGCAGTTATAGAACTGTTGAAGCTAGTGAGAGACCTGTTCATGCTACAAAAGGGGAGAGAATGTTAAAACTAAGCCATTGCTGGTAATGGAGCCAAAACAGATCAGCAAGCGCAGGGGTGAGAGATGCATGGTGTGGCACAAAAACACAAACAACTGTCAACCTGTCTCTGTGGCTTAGACACACATACAACCCAATGCCACTTCTTAAAAGAAAGGTAGGTCTGTATTGCTAAATGCATTTTACTCAAACAGTCCCCTTTCACGTTATTGTTGGTCAGTCAAACCACAGCCATTTGTGGAAATCTGCTGACCAACACCTTTGGACCTTCCTCCAGATAAATACAGAGAAGACTGGAACCTTTGGCCTGTGTTTTACAGGCTGTCTGCCAACAGGAAGTTAGGTGTAGACCCTAAAGTCTGTCACCATCATTCAAGAGACTGGTGAGGTGCCAGCTAAAATCCTCATCCTAGTGCCACTCTGATTCAAAAGCCAGGCAGGTTCAATCAACTCTGCCCTCCAAAGCTGAGAGAAGGATTGGGGATGGGGAGGGAAGATGTGTAGCCTCTATGAAAGACTGCACTTTGGTTGGATCCATTCATGACATTGTTAGGGTCCACTCACCTGATTGTAGGGGGTGATCCCCATGGTTCAGTGAAATCAGCGGCAAGTGACCAGCAGAAATCCTGTGAGACCTTGAAATGTTCCTGAGACAGGTGTAGAACTGAAATGACAACTTCATTCTTAAACACCCAGTTGCTGAGTCACTATTTGTGGCCTTCCAACAATGATGAGCTGGAGATAATTACATATCCCAATGCTTTGAGACACCTCATGTTAGACACTAGGGGGAATGGATCCCTGCAGAGAACTAACCATTCCATCACTCACTCAATCACTCAGCGAAAATGTATGGAATGAATCCACATCGACTTCTGTTTCAAAATAGAGAAAGTCAAAACAGAAACAGTTGGACTCTGTTCAAGATGCATATGATACATCTTTCTTTAGCTGATGACTCAGGAATGAGGTCATTGTGTCTTTGTATGTGTAAGTCTGGGAGTGGAATGTTAATGTGAGGGAATAACAAACTTAATCACAGACTGCTAACAGAGGGACAGCACACGGTTAGATACAGAGTAAAACTCCCTTTACTCTTTCAAACCAGAAGTAAAGCTTATCTTTTGAACTGAAAGTAAAGCTTTCTGGGCACCATCCCCATCAGATACTCCGAGGACAGGAAACACAGGGTTGGATAGACAGTAAAGCTCCCTCTACTCTTTTCAAACTGTACATAAAGCTTCCTCTCCACTGCCCCATCAAACATTCCCAGGACAGGTACAGCACAGGGTTAGATGCAGAATAAAGCTCCCTCTGCTCTTTTCGAACTGAAACGTAAAGCTCTCTCAACACGGTCATCATCAAACACTCCCTGGAGAGCAACTGCATGAGGTTAGATGGAGGCTAAATCACCTCTACTCTTTTAAACTGAAAGTAAAACTGCCTCTGCACTGTCCCCATCTAAGGTTGCCAGGACAGGGACAGCACGGGCCTGGATACAGAGTAAAACTTCCATTATGTATTCCAGCTAAACCCGAGAAGAACATCCCATGCGCAGCAACATTGTTATCCAATTTCCCACGCTAGCCTCTCTGATAGTCATCATTGCATGCGGTACCGAATATCTCTGAACATTTAACATTAATGACAGATTAGAAGCACCAAATTGCAGTGTCGTGCGTTCGTAGCAACTTTTAAAAAATCATCAGAAATTCCTCCTGTGCAAAACGCAACAATTTTGCCGCCTGTTGCGTTAAAATAGAAATGTGGCTAGTGTAATTATTCCAGTCACCACTAGATGTCAGGGACGGTCCATCGCTGGCTGTCATTTCAGAGTTGTGATTGATTCAAGACTCTTAAATATAAGGTTGGTAGCCAGTGTTTCTCTGACCTGTCTAGAGGATGCAGGTCAGAATTGCATGCAACAATGAGTTTAACCTGACCAGGAACCTTTTTACACAAGTTTATCATAACTTCACGCCTTTTGAATGGTATCCCCTGACAATAAATCCTGGGGCTTTGTAACCTTTTCAATACGTTTGCTAACAGGTGCTACAGCTATTACTGGGTTTTTTTTTAAACCAGTACCATTGAATTCCTTTGCTCTTCTGCCCCACTTGGTTTCTATTTTCTGAGGCACAGGTGAATAATTTTACAAAAAATTAGCTATCAAAATGCATCACCCATACATTTATCCATGATGAAAGAAAAAATAGCAAAGTGCTGGAAATGCTCGGCAGCTCAGGCAGCACCCAGAGAGAAAGACGGTGTTAATAGAGTCATACAGCATGCAAACAGTCCCTTCAGGCTAACTCATCCACGCTGACTACATATCCCAATCTGACCTAGTATGATTTGTCAGCATTTGGCACAAATCCCTCTCAACCCTTTCTATTCATGTACCCATTCAGCTGCCTTTTAAATGTTGTAATTGTACCAGCCTCCACCACTTCCTCTGGCAGCTCATTCTATACACGCACCACCCTCTGTGTGAAAACATTCCCCCTTAGGTCCCTTTTGAATCTTCTGCCTCTCATTTTAAATCTATGCCCCTCTAGTTATAGACTCCCACAGCCTAGGAAAAAGGCCTTGGCTATTCACCTTATCCAAGCTCCTCATTATTGTTTCATCAAAACATGCCATATTGTGTAAGTCATCCATTTCTTGCTGTCTGTTCCTCTCAGGTGAGTGTAACAGCTTTCATGGTGTGCATCCAGTGTCAACGCTTCATCTTCAAATAACGTCACTAAGAAACCAGTCTATTCATTATCTCACTGCTGTTTGTAGGAGCTTGCTGTGCACAAATTAATAAATTTATGACTTCGTAACAACATGTAAACTTCAAATTGTGTCCCATTAGCTGTAAAGAGCCTTTGGATGTCCTCTGAATGTGAAAGGCGCTTTATATATTTAATTGTTTCTTCATTAACCACAGTCAGTATCTCACAGAACTGAGGTCTTTCTCTCTCTGAAGGAACCCCATGGATAGTGGAGCCTGAACTATAAGCCAACTTTCATCTGTACACCAATTTCCAACTTATTAATAAATGACAGAATCTTTCACAAACTGTGATGACTTCTACATCAAATTTCATTTGTAAAGTACATATGGTGTAGCAGATCAGCAGCAATTAATTGGGGTACAGTGATCATACAAAGATGATGGTGGAAAGAGATGAGCTTTCCCCAGTGGGAATTAGCTCTGAAGTAAACAATCCCAGTTTATCTGGTCTCACTTCACAACTGAATCACCTTAGTACAGGCAAGATTCTAGTGAATCCCCTCTGTATACCCTCCAGTGCAATTACATCCTTCCTATCGTGTGGTGACCAGAACTGCGCGTAGTAATCCAACTGGGGCCTAATTCATGTCACATACAGCTCCATCATAGTCTCCTTGCTCTTTTATTCAATGCCTTGACAAAAAAGCACAACTATTCCATATGCCTTCTCAATCTCCTTATTTTCCTGTCCTTCCGCCTTCAAGGATTCATGAATGTGGCCAACGCCTGAGGATACAAGAGAATGTTGCAATCCTAACCTTGGAGGAAATGGGAGCCTTGGTCAGATAGTGATGATGTTCAGCCTCTACGAATGGGCTGCACAGTATGGGCATAATTGGAGTGAAAATGCAGTGCAGTTAGTCTCCGACACAACAGGAATTGGCAAACCTGCAGCATCTGCAATTAGAGCCTCTCAGGCTCAGTAATCAGTTCCACAACTTCAGGGGCTGACCCTGTCCTTCATTTTATTGCATTTATCTCCCAGTCATTTTACACCAAACACTTACACCTACTTTACATCTCAACCGCTCCTTCACCACCATCAGCACTGCATTTGTCTATTACTCTGGGCACTGTCACAATCTGTTCCACTCGCTCCTCCTCTGCCTCTGCCTCTGCCTCCTCTGTCGACAGCATGAAAACCACCACTTCCTAGTCCTTTTCAGTTTGGAAGAAGCATCATATCAGACTCAGAGTTGATTATATTTCACTTCCTTCAGTCGTTGACTGACCTGCTAAGTTTCTCGAGGAAGGGTCACTCAATCTGAAATGTTAACTCTGATTGCTCACCACAGATGCTGCCAGATCTGCTGAGCTTTTCCAAAAATTTCTATGAGTTTCTCCAACATTTTGTTTTTGGTAAGCACAGCCAAAGGTCATACAATGACTTAGATTGGATTTTATGACAATCCTCTGGTTGCACAGTTACCAGTAATGATGCCAGCTTTTTATTTCAGTTTGTTTTACTATTCATTTAAATTTCCCAGTTAAATTTAAATTCATGTTTTTTTTTTCTTGCCTGGGCTTCCAGATTATGCGCCCTGTCGCATAACCACAATGCTACTTTAAGTCAGACTGCTATGGGTTGTGAACTAAAGTTGGGTGAAGAAACAAATTGTGAATTAAGCAGGAGCTCACTGCATTGGAAACACTTTGCAATGAATAATAATGTGGTGGTGGTGACGTGTGCTAAGCCTGACAGTGATTCACAATAACAAAGACAGAACGTTGGGGAAGCTCAACAAATTTTGAGGCATAGCCTCAATATAAAGGGGACCAGATTTGAGACTGAGTTGAGGAGGCACTTCTTGACCCAAAAGGTTGTGAATCTGTGGAATTTTCTGCCCAGAGAAGCAGTTGAGGCCACCTTGTTGAATGTTTTTAAGCAAAAGACAGATAGATTTTTGAACAGTAAAGGAATTAAGGGTTATGGTGAGGGAGCAGGTAGTGGAACTGAGTCCAGGAAAAGATGAATGGCAAAGCAGGCTCGAGGGGCCACTGGGCCTACTCCTGCTCCTACCTCTTATGTACTAAACTTCTTAAAGCAGGCAGCGATCTGTGGAGAGGGAGAATCGGAGTTCATGTTTTACATCCAGTATGACTCTTCTTCAGAAGAGAAAAGTCTGAAGCAGGGTCACATGAATCGGAAAGGTTTAGAGGGAAATATACTAAATGCTGGAAAATGGGACTAGATCAAGTTTAGGAAACCTGGTCAATGACGATGAGTTGAACCATTTTCATGCTGCATAACTCTAAGAGTTACTGGTCTTGAAACATTAACTCAGTTTCTCTCTCCACATATACTGCCAGACCCACTGAGTTTCTCCAATGTTCTCTGTTTTTAAAACATAACTATGATATGGCCAGGAAGAGAAAGGAATTGGGGGTCCTCTAATGAAAATGCAGGGCGGTGTTCATGCCCTGAAATTGTTGAATCCCATATTGAGTGCCAGAGGCTGTAAAGTACCTAAGTGGAAGAAGAGAAATAACAAGGCGTAGAGCTGGGTGAACATAGCAGGCTAAGTAGCATCAGAGGAGCAGGAAAGCTGACATTTTGGGTCTGGACCCTTCTTCAGAAATGGCATTTTTTGGTCAGAAAATCAAAAAGATAAGCAGCTTAGTGATTGGATTGGTAATCTTACTCTCATACGCACAGATGGTAGAGAAGATGGTAGCATAGCAGTAACATCGCTTGAATAGTGACCCAGAAATCCAGGCTAACTCTCTTGGGCTGTCAGTCCAAATTACACCATTGGTGACATTTAAATTTGATGAACAAATATGGAACATAAAACTCAACTCAGCAATGTTACAGTGAAACCATTGTCAATTATCACAAAACTCATCTGGTTCACTAATGTCCGCAATCCTCACCCGGTCTGGGTAATTTTATTGCTTAAACTAACACTGCAAGCTCACAAAGCCAACCCTCCAAAATCGCCAACAGTTAATTAATGATTCAGTGCTCTGTGGTCACACATAAAAATCAACTAACTGGTTTATTTTACAATTGTTAAGTGAACAAAAAGTAGTGCAATAGTTATAGCAAGTCTCAAATTCAACATCACATCTTATAACAAATAAAATAATAATCCACATTATTCAGATGCTCCATGAAGTATAGTGTAAAAAATAAACTCATTTCTAAAATGTGAAAATGCTTAGAATGAAACCTTTATTGTGTTTTTTCTTTTAAAATAAACCAAAGAGGTTATGGAAAATTCACCATGACCATTAGATTTTTTTCTTAAACAAGGCTTCCTTGAGTTCGCGCGACTGGCGAGAACAGCTTGCTTTACTGTAGATCCTGCTGCTGTTTGAACTGTAACTGCATGGACAGTGCCTTGGTATTGGAAGTAACTGGGGTGGTGACGCTTGTGTCTCGCTGATTGTTCCCATTCCTGAAAAGCAAAGATTCCTATTGCATTCAGGGTGAGACCTATCCACTGTTTGGAGAGAGCGACTGAAAGGACTTTTCAATTCTGTATTTTCTGAGCAAGCTTTGTCTGAAGACCCGCAGAGTCAACTGTGCATGATTAATGACTTGGCCGCACAAACAAGAACATCAGAGGCACAGACTTTGTGACACTGTATGTTTTATCTATTCTCTTTCAAGAATAACCCATGGGCCAATGCACTTTTCTTTCAGACAGTCAACCTCTACAGAGAAATGTGTCTTTTTTTTTCCTCTTCTTTTCATGAGAAGCTTGTATTTTGGGGCTATTGGAAAGGATACGTACTTCTATATTACTGACTCAGTATGGTAATCAATTGTTGCATCTTCATTGGATAGCTGTGGGGGAAATCAGGGAGCTCAGTTGGCTGTTTAAGTGATGCAAACAGCCTGTGTTCAGTTCCTGTGCTGGCTGAGGTTACCATGAAATACTCTCTTTTTCAGCTTCCCCCCTCACTTGAGGCACAATGACCCTCAGGTTAAACCACCATCAGTCATCTCTCTAAGACCTGGTACCAACCATACTGAATAAGATTGGTTTTGATAGTATAACCAAAAACTGTGTTTTTCCAACATTATGATTGGTTGACAGAAAGTATATTTAATTGTCCGTTTTTGTAACATTTTATGTTATGCTGTGACACAGAGTTGTGAGATGATAGTAAGTGCACTCCTCTGTCTCAATTGCCGCTACACTGACCCAGTTACTACAACAAATATTAATCTTATTGGCTAATAATTTGAATTGGATTTTCAGCAGCTCAATGGCAAGGAGCAAAAACCAGAAGTTGCTGGAAAAGCTCGGCAGGTCTGGCAGCATATGTGGAGAAAAAAAAAATCAGAGTTAACGTTTTGGGTCCAGTGACCCTTCCTCAGATCAGGTTACCGGACCCGAAATGTTAACTCTGATTTATTCCCCCCACAGACGCTGCCAGACCTGCTGAGCTTTTCCAGCAACTTCTGGTTTTGCTCTTGATTTACACCATCCGCAGTTCTTTCGGTTTTTATTCTTTGACAAGGAGGCCCTGCTTATGCTCCATCAGCAGATCATCTGCCAGAAATGGGCCAAATCCACTGTGTTCATTTGTCTTTTTGATTATTAAAATAAAAAAAATGAAGCCATTAGTTTGATCTCCAGCAATTCCACTTGCATTGGGTCAAGAAAGCTGCCAATTCAACTAGACACCATTCTTTTTTTTTTTTGGGTTCCCTCTAAACCATTTCCCATTGCCTACCATTTATACAGTAGGAATCTTTCTATTCAATGAGCCTTAAAGTCCTCAAGGAGTTTCATTTCTGTTTCACTAAGAAGCATCTGCCTCTAATACACATTTCACAGTCACCCCCTGCAGGTGAAGATCACCCCTTGAATTCTAGGCTTAACAGAAGCAGTATGACATTAGAAAACCATCATTACAAATCTTCAGAGGACTGGAAATTCAAATTCCAAAACTGAAACTCCACCTACTTTTAAACATACTTGTTATCTGTCCAGTTAGAGATTCTAAGAATGTAACCACAGCTGACATTTGACTAACAAATTCAACTATTGCCATTTATCCTTCTCTTCATCCTTGAACAAAGGCTTAATTCTGACCTGGTCCCATTCTCCTATCTCCTTTCTGATTTCTTTCAGCAGGCAACACCAAAACACAGTGAATTGTCCACCTTGTTAAACTGTGGAAAGCAGAAACAGAGACACAGAGAGTGGGGGGCTATTGTGGGGCAATGGAGTGATGGCTCAAGGTGGGAAAGCTTCATTCACATGCTTCTACTGTGGTTCTTTTGCTGTTCTTTATATCATGCCTGAATTGGGCTGGAAGCCACAGCAGAGACATCAGGAACATCAACTGGAAGGCAAGAAGAGGAGGTTTTCTCGAATGTATTCCTCAACATTGCGCTAGTGCTCTACAGTGTCAAGTCAGGTATAGGGAAGAACAATCATGATGGCAACACTTTGGTGGAACGTGAAGGTCATTTCCATCAGAGATAGTTCCAGAATCAAATTCATTTAACAGTCAACTTGAAGAGGCACAGTTCTGAAATCTGATTGGCTGGTTGAATTTCTACAATGTCATTGGACAAAAAGCAAATGCTAGCAGGATTACTGGTCTACCTAGAGACTGGCAAACAACAGGAATGTAAGTGAAAGCGAGGACACAATTGAAAATTCAGGGAGCATGAGATCAAATGCTCTTTAGAAGTTAAACCTGTCGAATAATGCTGCAAAGGAACGGTTGTCTTTGCTGCGCTTGGTAACACAGGAGGAGATTGGAACGAAATACGCACAGGACATTATTAGTCCCAATTCCACCTCCTCACTATACTGCCACCGGTAAGCTATATATCACAAACGGTATGACGACAGTTTGAAGATTTGATCTTTAAACTTTGTTCCATTCACTTGTCCCCGGATTTGTACCATTTCAGAATCTTTGAAAAGGAGCATTGTCTACGGGAAGAATTTTATTGTTAAATAAGAAGTTAATGTTCAACACATTGAGGATTTGGCTTCTTTTGTAGAGTATTCAACAATTGTTAAGTCATTGTTTGCTCTTTAAATCATGGATATTAAGACATTTGTTGGCAAGTGTATAGTTCTCGGAAACAGAAGGACTGGGCAATTTTCCATCTTGTAGAAGTGAGTCGCAGTTGTCACACACTAACCTCCTGCTCTCCTTCTCGGACCTCTCTGTTTTTCTTTTCGTGGGAAGGGCAACCCGGAGCTGCTTCCAGAATCGGCTCCTGGGATCTTGCGACCTCTCCCCTTCCCACTTGATGGTTGCCATCACTGCCTTCAACCTCCTCAGCTCTGCCACATGGCGGATTTTCTTCACTGGGATGAACTCCACCAGTATAACTCGGATCTGCCCGGTGCTGGCCATGCGCTCAGTGCCAGCCTTCAACTCTAAAAGAGCCTGTGTCCCATTCACCAGGTAATTTGGGCTCAGCACCACCAACAGCCTCCTGCTTTTCCAAATACAAGCCAACGTCTCATCGGTAATGACTGAAATACAAAAAAGATAGCGTGTCAGGACAGAAGAATGAATAATAGTCAGTCAACATTCACAACAAACACTGCCAGCTGGACACTACACTTCTGTTATCTGGTGTTAAACAGTCTGAAGAGGCTGTTCAGCTCATAGAATCCAAGGCAAGCTATCAACACTTATCCTAATTTCCAGCACTCAGTCCAACGTTTCAATGTTAATGACAGCGTTATCTGTAGCTTATACTAAACCACCTTGAACTCTCTGCATGATTCTGGTCTCCATAGTGTAAAAGGAAGTTTGGAAAGTTTGAAGTGAATGGAGGAATGGCCTGGAGGGACTGAATGACCTATGCCCCACTCCTATTTTCCTGTGCTCCAGGAGAGCCTAGTTGTGATTGAAGAGCAGATGATATTAATTGAACCAATTCCATTTTGATTTAATCCCCTTCCTCTTTCCCTACCCTTCACTCTCGTTAATGCTGCCCTGCCCTGGTCGGTACATTGTGTTTTACTTACTGACTCTCTCTGCCTGTTCCACCATCTTCAATGATCTGTGCACATGTACACCCAGCCCCCTCCACTCTTTCATAAATGTTCTTCCGACTACAGTGTCTCACCTCACGTTCCTCTGCATTGAATGCCACCTGCCACGCACCTGGCCAAACACCAACTTTCCAATGACCTTCTGGAATTCCAAACTGTCCTCCTCACGGTTTATAATTCTTCCAAGTTTTGTGTAATCTGTAATCTTTGAAATCATCCCTTGCACACCAAGATCCGGATCATTTATACAATCAGGAAAAACAAGGGTTCCAAAAATCGCCACCTGGGGAACTTGACTAGTCTCCAGCCAAAAATACCTATCACTCTGTTTCCTATTACTCAACCAATTCTGTATCCACTTGAAGATCAGATCATAGAATCCCTACAGCGTGGAAACAGGCCCTTCAGCCCAATAAGTCCACACTGACCCTGAGCATCCCACCCAGACCCATCCCCGTTATAACCCACCTAATCTACATATCCCTGAATACTAGGGGCAATTTAGCATGGCCAATGCACCTAGTCTGCACGTCTTTGGACTGTGGGAGGAAACTGGAACACCCAGAGGAAACCCATGCAGTCACAGGGAGAATGTGCAAACTCCACACAGACAGTCGCCCGAGGCTGGAATCGAACCCGGGTCCCTGGCGCTGTGAGGCAGCAATGCTAACCACTGAGACATCGCACCGCCCTGAAGAAAGCAGAGTTGAGTTGAGTTGAGTTCCAATAAGAGTCACAGACACGAAACATTAATTCTGCATTCTTCACGCAGGTGCTGTATGACCTGCTGAGTTTCTCCAGCAAATCTGCTTTCATTTCACTTCTTTGCGTATTTGTTGGAGTAAGTTTTATTTGAAATAAACTAATTTTTCTTTGCTGAACAAAAGATACCTGTCTATGAATTATTTCTTGTATCAAAATTGATACAGACCGAGACTCTCACAATCTGTTAAACTTCCCATTTGTTATGGCCAGTGGAGGAGTTTTATGAAAAAAAAGTCAATCTCTGCAGATGTCCCCATCTTGACCTTAATTGGAAGAATAAACCGATGTGAAAAGATGGACTTGCAACTGTTCCCTCATTTACCAGCTGGATAGTTACCAGATTAATGTTGGAAGCTGATGTTCACACTGTACGGATATAGTTTCAGCCCAGGCGAGTAAAGCAACACAGACAAGAAAATAATTCTGTGTTTGAGTGTGTGAATGGTTTAAGCTGTGGATCTAAGGGGAGGGCGAAAAGGAAGAAGCAATCCCTGAAAGGAAAGTTGAGCTTCAGTCTGAGAAACTGCAATCTTCAGTTTGCTCTCTGTTGTCCGACCTTACCTCGTGTGATTGGCAGAAAGAGGAGATCACAATTAGGTGGTAACACATTGGGTGGTTAGAGAAGGGGGACTGACATTCGAACTGGATCTTTTGTATCATGATCAGAAGCTGCCAAGCACATCCACTGGATTTTCCTGGGTGCAAGTCAACATGTTTGGTATGTTTGCCTTTATTGGCCAGAGCGTCGAGTGTAGTAGCTGGAATGTCATGTTGCTGCTGCACAGGACATTAGTTAGGCCACTATTGGAATACTGCATTCAGTTCTGGTCTCCCTGCCACAGGACAGATGTTTTTCAACTTGAAAGGGTTCAGAAAAGATTTACGAGGATGTTGCCGGGGTTGGAGGGTTTTAACCGTAGGGAGAGGCTGAATAGACTGGGGCTATTTTCCCTGAAACATTGAAGGCTGAGGGATGACCTTGGCAGTTTATAAAATCATGTGGGGCACAGATAAGGTAAATAGCCATGGTCTTTTTCCCAGGGTAGGGACAGTCCAAAAATAGAACGCATTCATGTAAGGAGAGATAGCAAGTGAGGGGCATCTTTTTCACGCAGGGGGTGGTGCGTGCATGGAAAGAGCTACCAGAGGATGTGGAGAAGGCTGGTACGTTTACAGCATTTAAAAGGCATTTGGATGGGTACAGGGTTTAAAGGGATATGGGTTAAATGCTGGCAGATAAGGCTAGATCAGTTTAGGATATCTGGTCAGCATGGATGAGTTGGACCAAAGGGTCTGTTCCTGTGTCGTACAACTCTTATGACTGTATAACAAGGTGTGGGGCTGGATGAACACAGCAGGCCAAGCAGCATCATAGGAGCAGGAAAGCTTGACGTTTCGGGCCTAGACCCTTCATCAGAAATGGGGGAGGGGAATGGGGTTCTGAAATAAATAGGGAGGGGGGGGGAGGCGGATAGTGGAGAGGATAGGTGGAGAGGAGGCAGACAAGTCAAAAGAGGCGGGGATGGAGCCAGTAAAGGTGAGTGTAGGTGGGGAGGTAGGGAGGAGATAGGTCAGTCCAGGGAGGACGGACAGGTCAAGGGGGCGGGATGAAGTTAGTAGATAGGAGATGGGGGTGTGGCTTGAGGAGGGGATAGGTGAGAGGAAGGACAGGTTAGGGAGGTGGAGATGAGCTGGGCTGGTTTTGGGATGCGGTTGGGGGAGGGGAAGCTTCCTCTACATCGGGGAAACCAAACGGAGGCTTGGGGACCGCTTTGCAGAACACCTGCGCTCAGTTCGCAACAAACAACTGCACCTCCCAATCGCGAACCATTTCAACTCCCCCTCCCATTCCTCAGACGACATGTCCATCCTGGGCCTCCTGCAATGCCACAGTGATGCCACCCGAAGGCTGCAGGAACAGCAAATCATATTCAGCCTGGGAACCCTGCAGCCCAATGGCATCAATGTGGATTTCACAAGCTTCAAAATCTCCCCTCCCCCAACTGCATCCCAAAACCAGCCCAGCTCATCCCCGCCTCCCTAACCTGTCCTTCCTCTCACCTATCCCCTCCTCCCACCTCAAGCCCCACCCCCATCTCCTATCTCCTATCTCCTATCTACTAACCTCATCACGCCCCCTTGACTTGTCCATCCTCCCTGTACTGACCTATCTCCTCCCTACACCCCCACCTACACTCACCTTTACTGGCTCCATCCCCGCCTCTTCGACTTGTCTGCCTCCTCTCCACCATCAATCTTCTATCCGCCTCCCCCTCTCTCCCTATTTATTTCAGAACCCTCTTCCCCTCCCCCATTTCTGATGAAGGGTCTAGGCCCGAAACGTCAAGCTTTCCTGCTCTTATGATGCTGCTTGGCCTGCTGTGTTCATCCAGCTCCACACCTTGTTATCTCGGATTCTCCAGCATCTGCAGTACCTATTATCTCTTATGACTGCATGACCCTTGAGAGACAGAGACTAGAGGGAAAAGGCTAGGGGAATACAGGAGGTCTAGAAGAAATACCAGAAGGTGACCTTGAAAGACACTATACATACTTCCACCAGGCAAACTATCCCGGTCATAGATACAGACTTTGTATCCGTATTCATTTTCCAGAACAGATTGCAGAGTGGTGAGGACAAATTCCTCCTCTTTGGAATTCCTTGCGTACGACATGTAGACATCAAACTCCTTCCCATCTGTAAAAATTAGAGGGAAAAGGAAGCAGAGAGAAAAGCTTTAATGTGAATGCCTTGTGACAGCTGCATTTCCACATCTTGGTCTTGGTCTTGGTCAGACAGACAGACAGACAGACAGACAGACAGACAGACAGACAGACAG
>JAHRHZ010000017.1:36080786-36117442 GCA_024137785.1 Ginglymostoma cirratum | reverse complement strand
CAGACAGACAGACAGACAGACAGACAGACAGACAGACAGACAGACAGACAGACAGACAGACAGACAGACAGACAGTATACACAGTGGACTGGTTAGGTTACTGAATCTAGTGATCCACAGTTACTGAGCATTAATCCAGTGGAGAACTGATAACAAGAACCCTCTGATGTTTTAATGCTGTAAAATGATTAACCTAGGGACTACAGCAGCCTGTATAGTCCTGAAGAAGTCATACCAGACTCGAAATGTTAACTCTTGTTACTCTAGCACTTTGCGACTTCGTTTCAGATTTCGAGCATCCACAGTATTTTGCCTTTATTATTGTACAGAGGTTAGACAGTAGGTGAGTAGGGGGCACCAGGACAGACATCAACAGCCCTGTACTCGGAAGAGGAAAGAACGAGTTAGGATCTTGCTCTCTCGACATGCTAGTTACAGTGCCCACACTTGGGGACAGGCTCTGGGTCACTATGGTCCTCAGTGTGTCCGCAATGAAGCCATCACTTCATTGGAGAATGTTGGATACCAGGGACTCCAATTTCCTGGATCCACTCAATGGGAATTCTGAACTTGACACATAGATACATCATGTCACAGGTACAGCTCAACAATCATCCTACTGCGGGCTTCCCTCACCTCCCACTGTCTCATTGGCGCCAAAGTACAGTCGGTAAAGCAATATGATCTCGATCCACCAAAAGTGGTAGACAACGACTGAAGTGACCAGTATCAACAGCGTAACTCCAAAGGCACATCCAAGTTCAATTGCATAATTAGGAGCTGGTAACAAATGATAAAAGGTTATTAGAAGGCAAACAAAAGTACAAAAATAACACCTTTAATACCCCCAGAACATCCAGAAGATCTTAATGTAATTCAACTAAATCTAATGTGGAAAACAGTAAAAAGATAGGGCGACATGATGGCTCAGTGGTTAGCACCTCTGCCTTACAGCACAGGGGCCAGGTTCAATTCCGCCCTCTGGAAACTGTTCGTGGGGAGTCTGCACATTCTCCCTATGTCTGGGTGCTCTAGTTTCCTCCCACAGTCAAAAAATGTGCAGGTTGGATGGATTGGCCGTGGGAAATGCAGGGATAGGGTAGGAGATGGGTCTGGGCAGGACGCTCTTCAGAAGGTTGGTATGGACTCGATGGGCCAAATAGGCTGTTTCCCCACTGTACAGAATCTATAATTACAAACTTTTATTCATTCACCATATGGGCACTGCAGGCTAGGTGAGAATTTATTGCCTGTCCCTAATTATCTAGAGGATACTTTCAGGGTCAATCACATTGTGGTGGGTCTGGGGTCACACATAGGCCAGGCCAGGTAAAGACAGTAATTTCCTTCTGCCTTTTTAATAGCCCTTCGAATAAACTTAAAATTGGTACTTTGCACATTAGAGCTCATTGTCTAGGACCAGTAACACTGTGTCATCTGTCAGCAATCCTCCTAAACTCTAGCCTCCATCTCACCACTCCCCCAGCCTCCACTCAGACCTCTCAAAACTCCTCATTGTTTTCAGAGATTGACTTTTTGTCAGCTTGAAATGTTAACTTTATTTCTGTCTCCATGGATGCTGCCAGACCTGTTAAGTGCTTTCCACTCCCATTTCAGATTTCCAAAATCCATTGTATTTGCTTTTCCACTGAGTAGTTCACACTCCCTTGACTCTCATTCCAATGCCCTTTCTCCCTATCTTCGTTTCTTCAGTGAAGTTAGTGATCCTGTGGAATCACCAACATGGCAGACTCCAATTGTTCAGGAAATTTAATATTCTGATGGGTAATTCTCCAGGCCTGGAACGTCAAAGTATCAGAGAATTCAGAGGGCTCTGTGGCATTAAGTGAAAGAAGTTACTTAGGAGAAGTTCAACAATTAAAAACCTGAGTCTATATCCCAAGTAACTATTCAACGGATCCCCCCAACAACTTTACAAGACCCAAATCCAGTCTTGACAGGACCCCTCTCTCCCCCCAGACCTGACAAAACTTCCCTCAATGCTCAGGCCCTCAGCGTCACATTCCCCCCACTGCCCCATTCAACACCTCAACCTACTCCTGCATCCAACAACACCTTCTCACCCCAGGAGCCCAACAGTCCCCTTTGATCACAAGATATTCCAAAGCCAAAAAAGGATGTGTGAAGTGCAGTCAACAGTCTAAAACGCCATGACCAATATGCACTCAGCAAGATAGTAAATGAACAAATAACTACTTTTCATGATATTAGGGTCAGGGTGCCATGGACAATTCTTCATTTTCTTGGAAGGAGAGTTATTGGACCTTTTACCTCTACCTGAGGGGGGCAGACAGGGTATTGGTGCAGCTTCTGCCTGAAAGATGGCAGTGCAACACTCCATCACTACTGACCTATGGGCAACATGGTAGCTCAGTAGTTGGCATGGTTACCCCACAGCATCAGGGACCCCAACCTTGGGTGACTGTGCAGACTCCATACAGATAGATATTCTCCTAGTGTCTGGGTGGGGTTCCTCCCACAGTCCAAAGATATGCAGTTTAGATGGATTGGCCATGTTAAATTGCCCCTTCCAGTCTAGGGATGTGTAGCCATGGTAGATGCAGGGTTACGGGGATAGGATAGGGCTTGGATCTGGGCAAGACGCTCTTCAGAGGGTTGGTGCAGGGTCAGTGGGCCAAATGGCCTCTTTCCACACTGTAGGAATTCTATCATTATAACTATATGCTCATGTCCTTGAAATGGAACTTGAATGCGTGATCTTGTTTTAGTGGAAAGAGCTTTAGAAGACTACACTAGAAATATTGCAGGCACTGAATCAGATTAAAGCAAGTAGAGAGCTAAGGTCCCCCAGCATGTTTTTAATAAAGTCTGGATACCTTTCCAGGCTAAAGTCACTTGTACACTGGTCAGGCCTTTGCTGTTTTGTCCAAAGCAAGTGTAGTTCCTTCGGAGGTCACTAGATGTCACGATTTTGATGCTTATTGTGTTTGTAATGACTTTGTCCTTGAGCTTCAACAACTCTTCACTGCAACGAGAGATGAGAGTTAAGTATCCTGGTACTTACCAAGTCTGGGCTTCAGACCTGCTTCCTTTTCCTCTGTATGAAATAAAATATAAGCAACAGAGGAATGTTGGGTTTTGAACAAGTGGCATGTGTGTTTTGATCCATGTGCAAGAGGAGGTTTAATCATCAACTTGTCAGTGTTACTGAAGCCACAATTATGAACCAGTATGTGTCAAAGAACAAACTTTCTGTTGATGTGGCCTTGCTGAAGCTTTCCTACAAAATCAAAACCGAAAGAGCTGCAGATGCTGTAACTCAGGAACAAAAACAATTGAACTCACAATTCTACTCAACTTTATTGGACACAAAAAACCATAAGTGTAGTAACTTACTGGTGCCCACCACCCAAAACGGGCTTCCTCCACCTCCCAAAACCCCAACCCTACCCAGGACCTTCCCCACGATGTGCCCACCGCCATTGGCCATGTGGCCACTGTCAGAGCACCCACGGATGATGTCATATCCTCCGCCGCTGGATACACCACTTCCAGGACAGTGAATGCCACCGCCTCCATTTCCGAGTCCAACACCTTAGACACGGAGGACGCACCTACCGTCACCATTGCTACCGCCTCCTACCCTGCTCCGCCCACCGCCGACGCAACTCTGCCCACCGCATCCATAGCCAGCAGCTCCAGAGGAGACAGCAGCACCCAGCCCTGCCGGGTCTTCACCATCCCCCCCAGACCTCCCCCTTACTGAGGACAAATGGTCAGTCCTCAGTAAAGGGCTCACCTTTGTCCCCCTCCACCCACACATCAACGAATACCGCTCACATTTGGACATTGAGCAGTTTTTCCGCCGCCTCCTCCTCGTGCTTACTTCTTTAACCGTGAGCCGAACCCTCCCTCTACTGACCCTTTCTACCACCTCCAATGCACCCCCTCCTCCTGGACACCACCCCAAGGCCTCCGACCCTCCCTTGACCTCTTCATCTCCAACTGCCGTCGTGACATCAATCGTCTCAACCTCTCCATCCCACTCACCCACTCCAACCTCCCCCACAGAACGTGCAGCCCTCCGCTCCAATCCCAACCTCACCATAAAACCTGCAGACAAGGGAGGTGCAGTTGTAGTATGGTGCACTGACTTCTACATCGCCAAGGCCAGACACCAACTCACACCAACTCTCCGACACCTCCTCCTACCGCCCCCTTGATCATGACCCCACCCCTGAACACCAAACCATCAATCTCCCAAACCATCCACAACCTCATCACTTCAGGTGACCTCCCACCCACAGCCTCCAACCTCATCGTTCCCCAACCCCGCACTGCCCGCTTCTATCTCCTTCCCAAAATCCACAAACCTGACTGCTCTGGTTGACCCATTGTCTCCACCTGCTCCCGCCCCACGAAACTTATCTCCACCTATCTGAACTCCATTTTCTCCCCCTTGGTCCAGGAACTCCCTACCTACATCTGTGACACCACCCACGCCCTCCACCTCCTCCAGAACTTACAATTCCCCGGTCCCCAACACCTCATCTTTACCATGCATGTCCAGTCCCTATACGCCTGCATTCCCCGTACAGAGGGCGTAAACCCCCTCCGCTTCTTCCTGTCCTGCAGGCCCGACCAGTCCCCCTCCAATGACACCCTCATCCGCTTAGCTGAACTTGTCCTCACCCTCAACAACTTCTCTTTCAATTCCTCCCACTTCCTACAGACAAAGTGGGTGGCCATGGGTACCGACATGGGCCTAAACTATGGCTGCCTCTTTGTAGGATACATGGAACAATCCCTCTTCCGTACCTACACTGGCCCTAAACACCACCTCTTCCTCCGTTACATTGATGACTGCATCTGCACCACCTCATGCTCCCACGAGGAGCTCGAACAGTTCATCCACTTCACCAACACCTTCCACCCCAACCTTAAGTTCACCTGGACCATCTCTAATACCTCTCTCCCTTCCTGGACCTCTCTGTCTTCATCTGCGGCAACCACCTAGAAACCGATATCCATTTCAAGCCAACCGACTCCCAAAGTTACCTAGAATACACCTCCTCCCACCCACCTTCCAGCAAAAATACCATCCCCTATTCCCAATTCCTTCGCCTCTGCTGCATCTGTTCCCAGGATGAGGCATTCCACTCCCGTACATCTCAGATGTCGTCGTTTTTCAAGGACCACAACATCCCCCCCTCAGTGGTCGAGCATGCCCTCGACCGTGTCTCCCGCATTTCTCGCAACTCATCCCGCACACCCTTTCCCCACAACAAAAACCAAAACAGAATCCCCCTCGTCCCCACTAACCTCTGGATGCAACGCATCATCCTCCAACACTTCCGCCATTTGCAATCCGACCCCAACACCAAAGACATTTTTCCCTCCCCACCCTTATCTGCCTTCCAGAGAGACCACTCTATCCGTTACTCCCTCGTCCTCTCCACACTCCCCTCCAGCCCCACCACACACCCGGCACTTTTCCCTGCAACCGCAGGAAGTGCTACACCTGCCCCTACACCTCCGCCCTCACCCACATCCGAGGCCCCAAGAAGACTTTCCACGTCAAGCAGATGTTCATCTGCACATCTGCCAATGTGGTATACTGCATCCGTTGTTCCCATTGTGGCCTCTTCTACATCGGGGAAACCAAGCGGAGGCTTGGGGACCGCTTTGCAGAACACCTACGCTTGGTTCGCACTAAACAACTGCACCTCCCAGTCGTGAACCATTTCAATTACCCCTCCCATTCCTCAAATGACATATCCATCCTGGGCCTCCTTCAGTGCCACAACGATGCTACCCGAAGGTTGCAGGAACAGCAACTCATATTCCGCTTGGGAACCCTGCAGCCCAATGGTATCAATGTGGACTTCACAAGCTTCAAAATCTCCCCTCCCCCTACCGCATCCCAAAACCAGCCCAGCTCATACCCCGCCTCCCGAACCTGTCCTTCCTCCCACCTATCCCTCCTCCCACCTCAAGCCACACCCCCATCTCCTACCTACTAACCTCATCCCGCCCCCTTGACATGTCCATCCTCCCTGGACTGACCTATCTCCTCCCTACCTCCCCACCTACACTCACCTTTACTGGCTCCATCCCCGCCT
Organism: Ginglymostoma cirratum; assembly: GCA_024137785.1. NCBI lineage: Eukaryota > Metazoa > Chordata > Chondrichthyes > Orectolobiformes > Ginglymostomatidae > Ginglymostoma > Ginglymostoma cirratum. The sequence continues at coordinate 36,111,338 of JAHRHZ010000017.1, read as the reverse complement.
TTTGACTGGTCTGTCTCCTCTCCAGCTATCCTCTCCTCTGTCCATCTTCTATCCGCCTCCCCCTCTCTCCCTATTTATTTCAGAACCCCCTTCCCCTCCCCCATTTCTGAAGAAGGGTCTAGGCCCGAAATGTCAGCTTTCCTGCTCCTCTGATGCTGCTTGGCCTGCTGTGTTCATCCAGCTCTACACCTTGTTATCACAAAAACAAAGTTGCTGGAGAAACTCAGCAGCCCCTTCCTCAGGGTCACTGGACCCGAAACGTTAACTGTTTTTTCCTTCACAGATGCTGCCAGACCTGCTGAGCTTCTCCAGCAACTTTGTTTTTCTTTCCTATAACTTTGCGTCTGTTGACACAGCAATTTGTCACAGTCTGACCACTAGGAGGAGGTGTGGAGCAAGTTGCTGAAATTTCCCTAACAACCCACATCCCACGTTGCACAAGAATTTGCATTGATCGATTTGATCACTGGCAATCTTATTTTTATTCAAAAATGTTGCGCTGAAAATGGTATTGCCTTTTTCAATTTGAACTAAATTTGATCTTTCTATTTCCTATTTTTCAGTGCAGCAGGAAAGTGTCAATAATTCTTTAGTTTCCGGGAACGTAGTTTCAGAGGAGGGGTGTTATACATAAATAAATGAACTGGATGGAATCTTTCCTTGGAAGAATCTTGAAGACGAAATGATTAAGACAATTTCTCCCTTCCCACAATGGTATTACTGCCATGTGCCCATTATAAAACCATACGAAATAGGAATAGGAGTAGGCCATTCAGCCCCTTGAGTCCGCTCTTCAATAGGATCATGGCTGATCTGACAATCTTCACATCTGCTTTCCTGCCCTTTCCCTGTGACCTTTGATTCCTCTACTGATTAAGAATCTATCATAGCCTTAAATATACACAAGGATTCCACCCCCACAGTTTGCTGTGGCAAGGAGTTCCACAGACTCACCTCTGACAGAAGAAACTCCTCCTTGTCTCAGTCTTAAATTGCCCTTTAATACTGAGGCTGTGTCCTCTGGTTATAGACTTTCCAGGAGGAGAATCAGAAGTAACTGTTGCCTCAAAAGTCACGTGCTTGTATTCAGCTAGGAGATTGTAACCTGAACAGCTCAGAGCTTGCTGCTTTTTAGCCTTACCATCACATACAGCCTATTGATGAATGTTGTTCGAAGGGCGCCTGGCTAACAGCCCTGAACTTGTGTGAAGACTGAAGAATACATTCTAGAGCATAACTTCAAACAATGTAAATCAATGATAACACAGCATTGAGCTGGAGGAACACAGCAGCCCAGGCAGCATCAGAGGAGCAGGAAAGTTGATATTTCGGGTTGGGACCCTTCTTCAGAAGTTCTGAAGATTTCCTGCTCCTTTGATGCTGCCTGGTCTGCTGTGTTCCTCCAGCTCCACACTGTGTTATCTCTGACTCCAGCATCGGCAGTTCTTACAATCTCAATGTAAGAGAATGAGCAAGTTTTCAGAAAGGAATTTTTCCACTCTTACCAAACACACATGCAAATTTCTGAAAACTCACTTTTCCCAGTATATCAAACCCAGGCTGTTGCCTCTCTTATTGGCATGGCCCACTTAGGCAAACTGACTTTTTGAATCAGGTAAAAATTGAAGCAATTGGTTTTGGTTGCAACATGGATTTTAGAATTTCCCAACCTCTGGCACGAGCTTGGCCAATTCCACCCAGGGTGTATCACAGTAACAGCCAGAAGCTATATTTTTAATAAGTAGAAACCCATCTTTAGGTGGTTCAAAAGTACCTCTGAAGTATTTTTATTGCTGGAGTTAGGTCCTCTGCATGTTGTCCATTGACAGTCCACCAGAGATTTGTGGATGAATTGTGGATACAATGGAAGTACATCCTACAGGTTAAATTTACTTCCTGACCTAGAGAGAAATTGAAAATAACATTTAATAAGTGCAATGTCACAATCTGATAAACATATCAATCTCTCCCTCAAACAAAGGTAACTTTACTTTCACAAAATTATTCTGTGATCTCTATTTGCAAAAGTAGGTCATTTTTGCGGCCAAAATGTGACATTTGAGTATGTCATAATTTCAGTAAAATTTCTTGTAGCACTTTTCATCAAAAGGTAAAAGAAAGTGTTATTGAAAGTTCTGTATGGGCCACACATCTTCCATCCACAAAGGTGAACTTTCTTTTGACACAGTCTAGCTTATGCTTTCCTGCCCACAGTACAACATGGTAATTTACAACATCAAGAGGCACTAAGTATTTACAGACTGACTACTGGGAGGACATGTGAAACATGTTGCTGAAATCTTTCTTACAAATTGCTTGCCATCTTGTACAAGATCTTGCATTGATCAACTTGATCACTGACAATTTCCAGGTGCATTATTTAAATTCCCTCTTGCTGCCAAATTTTGCAAAAACCAAACACAAAAAGGCAGAAGACCTCACTCACCGTGTTCCACTTTAATCTGTTGATCAATCTTCGGCAAAATTAAAACCGGTGCCTTCAGTTCCTGTTGGCTAGCTGTGGTCAAACAAAAATCTCAAATTAAGACAAGAATCATCAGCCTGATAATTAGTCCAAGGCTCTGGGATCCAGATAGAAATTGTGCAGAAGGTCAAAAGGAAGATTTACCACAAATCGAGATGGTGACGGTTCTGGTCAGACTGTAAGGCCGTTCTCTTTGTGTCATTGTTGTGATACAAGTGTATTCTCCTTTGTGGTATTCTCTTACAATTAAGAATACCAGTTTACCCTCAATCTCTGTCACCATGTCCACCACTTTCTCAACTCTACAACACCCCTAAGTGGAAAAGAAAAAAAAAAGACCAAAACAAATAACATTGGGTCGTTTCTCATTTATACGCATTTAAAACACAAAATTGATACTGTCTAATCACATACTAGTCACAAAAATGTAGCCATGTTGGATCACCTAAATTCATTATTCTTGAAAGGGACCTTGACAATCTAGAGAGACAAAAGCAGCAGGGATAAAGAAGCACCATCACCTCCAAGTCATCACCTCCATCCTGAATTATAATCATAATTCTTCACACTTTCACTGTAACTGAGTGATAATCCTGGAACTCCATTGCCAACTGCACTGCAGTGGTTCAAGAAGGTGACTCAAGACCACCTTCTCAAGGGCAAATAGAGATGCCATTAAAAAAGAAGGCCTCACCACCAACTCTCACACATACCAAATTAGTTTTTAAAAAAATATCGTGAGCAACATTGTTTAAAGTAAAGAAAAAGTACACAACATCAAACAAGCTGTATGAGATCATTGAGGGCAGGAATGAAAACTGGTTTCAGGAAACTGCATGCAAGGATAAGCACATTAAAAGAAATGTAACGCATATGATTGAATCAGTCTCAGACAACGACCAAGAGGAGGAACAGAGTCAGTGTCTCAGGAACAGAGTTCATAGACAGCACTGAAGACATTGGGCTTTAGTCTTTCCAGAACTTAGCAGCAGGGAATTTCTGCTCCTTGAGGAATTGTAGATTCATGAAACAATTACAGGTAGCAGAGTTGGCTGTGTGAGGCAGAATAGGGTACCGGCAGCATACCTATGCAACCAACAATGACTGAAGTGACCATTTACATGTTGAATGCAGAAGACAGCAACCAAGTTTATACCGGTACAGGAGTCTTCCTAAAGTTTAGAAGACTTCAGCCTCAAGGAGACATTCCAGCTGAACATTGCATAAAATGCTTAAATGAGCAGTAAATGTAAACTTGAAACAATTTTCTATAAGTAAATGTAACTCCTTTTAAAGGAAGAATGTAACAGTCAGACACAAGGATTGGTGAAACAATAATGTGGATTCTATGTTTGAAGCCGACATGCAGATAATATTCACTAGATCATGTTACGTACCAGACCAAACCCCTTCAAATATATAAAGGGGATAGCTTAGACCTTATTTTTAAAACGTATTTAAAAGCAAGTGTAAGGTGCTGTGTTCCCAGTATAATTTGGTTGGACATACTTTATTCTTACCTCTGGTTAAAATGTAAACAAAAGAAGGAAGGAGTGGTCTAACTTGAACTTTACTGGAAAACTTAACAGAATAATAGATTACTTAACTACTAAACAGCAATTTTACAATCTAGTAAAATATAATATAAACACACCCTTGGAAAAGGCAAATTCAGTAAAACAGATTGTTTCACATGTGATTCTGGCAGAGAGAACCCAAGCTTTTAGCTGTCGCAACTTCAAAACTCAACAACTACTGAAAGCTAAACCAAAACCCTGATTCTGTGATAGCCTGACTCCACCCATTCATGCTGCTTCTAATGTTCCAAAAATAAAAACACAAGGATTCACAAGCTGTTGACTTTATTGGCTTAGGACTGACCCCTCATTACCCTAGTCTCAACCTCTCTTCTTGGAAAAATAAAATACACCTCTTAAAGCCATTGTATTGTTAATCATTACATGTGATCTCTACCATAGCTACTTCGGATAGTCTGGTAAATCACAGAACTAAAACATTACATTTTGTTGAGTTGTGCAGTTTTTGTATAAGCTACTAGTTCTGAAGGGGCTAATACGCTGGTTACATCAGCTTATTCTGCTGATGTTGCACAGTCTCTGGGTGGAGACAGGAAGTTCTACATTAGCTCTCGGAAGAGAATCTGTACTGGCTCCCTTAGGTCCTGGCAATATGCCTGACCTAATGTAATTGTACATATTGCTATCATGCAAAAAAAAACCTTCTTATTATCTAAAAACAGTGTCTCTTCTATAAAAACTCTACATGGCGAATCCTCTAGCACTGGTCACTATATAGGCCTAAGACAGAGCAAATATAAAAGACGATAGATGCCAGTAAAACGCTTCAGACAACTGTTACCCAGTACAACATACTGTAGATGTAGCACGGATTATATACTACCAGGAGTGGTTGCTGGGGAAAATATTATTGGAGTTATCAACTGTGTCTAAAACTCACTCCCTTAAAAGGTACATAAAAAATACCCTTTCAATTCTGACTGAAGGTTTACTCTTCAAGAATCAAGCTATTTACACCTCAACAAAAGAAAATAACCCTACTTCTGAATGTACTTTAGACAGGTAGCAATACAACAGTTTACAAGCCCCTGAAATATATCGGTTATTTGTTTATCTATCCAGGTTTAGTTATAGTGATATTTGCTGGATGCTGTTGTGTTTTCAGAATGTTGGCTAAGGTCACTTTTTTTTGTTTTACACCTTGGATTATATTCCAGTTGCAATTCTGTTACTGTGCTTCTTATTATGCATCTGTTTCATCGTACTTTCATGCCATTTGGTGTTCAGATGTGAAACAATCATGGATCTGGGCATATGCTGAAGATTTCAGTTGAATTTCAGCTGCCATCAGTTGGATAATGTATTCAAACATTTGTCCAATATGCAGATTGGGTAATTCATGATCTGCACGCAGTTATGGGCTTCTTTCACCTTGGCTGTTTTTCCAAGTAATGCATATTGCACTCCTGGGACCATTGATGAGTGATGACTGGGGAGGTTTGTCCATACTTGACTGCCAAAAAGCAGATCTGCATTAGTTTAACAGATCGACGAAGAGACCAAGTTTGGAATACTCTGTTCTAAATTATGTCAAATAGTATTTTGGCCAATGATCGGCTTTACAGAGTTAGATGATCATTTTTCTGTGTAAGTGCAAGGTTTCCATTGATGGTGGCCAGAGATAACTCCTTGCAGGTTGGTACATCTGTGATCACTGGATCACAGATCCATGCTGTCTACAACACAAGGTAACCAGGGTGAGTTGCTTGGTGATCAGGGAGTTGTGATAGTGGCAGGAATGGAATCACTAAGCCATTGTAAAGGAAAAACTGACAGAGATTGGTTCAATCAATTTCCACTTCTGTAGGTACATGCATACATGTGATGAAGGTACATACTGTACAAATGGTTATTTTGCCTTCTGCTGCTAAGCCCTATGTTGCAATGCTGCTTTCGCATAGTAACTCAGAACTGCCACACTTTTCCACAACCATTTGAGATGCAAATAGACCATTCTCAACCAACTTCAGTCAAACAGTCCTTTTCCTCCCACTTCATCAGTCTCTCTTCATAAAATTGTTTAAAAAAAATATTTAGATTGAGCACAAAATAAACCAGAACACTATTTTTAAAATATCCCAATTATTCATGTCCAGGGCTTGCTTATGAAAGTGTCCTGGAAATCAATCCTGAATTCTTCATCAATTCATGATCAACCTGAAGGAGTTGGCAACCAGATCCAGCACAGACCCCAAACTCAAGGCCCCTTGGGTCCTTCAGTAGATAAATAGATTTGTTTATTAAAAAATATGCTTTGAGGACTGATTGACAAGTGCAGGACAACTGCTTAAATGATCATAGCTATTTTCCCTGAGTGCTTCCTATGTTAGAGGGAGAGTAGCCACCAGAACTGACCAATGGCAAAATTCATAGAGGTCTAGTGGAGGAGTGAGTAGTGCCCTGCCTCTGAACCAGGCTCTCCATGTTCGAGTCCCACTCCAGGACTTGGTGGACAAGGAATGTGCATTCATAATACAGTCAAACTACGAATCTTTCCAACACGCACCAAAGGCAGACAATAAGTTTGGGAGAGATTCCTGGTCAGGCACATGGTGGAATAAAGATTGGATCTTCTACCTTCACCGTCCGTAGCTCTCGACTCTAATGTGCATCACATAAAAGTAGAAGTAACCACAATAACCTGGAATCCCGGTGTGAACTGCAATACGCCATAAATGTTCCATACCTGACACTGGTCCTCTGTGTGGTGTTCCGAAGGGGCCTCATTTGCATACCAGGCAACTGTTGAGTTGACTGAAGACTTGGAGAACTCAGTAGTGTCTGGACAGCTCAAGTATTTGGTTTCTCCAAGAGCCAACTGAACAGGGAAAATCATTTCCTTACTGCTGTTGCAATCATTGTGTCCTTTCTGAATGACCTGAAGGGGTACAGCCACCTTCAGACAATAGGTGGTGTTCCTAGGATGCAATTAACAAGAGAGAAGATTCTAATCAATGCAGCCCTGCTTTTGAGACCAAATGTACTTTGTGCTCCTTTCTGCTGTAAAAAAGGAGCTTTATTTTCCAATATGGTTAAATCCTCCTTACCCATACTATTTACATTTTATCACTGCACATGCCCTGTGCTTACAGCATTTACTGGCTTTCTTTAAGCTAGGGCCCCCCAGACATTTTCCCAATGTCAGCCTATTTTATACTTTAAAATTGCCATGACCCAGTCCGAGATGTGAGTAGTTAAATGTGTGACAGTGAGGGGTTGCGGCTAGTAAAGCAGGTGGGGAATGTGTGAAAAGAGCATGGAAGGGACTGTTTAATCTACAGAGCTCTTAAGTAAAATATACCTACTTTCTGACTGGGCTTTTCAGGACAGGATTCAGGTCTCGAGGCTTGATCAATTAGGCCATGCCCATTATTTCAAAGAGCAGCTTCAAGGTTTAAAAAGGGACCATGCATCTCCAAATTACGTTAGAACTTACAGCCTCACAATTGTGGCTGCTAACAACACCAGTTTCGGGGGTGGGGGGGGGTGGTGCAGTGGTGGGTGTGGATGGGTTGTATCCTATAGTTTGAGAAGTCCTGATTGAAGATTTCCCCACTGTTTGATCATATGGTTTGTTCAATTATTGATACAGAGGCCTAACATCTTGGTAACTGTTAATGTAGGCTTCTTGCTACACTCTACCTGATAGTAAACTATGGAGCAGGGTGCTACCAGCTGAACAGGTCTGACCTGAAACTCTAACGCAGATTTCCTTCACTGTTGCTGCCAGACCTGCTGAGCCTTTCCAGGAATTTCCATTTTTGGGTCTAACTTCTTCCTGGTACTTCACAACAAGATCACGAAGGTCACAGTGACATCGTTGATTATCTCAATAGCTTACATTCATCATGTTCAACCCCTCTCAATACACCCACCATTTACACATATATCAGCTGGTAACGTTCCTGCACTCAGAGGATCCAAGGGGGTGAGGGGGCATTGTGTGTGTCTGTGTGTGCGCGCACATGCATGTGTGTATCTATCTCCCCACTTTCAATACCAGGTTAACAGACAGCACAGAAAAAACAATAAAAACAGATGGTAAATTCCAACTGGTTGCCATCAGTGGGAAAGTTGCTAGCCCTAGGCCTCATGAGGACAGTTCCACCTCCTGGCCTATTGGAGCCAACAATACAAATGAAGCCTGTCATTTTGTCAGAGAGACCACAGAACTGCACAAGAAATGAACAAAGCAACACAAGACCAAAAAGTATTCTAACTCCTCTTCAACAATTCTCTAAAATTCTGACCTACTTTCCTTTCCAAGCCCTTAAATCACAAGGCAGGAATCAATAAAGAGAAACAGTTCGCTTGGTCAAGAGACCCAGTAAGAGGAAGCTGCTTCGATGTAATTGGTAGAAGAGGAAGTGAGAAACGTTTGCTTTTACGAAACAAGATAAGGAGTTACGATTAGCAGTAACATGCTGGAAGTGAATGAAGAGTGACTTTTGAATAATCATTAATTAGGTCAATGTCCAAAAGGTTAACAAAATGCAGTGGAAGTGGAATAAACAGATTTCTCTTTCCAAAGAAACAAGGCAGCAGTGTCCTGATGGATTGACTGGCCTCCTTCCGTGTTGTATGGTTCCGTGATATCACAGCCATCAGCACCAATGCAAAACTGTGCAAAAATCTTGATAAGTGGCAAAAACCTTTAAATCAAACATTTTCAAGCAAAATACCTCAACATGCAGGTGTAGTTCCCAGAATCATTAGCAAACACTGGCCAAAACCACAGCACTTCCAGCTTCTGTGTGATTCGATTCCCTGCTTGGTCAAGGTCTATCAGCTCTTCCAGCTCTCCATTTTGTCTGGTTTTATACCACACTAGTGTTAGTCCCAAGTCATTGGCCATGCTGTAGCTTAACTTGGAGTGGGTCAGGAAGAGGGGGCAGCTAACCCTCGCTGGCTCCTCACTGTAGGCCTTCACTTCGGTGACATTATCCACATCCCAGTCCATGCATTGTCCTGAACCAAAAAAAAACAAACGGATAAAAAAGGAGGGATAGTCTTACAAGAGAAGACAGTTGCTTTCAACAACCAGCATCGATATGATACGTAAAATATTCCAAGACATGGAATAGACACAAAGGAAATGCTAGGAGAGATGACCAAAAGCTTAACCAAAATGTTGGTTTTAAGGAGGAGATACACATGGTTCGTTAAATGGAAAATTCAGGGATGGGTGTGTGAAGGTGGGGATAATAGTGCTGGAGGAGCATACGTATATAGGAATGGGTTAAGGTCAAGGTCGAGAGAGAGAGAGAGAGAGAGAGACAAACAGAGACAGAGACAGAGAGAATCTTCACATTTTGAGCCCAATGACTCTTCCTTAGCATGGAAGAGGGCTCAAAACCCAACATTCTAAAGCTGTTGAGAAGTGAAGGGAAGGAGGGGGAAGCAAGTAGAACAAATGGAAAAACAGAGCCCAAAACAAAAAGCAATGGGAGCGCTCATAGTAATACAGAAGTTTAAAGACCATAAAACACAGGAGAAGTAATAGCCCTTTCAGGTCATCAATTCTGCTCTGTCATTCATTAGACCATGATAATCCTCAATGCCACTTTCCAGTCTTATCCCTACAATCTTCAATTTCCTCACTGATTAAAAATATGTTTACCTCAGCCATTAATATACTTAATGACCCAATCTCTACAGCCCTCTGTGGCAAAGGAGTCTACAAATTCAATAACTTCTGAGAGAAGAAATTTCACCTCACCATTATAAGAAACAGTTTTTCCCAGAGGAAGGAGTTAATTTCAAACAGTTAAGTATTAGGCTACCTCAGTTTAGTTTGAAAGCTCCAGACGAGTCGTGTTTCATTGGAACGCTGAAGGGGCTGTTTAAAGCTAAGGTCTAAGCTCAGTTGCATGACTAATCAAAAAAAAAGACAATTGAATTCTCAAGCCCAGGAAATGAAATAGGTTTGTATTAGCTGTTGTGATCGAGAAAGGAACTCTTTCTGGTGTTAAGTACTGTAAGGTGATGGTGTTGAGATAGATGGAACTGTATTTTAACAGCGTGTTTTAAAATCTTTCATATTGTGTTGTGTATAAATTGCTTGGTTTATTCTATTTTATCTTCATTTCTTTTGCATTATAAACTTCTGTTTATTTGTTAAAAACCAATCTGCAGTTCAAGTGAAAGACCACCTTGTTAAATTAAAAACATGGTCCATCAAACTAGATTTCAGTCTGAGATCTGACTTGTCCAGAGATAACTTCTGGGATCGTACCACTGTACACAAGTTGGCTTCCATGATAATGATGACTACACTTGGGGAGATATTTCATTGGCTGTAAAGTACTTTGGGATGGATACTCAAAAGTTGTTGTGAATTCCTGGAATTGATCAGAGGAAAGTGTCATCAAGGGTTTCATGGTCTCTGGAAGACAATAAGAATGCTGAACAGGACAAAGGGTTTTGGCCCAAAACATTGACTTTCCTGCTTCTCAAATGCTGTCTGACCTGCTGTGCTTTTCTAGCCTCAGACCAACAGTGTCTGGCTTCCAACATCTACAGTCCTTACTGTCTCCAGAATGCTGAACTATGTTGGGTCACATATGGCAACTCTTGTGTGCACTCTAGCTTGATAACAATCCAATAAAACCGAAATATACAATTCTGTAATATACTTTACAAACTCAGGACATCTCAGATTTGAGGGTGACAATTTGAGCAAGTAAAAAAATTGGACAGCCGTAAGGTCATAAAATATAGGAGGAGAAATAGGCCATTCCACCCATTAGGTCTGATCTGCCATTCGATCATTCTTAACCCTATCCACCGGATTTCTCCCCATAACCTTTGATCCCCTTACTAATCAAGAATCTTTCTCTGTATTTAAATACACTCAATGACATAGTCTTCACGTTCTCCTTGGCAACAAATTCCACGGATTCACCACGTTCTGGCTGAAGAAGTTCCTCCTCATCTCAGTTGTAAAGGGTGGTCTCCTCGCTCTGAGGCTCAGCCATCAGGTCCTAGTCTGTCCTACTTGTGCAAACATCTTCTCCACATCCAGTCTGTCCAGGCCTCTCAATATTCTGTAAGTTTCAATGAGATCACCCCTCATCCTTCTAAACTTCATCAAGTACAGACCCAGAATCCTCAACTGCCACTTATATGAAACACCTTTCATCCCTGGGATCATTCTTATAAATCTCCTCTGGACCCTTCCAAGGCCAGCACTTCCTTCCCTAGATATGGGGCCAAAAATTGCTCATAATATTTCAAATGACTGGAGTCTTATGCAACCTCAGCAGTACATCCTTGCTCTTGTATTCCAACCCATTTGAAATGGATGCAAACATTGCATTTGCCTTCTTAACTGCTTACCAATCCTTAAGAGAATCCTGAACTAGGATTCCAAGTCCCTTTGTGCTTCAGATTTCCACGGTCTTTCCCCAATTAGAAAATAGTTTGTACCTCTGTTCTCCTACCAACTTGCATAACCTCACAGTTTCCCCATATTGTATTCCATCGGCCAATTCTTCGCCTGCTCGCCTGGTCTGGCCAAGTCCTTCTGCAGCCTCCCCACCTCCTGAACACGACCTGCCCCCCCTTCATTATCTTTGTGTCACCTGCAAATGCGGCAACAATGCCCTCATTTCCTTTGTCTGGTAGAAGTCAAACAAGGAGTTAAGAGGGCTAAAAGAGGCCATGAGAGGTCTTTCATTAACAGGATTAAGGAAAATTCCAAGACATTTTATACATAAATAAGCAGCAAGAGGGTAGCTAGGGAAAAGGTAGGTCCACTCAAGGACATAGGAGGGAATTCCTGTGTGGAGCTGCAGGAAGTGGGTAAGGTCCTTAACAAATACTTTGCATCCATATTCGCAAAGGAGAAGGACAGAGTGGATGGTGAGTCTCAGAGTGGTGTTGGGTGCTTTGAAAAGACAGCTATCTCCTTCAGAACTCTAAGGCATAATCCATCTGGTATGGGTGATTTATCCTCCTTCAGATGTTGTTTTCAGCTTCCTGAGCATGTTCTTCTTAGTGATGGCCACTACACTCACTCTGCCCCCTGAATCTCTCAATATTCTGGTATGCTACTGGCATCTTCTACCATGAAATCTGATACAAAGTACCTGTTCAGTTCCTCTGCCATTTCTTTGTTCCCTGCTACTCTGTCTCCAACCTCATTTTCCAGCAGTTCATGTTTGCTCTTGCCTCTCTTCAATATCTTTAAAAATCTCTTGCAATCTTTTATATTACTAGCTAGCTTACTCTCATTTCATCTTCTCCCTCTTATTGCTGTTTTAGTTATCCCCTGCCAGTTTCAGACACTTCCCAAACCTCTGGCTTCCCACTAATCTTCACCATATTGTATGTTTTTTTTTCTGTTGTGCTGACTCTGCCTTGCCTGGTCAATCATGGTTGTTAGTATGTTTCCTCTTCCTGGAGAGGAGTTTCTATTGTGCCTCCCGAATTATCCCCACAAATTCCTGCCATTGCTACTCCACACAGTCTTCCCTACGAGGCTCCCTTTCCAATCAATTCTGGCCAGCTCCTCCCTCCTGTCTTTGTAGTTGCTTTTACAAATTGTAATACCTGTACATTAAATTCCAGCTTCTCCCTGTCAAACAGCACGGTGAATTCTGTCACTTATGGTCACTGCCCCTGGTGGTTCCTTCACCTTAAGCTCCTCACCAAGTGCTTCATTCCACATCAGCAATTCCAGAATTTCCCTAGTGGCCTCTCCACAAACTGCTGTGAAAAGCCATCTTGTAGACATTCCTCAAATTCCTTCTTTTGGGATCCGCCGCCAATTGGATCCACCCAGTCCACCTGCATATTGAAGACCCTAGGATTATTGTAATAGTGCCTTTTTTTGCATGCCTTTTCTTTTTCCTGATTTATTTTCTGCCCCACATTCTGACTACTGCTAGGAAACGTGTGCACAATTCCCATAGAGTCCTTTTTCCTTTGTGGTTCCTCAACTCTACCCTAACAGACTCTATGCCTTCTGACCCTATATCACTTATTGCTATCAATTTATTTCATTTCTGTCTAAAAAAGGCACCCTTCCCCCTCTGCCCATCTGCCTGTTCTTTTGAATGGACTCATGTCCTTCAATATTTAGTTCCCAGCCCTGAGCCCTTTGTAGCTACGTCTCTGTGATGCCCACAACATCATACTCACCAATTTCAATCTGCACTACAAGTTCAGTTACTTTGTTTCATACACATCACACATTCGAGTACAATGCCTTCAGTCCTGTGTTGACTATCCTCCCCAATCTCATATTTATCCCATTATCTACCATGCCTGAAGTAAGATTCCTGACTCTTTCCATACTCTGCCCATTACTTGTTCTGGAAACTTTAATAACCGCTGCTGAACCCTCCCTCCTCCCTTAACTAGTTTGAAATCCTTGTGACTGATTTGGAACATCAGTTCATCGACCTTATTCTGAATGCCTCATGCATGAAGATACAAATTCTTTTTGGGTTTCCCTACACTCTTATGGCTCAAGGGTACAATGTGATATTTACACAACCTGTGTGATTTAATATTCCTACTTCATGTACATAAATTCTAACCTATTGCAATGTTACAGATTGTGCAGTGAACACATCATTGCCACTGGGGTTTGGTATTTATTCTTCACACAGATTCTACACTTGGCACCTGACTGTGCCTATTTTTGCTGAGAAAGACAGATCGAGGGGTGACCTGGTAGACGTCTATAAATTTGCAACGGTGTTTGATCGGTTAAGTTTATAAAGATATTCTAATATTTAAGGATGTTCAAAACTATAGTCTGTCAGATGTAAGATTGTCACAAATAAGTCTATGAGGGAATTCGGGAGAAACTGGTGTAGTGGGAATGTAGGGCTTATATTACAGAGGGTAGTTAGATGGATGTAAAGAGAACCTAAATACACACTTATTGGAGAAAGGAATAGAAGGATATGTTGATGGAGTGAAATTAAAATTGGGTGAGAGGAGGATCTTATGGAGAATAAATACCAGCATTAAGCAGATGGATCAAGTGGCCTGTCTCAGTGATGCAAGTTTTACATAATTCATGAGAACTTCCAGGTGATAATGATTGTATGTTTACAGTCTGTTATTGCAATCTACTTAGGGACTTCACACCATTAAAGCAGTTCAAAATCTTTTTATACCCTACTTTCTGTTACAATGCTAAAAGCCTTGTTGTTCTGGGTTTTGCCAGCTCTTTTCTTTGCAGTCCCTCAAAAACAAGGATGACTGATTGGCTTCTACTCCAGAGGATGGGTCCTGAGGTAACTAATGCTCCATGCTGGATCCATATACCCCTGGCACAGTTGGAGCAAGTGGTGTTTGAATAGGCAAGTGGGTGGGGTGCATAGGCTTTTGCATGCTTCTTCCACTTGGGTCAGTCAGAGATTTGAGATGGTTGGCACCTTTGCAGATGCTTTTCCTCTAATTTTGGCAATCTTAGACAAGTGATTCCCACAAATCAGTGGGGACATTGCATTTTCCAGGCATTAACCTAATCATGATGTATTTTCTCTGTTGGCTGTGTGATAGCAACTCTGAAATCTTGTTCGACAGTCACTAATGGATTAAACCACTGAATTATGTTTGTAAAGGGCTTCAGGATCTTACAGCAAACTTGCTATGATGTTACAGAGCTGCTCATCACTGGGCTTAAATAGCATAGCGTGGGCTTTGTTAAAAGGAATCTCATGGAGAAGCCTCTTGAATCTAAATAGAGAGTCAGGCAGTAGTCTGAAATCTGAATAGTCTTTTAATCATGTAACAAGATTAAAGTCTGGTATATCTATGACTACGATGTCTAAACAGTGTTACAAAGAAAAACAAGCCTAAAGACCTCAACTTTGCCTTCTTCTCAACCTGTCATGCTTCAGCTTAAACTTTTGGATACCGGCATAAACAAAAGGCTTTGATGGGAATTATATCTCTTGGACTTGAATTAGCCATAAAAGAGCCAACTTGTACCCAGGAGGCAAGACAGAGTTATGTGAATAAGAGTATTGTCTCTGAAGCAGTAGGTCCTGTGTTCAGGTCCAACACCAGAGACCTGAGCTCAACATTTGATTTGATATTGAAGTGCAGTATTGAGAGAGTCCAGCACTAATTTTAAATGCATTTATTTTAGATGAAATGTTAAATTGATGCTCCATTTGATCTCTCAGGTAGGTATAACTGATCACATGGCATTCTTTGGAGAGTATTCTCCGTGTGCTCTGGACAATAGATGTCCCTGAATCAATGTTACAGAGAAACACTACCTTACGACGATCATATTATTGTTTGCTAGTGTTAGCTGCGGGCAAATTGGCAACTAACACTTCACAGATATTTAATTGATGTAAAGGACTTAGGGATTATACGGAGGTTGTGAAAGGGATAGCACAAGCAATTAGTAATACTCCAGTGGTCTGTCAATCACTAGCCAGTTATAGAGACCAGAGATAAACAATCACCTACAGGATGATCACGCAGCACTCTAAAATGTGTTGGACTAAACTTCAACAATCTGTTTATTAATTAGTCTGGGACTGTCTTATGGAAAAAGAGAGATTGGTTTACATATCAATTTGCTGTGTACGTGTCCAATGTGCACTTCTTAATAGACTCTTATTATGGTCATTTATTTTACTGTCCCATACAGTCCATTGTTTGGGTCACAGAACCAAGCAGCACAAAAGCTGTCTATTTGACCCATGTACAGAGCAATCCACTTACTCCTCATGACAGCAACCATTATCAGTCCAGGAACTCTGGGAAATTGTGGCTCCAGAAATACTGACAAGTTAATCATTTAAACCCCTCATACACTCAAAAAACTTCAACTCCAAACTATAAAATAAATTATTTTAATATATATTCTTGCGGGGAGGCAATGGCCTAGTGGTATTATTGCTGGACCGTTAATCCAGAGACCCAGATAACATTCTGGGGACCTGGGTTCGAATCCCACCACTGTTGAATCTAATGTTGACCGTGAATCTATTGTCGATTGTCTAGAAAAACCCATCTGGTTCACTAATGCCCTTTAGGGAAGGAAACTGCTATCCTTACCTGGTCTGGCCTACATGCGATGCCAGTCCCACAGCAATGTGGTTGACTTTGAACTGTCCCCTGGGCAATTAGGGACCAGCAATAAGTGCTGCCTGGCCAGCAACATCCTCATCCTGTGGCTGAATTTAAAAATGTTTACACGTATTTGTATTGCAACAGCAAGTTCCTAAGAACAACGTGAGAATATCCAGATCACTGATTTTAGTTAATGACATCTTTTTACAGCCACAAGGCACACAAGGACTCGGTTAAAGTCTTACCTAAAGAAAGATGCCACCTCAGAGAGTGCTACACCTAATCAGCACTGGAATGGCAGCTTGGAGCGTATGCACAAGTATCTGAGTGGAATTTGAACCAAAGGCTGTCAGATGCAAAAATAAAAGCGGAGGACATGCTGATTGAAACAAACGAACACATCACATCAAACCAAGGACAGGAACAGGTAGCTTTCTTACCAAATAATGGTTCACAGAAAAGAGTCAGACTGCAACTTAAGGAAAAGCAGCAGAGTGAGTCTAATTGGATAACTCTATCAAGAGCTGGCAGATGTGTGAAGGGGCTCAACAATCTTTTTTCTTTACAATTATATCATTCCATAATAAAACAGAGGATAGATACTGTAAATACATTTCATTATTCAAGAGTTAAAAAGCTCACCAGATGCGCTGAGCCGATGAGTTACTGTTGCAACATTACAGGTCAATATGTACATGGCAAAGTTTGAAAGGGACCAAGGCATTCTAAAACAAAAGCAGAAATAAGCTTCAAAATTTTTTTAAAGAAAAATTGACAGCAAGACAAATTTCTCTATCAACGCTCAGGGAGTTTAACACAGAATGTTACAGGTGAGAGACAGATGATTGAGATGGCTCCCCATTTTTTAACCTCTCAATTAATTGAAGGCAGAACATTTTAAATAAGAAAAATAAGTGACTTAACTTTTGTAATTATCAGGAACAGGTCGCCTCATAAATTTGAAAAGAAATATGGTTACTACTCAACACCAATACATATCCCCTGAACACACAATTTACAAATTCAAATTAAACTTAAAGTCAGATATAATTCTTCAAAATTTCGAACACAACTTTCCAAATAACCGTGATATATCAAGATTCTTGTTAACTGATAACCCATTTGATAGCTGTAGTGATTGGAACAAGGGCCTGGTGGAGCCATTGACTATGAGGGGTCGTTAACCTGGGCTAATCAGGGAGCCCTGGCTGACAGGTAGAAACAGGAGTTTCAGGGAGTCTCCTCATTTAGGGACTGGCTTGGAGCTGGCTGTGCACAAGTAAATAATGGATGACCTGGTGATGGGACACCAGCCTCTGTTGAGTTATTTCAATAGTAAACAGTAGATAATGAAAAGCAAAGAGAAATTACTCCTGACTTTGATGATAAGTCAGCATTCCTTCAAAGAAGTTAACAATGTGCTGATTACATCGAATTATAAACATATGGAGGGCGACATTCAGCACAATAAGCTTTGCTGGCTCTTTGAAATAAACAATCAAGTCATCCCAGTACAGCTACAACATTGGCATCTACCTGACGATGTGGAAATTTGCCCAGGTATGTCCTATACACAAAAAAACAGGAAAATCCAACCTGGCCAATTACACCCTATTCTTGATGATCAGTAAAGTGATGGAAGGTGTCATCAACAGTGCTATCAAGCAGCACCTGCTCAGCAACACCCAGCTTGGGTTCTGCCAGGGCCACTCAGCTCTTGATCTCATTACAGCCTTGGTTCAAACATGGACAAAAAAACCTACATCCAGAGAGGAGGGGAGAGTGACAGCCCTTGACATCAAGGTAGAATTTGACAGAGTGGTATCAAGGAGACCTAGCAGGACCAGAATCACTGAGAGGCATTAGGAAAACATTGGGTGGAGTCTTTTCTATCTCAAATGGAATGGCTGTGGTCGACAGCGGTCGGTGATTTCAACTCTAGGAGTTCTTCAGTGTGGATGTTTTCTAATCGATCTGTTCAGAGATGTTATTACACAGCTCTGAAGCAGGTGGAACTTGAATCTGGGACTCCTGGCTTAGACAGATGGGCACTACCACTGTGACACAAGAATACTAATTCTCAGAGAGGTGTCCTCGGCCCAACCACATTCAGCTGCTTCAATGATCTTCCCTTCATTATGTGGTCAGAAAGAGATGTTCACTGATGATTGCAAAATGTTCCACACCATCCGTGAATGTCCAGATATAGATGATTCCAAATGTCAAAATGCAGTAGAGCCTGGAAAGTATTCAGCTTAGGCTGATAGCTAGAAAATAGTATTTGCACCATACAAAAATGAGAGGCAATAACTAACTGCAATGAGAAAATCTAACCTTCACCCTTTGACATTTAGATGTATTATCATCACTGTATCCTCCACGAATCAACATCTTGGGGGCCACCATTGACCAGAAACTGACCTGGACTAGCCACATAAATACTGTGGTGCAAGAGTAGGTCAGAATAAGAAGCTAGGAATCCTGCAAACAGTAACCCCACTCCTGACTCCCAAAATCTGTTAATCATCTTCAAGACACAAGTCACGCACTCACCTGGATGGGTGCAGTTCCAGCAACACAAGAAGATTGAGACCATCAGGAAAAAGCAGTGTTTCATTTACACCTCAGCCACTACTGTTCAACGCTCACTCTGTCCAATGATGACCATTACCTACAGGGTGAACCATCTCCGAGATGCACTGCAACAACTCACCTCCATCAACAAAATGATCAAAACCCACAAACCTCTACCACTGAGAAAGGACAAGGCCATCAGATACATGGGAACAATCACTTGCAAATTCCTCTCCAAGCCACACACCATCCACATTTGAAAATATGTCATCATTGCTTCGGGGTTGCTGAATCCAAAATCCAGGAACGCCCACCCTAATGGCAATGTGGATGCCCCTATACCCAGGATTATGGTGATTCACAATGCAGCTCACCACCTTCCAAATGGAATGCAGGAATGCACAACAAATGCTGGCCTAGCCAGTTATGTTCAAATGCCGTAAAAGATATATATTTAAAAATGTGAACACAAAGCATGATGCACCTTAATGGACAAGCTGTGACCATTCTAAGAAATAGGTAGCAAATTCCTCCCAATCATTAATGTCTACGTGGCCATGTGTCAAGCAGGACTTCAGTCTGTCTTTAAAGCATTTTCTTTGTCCTGCCCTTTAATGGTGACAATTTGTGAGTTGAGAAAATATTGGCATCTCAGGGAAATAATTTTTCACTGACCAGACACAGTTTCCAGTCTAAAGTTGGTTTGGAAGTAGTTTTGAGAGAAAGCTAGTAGAGTTGGCTTGCTTTTGCTGAAATGGTCCTCCCATTGAATCTGGAAGATGTGGCAGAGGCATTGCAGATGGAATTCCTTTAGCCCTCTCATATGGCACTGATGCACAGTGCTTGGAGACAGTAAGGACTGCAGATGCTGGAAGTCAGAGTCAAAAATATGTGGAGCTGGTAAAGCTCAGCAGGTCAGACAGCATCCGAGGAGCAGGAAAGTCAATGTTTCGGGCCAAAACCCGTCATCAGGACTGGGGAGGGGGCGGCAAGTCCAGAAGTAAAGAGAGGGAGAGGGGTGGGGCATGGGAAAGGGCAGGTGGGATGGTGATAGGTGGATGCAGAAATGGGGTTATTGTGATTGGTCAGTGGGAAGGGTGGATTGGATAGGTGAGTAGGAAGATGGACAGATTAGGTCAGTCAGACAGGTGAGGAGGAAGGGGAGGGCTGGACAGGAAATGGGTGGATGGATTTTGAAGCTGGTGAAGTCAATATTCAGGCCATTGGGCTGTAAGCTCCCAAGGCGAAAGATCAGGTGTTGTTCCTCCAGTTTACATTTGGCCTCACTCTGACAGTGGAAGAGGCCGAGGACAGACATGTCACTAAGGGAGTGAAGAGGGAATTAAAATGGTTGGCAACCGGGATGTCAGGTTGGTTAGTGCATGCAGAGTGCAGTGCTCCACTAACCAGTCCCCAAGTCTGTGTTTGGTCTCCGGACATAGAGGAGACAACATCGGGAGTAATGGATATAACAGATCAAGTTGTATGAAATGCAGGTGAATCTCTGCAGAATTTGGAAGGATTGTTTGGGGCCTTGGACGGAGGCGATGGGGAGGTTTAGGGGCAGGTGTTACACCTCTTGTGGCTGCAGGGAAAGGTACCAGGTGTAGTGGAGAAGATGGTGGGGAGCGTAGAGCTGACGAGGGAGTCGCAGAATGAATGGTCTCTGAAATGTAGGCAGGTGTGGGAAAGGAAATATCTTTTTGGTGGTGGGGTCTAATTGTAGGTGGCGGAAATGTCGGAGGATGAATTATTGGATTCGGAGGTTGATGGGGTGGTACTTGAGGACTAAGGGGACTCTATCCTTGTTGTTGTCGTCCGGTGGAGGGGGAGGGGAGGGGATTTGAGGGAAAATCTGTGGGAAATGGACGAGATGTGGTTGAGGGCACCCTCAATTACAGAGGAGGGGAAATTCCTAAAGTAGGAGGATATCTGGGATGTCCCAGAGCAGAACACCTCATCCTGTGAGCAGATGTGGCGGAGGCAGAGGCATTGAGAGTATGGGATAGCATTTTTTACAGCAGTGTGGGTGAGAGGAGGTGTAGTTGAGGTAGTTGTCAGCTAGGAGACCAGAGTCTGAATCCAAAGATTTGTCATAACATCCCTGGAGAGGGTGATCAAAAATACTTGTCATGGATACATCATCCAGGTCTCACTGTAACAACAACGACAACAACCTAGGCCACTTTGATGACTAGTGGGGTCACTGTTGTCAAATATGCATTGGCATGATTTGTGAAAGGTTGGGTTGGTGTAGATGATTGGGTGTTGGATTTCTTCATCAATGGTGGCTTTTTGAGAGATGAGGCTGTCAATGTTGGGGATGTGCTCAATGTATTCCACAGTCTCTCTTTCAACACACATGGGAGGAGGAATATTTGACAGACCAAGACTGGTTGATATATGAAGCTCTGTGCTAACCTAACCACTCTAGTCATACATGGCCTGTAACGTGTGGATGATGACAGTTTTGCAGCTTACTCTATACAAGATTTGTTTGGAAACTCTCAATCTCTTCAATTCTATGCAAGGGATTTAGTCGGTCCTTGAATGTTGTCAAAACAAATTAAAAATCTTTAAGTGTCAAGAGAACATTAATTGAACTGTCAATGCCCCAATCAGTAAGGTCCAAATCTGACTGGAGAGATATCTGACTTCTCCTTATCTGAAGCAAGTTTGATTCCATTAAAATAGAATTGCGGGTTTCACAGCGCTGCCTGAGATATACTTAAGCTGGTAAACACTTGCCAAAGTCAAGACATTACAGATATTTCCAGTTAGGTTTGAGAATACATTGTATCCTGAATTTTGTTGCTCCTCAGGTTTAATCATATATACAGCAAATATGGCTAATTAATCACCTTCATTGCTCAGACCTTTAAGTATAGGAGTTGGGACATCATGTCAGAGGTTATACAGGACATTGGTGAGGCCTCTTCTGGAGTTTGGTGTCCAATTCTGGTTGCCCTGCTATAGGAGGACATATTATTGAGCTGGAGGGAGGTCAGAAAATATTTACCAGGATGTTGCTGGGAATGGAGGGTTTGAGTTATAAAAAAGAGGTGGGACTCTTTTCATTGGAGCGTAGGATGTGGAGGGATGACCTTATAGAGATTTATAAAATCATGAGGGGTATAGGTAAGGTGAATGGCAGGTGTATTTTCCCTAGGGTAAGAGATTTCAAGAATAGGAGCCATATTTTTCAGGTGAGAGGAGAAAGATTTAAAAACCATATGAGGGTCAACCTTGTTGCGCAGAGAACTGTGCGCGGAATGAACTTCAAGAGGAAGTGGTGCATGTGGGTACACTTACAACGTTTAAAAGGCATTTAAATAAGTACATGAACAAAAAAAATCGTTTGGAGATATTGGCCAACTAGTTTGGTTTAGGTTCATGGTCATCATAAACTGGTTGGACCGAAGGGTCTGTTTCCATGCCGTACGACTCTGACCTAAGCCACTTTTGTGTGCACAGTAACAATTTTAAACAAGACGTAATTTTTCCTGAAATTAATGCCTTTCACTCTAAACCAGATCTCAGAGAGATGAAACATTGCTACAAGGGTATGCATCAACAAACAGAAATAGTCAGCCTCTTCTCCCCGCTCACTTGAATCAGTTTAATTTTCAATCTTTTCAGTTCAAACCAATGGAGATCAATGCTAAGGGATTCATACTCAATTTCCTGGACAAAGTGTTAGCATCAAGCACTTCCAGGTCAGTCACTCTGGAAACAGCTTAAGAGAAGAGCTAACAAGCACCAACATGTAATTGTTCACAATGCGAGCCAGGCAAACTGATTACGCAATTATCAAATTGCAGGTCACGAGCTGTGGAGCCATTTCCAAACAAACAATAGGTGTCACTAGAAAAAGAAGAAAGAATTACATTTATAAAGCACCTTTCACAAATTTGGAATATCCATCAGCAATTTACAGCTAATTAAGTACTTGTTTATAACATCGTAACTGTTGGAATACAGAAAATGTGGCAGCCAATTTGTATATAGCAAATCCCACAGAAAGCAATAAGATGCCATCATAGAGCCATAGAGACCTACAGCATAGAAAGAGGCCCCTGTGGCCCCCATTGCATCTGCACCAGCCAAAAACAGCTATTTTAATCCCATTTTCCAGCACTTGGCCCATAGCCTTGTATGCCTTGGCAGTAACAAGCAATGACGTCTTAGGAGGCTCCTCAAACTAACCCATATGGGAATGAACTTAAAAACCAAAAAGGAGCAATCGATTGCCGGGAGCGTAAAATAGAATCCCTAACAGTCTGAGAGAAATAGAAGAGCAGATGTGGAGGCAAGTATCAGGGAAGTGTCAAAATAATAGGGTAGTGATAGTCAGGGATTTCATCTTCCACAAAATGAACTGGAGTAGTCATAGTGTGAAAGATCTACATGGTACAGGGAGCAGAATTCTTAAAAATGTATTCAGGACAGCTTTTTAAAGCAGTACGTAGAAAGACCCGAAAAGAAAGGGAGTGATCCTAGACTTAAATTTAGATAACGAGGCCAGGCAAGTGGTTGAAAAATCATTGTGGGAACGTTTTGTAGGTAGCAGTCATAACTCTGTTAGATTCAAGGATTGTTAAGGAGAAGGACAAGTTTGGGCCTGAAATCAAAGTTCTCAACTGGGGATAGGCTGATGTTAACAAGATCAGGTATGAAATGGGCGGACTGAACCGCAAGCAGATGTTTTCAGGTAAATCTGTCTCAGAACAGTGGGATACATTCGAGGAAATAAGCAGGGTATAGGGCCAATATTTTCCAACAAAAGAAAAGGTTGGGGCCATCCAAAGGTTGGGGCCATTCAAAGGTTGGATATTGAGGGATATGGAGCATTGAATTAAGAGGAAAAGGGAGGCTTACGGCAGATGCTGAGGTTTGAAAACAGCAAAATGCCTACAGGAGTACAGAATGTGGAAGAGGGAATTTAAAAAGCAAAGTAGGACAGCTAAAAAGGGGACATGAAAGGATACTGGCAGGTAAAGTAAAGGAAAATGCTAAATTGTTTTACAGGTTCATTAAGGGTAAAAAGGAAAACAAGGGAAAGAGTAGGGCCCATTAAGGACCACAGCAGTAATTTGTACATGGAACCAGAGGATATACATAAGCTTCTAAATGAATACTTTATTTTAATGTTTGAGAGAGGGATAATGTTGGTATAGAAATCAGGAAGAAAGTCCATGATATGACTTTCAAAGTTAGCATAGACCAAGAGGAGGTTCTGTGTGGTCTGGCAGACTTAAAAGAAGTTAAATCTCCTGGGCTGGATGAAACGTATCCCAGGTTATTGGGTGAGGCAAGGGAGGAAATAGGCAAGGGCACTTGAGAAAATGCTTAATTCCTCTCTGCCCAGAGGAGAGGTGTCACAGGACAGCCAATGTGGAACTTATTCAGAAGGGAGCAAAAGGATAAACCGGGAAACTACAAGCCAGTCAGTCTAATCTCGCTGGTGGGGAAAATATTGGAAGCGGTTCTGAGAGACCGAATTAAGCTTGCATTTGGAGAAGCGGGGATTAATCAAGAACAGTCAGCATGGTTTTGTTCAGGGGAGGCCATGTGTGACCAACTTGATTGAATTGTTTCCAGTGGTGACGAGGTGTGTGGATAAAAGCAATGCTTTTGATGTCGTCTACCTGGACTTCAGCAAGGCTTTTGATAAGGTCTTGCATGGGAGAATGATAGCGAGGATAAAAGTCGATGGATTCCAAAGAAATTTGATGAATTGGATCCATAATTGACTCAGTGACAGGAAGCAGAGGGTGACTGTCGAGGGGTGTTTTACCGACCGGAGATTGGTGTCCAGTGGGATCTCACAAAAGCAAGTGTTTGGCTCCTGCTGATTTTGGTTTATATAAGTGATTTAGACTTGAATGTAGGAAGGTCTCCCATTCAACTCTAGACATACTATCTCATGAACTTTCACCCAATCCCAGTTTGTGGGACCTCTTTCACCAACACCATTAAGGATTTCTTCGTCCCCAGTCTCAGACAATCATTGTGCCCTTTCCCACACACAGATATCTCACCCTATACCCCAATCCCAGTCCCAGCCAAACAAGACCTGTCCCCTCAGAGTTCCAGCCTCCACAAAATAACATCAAACGCCTTCAAGTCAAGAGGAAAATGTTGAATAGACAACATGAAAATCATTTTCAGCTTTTCAAAAGAAAATGTGTTAATGGGATTTGAATGTCATTGGCTGGACCAAGATTTACTGCATATGAACCAATTGCACATGGAACTAAAGGATTTGCTATGTCATTTCAGAGGACAGTTAAGGGTCAACCACATTGCCATGGGTCTGGAGTCACACGTAGGCCAGACGGAAGGTCATCAATGACCAAAATGGGTTTTTACAACATTCAACAGGTGTTGTAGTTGCCATTAGGCTAGCTTTTAATTCCAGATTGTTTGTTATTATTGAATTCAAGTTCTACCGTCTTCAATGGTGGGAATCAAACCCACAATTCCAACACATTAGCCTGGTCCCTGAGGATTACTAATCCAGAGTCATTACCACTATGCCACCACCTCCTTTCTTCAGCAGAAGTCCTTATGCAAAATATCTCAAGATGCTTCACAAAATGGTGACTAATCAAAATTTGATACTGAGCCAAAGGAGATGATCAAAAGCGTGGATGAAGTAGATTTTAAAAGTGGATCTTCAAAAGGAGAGAGAGGTAGAGAATTGGACCGGTTTAAAATCTAAAGATTTAGGAGCAGAAGTAGGCCATTTGATCCATTGAGACTGTTTCACCATTCATGGACATCATTGCTGATCTGATAATCCTTGATTCCACTTTCTTGTCTTGTCCTCACAGCCCTTGATTCCCTTACTGATTTAAAATCTGTCTATAGCACACTTGAACTTACTTAACAACCCAGCCTCCTCAACTACCTGTGGTAGAAGAAAATTCCACAGGTTGACTACACAGAGAAAGAAATCCTCTTCATCACTGTCTTAAATAGGTGACCCCTTACTTAGAGATTATGCCTTCTGGTCCTAGAGAAAACAATCTTTCCGCATCTACCTTGTCAAGCCCCCCCCCAAGAATCTTACATGTTTTGATAAGATCACCTCTCATCGTCTGAACTCTAACGAATGCAGGCCTATCTACTCGACTTCTCCTGAAAAGACAGTCCCCCCCCCATACTAAGAATCAATCTACTGAACCTTCTCTGATCTGCCTCCAATACCAATATGTTTTTTTTAAAAAGGAGACCAAAACTGATAACTGTGTTCCAGCAGTGGTCTGACATGTGACTAGTATAGTTTTAGCAAGACTTCCCTATTTTTATAATCCATTTCCTTTGAAAAAGGATGGGATATTTTCTATCTTTGGGCCTTGGGAACGGAGGAGATGACAGATGACTAGGTGATGGCCTAGTGGTATATCGCTGGACTGTTAATCCGACACACAGATAATGTTCTGGGGACCTGGGTTCAAATCCCACCACTGCAGATGGTGGAATTTGAATTCAATAAATATCTGGAATTAAGAGCCTAATGATGAATCCATTGTTGATTGTTGGGGAAAAACCCATCTGGTTCACTAATGTCCTTTAGGGAAGGAAACTGGTATCCTTACCTGGTCTGGCCTACATGTGACTCCACACCCACAGCAATGTAGTTGACTCTGAACTGCCCTCTGGGCAATAAATGCTGCCTGGCCAGTGACACCCTCATCCCATGAATGAATAAAGAATAAAGAAGATTACCAAACAAAAGAGGATGTGTACAAACCCAGACTAGGAGGCATGCAAAGATCTCAATAGGATATCTTACAGAGGAGGTAGAGGTTACTGAGATAGGGAAGAGTAAAGCCATGGAGAGATTTGAAATGGAGGATGAAGATTTCAAAAAAAGCACCAAAAAGAAATTGCCAAGATAGGAGCCAAAGCTGGTCAGCAGGAATAAGGATGATAGGTGAATTGGATTTTGTGCGAGTTAGGATGTAGGCAGAGTTTTAAATGAACTGATAATTTACAGATTGCAGAAAAAAAACATTCGATCACTGACACTGGCTCCCATTTAAGCAGCATCTTGATTGATTTTTTAAAAAAGTTCACCACTGAGATGTGGGCATACCTATCTGTCTTAAAGACACTCAATGACTTGGACTCAACAGCCTTCTGTGGCAATGAGGTCAACAGAATCCTCTGGTTTAACTGTACAGGATACAACATGTTAACTTCCAGGCAGCAGGATGAAAGTTGGGAAGCAATGTAGTGGAGGATTGAGGGAGGTTCGTGATTCCTGATGATGCTACTACAACTTGTTTTTAATACATTAGTATGCCGTGCATAGAGCGGTAGCTGCAAGGCAGGTCAGTGGGGTATTCAGAGGGAGCGATCTGGACAGTAGAGGGGAGGTCAGTCTCAATGTGGGCAGGACAGGCACAAAAAGAAAGGAAATCAAAGCAGGTCTCGAAGGCTGGTCACGGATAATAAATCGAGATTTGAGGATGAAGAGTGATGGGGTGAGAGTGCCAGGGGAAGGTCTGGGGATGTGTGTTGAGGTGGGAAAGAGCTTGATGGTGACTGGGGTATTTTAGGTCTGGACTGATAGACAGTTGGTTTAGGATGATAATGGATAGCTTGCAATTTGAGGTGTGTCAGTAAGACCAGAGTTACATACCTGGCCTCAGTATGAAGTTGCATTCCAGGTTCTGCGCCAGAACACACTCTTTCCAACCTAACTCCTCAGTCAGTCTGTGGCTTCCTCCAGTCCAGGCTTCTGCTCTCCCAGACCCGGATTGGGAAGCAGGGGCAATCTCCTCTTCCCCCTTGTCTCCCCAACATTTGTCTGCCTTCTTTAAATCCAAATGTCTTTCATTCCTCCCACTATCACTTCTTCCTCCTGTTTATTTCTATGAGTCTCTGTTTGCTTCTCAGTCTCTGGTTGTCCTACTTTCTTTGTGTCTATATCTTGCTTTGACCACCTGTATCAGACACTGTCTCTCCCTCCCCTACCTTAACACCACCCGCCCGCTCTATTTGCCCATCTGTCTTTGTGTCTATTACTCTCACATACTATCTTTCTCTCTGTATGTAACTTTGTCACCCCCTCTTTGACCGTCACTCTTTCTGACACTGTGTCTCTCTGCTTCTCCTTTGTCTCTCTGTCTGTATCTGTCTCTCTGCGTGTGTGCGTCTGTCACTTTTACTGTCTCTGTCAATGATTCTCCCTGCCTGCCGCTTTCTCTCTCTCTCTCTCTCACACACACACAAACAGACACAGTCACTTTCTCTCTCTGCCCCTTCCTGCCTGCCGCTTTCTCACAAAGTCTCTCTCTGTGTGTGTATTCACCACTTTCTCTCTCGCTCTGTGTCTGTTACTGTCCCCCTCGCACAATGTCTATCCTGTCACGCTCACCCTCTCTGTGTGACTCACTGTCCCTCAAGATGTGTCTGCCTCAGACCCATACTCTAAGTACCCCGTACGCGGAAATTGACCAACTTCCTCCCCCCCCCCCTTGCCTGAAACTGACTCGGGTGAAGCCGGAACACTAGAAATGGACAGACTGCCGGAGGATTGCAGAAGCCTGGCTACAAATCGAAAGCCTGCGATCCCAGTAATTTCCTCTCGGAGGCACGATCAGATCCGCTAGTACCCACGCCTATTTAAAGAAACCATGTCTTCCGGAGAGAACAATTTGACCGACTTGCTTTTTTTGCTCGATTCACTGTTAAAAATAGGCAACAAATCTGATATTCATTTGACAGTATTGTGTCTTTCTGTTTCCTCAGTCTCTCGCTCGCTCTCCCCTTTCAGTATCTGAATTTGTTTATGTCTCTCGCTCGCATTTTGCTTTAAAAGACCTAATTTTCTAATTAACCTGCTCACAGATGTTATTACACACCCCTGGAGCAGGTAAGATTTGAACTCTGCTTCCCTGTTCAGGGGTAGAGACGTTACAACTGCACTGCAAGAGAGTCCTTAAAAGCGGAAAGGAGCTGCTTTCCTCACTTAAAATTGGGATTGAATTAGGGACGATTAGATCATCAGTCTAACGCAGTCCCAAGGTGAGCTTTCTCAGTCCTCCTAACAATCTCTCTGTTCCCTCAATAGGTCCCTTTCTCTGTCTGCCTCCTCTCTCACACACACACAGTGCTTGTCCCAATCTGTCACCCTCATAAGTTTCTGTCTCTTCCGCCTATCAGTCTGCCTCTCTGTCTTTCCTTCAGTGTCTTCCACACTACCTCATTAATTTAAATTTGACTTCCCTCTCTCCCTCAGAATCTCTCTTCATGCTCTCTCTCTTTCACACTCTCTCTATCCCTCAGTTCCTTGGTCAGGCCCTCTTCGTCCTTTGTCTCCCTCTCTTCCCTCATTTCCTCAGTTTGTCTCCCTCTTTGCCCTCTTTCTCCCTCTCTCTCTCCTTCAATTCCTTAGTCTGTCTCTCTCTTCGCCTTCTCTGTCTCTCTCTTCCTTAGTTTTCAGTCTCTCTCAGCCCCCTCTGTCTGTCTCTCTCCCTCAGTTTCTTAGTCTGGCTTTCTCTTCACTCCCTGTATCTCTCTCCCTCTCCCTCTCTCCCTCTCCCTCAGTTCGTCAGTCTGTCTATCTCTTCATTCTCTGAGGAACTGAAGGAGAGAAAGAGAGAGTCAATCTGTCTCTCTCTTCACTGTCTGTCTGTCTGTCTCTCTCTCTCTCTCTCTCTCTTCCCCCTCCCCCTCACCTTCTCTGTTTGTTTCAATCTTTCATGCTCTTGGTGACAGGAAGCTGTTCAGACCATCATGTCTATGCTGCCTCTCTAAAAGTCTCAATCCAAATAGATTGAATATTCATCACATAAACAGTCCACTCCAGTATTTATGTCCCACAGGAGCCTCCTCATTCTATCAAATTCTAGCAACAATTGATTTCCTTTTCTCTCAAATGCTATTCAATTACCTTTGAACATATTTCTTTTAGTCTTTTCACCACTCCCTGTGGCAGAGTTCCAGATTCTCATTACTTTCTGGGTTAAGATGTTGTACCCCTCAATTCAGGCCTGATGGTAGGACAATGGTAGTGTTAATGTGTGAGTAATTCTGTAGCCCGGACTAATGCTCTGGGATGTCGGTTCAAATCCTACAGTGGCAGAATTTGAAACTTAAATTCATCGAACAAGTGTGGTGTATGAAGCTTGTATCATAAGTAGTGGTCATGAAACTGTCTACTTGTCATAAAACTTCAACTGATGCACTAATATTAAAACTATGGCATCTTTTATTTTAATTTATTTTTGTTTGTGGACTGAATTAGGAAAAGGACTGTTTCACAACAAAGGGCTGAGGAAAGAATCGCTGTGCTATTAAAAAGCTAGTTACTGGATGTTATAGTGGGTTGGGTTTACACTGTTGCTTTGCATGTATTGGGAGAGGGAGTAAAACAGATGGCACAGCACCATGGTATCTGTACAAAGTGAGATTTGGCTGATAACAGGTTGCTGATTGGTTTATAGAAGGGCTGGGAAACCTGCAGCCTTTGGGGTTCTAGTTGTGGCTTCTGCCCCTTTGTCCGCAAATGCTTAATCCACCTTTTAAAATCTGTGTATAATTTTTAAAATTTTTACTGGAAACGCAGTCATGTCAAAAACTAAGAAAAGAACATTAAAAGGAAGAGAACAGAGTATTTAATGAAGAATGGGAATTGCAGTATTATGTAGTTGCTGTGAAAGATAAAATGATGTGTTTGCTCTGCGACACCATAATTGCAACAGTGAAGGAATACAATGCACATCAGCATTATAAGCATGGGGCTGGATGAACACAGCAGGTCAAGCAGCATCATAGGAGCAGGAAAACTTGACATTTCGGGCCTAGACCCTTTCTGATGAAGGG
>JAHRHZ010000017.1:36057392-36080386 GCA_024137785.1 Ginglymostoma cirratum | reverse complement strand
GAAACGTCAAGTTTTCCTGCTCCTATGATGCTGCTTGACCTGCTGTGTTCATCCAGCCCCATGCTTGTTATCTCGGATTCTCCAGCATCTGCAGTACCTTTTATCTCCCCCACATCAGCATTATACAACATTTAAGGACCACAAATATGCTAAACTGGAAGGAGAACCCTGAAAGGCTGCACTTAAGAAATCGAAAGATCAAAAGCAGCAGCAAGTATTTAAAACAATGTCAGGACAAGGGACTGACATCACTGAAGCAATTTATAAAGTAGTACTTGGAAGAAGAGGTAAGCCATTTAGCGATGTGGAAATCATAAAAGAATGCATTGTCGAAGTTGTATGTTTGGATTCAGATAAGATTAACAAGTACAAACAACTACCTCTTTTAAGAAGGACCATAACAGATCGGCAACCTGAATTAGCCCTCAGTGTGACAGAACAACTTCATAGAATATGCCAAAGTGAAGACATTTATTATTCGATTGCCTTGGATGAATCCAATGTCATTACTGACTCAGCGCAATGTTTTTTTTAAATTTGTGTTATAATTGTAGATTTTCATTGGCACAAGGAGTTGCTGGCTTTGGGTACTCTTACGGCAAGGACATGTGGAATTTACATCTTCACTATCTTCGAAGAAAAATCCTGTGAAGCAAAACTGAATTTATGTTAGTAAGAGCATACAGACGGTGCACCTTCCATGAGAGGAAAACGTGAAGGATTTGTTGCATTACTACGAAAAGAATTGCCAGATCTAGATACTTTGATTTCCATTCATTGTCTTTTGCATCAACAGAATCTCTGTGCCAAATCTACTGTTTTAAGTGATACATTAAATGAAGTTATAGGTATTGTAAATTACATTTGAGCAAACTCATCACGGCATCGCTAGTTTCACAACATGCTTCAGCTTGATGATGAAATTTTCATGGTGGATCTGCCATATCATTCTAAAGTGCATTGGTTGACAGAAGGACAAATACTTGTAAAACTTATCTTTGCAAAAACAAATCACAAGGTTTTTTGAGGAACTGAATGAGCCATGTGAATTGTCAAAAGAGGATTTCTGCAGAAATGCTGCATTTTTGTGTGATATAATGTCAAAGCAAAATGATCTGAATTTTTTGCAAAGTAAAACTAAATCTGTATATGATATGTGGCTAAAAGTCCAGGCATTTTGGAAAAAGCTGACTTGTTTTAACAAAGTGTAGAGCTGGATGAACACAGCAGGCCAGGCAGCATCAGAGGAGCAGGAAAGCTGATGTTTCGGTGTGGACCCTTCTTCAGAAATGGGGGAGGGGAAGGGGGCTCTGAAATAAATAGAGACAGGGGGAGGCAGTGATAGAAGGTGGTTAGTGGAGCAGATAGGTGGAGAGAAGTCGGACAGGTCAAGGAGGTGGGGATGAAGGGGAGTGTAGATAGGGAGTTGGGATGGGGGTTGGTCAGTGAGGAGGGAGGGGTGGGTACGTGGGAGGGAAGATGGACAGGTCAAGGAGGTGGGGATGAAGCTAGTAGAGGTGACTGTAGGTAGGAAGTGGGGTGGGGGTTGGTCAGTGAGGTGGGAGGACGGAAAGGTGGGAGGGAAGATGGACAGGTTGTATCAGGTCAAGGATGCAGGGATGAGAGGGAGAGTTGGTCTTCAGAAATTCCTGAAGAAGGGTCCCGATATGAAGCGTCAGCTTTCCTGCTCCTCTGATGCTGCCTGGCCTGCTGTGATCCTCCAGCACCACACTGTGTTATTACTGACAATGATTAGCCTCAATCATTAGTCCTTTCCACATTGTCACTCTCTTCAAGTATTTTCCCCAACTCCTGTTTGGATTAATCTACCTGTTCTTGAACCTGTCCCCTCAGGCAGTGAATTCCATTTCAGGTAAAATCAGGTATTATATAATTGTGGGAGATCTTTCCTTTCAGATGAAATTCAGATTAAGTAGTGATCCTGTGCTCTTCTGGATGGATACAAGGATCCTATGGCTGGCATTTTAGAGCAGGAGTATCTCCCCATTGTCCCCCTCAAAATTCAATCCTCAACCAACATCAGAAAGACAACTATTCCAGTCAAGATTGTGTTACAGTTATGGGGATAATGTTGTGGGCAAATTGGCTGTCAATCTTTCCATCTTACGATGATGACTGCATTGCGTTTGGATGTGATAGACGAAGTTGAATTAAAGGGTTTTCTGCTACACTGACAGTCTAATCAATAATTGTAGGTTCCATTTTGGGTTTGGCTTGTGAGTCATGGTGCTGTGTTCCCTCGAACCAGCAAACAGGACACAGGCAGCTTGGCGAAGCACTGGGGTTTGATAATTCCCTTTAACATTATTAATTGCAATTTAACATGATACACATCATGGTGTTGGCGTAACGAACAGATTTTACTGATATCTAGGGCAATGCATCAACTCAAAGTCAGTTTAAAGAATGACTGTTCCATTTTATAATCTATCAGTTAGTTACCATGTTCCCTTGTGCATAACATTTTGCCCACATCAAAGTTATGTAGTATTGATAAAATCTTGTCTTTGAAGACAGGCTGTTCGTGAATTCTGAAGAAGAGTCATTCTTGACTCGAAATGTCAACTTTTTCTCTCTCCAGGAGTGCTGCCAGACTCGCTGAGTTTTGCTAGAACTTTCTGCTTTTATTTCCGACATCCAGCGTTGACAGTATTTTACTTTTATTTATGTAGTTAAATCACATAAAAGGTGGATAAGTTCCTGGGACCTGATCAAGTATAGTTGAGAATTCTGTGGGAAATGATTGCAGGGCCCCTTGCTGAGATATCTGTATCACCAATAGCCACAGGGGAGGTGCCAGAAGAGTGGAGGTTAACTAATGTGGTGCCATTATTTAAGAATGTTGGTAAGGAAAATCCAGGGAACTATAGACCAGTGAGCCTGACATCAGTGGTGGGCAAGTTGTTGGAGGGAATCCTGAGGGACAGGATTTATATGTATTTGGAAAGGTAAGGACTGATTAGGGATAGTCAACATGGCTTTGTGCGTGGGAAATCGTATCTCACTAACTTAACAGTTTTTTGAATAAGTAACGAAGATGATTGATGAGGGCAGAGCAATGGACGTGATCTGTATGGACTTCAGTAAGGCATTTGACAAGGTTCCTCATTGTAGACTGGTTAGCAAGGTTAGATCACATGGAATACAGGGACAACTAGCCCGTTGCATACAGAACTGGCTAGAACGTAAAAGACAGAGGGTGGTGGTGGAAGGTTGCTTTTCAGTTTGGAGGCCAGTAACCAGTGGTGTGCCACAAGAATTAATGCTGAGTCCACTGCCTTTTGTCATTTATGTAAATGATTTGGATGTGAACATAGGTTAGTAAGTTTGCAGATGACACCAAAATTGGAGATGTAGTGGACAGCGTAGAAGGTTACTTCAGAGTACAACGGGATTTTGATCAGATAGGCCAATGGGCCGAGTAGTGGCAGATGGAGTTTAATTTAAATAAATGTGAGGAGATTTTGGAAAGGCAAATCAGGGCAGGACTTATACATTTAATGGTAAGTTCCTGGGAAGTGTTACTGAACAGAGACCTTGGAATGTACGTTCATAGTTCCTTGAAAGCGGAGTCACAGGTAGGTAGGATAGTGAAGAAGCCATTCGGTGTGCTTGCCTTTATTGGTCAGTGTATTGAGTCTAGGAGTTGGGAGGCCATGTTGTGGCTGTACAGGACATTGATTAGGCCACTTCTGGAATACTTTTGTAATCCTGATCTCCCTGCTATAGGAAGGATGTTGTGAAACTTGAAAGGGTTCAGAAAATATTTATAAGGGTGTTGCCAGGTTTGGAGGGTTTGAGCTATAGGGAGAGGCTGAATAGACTGGGGCTATTTTCCCTGGAGCACCAGAGGCTGAGGATTGACGTTATAGAGGTTAATAAAATCATGAGGGGCATGGATAGGGTAAATAGACATAGTCTTTTCCCCAGGGTGGGTGAGTCTAAAACTAGAGGGCATAGGTTTAAGGTGAGAGGAGAAAGATTTAAAAGGGACCAAAGGGGCAACTTTTTCACACACAGGGTGGTGAATTGCCAGAGGAA
Organism: Ginglymostoma cirratum; assembly: GCA_024137785.1. Classification (NCBI taxonomy): domain Eukaryota; kingdom Metazoa; phylum Chordata; class Chondrichthyes; order Orectolobiformes; family Ginglymostomatidae; genus Ginglymostoma; species Ginglymostoma cirratum. The sequence goes on along the minus strand of JAHRHZ010000017.1, from coordinate 36,076,324 downwards.
CTGGTGGAGGCTGGTACAATTACAACATTTAAAAGGCATCTAGATGGGTATATGAATAGGAAGGGTTTCGAGGGATATGGGCCAAATAATGACAAATGGAACTAGATTAATTTAGGATATCTGGTCAGCATGGATGAGTTGGGCTGAACGGTCTATTTCCATGTTGTACATCTCTATGACTATGACTCTAGATGATTGACATTCTATACCCCAAAACTACTTTGCTAAACATCCTGATCAATATCTTTTCAGTAAGTTTTGAAGAACATTTATTGATTGTTATCTTTATCATGATAGGGAATGGATTACTCACTGTGTGTATACCATTCTATCCTGTAATCTTACACTTTAATCCCTCAAAGGTTAACATTATCACTGATGTCAAGTATGTCATTGCACAAACACTTGACAAGTCAGAAGATGAGTCATGCGTTCCTCTCTGAACACTTCAGGTCCTTCCGTTTATGTTGGTTTTGATCTTTTGACTGTTGGTTCTTTAACTCTCCTCAACAGTGAACACAGTTCAGAGCTCTAGACCAGCAGAACTTGACAACAGTCTGCAACCTTTATTTAGAAGACTGTATTCTCCCACAAGAATAACTTACGTGGTATTTGGTAAAATGTACATGTCCAGTCATGCAGAGATAACAAGGTGTAGAGCTGGATGAACACAGCAGGTCGAGCAGGAAAGCTGACGTTTCGGGTTTAGACCCTTCAGAAAAGTCATGCAAATGTTGAAGGTGTTGTAATGTAGTGGGTAGTGTCCAAATCTCTGAGCCAGAAGCATCCGAGTTCCAGTCGAACGCAAGGATGTGACGATCAGAGAAAATGTGTTTGTAATCTGGTCAAACATAAAACCCTCTAATATGCCTGCGGCAATTGAGCTAAGCTTGATATGAAGTGGCACCATTACACTCCACCCTCTGTAAACCTACTCCAGGGAAAACTCGCTATGGAAAAGATGAAAGCATATGCTTTGTCTGCTTTCTGTACCCCCAAGTGGGAGAAGAAATGCAGGAGTTAAGTTATGGTACCTGTTGTAAAAAGAGACTCGCATTTACATAGTGCTCCCAGCAGTTTATAGACAATGGCATACTTTATAAAGAGAGTTGCTGTTGGAATACAGGAAAAGAGCTCGATTCTCTGGAGTCAGATTGCAACTGCTGACAACTGTATCTCACAATGTGGACGACTATTAATTAATTTTAACATGCAATCAAACTTCCAAGTTGGAAACCCAACCATTCAACCAGGCAGAAACTGCCAATCCTTAATTGGCATGGTTTTGTGTGTGACTCCAGTCTATAATAATGTGATCAATTAGTATCCACCCACTGAAGATTTTTAATTAATGGAATCTTGGAAATGGACAAAAAAATTGACAGCAATACCTGCTTCCCAAGAATTAATGAAAAAAGCAGTTATTCCCTTCTAATTCCTGACACACAGACATGGTTTGCTTTCCCGCTTTCACTCCTTAAAACCCTGTCAGGATTTTCAGAGAATCATAGCCTGATCACAGTACAGAAGAGGCCATTCCGTGCATCATGTTTGTGCTGGCCCTCTGCAAGCCAGTCCTAGTCACCTATCCTTTCCTCACAGCCATGTAAATAATTTCCATTCAGGTAACAGTCCAGTTCCTTTTTGGAAATTGTGACTGATTCTGCCTGCAGCACACTCTTGGGCAGTGCATTCCAGATCCTAAACATTCACTGCCAAACATGTATTCCTTCATGCCATCTTTGGTCCTTTGGTATTCGTGGTAAATCAATGTCCCCTGGTTCTCAACCTTCCAACCAATGGGAACAGTACTTCTTGATCTCTGTATAGATGCCTCAATCAAATTACCCTTTAGCCTTCTCTTCTCCAAGGAGAAAACTCCAACCTTTCCATGTAACTGAGATTCTCATCCCCGCAACCTTTTCTGCACCTACTATTTAGTGGTACCTCAGGGATTAAACAGGAGCTGTTTGGCATTCCTGCAGGTTCGACTTACTAACCTCCTGATGATTATCAGATCAGTGAAGACCTCACTAGGTGGTGATGAGACGTGATGAACCAAAAGGCCTACTTCTGCTCTTTTGCCCTACAGTCGTATGGGTGAGGCCTGAAGGTGGTGATTGAAAAGCCTGAAGGGCCACCAGAACCAATGGGGTTAATGGTGGGGTTGGTCCCTGTCATTCCCCAAAGAGTTGGTGAGGCCTCCGACGACCTGAACGAAACCCAATCCAATGTTTCAGGTCAATGAGACAAGACAGAAATGGGGACAAGTGAAAGGAGAGAGGAGGAATAAAAGGTAAGTTCCATGAAAGGCTTGAAGGTGGGAGAGATTAAGCAGCAAACATTTTTGCGATTCAAGAGGCAGAGGAAGTGGTTACGATAAAGTTAACAGATAAAATTTGTGTCCCATTGAGGGCGAGTGGTAAGACTACAAAACAAAGGGAGGAATTTTACAAAAGTAAACCAGTGAAAACCAAAATATAGAAGAAACTGGAGATAGAGTTAATGATAACATATACAAGAGGAAAATTTTATTTCGATACAGGGAGTGAAGTTAGCCCCACTCCCTTCAATCCTGGTTGGACCCTTTGAACAAAGAGAAAAGTACAGGCTTCAGGTTTGATACCTCCTTTTTTTTCATTTGTTTATGGGATAAGGGCATCGCTGGCCAGGCTGCATTTATTGCCCATCCCTAATTGCCTAGAGGGCACATTGCTGTGGGTCTGGAGTCACATGTAGGCCAGACCAGGTAAGGATGGCAGTTTCCTTCCCTAAAAGACATTAGTGAACCAGGTGGGTTTTTCCAACAATCGACAATGGATTCATGGTCATCATTAGATTCTTAATTCCAGATTTTTTTAATTGAATTCAAATCCACCATCTGCTGTGGCGGGATTCGAACCTATGTTCTCAGAATATTGTCTGGGTCTCCAGATTAACAGTCCAGTGATAATACCACAAGGACATTATTTGCAGCTCAAAAGAATCTCACCAGCTCTGGGAGCGATTCCAGAGTAGAGGATATCTTCAGGAGTAAATAGGATGTCAAGGTCACAAATAGTCCAGGTGGTGAGTGAGAATAATGAAGTCAAAGGCTCAGAAATGGAGGTGTGGCATGGTCTGAACACAATAGCATCAGTTTTCCCCAATATTGAGTCACAGTATACTTTTACATTGCAGTCACAGTTGCAATATAGGAAATACGACAACCAATTTGTAAGCTTCCCCTAACAGCAATCAGATAATGACCAGATAATCTACTCCAGTGATATTGTTTGGGAGATAAATCATTCTAGACCAGGGAGACCTCCCCTGCTTCCCCTATGAAGACCAATGGATTCTTCAGCAATGCAGCATTCCATCAGTGAGTGCACCTTGATGATAGGTTGAAGTCTCCAGAGCAGGGCTGGAACTGATGCCCCTTCCCCTCAGAAACACAATTGTGGTCCACACCAGGAGTAGGGAAGATCAGCCAGGATTCCAGCTTCACCTGCTAGAGATGTGTAGATGTATGCAGGACCAGGCTTCTCGTGATGCCTCTCCCAGATGAACAACCCTCTGACTCTCATGACTCACGCTCATTCACAAAGATGGGCAGCAGATGAGACTATTTAAGGGAAGCCTCGGTCATGAAAGAGGCGTATGGGCGATGGCAGGAGATTGCTTAATAGGAGTGGGAACAACATGCCGTGATTTCCACTCCAGTTCTCTCACTTCTGGAGACTCCAAGTATCGAGGCCCATCCTAGCAGGGAATGGCCACCCGCTGCTGGGGGTGGGCAGAGGCTGGTAGGAGTGGGAGACTATGCCGCACAGGGGATTGTAGAGGGGTTGGTTTGTCATGTGTGCTCTTGGGGTGAGGAATGGGATGCATTGGGTGTCTGTAAATCCTCATGTAAACCATTGAACATTAATTATGGTAGCCCTGTCACAACAGGCACTGCACAGAGCTTGCTTGGTGCAAAGTAGGAATGTGCCAGAGTCCTAATTGCACTCAGAGGCAAAACTAGAAAATAATATGTTAATATTTAGAAATGAACATACTCGTGATGTTGGAGCCATTTTGAGATACACAAGACAAGTCAGACTACTATGTGTCACTAACAAGTTTAGCTGACTTGCAACCCAGATACCACAATTTAAATGATGACTCCCTCAGTTTACCTGAGTAAGGACTGGTCTCCTGTGGTGCACTGGTACAGTCCTTACCTCGAGACCAGAAGGCCCTGGGTCCCAGTCCCAGATACCTCATAAGAGGTTGTTTAAACGTAGCTACCTAAGTCAGAACCTAGCTAGTACATTTTTTGAAGAAGGGTCCAGACCCGAAACGTCAGCCTTCCTGCCCCTCTGATGCTGCTTGGCCTGCTGTGTTCATCCAGCTCTACACCTTGTTATGTCTTATCGTAGCAAGTACATTGATAGCCAAAGGGAATACCAGCGGGGAATATTGAACCTACTAGTGACCGTGTTGTTGCCATTTTAACCCATTCCCACACCACCAGCAGACAAGCTGGTAAAAACAAACTATACCTATACCTCTGTTATCCTCAATCTTAAAACAATTATCCTCATGGGCCTCACTTACTCCATCTGGTGGCTTAATTGAGAGTGCAAGTCATCAGGAAAATTTGGTCTTAACTGGAAGTAAAAAGAGAAAATGCTGGAAAGTTCAGCAAGGTGTTCAGGTCCTAAAATTGCTGAACTCAGTATTGAGTCCTGAAGGCTGCAGGGTCCCCAAGTGGAAAATGAGGTGCTGTTCTTCCAGCTTATGCTGAGCCTTGCTGGAACACTGCAGCAAGCCTAAGACAGAGACCTACCTTGAAGAAGTTACCCTCCTCCCTCTGGAAAGGCCTCAGGAGATCTCTCTCCCACTGCAAGTCTTTGGTATCCACCTTCTACCATCGCCTCCCCCTCTCTCTATTTATTTAAGAGCCCCCTTCCCCTCCCCCATTTCTGAAGAAGGGTCCAGACCTGAAGTGTCAGCTTTCCTGCTCCTCTGATGCTGCCTGGCCTGCTGTGTTCATCCAGCTCTACACCTTGTTATCTAAGACAGAGACATTGGGTCAGGGAACAGGGTGGTGTGTTGCAGTGGCAGATGACTGGAAGCTCAGAGTATTTTTTGCAGACAGAAAGTAGGTGTTCTGCAACGTGGTTGCCTGTCTGTTTTTTTTTGTCTCCTCGGTGTAGAGGAGACCACATTGTGAATAGTGAATACATTAGACTGGCCACCACCAAACATGTATTCCCTTCCCCTTCCTTGTCAGCATACCACAGGGACTGTTCCCTCTGGGATACCTGGGTCCACTCCTCCTCCACTCCTAACACCTTCCCAAGCAATCCCAGAAGGTGTAACAGCTATCTATTTACTTCCTCCCTCCTCACTACCCAAAGCCTCAGACACACCTTCCAGGTGAAGCAGCGCTTTACCTACACTTCACTCAACCTAGTCTACTGTATTCACTGCTCACAGTGTGGTCTCCTCTACACTGGGGAGGAGAATGAGAACCTGAACATCTTCTTTCACGTCTTTTACACACCCCCACACCCCAGGCCCTAATTTAGCACTTGGAAATATATCACCGTCACTTCAGTGTCACTGGGTCAAAATGCTGGAACCTCCTGTCTGATAGCACTGTGGGCATATCTACACTGCAAGAACTGCAATGGTTTAAGAAGGCAGCTCACCATCACCTGCCCCAGGCTCAAATAGGGATGGGCAATGAGATTTGGTCCCGCCAGTAATGCCCACAAACCATGAATAAAATAAACCCCTTTTGAAGGAGAGTCACTGGATGCAAAATCATCTCCACAAATGCTGCCAAACCTGTTGAACTTTCCCAGCAATTCCTGTCTTTGTTTCAGATTTCCAGCCTCCGCAGTTCTGGAAGTAAATTGATACACAACTTAGAACACAGAAAGAGGTCTTTCAGCCCGATAGGTCCATGCTGCTGCTTATGCTCCACACAAGCCTCTTACCACTTTTCTTCATCTCAACCTATCAATAATGCCCTCCTGCTCATGTGTTTGTTCCAGAGTTTAGGTTAGCATAACTCACTGCAACAAAACATTACAACATGGTCTTTTTTCCTGACGCCTTCAAGTTATGAGCTCTGGATAGCAACACTTGCTTCAGCTACCAGAGGCATGTCTAGCCGTTGACATTTTTAAAAAAACCCTTTGCTGATTCAGAGGACCCCGAGTAAACCTCTCTCCCCCCACCCCCAGTAATCCTCCTCTTTCAATAAGAGGACAAGCTATGTTGCACCAATTTATGAAATGTCACTCAAAACCTGTTCAATATGTCATTATCACAGTTATTTGGGAGATTCATTGGCCACAATTTGGCAGCCAGCACCTCTCCATTTCCACTGTGACTGCCGTTCAAAAGGGTTCCTTTTAAAATTCTTTTCACAGGATCTGGATGTTACTGGCTGGGTCAACTCTTTTATTGCCCATCCTTAATTGAACCTGGAAAAGGTGATGGTGAGCTGCCTTCTTAAACTGTTGCAGTGCTTGGGGTGTAGATACATCCACAGCCCTGTTAGACGGGAGGTTCTAGGATTTTGGCCCAGCACCACTGAAGCGATGGCAATATATTTCCAAGTTAGAATGGTGTGTGGCTCGGAGGAGAACTTGCATGTGGTGGGCTTCACGACTTGAGAATGATGAGCCCATTCTCTGCCACAGAATGTTTTCAAGAAAGAGAGAGATGCAGTTCTTGGGGCAAAAAAGGATTCAAGGGTATGGGTCAAAAACAGGAAGAGGGTACTTTGGAATATCAGCCATGATCATATTGAATGATGGAGCAAGGCCAAAAGGGCCAAATGGCCTACTCCTGTTCCGATGTTCCTATGTATCTGGTACTCTTGTCCTGCTAGATGGTACAGGTTGTGAGTTTGAAAGGTGTTGTTTGAGGACATTGCTGAGTTGCTGCACTGCATCTTGTAGAGCTTACGCACCGCAGCTACTTAATATTGGTGGTGGGTGGGGTGAACGTTGAAGGTGGTGGATGGGATGTCAATAAATCAAGCTGTTTTGTGTTGGATGATGTCAAGATTCTTGTTGGAGCTGAACTTATCTGAACACAGACAGATCCATCAGTGAATATAAAGAAAGCAGGAAAGAGCATAAACAATGAGTTAGGGGGGCTAAAAGGGGCCATGAAATGTCCTTGGCAAACATTATTAAGGACAACCCCAAAGCATATGTAAGGAGCGAGAGGGTAGCTAGGGAAAGGACAGATCCACTCAAGGACAAAGGTGGGAATTTATGCGAGGAGTGAGAGAAAACATCGGTATTCACAAAGGAGAAGGATATGGTGGATGGTGAGTCTTGGGAGGGGTATGTTGATATTCTAAGGCATGTCAATATAAAAAAAAAGGTGTTGAGTATTTTGAAAAACATTAAGAAAGATATGTCCCCAGCGCCTAATGGGATCTGTCCCAGGATATTGAGGGAGGCAAGGGAGGAAATTGCTGCAGCCTATTGCAAAATCTTTGTATTTTCTTTAGCCACAGGAGAGGTCCCAGAGGACTGGAGAATAATAATGTGCCTTTGTTTAAGAAGACCAGCAGGGATAATCTGGGAAATTACCAGCCGGATGATCCCAAGTCAGTGGTAGGGAAATTTTTGAAGAAATTTCTTAGGTTTCTTAAGGACAGAATTTACTCACATTTGTAAAAAATATGGACCTATTAGCAATACGCAGCATATTTTTATACTGGGGAGGTCATGCCTCACAAACGTGATTGAGTTTTTTGAGGAAATGACAAAGTTGATTGATGAGGGCAGGGTGGTGGATGTTGTCTACATGGACATTAGCAAGGCCTTTGACAGGGTCCCTCATGGCAGGCTGATACAAAAAGTGAAGTCACGTGGGAACATGATGAGCTGGTGGGATGGATACAGAACTGGTTTCATCAAAGAAGACCTAGAGTAGTGGTGGAAGGGTATTCTTCTGACTGGGATATCTGTGACCAGTGGTGTTCCACAGGGATGAACACGGGGACCCCTATTATTTGTTATATATATCACAGATGGAGTTGAAACTGGACAATGTGATGTGATGCATTTTGGAAAGTCTAATGCGGGAGGGAACTATACAGTAAATGGCAGAACCCTTAGAAGTATTAACACACCCAATGATCTATCCCTACACGTCCACAGTTCCCTGGAAGTGGCAACACAAGTGGATAAAATGATCAAGAAGGTATATTGCATGCTTGCTTTCATCAGCCGGGGCACAGAGTATACGAATTGACAAGTCATGTTGTAATGGTATAGAACTTTAGTTAGGCCATGTTTGGAATAGTGTGTTCAGTTCTGGTTGCCACACTACCAGAAGGATGTAGAGACTTTGAAACAACTACAGAAACAGTTTACCAGGATGTTGCTTGGCTTGGAGGATATTAGCTACAAGGAACGACTAGACAAACTTGGTTTGTTTTCACTTGAACATTAGAGGCTGAGGAGTGACCTGATAGAAATTTACAAAATTATGAGAGGCATAGATAGAATGGACAGCTGGAGTCTTTTACCCAGGGTAGATATGTCAATTATTAGGAGACATAGGTTTAAGATGAAAGGGAGAATGTTTAAAGGAAATGTGACAGGCAAATTTTTAGACAGAAGGTGGTAAGAATGCGCTGTCAGCAGAGACAACAGAAGCAGATATAACAGCAACATATAACAGGCATCTGGACAGAAACATGAGGCATAGGGCTAGACGTTTAGGGTTAGAGGGATACAGACCGTGTAGAGGTAATGTGTTTTCATTTAGAAAGGCACCCGATCCCGTTACATACTGTTCTTCGTTCTTTATGTATTCAAGAAGGGAGTGTTCCATTCTGACTTGGAGGATATAAAGGTGAGTTACTCGTTGCAGGATTTCTAGACTCTGAAGTGGTCTTGTAACCACAACATTTACATGGCTAGTTCAGTTCAGAGTCTGGTCCATGCTAACCACCCCCAGGGATGTTAATATTGGAAGATTCAATGATGGTAATGTCTTTGAATGTCAAGGGATGATGGTTATGTTCTCTCTTGTTAGATATGGTCATTGCCTGGCACTTGTGTCATGCATGTTATTTGTCATTTGTCAGCCATGGCCTGGAAGTTGTCCAGGTCGAACTATGGTGGGAACCACTTTAGTATCTGAGGAAACGTGAATGGTGCTGAACATTGTACAGTTTTCAGTGAACATCCTCACTTCTGACCTTATGATACAGGGAATGTCATTGATAAAGCAGCTGAAAATAGTTGGGTTTAGGGCACTACCCTGGAGACTTCCTGAAAAGTTGCCCTGGAACTGAGAGGATGTGCCAAGTATGACTCCAACCAGCAGAGAGTTTTACCCCGATACCCATTGACTCCAGTTTTCCGAGAGCTCCTTGATGCCACACTCTGTCAACTGAGGCCTTGTTGTCAAAGGCAGACACTCTCACCTCATCTCTGGAATTCAAAGATCAAAGAATATCTTGGCCACTGACCAGCATGACTTCAGCTGCCTGGGCCGTGAGACCTGCCATTCCCTTTTTGAATCTCCCTCTTCTTTAAAATTTCTTTTCATGGGATATGAATGTTGCTTACAACGCGGGCACTTGTTGTCATCTCTAAGTGCTCTTGAACTAAATTGCTTGCTGGGCCACTTCAGAGGGCAGTCAAGAGAGAAGAGGGTAACTAGAGCCAAGTTAAAAAGTAGGACCTCAGAGGTAGTAATCTCAGGATTGCTACCAGTGCCACGTGCTCGTCAGAGTAGAAATGAAAGAATAGGCAGGATAAATGAGTGGCTTGAGAGATGGTGTAGGAGGGAGAGCCTTTTATTCATACATAAGGAGCAAGAGGGTAACTAGAGAAAGGGTTGGCCCACTCAAGGACAAAGGAGGAAGTTATGTGAGGAGTCAGAGAAAATGAGTGAAATTCTTAATGAGTACTGTGTCAGTATTCACTGAGGAGAGGGACATGACGGATGTTGAGGTTAGGGATAGATGTTTGATTACTCTAGGTCAAGTCAGCATAAGGAGGGGGGAAGTGTTGAGTATTCTAAAAGGCCTTAGGGTGGACAAGTCCCCAGGTCCGGATGGGATCTATCCCAGGTTACTGAGGGAAGCGAGAGAGGAAATAGCTGGGGCCTTAACAGATATTTTTGCAGCATCCTTGAGCACGGGTGAGGTCCCAGAGGACTGCAGAATTGCTAATGTTGTCCCCTTGTTTAAGAAGGGTAGCAAGGATAATCCAGGTAATTTATAGACCGGTGAGCCTGACGTCAGTGGTGGGGAAGCTGCTGTGGATGATACTGAGGGATAGGATCTATTTACATTTGGAATAAAACAGGCTTATTAGTGATTGGCATCATGGTTTTGTGCAGGGAAGGTCATGTCTTACCAACTTGATAGAATTCTTTGAGGAAGTGACAAAGTTGATAGATGAGGGAAGGGCTGTAGATGTCATATACATGGACTTCAGTAAGGCGTTTGACAAGGTTCCCAATGGTAGGCTGATGGGGAAGGTGAAGTTACATGGGGTCCAGGGTGTACTAGCTAGATGGACAGAGAACTGGCTGGGCAACAGGAGACTGAGTTGTAGTGGAAGGGAGTTTCTCAAAATGGAGGACTGTGACCAGTGGTGTTCCACAGGGATCCGTGCTGGGACTGTTGTTTGTGATATACATAAATGATCTGGAGGAAGGTATCAATGGTCTGATTAGCAAGTTTGCAGATGACACTAAGATTGGTGGAGTAGCAGATAGTGAAGAGGACTGTCGGAGAATGCAGCAGAATATAGATAAATTGGAGAGTTGGGCGGAGAAATGGCAGATGGAGTTCAACCTAGGCAAATACAAGGTGATGTATTTTGGAAGATCCAATTCAAGAGCAAACTATACAGTAAATGGAAAAGCCCTGGGGAAGATTGATGCACAGAGAAATCTGGGTGTTCAGGTCCATTGTAACCTGAAGGTGGCAAGGCAGGTTGTTAGAGTGGTCAAGAAGACATACAGCATGCTGTCGTTCATCGGACGGGGTATTGAGTACAAGAGTTGGCAGGTCATGTTACAGTTGTATAGGACTTTGGTTCAACCACATTTGGAATACTGCATACAGTTCTGGTCACCGCATTACCAAAAGGATGTGGATGCTTTGGAGAAGGTGCAGAGGAGGTTCACCAAGATGTTGCTTGGTATGGAGGGTGCTAGCTATGAAGAGAGTTTGAGTAGATTAGGATTATTTACAATAGAAAGACAAAGGTTGAGGGGGGTCCTGATTGAGGTTTACAAAATCATGAGAGGTATAGACAGGGTGGATAGCAAGAAGCTTTTTCCCAGAGTGGGGGATTCAATTACTAGGGGTCATGATTTCAAGGTGAAAGGGGAAAAGTTCTTTATGCAGAGGGTGGTGGGTGCCTGGAATGCGTTGCCAGCAGAGGTGGTAGAGGCGGACATGATAGTGTCATTTAAGATGTATCTAGACAGATATATGAATGGGCAGGGTGCAGAGGGATACAGATCCTTGGAAAATAGGTGACAAGTTTAGATCGAGGATCTGGACTGGCAGGCTTGGAGGGCCAAAGGGCCTGTTCCTGTGCTGTAATTTTCTTCATTCTTTGTTCTTTGTTCTAATGTATGACTCAAGTTTGCACATCATATGATTATGACAAATAAAATGACATCATTGACTGGAAAGGAGCTTGGGGGCCTTGAGAGCCTGGAAGGTACTAAGAGAAATACAAGTCTTTTATCATATGTCACTCCGGACAGTGAATGCCAGCAACACATTCAACCACGAGAGGCTTCACAGCAATAACCAATAGTTGCTTTGAAAAACAACACAAAGATGGGTGGACTGGAGGAGGGAGTGAAAGCAGAGTTAACATTTCAAGTCCATTGACCCTTCTTCAGACCCTCCTGTTCTGCAGAAGGGTCGCTGGGCTCAAAATATCGACTTTCTTTTTCCCCCAAAGTTGCTGCCAGACCTTCTACAGCAATTTCTGTCCTTGTTAAAAATAAAACCCTCATGCAATTCAATGTACTTCCAGCAGAGGGGACAAGAAACCAGGAAAGGTTTGCAAAGGCTTTCAATGACAGTGATTGTTTTTGAGTAAATCCCAAGTGAACTCCGTAAACTCAAGCAACTTTGCTGCCTGTGAATCGTCGTGGCGGGCAGGGAAGTTGAAATATTTTATTAAGTTCCAGCAAAATCCATTGGCTTTTATACTCTTTACCTCTAGTTATGAAGCCCATCGAAAGCTTAGTTTTCTGTTTAATACAAATTACACCCATCGCTGTGTTAATCAAATACACGTAGCTTGATTATTGATCATGGAACTAGCTCCGCGTCTTTGAACCTGGCACAATGTAATATTCATTCAGCAACTTGAAAAGATTTGAATCTTGAAAGCCTCACAATCAATAATCAAATGAGAACACTTTGAACTAACCTAATCTATTGGTGTATGATGTTCAATTTTAAAAATAACAAAAGCTTCCAATAAATTAGCACCAGCCACTTCACGGGCAAATATGTGTTATTTCTATTCACACAAGTGCACTTTGTTAACCGAAAAATTCCACGTTGCACCGAGTGATGAATATATTTCATTTCAAACTGAAACTAACCACATTTACAAATTCCCAATATGGAGCAGATAACAGGGCAGCAAGATACCAAAACAGCTGGAAAACCGATCCATAAACTGAAAATGCTGGAAGTACTCCTCAGCTCAGGCAGTGAGCGTGAAGAGAGAAATGGAGTCAGCCTTATGTGTTTGCAGTAATTCTGACTAAGGCTCACTGACCTCTGTTTCCCTCTGCCCAGATGTCACTGGATGTACTGAGCATTTTGAACAGTTCCTGTTTCAGGCCCACCAGAAACAATCTCTTTGCCACCCCTCCAAATAGCAATCAGCTTCTCATTCTCCTTTGGCAAGAAGCTGGCAGCAGCTTCCTGAGAGCACAACATTAAACTTAAACAAATTTAACAAAAGATAATTTTACGTTTGAGAAAAACATAAATAAATTACTGAGCAAAAATAACTCAATAGCAAAGTAAATTGAAGCTGAATTGATAACTTTAAAAGTGAGTAATGAATAAAAATGACCATTAAAATGTTCCAGGCAGCTGAGCTAAGCAATAATAATTTGTTTCTGGAATTTCAGTCAAGAAGCAGAGCCAGATAGAAACAGACAGAACCCCATGCCATGGTCACCAGGCAAAGAGTAGGGCCCAGATAAGGAGTTGGGTTTACAAACACTCACCTTGCCTTCCTCTCTGGTGGAGTATGTTGTAGTGGCCTTGGTGGAAATTCCATAATGTTGCCTTTCAGCATGGGTTCTTCTCTCATTGGCCAGTGCATGGGTAGGGTGTCCCTGAGGGAGAAGGATGGCTGGCTGTATGTAATTGTGTGTATGATGTCTACACTTCTGTCCCTCTGTGTGTGTGTGGGTGTGTGTGTGTGGGTGTGTGTGTACACCTCACTCACAATCTCAGAATTCTCACACACACTTTTACACACACAGACAGAACTCATTCTCACACTCCCTCTCTCTCACACTTACTCTTGCTCATTACGCTCATACTCCCAAACTCCCTCCTTCACTACCTCTCTCTCTCAAATGCTCACACACTCTCACATTTATTCTAAGAGCAAATTTGTCAAAGAGTCATCTAGACTCGAAACGTTAGCTTGATTTCTCTCCAAATATACTGCCTGACCTGCTGTGATTTCCAGCATTTTTTTGTTTTCAGCTCACATTTATTTTCTCTGACTCACACTCTTTCTCTCTCTCTCACACACACACTCTCACACACACACACGCACGCTCACACTTTTCTCTATCTCAGACTCTTTCTCTCCGACTCTCTTTTTCTCACATTGGCTGCCTTGCAGTCAGAAAGATAATGCAGTGGAATCCTGATCACCATGTCAAGAGGGTGGCACAGTGGCTCAGTGATTAGCACTGCTGCCTCACAGCGCTAGGGACCAGGGTTCAATTCTAGCCTCAGGCGACCGTCTGTATGGAGTCTGCACATTCTCTGGCAGTTCTCCTGTTTCTGCTGGCTGCACCAGTTTCCTCTTACAGTCCAAATATGTACAGGCTAGGTGGATTGGCCATGCTAAATTGCCCATAGCATCCAGAGATGTACAAGCCAGGTGGGAAATGTAGGGTAGGGGAAGGGTTTTGGTAGGATGCTGTTTGGACTCAATGGGCTGAATGGCCTGCTTCTACACTGTAGGGATTCTGTTCGATGTCAACATTTTTTAAAAATACAGGTAACTGTTGTTGGTAATGTCAGTATTGATTGTGTCCAGTGCAGGTATGAATAGTTTCACAGAAGTGTGCAGTTAATGAGATAAAATCTTGAACTGGCTGTTTAGAATTTTAAAAAATGGCGCAGTGCCAAAATTAGCAAGGTAGGAAGTCAATCAGAATGTGTTTTTAGTACTGGATGGAGAGAAAGAGATCAGTGAGGTATAACCCATTAAATGGTCTGCCTCACTGACTTAGTACTGCGTAAACCACTGAATGTATAACAGCACCTGATATGAAACATGCACAACATTTAACTGCATTGTGTCATGTTCTGGCTAATGGACTCAAATCAGAAAGTCTGTTCAACTGAAGAAGTAGACATTTTAGAACATAGAACAGTACAGCACAGTACAGGCTCTTTGGCCCACGATGTTGTGCCAAACTTTTACGCTAATCCTAAGGTCTATCTAACCTCCACCGCTACTTTATACTACCATCCATATGCCTATCTAATTGTCGCTTAAATGCCCCTAATGAGCCCAACTCCGCTACCCTCTCCGGCAATGCATTCCATGCCCCGACCACTCTCTGAGTAAAGAACCTAACTCTGACATCTTCCCTATATCTACCTCCACTCACTTTAAAACTATGCCCCCTTGTAATAGCTACCTCCACCCTAGGAAAAAGTCTCTGGCTGTCCACTCTATCTATACCTCTCATCATTTTGTACACCTCTATCAAGTCACCTCTCATCCTTCGTCATTCTAAAGAGAAAAGCTCTCAACCTTTCCTCATAAGACCTTCCCTCCATTCCAGGCAACAGCCTGGCAAATCTCCTCTGTGCCTTTTCCAATGCTTCCACATCTTTCCTGTAATGAGGCAACCAGAACTGGACGCAATACTCCAGAGGTGGCCAAACCAGGCTTTTGTATAGCTGGAGCATAACTTCATGGCTCTTGGACTCAATCTGTTATTAAGGAAGACAACATATGCAGTAGCTGCTAACTTTTCTTCTGGACTGTTCATCTGGTACATTGTAAAGGAATGGACACCGATGCTGAGGTGTGAGCATCCTCTGTCATTGTGTTGACGGTAGTTGACAGTAGGTTGCCAATGACAGTACTACTCTGGGCTCATGTCCATCAATGACCAGTGAAGGAAACCAGTGGAAAGGCAATTTCAAGTAGAGTGGCTTTTGGCCATTATGAGGGATGTACAATGTGCAACCAGTTGTTCAGAATGACAGCAATCATTGGATGATTAGTCTGTCAATCAGGATGTTCTCAATAGGATTGGCTCCTATGGACATTGACCATTCTGATTAACAGACTACTTGGCCAGTGAGTCCAAATTTCCCCAGAGACATGGACCCTGTTGCTTAGCCCCATATATGCCCTGCTCACAGACATGGTCACTTATGACTTGCCCCCTTAAAGCATTGAAAATCTATGGCTCTTCAACCTTATGCGTGGATCATAAAAACAAGTGGTAGAGGCCATCCTTGAACTTCTTTTGCATTGAATTAGATCATGGCTGATCTGTATCTCAATTTAACCTGCCCACTTTAGTTCAATAATCCTTAATGGTCACAGAACAAAACTCTATCAATTCCAGTCTTGAAAACTTTAATTGATCCCCCAGCGTCAACAGTATGCCGGTGGGGAAAAGGTTGAGGGCTCCCCTATCCTTTGTGTTTCCTGACATCAGCCCTGAACAGCCAGGCTTGAATTGTAACATGAGATCATCTTAGAATGACAAATAGCTTTTCTCTGTCTATGGGATCAATTCTTTTGAAAGAATGGAATCCACATACACTGCGAGGAAAGGAAAAACACATTGTGTAGCACTTTCAAGTTTCCTTTAAGCTTTTTTTAACTAATGAAGTGCACATGAAATGTTTTAGTGGGGCAGTACCGTTGACCACTGATATTACTTCTGATTAAACAGTGACAAGTCTAAACAGGTGAAACAATACCTTTATTATGATCACCAGCTCCAAAATGGCCACCCACTGCCATTTCATCCACTTGCTCAGCTTCATTTCCCAAGCCTAATTGTGTATCTACTCACATTGGGCTTGTTATGTGAGGGTTACATTTGTTTCCCTCATCCAAGTCGTTTTTTTTATATTGCGAATAGACTGATCCTTGTGGTATTCCACTAGTGACTACCAGCCACCGGCAAAAGACCACAGCTTCTCTAACTCTCTCCCCTTTTTGGTGGGTCTATAATATACACCGAACACAGTGGTTGCCCAGTTTTTGTTTCTGATCTCAATCCATTTGGCCACGTCTGATGTATTATGTATCGTGACAGCTGTATTCTTTAACCAATTATACTGCTCCAACAATTTAATCCCATCTATAACCTGCCTAAAAACTCTGTGTCCAGGCATACTGAGCCACCAAAGACTGTGGCAGCAAAACTGGCCTCCATCGTGTTACTAGAATCTGGGGGCATCAGTTCTGCCATAAACATGGTATCCTGTGTAGGCCAGCACTTTCAATTGTGCCTGAAGATTGTGACACCCTCACAGCTCACTTGGTGCTCAAATTACAAACTTGGAAATCGCTTGACAGATCTGCTCGTCACTCACTAAAGAACAGGAGGAATCCTACACTATCGGTTTTTTGGTCTGGCATCTGATTGACTGTAGAGTTGGTTTGGACAGAGGTCTGCTAGGTTGGTGGAGTGTGGAGCTGAATCACTGAATTGGACAGGGAGGAAGTGTTGATTACAGCCTCACAGACTGGACAGAGGAAATTGTTCGTAAACAAAAAAAAACCCAATAGTCTCTCTGGGTCTACAGCATGACAGGAATGTGGAGCTGAAGTTGCAGTTCGCTGCAGAACGCCTTATGCTGAACTGGAGCTAGACTCTTCTACGACACTAATAGTGGGCCATCTAGCAGATCTCTCTAATGTATTCAGCGTCCTCATTAGCATTCTCCTGTTTGCCAAACCCATCAAAGTCTTCAGAATCTTGTTTAGCAAAATAGATTTGTAACCCTGTCCTCCGGAGAGCTGGCACACAAAGTATCCTTGTTCCACTGGCCTGGCTACAGCCCAGCAATACCTGGTGCCGAGCCAAGCTCAAAGCTGAAGTGTCAGACCAAGTGAATGGGCCTTTTCATCAATGCTGTGCTGCTGCTGTCCCTCTTTCTCTTTCTCCTGGCTCAAACTGGTTGGGGGTGTTGGTGTGGCAGAGGGTTGTGGGGCAATGACAATTCCCTAGCTTTTGAAAGGGTGAAGAGAAGGAGTTGGGGGGAGGGGTGGTGGAGGATGTGGTATAGGGAAACCAAGTGGCCTGCTGAGAACTGACAAGGGGCATAAAGTAGGGTTGTACCATCATTCTCAGTATTCTCAGTGATGTTAGATGTCACAGCCCCACAGTGTGGAGACCCATCTCCTCTGTAGGACAGAGTGGACACAAGGATGTAGATCCTTATCACTTCCCCTTTGTCTGCAATGGTTAAGGGTGACTTTTGCCCCTCAAAATGTCAATGATTGTGCCCCTTTGTGTTGAAACGATATACCTGCCCCAGCTGAATGGATGGTGGCATATGGAAGCCACAACATCTGGGTTGAGCCTGGCAGTGATGGAATGTGTGTGAGGGTGAAGAGAAGCACATCAGGTTGTCAGTGCAATGAATGTGCTGAAAACATGAATCATAGCTACATACAGGCCGTCATTAAACCTTAGTGCTGCCTGGTTCCTGCGACGTTCCCTGGTCACATGCTCCTGTTCCCTTCAGAGGAGAATCTTTCAGGCCTCCTGGCTCTCTGGGAAAAGATGAGCTCTTTCCTTTTGACAATTCCCCTTATCAAAGATCCTAAAGCCAGAACCTGGGAATGCTCCTTGTCTTCCTTAATGTACTACTCATAACATCTCCTCACAGTCAATGACAGTACAGGCTCAACACTGGCTTCCCATTATGAAGGGGACATGTAATGTCACTGGGCCAGTTATCCAATTGAATGTCCTGGATAGATGTGTTAAAAAGTCCCACCAGCTGGTGGAATTTAAATTCAACTGACGAAAACATCTGGGATTGATACCTCATCTCAGCCTAAGCTAACATGACAACAATAATTGATCATAATTAAGAAAATGTCCAGGCCATCATTTGAATTCAAGCCTGGCCTGCTCCAGAAGAGTAAGATAGCATCCCTAAACAAACTGAATAGAAGATGTCTCTAACTGTGCAAAGTCAATTAGAACATGAGGAAAAATCTTGCCAGAAATGTAAAAACTGATAGCAAGAGTTTCTACAAATATTTTTTTAAAAAGTGAACAAAATGAGTATTGGTGCTACAGAAAATGAGTCTGGAGTAATCATAATAGAAATTGAAGAGATGGCAAATTAATTGCATTGGTATTTTACATCATTCTTTGAAGTAGAGGATACAAATAACATCCCAGAAGTAGAGATATTCAGGAAATGAAAAGGTGGGAGGAATTCAGTAAAATCCCAATTATCAGAGAGGTGGTATTGGGTAAATTGCTGAGGCTGAGGGCTGACAAGTGTATGGGTCCTAATGGACATCAAACTAGGGTCTTAAAAGAGTGGCAAGTAAGATAGTTGTTGCCGAGATAACAAGGTGTGGAGCTGGATGAACACAGCAGGCCAAGCAGCATCATAGGAGCAGGAAAGCTTGACGTTTCGGGCCTAGACCCTTCATCAGAAA
>JAHRHZ010000017.1:36012804-36056992 GCA_024137785.1 Ginglymostoma cirratum | reverse complement strand
AATAGTCCATGCTTTTATTCTTCTTACCAAAGTGCATGACCTCACAGATAACAAGGTGTGGACCCTTTTCTGATGAAGGGTCTGGGCCCGAAACGTCAAGCTTTCCTGCTCCTATGATGCTGCTTGGCCTGCTGTGTTCATCCAGCTCTACACCTTGTTATCTTGTAATGTTCTTTATTCTTTTAATCAAAGAGAGTTAATATGGTTTTGTGAAAGGGAAATTATTTTTAACCAACCTACTGGAATTCATTAAGGAACTAACATGTGCTGTGGATAAAGGATATACTGTCCTTGGATTTCGAGAAAATGTTTGGTAAATTCCCGCAACAAAGGTTATTGTGGAAAGTAGAAGCTCATGGTGTAAAGAATAATATATTGGCCATGCTGAAGGATTGGCTGGTTAACAGGAAGTAGATAATAGACACAAACAGATCTCTTTCAAGTCAGTAAGATGTTACAAAAGTGTGTCACAGGGATCGGAACTGAGATCTCAGTAGATTACAATTTATGTAAATATCATTGATTTAGGGTTCGTCGGTCTGGTTGCCAAATTTGCTGACAACACAAAGATAGTAAGGAAAGTAAGTAGTAAAGAGACCTAGAGAAGGCTACAAAAACATGGTGCTATGCCTTAGTTAGTAGGTAAAATCAGACAAATGGAGTGTAATGTCAGAAAATGTAAAATTGTACATTTTGACAGGAAGGAGAAAAAGAACAACAATACCTCAATGGTAAAGATCTTAGAAGTGTAGAGGGATCTCTGTGTCTGAGTGCATAAATTGCAAATGACTAGCTTCTAGGTAAAGCAAGTAATTAGGAAAGCATATAAAACATTATCATGTACTTTGAGAATTGAATATAAAAGATGGGAGACCATGTCTCAGCTATCCAGGGTACTGTGAGACTGTATTGGAATACTGTGCACTCTGTTGGTCACCTTATGTAAGGAAGGATCTAAATGCATTGGAAGAGATTCAGAGACAGTTTACCAAACTAGTTCCTGAAATATGTGGGTCGGCTTACGGGGAAAGGTCGACAGGATGGGATTGGATCCACCAGAACTTAAGAGAGGAAATGGCAACTAGATTGAAACATATGAGAGATCCTTGGGAGTTGAGGGATTTAACAAGGTAGGTGTGGAGACGATGTTTCCTTTTGTAGCAGAACTGGCAATTCAAGATCACTGTTTAAAAGTGAGAGGTCACCCATTTAAAACAAAAGTGAGGCAAAATGTTTTCTCGCAGGTTCAAGAGTTAATGGAACTCTCCTCCTGAAAAACTGGTGGATGCAGAGCTCTTGAATATTTTTAAGGCAGGGATAGATAGGTAGATAGATTCTTGGCAAAGCAAGAGGGTGAAAAATTATCAGGTAGCTTGGAATGTGGATTTATGGTTTCAGTCAGATCAGCCATGATTGTATTGAATGGTGAAGAGGACTTGAGAACTGACTGGCCTGTTCCTGTTCCTTGTTCATAGAACATAGAACAATAGAACATAGAACAGTACAGGCCCTTCAGCCCACGATGTTGTGCTGACCTATTATCCTACTAAGATCAATCTACCCTGCATACCCTACATTTTACTATCCTCTTTGTGCCTATCCAAGAGTCGCTTAAAAGTCTCTAAAGTATCTGACTCCACTACCACTGCCGGCAGCGCATTCCACACGCTCACCACTCTCTGTGTAAAGAACCTACATCTGACATCTCTCCTATACCTTCCTTCAATCATCTTAAAATTATGCCCCCTCGTAATAATCATTTCCACCCTGGGAAAAAGTCTCTGACTATCCACTGTATCCATGCCTCTCATCATCTTGTAAACCTCTATCAACTCACTTCTCATCCTTCTACGCTCCAATGAAAAAAGCCCTAGCTCCCTCAACATTTCCTCATAAGACCTGCCCTCCCGTCCAGGCAGCATCCAGGTAAAACTCCTCTGCACCCTTTCTAAAGCTTCCACATCCTTCCTATAACGAGGTGACCAGAACTGAACACAATATTCCAAGTGTGGTCGAACCAGAGTTTTATATAGTGCATATGCTACACATCTTCCATCCAGGACAAAGCTGGCCTCTTGATTGGCACCTTGCAGAATAATAAATAAGTGAAACAAGCCAAAAATAGTTTCATTAACAGGCATGTCTCCAGCTCTCTGAGAGTCTCCAACCCCCCTTTAAACAGCCAGGAAAGGGAAACACAGAACAAATGAAATAAAATAATTGAGGTGAATTTCTAAAGGAGAAAAAGAACGCAATGTAAAGCCCAAGGGGGAAAACAATAAAAAAAAAGATAAATTGCTTTCGAAAGCAAGAGTTTGGCAGGAGTTCAGGGACAACATATGAAGAGTGAAAACAGCAGCACATTGCAAGGGCAGGACAAAAACCAAGACGGTGATACATTCTCCATTAATTTCTCAGTGACAGCAAGGGTAAGATGGGAGTGAGACAATTTATACAGCATATTTTACTCAGCTCCAGATGTCTCAGAATGTCAGTGCTAGAATGTGACAAACACAGCAAACTTCCTCTAACAACAAAAATCCCAGATCATGTACAGTATGGGTTTGGACACACAGCAAAACTCCCTCAACACCGTCCCATCAAAAACTCCCAGGATAGGTACAGCATAAGGTTATAATTAGATTAAAGATCTCTTTACACCATCCCTGTCAGACATTCCTATGTCAAATATTGCAGAGTTCTGAGCAATTCTATTCATTTTTTGAGCTTTCTTCAATGTACACTTTTGCTGTTATGTAACTAAACCTTCATAATTCTGTCATAAAGAATGATAGAATTTGGTCAGCACTGACCTTCACTTTATCGGCCCTAGGGGATCCTTCAGTTTGGATAATGGGCTTGTCTTGTGTGGCTGATGACCTAACTGGAGACCATGGCAGATAGCACACCAGTAAATATTTGATGACACCGTGAAATATTGCACACAACGTGAAAATAAAATAAATCTGCAATTTATATGAATGATTTGGATGAACACATAGATGGGTGGGTTTGTAAGTTCACAGATGACACAAAAATCGGAAGAGTTGTGAATAGTAGAAGATTTTCAAAGTCTACAGCAGGATATAGATTAGTTGTAGACATGGGCAGAGAAATGGCAGATAGAGTTTAATCTGGGCATGTGAGAGATGTTGCGATTTGGGAAATCAAATGCTAAGGGAAAGTATACAGTTAATGGAAGAACCCTTAACAGCATTGATGTACAGAAGGATCTTGGGATCCTAGTCCATAACTCCCTGAAAGTGGCTTCACAAGGAGATAGGGTGGTAAAAAAGACGTATAACATGCCAGCCTTTATTCATCAGCGCATTGAGGACAATAGTCAGGAAATAATGTTGCAACATCGAGAGCCGAAGGGCCTGTTCTGCGCTGTATTGTTCTATGTTCTAACTTTATAAAAGTTTGGTTAGGTTGCACTTAGAGTATTACATTTAAATCTGGTCACCACACCACAGGAAGGATTTGATTTGATTTATTGTAGTCATGTGTATCTAAGTACATTGAAAATCTTTGTTTGCAAGCAGGACAGGCAGATCATAGCAAGCAAGGACGTACAAATCTCAGGGTGCTTAGACAGAGAGAGGCATCAACATTATTTGATGTTAGAGCATCCATTCATCAGTCTAATAATGGCTGGGAAGAAGCTGTTCTTGAACCTGTTGGTGCATGTGTTCAAGCTTCTGTATCTTTAGTCTGATGGAGAAGTTGTAGGAAAGCATTATCTGAGTGGGAGGGATCTTTGATGTTGGCAGCCTTTCTGCAGCAGCGAGCCATGTAAATGAAGTCCATGGATGGGAGGCTGGCTTCCGTGATGGTCTGGGCTGTACACATAACCTTCTGTAATTTCTTATGGACCTGGGCAGAGCAGTTGCCATACCAGGCTGTTGTGCACCGGGATTGAATGCTTTCTATGGTGCATCTATAAACATTGGTGAGGGTCCTTATAGGCATGCTGAATTTCGTTAGCCACCTGAGGAATAAGAGGCATTGTTGTGCCTTCTTGACCATTGCAGCAACATGGGAAACCCAGGGCCAGTTATTGGTTATCGTCACTCCTAGGAACTTGATGTTGTCAATCCTCTCAAACTCCACTCCATTGATGTAGATGGGGTGTGGTTTCCTCCTTTCATTCTCAAGTCAATTATCAGTTCTTTTGTTTTGCCGACATTGAGAGAGATGTTGTTATCATTGCACCGTGGCACTGAGCCCGCTACCTCCTTTCTGTATTCTGACTCATCATGTGCAGGCTTTGGAGAGGGTGTAGAAGAAGTTTACGAGGATGCTGCCTGGATTAGAGGGTATGAGCTATAAGGAGATTCTGGACAAACCATGGTTGTTGTTTTTTCCTGGAGCAGCAATGGCTGAGCACATTCTGAGAGGCATAGATAGGGTTGATGGTCAGAATCTTTTTCCCACAGTTGAAATGTCTAATACTAGGGGGCATGCATTTAAGGTAAGACAAGGAAAGTTCAAAGGAGATGTGAGGGGCAAGGTGTTTTACACAGCGTGTTAGATGACTGGAATGTACTGCCAGGGGCAGTGGTGGAGGCAGATACAATGGCCTAGTGGTATTATCGCTGGACTGTTAAAGGAGCTTTTAGATAAGCGCATGAATAAGGGAGGAATGGACGGATATGGACCATGTGCAAGCAGAAGGGGTTTGTTTAAGTTGGCATCATGTTTGACACAACATCATGGGCTAAGGGGCCTGTTCCTGTTCTGAACTGTTCTATATTTTACGTCCTAAACTGTTTTGACTGAAAGCTCCTTACCCACACCCCTCCCCTTTTTCCAATAATGATTGCTGCCTGCTGAAGTTCAGTTCTATTTCACCCCTGATGCCACGGCTAACTTTAGCTGTGTAATCCCAGTGGTGAGCCCTGTCTGCTTCTAATATTGGTTGACTCTACAAATACTTTTGATGGTCGACAACGAATGGCCGAGAGCTCAAATGTGATCGTGCTCTGATTAACTTGAAAGTGTTTCCATGCTGATCTCTTCCTTAGACTTCAGTCAAGATGGATTAGAGTCTTGTATTCCCAATGATGTCGTGTCTCTTTGATGTTGGCCTCAGATCCGTCCTCCTGACCTTGTTCAGCTATGGTTGCCCAAAAGCCAATTGACAATCTCATCTTTCTTCACAGTCTGACAGCAGAATTGGATGGGACTCAATGATATTTTAATTTGAAACATCTACTTGGCAGACTTGGACTGGGAAAACAACACATACAGCGGGTGGGTGAAGGTTTTCTCACTTCTTGAGCAGTTGCCAATTTGAGAAACAATTTTAACGACAAAGGACAAATGTTTTCAAGGCGTCTTGAAGTTCCTCAGGATTTATGTCGGATCTGAGTCTGAGTCTCTGAACATTATGTGACCTGGGGCTTGGGGTTACTGGGAGGAAGACTGTGGGATGAATGTTAGAGGGGTGAGACGAGGGGGTGTGTGAATGGACAAGAAATGAACATGGGATTTATGGGTTACGTTGATATTTCACTGCAACACCTGGTCTCCTTGAGGGCATTTCCATTGGATTTAATGTTCCTGAGGTGAAGACATTTTATTATTTGTTCTCCAGATATTAAAAGAAACGTCAACACATCCCAGAAGGTGCAGGTAGACTACGTCAGAGAGCAGTCAAACAAGAAGCCACTTTGGTGTCGGTCTGGAGTCATGTGTAGGCCAAGACTGGATAGGGATAGAAGGGTTACTTTCCTGAAGGAACATTAGTAAAGCATTTTTGACTTTGTAATAATCTGACCCAACATAGATATTTCTTTACAGCTTTATAATCTAACATTCCCAGGTATTCATGATAAATCAAATAAAATTCTCTACCTGCTGATGGGCTTTGACCTCCATTTCTCTGGATGACTCACTGGTCTTCTTCTGAAAGTGCTGCGAAACCTTAATAACAGTAGGATGGGAGTAGCCATTCAGCCCTCAAACATGCTTCACCATTCAGTAAGACTGTGCTGATACTTTGCCTCAGCTCCAACTCACTGCCACATCTCTTGATTCCATTGGTTGGATTTTCCAATATTGTTTCTAAAAGTATGTCAGGCAGAGACTAACAAACTGCTTCCCATTGGCAGATCGCTCACCCAATTGTTTGCCAATTGCTCACTAAGAGCTGATTGGAGAACCAGAGAGCACTTTTCACCCAGTCATGGGCTGACAACATCTGGATCCTAGGGTGCTCTGGTCCAGGTCTATTCCTCAGAGGATCCAGATCTGAGAAGGTAAATCTCTTTTTATTTATTCTCATAAGGTAGGGTTGGCAAAAAGAGAGAGGCCAGGAGTTGGAAACTAGGGCAAATGAGTGGTTTTCAGAGGCCACTGCTTTCCCACCATCTGGGTCCAATTGCTGCCATTTGGAGGCCCTCCCCACCTCCAAAATCAATGGACAGGTCACCATAATTTCCCAGTTGGGAAACTAGCCATCTTTCTGACCTACCGGGAGAACAGTTGATGAGGAAAGTGCAGAGCTGAGGGTCTTGAATGCCCATTAATTTATTACTTCAGGGATTTAACTGCTGGTGAGTTGAGAAAGTCACCCATGTATTACCAAGCCCGCACTTAATTACTGAAGTGTGAGAAGGGGCAAGAGCTGTGCCAGGGTCAACTTGCTCCATTATTTCCCCTTCTTACCACCTCTCTCTCCACCTCCAGGAGGGGTAAAATTTCACCCTTTGTATCCCATAACCTATCAGTCTCAGACTTGAATATCACCAATGACTGAGCATTCACATCCCTCTGAGATAGACAATTCCAAAGATTCATAACTTTTTAATGAAAGAATTTCCTCTCATCTCAGTCTGAAATGGCTGATTCCGTCATCTGTGATGATGTAAACATTCCAACTCGCCACTGGTACTATTTGAATAATCAAGGAAAAGAGATATTATCTCCCATCCACAAACAGTATAATACTCTTTCTGTACATCAGCCCAGATTAGTTGGTCAAGGATCAGAGTGGGATTTTAATCCCACAATGTCCTGACCAAAACGTATTCACCGATGCACAGTCAATGCAACCAACTTCAACCTGGACCAGGTAATGGTGTTGTGGGGATCAGTGAAATGCTTCACATTCATATCCAACCTTTGGAAGGGAGTAGTCATGATGAACACTTTTTAAAACTTCTTTTCTTGTGCTTCTCATTTCCAAATTCTACTACGGCCTCCAAACTCCCTTTCTCTATAACTTCTTAACAGATTCTACAGCCATTTTGAATTTCCTTACCTCTCCAGTGCTGGCCTCACGAACATCCCTAATTCCCATCTCTCTGTCAGTGGAGGTCATGTGCTCAGTAGCCTGGGCCCTAAGCTTTGGAATTCCCTTCCCAAATCCTCTTCTGCCTCTCTATCTCTCCTCTCCTTTGAGATGAGTCTTTAAACAAGGTCTATGCCTAGCTGTCGGTCATCGGCCCTTGTACCTTCTATGTGGCTTCATGTCAAATTTTCTGTTAACAGTCTTGTGAAGAATCATGGGACATTTAATTATGTCAAATATGTATGTATAGAAGTGCCAGTTGTCGTTGTATCAATCCCAGTCTTCAAGCAGTAACATCACAATACAGCCTAAACCAAGTCCATTTAATCAATTGAGTCTTAGCTGGCTCTTTTGAAGACCAATCTGTGTCTACTACAAATTGCAGAACCCTACAATCCAGAGGGATCTGGGTGTTCTGGTACATGAATCACAAAATGTTCATATGCTAGGATAAACAAGTAATTAAGAAGGCAAGTAGAAGGGAGGCATTCATTGCAAGGGGAATTACAGTACTGTGTTGTAGGTACTGTCATTGTTTTATGAACCCATTTGATGGTAATACTGAACAAGTCCAATCCCAGAGTGAAACTTGGCTTCGCAGACTGTAATTATTATTTCCTTTTTGTTTATTGTTGAAATCCGTCATTTCATTACACAAGAAGGGTAAAAAAATTACATTACCCTAGACAAGAACTATTGGAAAGAATTCATTACAAATATCAAAAATAAACGTTCAACCATTTTACAGCAACAATGACCTTACAGCCACTCAAACTTTAATGTAGAGACATCACTAACTTTGCTCTAAATCTCCTTGTTTTGCAGGCGTGGCTGATATCTGGTTTCTTTTCAGAAAAGTTCTGTGCATTCACATAATACTAATCTCTTCAATTAAGGTATCACCCTGAGCCATTTAAACATGCTGCTAACCCAGCTCACTATAACGACTGGTCAAGTGTTCCCTCAACTCCTATCTTCGACAACCACAGTGGATGTCTTCCTCTCTGACATCTTCATAGCCTTCTGGAACTTTTTTTCTCAGCAACCTGGGACTCCTTGTACTGACTGTTTTGGAGCCTACTAATTCAAAGGGACCTCTGCAGAATCTTTATCTCTAACTAAACTGGTGGCTGGGCCTCCCTCTCTCTTTCTCTCTATCTCTGGACTGGATCTAATTAGATTTGGAGGAAGTAGATGCAGGGATAGTGACATGAACTGGTTGTAATCTTCCAAGAATCCTTAGATTCAGGACAAGTTTGAGAGGATTGGCTAACTGTCAATGTATCACCCTTATTCATGAAGGAAAAGAGACATAAACAGGTACGTTTTGGCCAGTTAGCTTAACATCTGTTAGTGGGAACATGTTCGCGTCTATTATAAAGGAGTGCTGGCAGAGCATTTCAAAATACACAGCATAATCAAATAGTCAATATGACTTCTTGAAGGAGAAATCATTCTTGACAAATTTGGTAGAATTCTTTGAGGTGGAAACAGGCAGAATAGATAAAGAACTAGCAGATATAACATGTTTGAATTTTCAAAAGACATTTGATAAGGTACTGCATGTTAAGTTACTTAATGAGATAAGAGACCATTATATTAACTGTAGCACTTTAATATGAATGGAGGATTGGCTGACTAATAAAAGTCAGCTCATTGAGATAAGGGGTGCATTTTCAGGATAGCAGCTTGTAACTAGTGATGTTTCACAGATCAATGCTGGATCACACTTATTCAGGAAAGTGAGAATGTACTGTTGTCCATTTTGTGCATGATACAAAAATAGATGGGAAAATGAGTCATGAGGAAGACTGAGTCTACAAAAAGATATAGCCAGGTGAGGTGAGTGGGCAAAAAGTTGGCAGATTGTACATAATCTGAGAAATTGTGATCCCATGCACTTTTGCAGGATGGCTAAAAGAGTTGAATGTTATTTAAATGGAAGCAGCATCACAGAGGGATCACAAAAAGCTAGCATCCAAGTTCAGTGGGTAATAAAAGGCAAATGAAATGTTGGCTTTTATTTCAAAAGGAATGGACTATGATAGTAAACTAAAAATGACGCAAAAAGAGATATATTGCTGAAACTGCACAATATGCTAGTTAGACCACACTTAGAACACTGGACATTTTTTGTCCCTTTATCTAAGATACACTGGAATTGGAGGCAATCCAGAGAAAATTCATCAGGTAGATCCTGAATAGGGAGGGATTGTTATCTGAAGAGAGGATGGGTAGATTGGGCCTGTACTTGGTGCTATTTAGCTGAATGAGAAGCAATCTTATTGAAACCTATTCTTAGGAGAATATTCACCCTATTCTTCGGGAACCTGTCAGGGTAGAAATTGTTTCCCTTTGTGGGAGAGTCTAAGGTCTGAGGGCAAAATCTCAGAATCGGGGATTGCCCAGTTAGGACAGAAATGAGGAAGAATTTCTGCTTTCAGAGAGTAGTGAATCTGTAGTGGCTTGGTCTTTAAGTATATTCAAGGCCGAGATAGACAGATTTTCAATCAGTTAGTGAATCAACGGATGTGGGGAAAGGGTTGAAAAGTGGAGTTGAGCATCATTGAATCAGTCATTTAACTGAATGGTGGAACAGACTCGATGGGCCAAATGGCCAACAAATGATCTTATGTCTCTTGGTCTTGTGGTTTGTAGAACTCAAGTCAGCAATTATATTCCCATAGGTTTGCAAGTCATTTAACTGAAATCAAATGAGTTTTGTTTTGGAAATGCTGTCTTTAGCTTCCTTTTGAAATGAGTTTCCAATCCTTTCAAATTGACAGGGCAGATCTTCGCATAAGTTAAAACTAAAATCTATTTTTCCTCTGCCTTAGAACCTAGGTTTACAAGTAACAATATTAGGAACCTGTATCACAATGGTCATTATGTCAGGAAATGTGAGGTGCGTAGCAAGCTCTTATAAACAGCGATATTATTGTAATTAGTAATGTTGGCTTCTCTGCTCTTTTTTAAAATTATGCCGTAGGATCTTTAACATTCACCTGAGAGATCAGAAAAGGTCTCGCTTTACTGGCTTATCCATAGGATCCTTTTGTCCTGCAAAGGGCATGTCCTTGAGGATTTTCAGCTTAAATGTCTGAAGGGGATGGGGGTGACTTGTACCCCACAATTTCATCTTGTATTAACCACAAAACTATTGCTAAGAGCCTCAGTGCAAGGATTAGTTTCCTTTGTTTGGGGAATCGCACTCCCAATTACATACATCTTCGTCCTATCACTCCGTCTGAAGGAGAAAACATCCCAAATGTTAACAACATTGTGAACCACCAAGAGAATATTGCTAGTCATTGTTTCTGGTAAAGTGATAATCCTTTTTTTCTTCTAAATCTACCAACTAGAGGATATCCTCAAAATGCACCCAACTGTAACTTCCCACTGTGTTTACAACATTACCGGAGGTAATTGTCCCAAGTGTTTACAGTTTTGCCAACATGAACCTTCCCATCCTAACACTCAGCTTCCTGCTGTGTTTACACTGTTGCCTCAGAAACAGATGAAACTTCCTCACTTCATTGATTCTCTTACGAATCTGTTTCCACTGCACATCTAAACACCCTTCACCTAATAATTCATTTCACAACTGAGTTACCCTTCAGATGAAAGAGTTTTATCTGATTTGCCTTTTCCATTTCTATCTGGGATTTGAACCCTTCACTGCCGTGAAAAACTTGTCTGAATCAATTTGATCAACTCATTTAACAAACCGAGCAGCCTCACTTGGATTCTGAAGACAGCAATACAACCTTTCTTCCACTTGGATGTTAGGCTGTTGTTTGAGTTTTCAGTTAGTTCCTGACCCTGCTGTGGATTGAATAAAATATCAGCAGGTATTAGTTATTGCTTTGAGACAAGTTGTTAAAAGTAAGACACACTCATCCTCCTACTGCACATCCTTTAATCATTTTAAAAGTTGGCAAATTGCATAAATGGCTTGATGCATTTTGTTGGATACTAAATGAGAACTGGCCAGACTTTTTTTTTATTCTCGATCTTTCTAAAATGAATCATTCCTGAATACAAATCATGATGGAAGTGTACATGTAAATGTACAAGAATGGCAGAAAGCATGCCAACTGTGAAATCAATGCCACAGTGTTAGCTGTGAGTCAGTGCTTGGCATGGAAGCAAAGGGTTGTGAGTTCAAGTCCCACAAATGCCATTCCAGAAGCTTCAGCACAAAACCCAAGCCAGTGCTCCCAGTTCCTTTACCTAGGCAAGGCTGACTTTCAAATGAGATGTTAAACTGAGAGCCCAACCATTCATTCACACAAATGCTTGTAGCACAGTATAGAAACAGAATACACAGTATAGAAACAGAATAGAGGAGGCGTTCTCTCCTTGTTTGGAAAGGTCAATATTCATCCCTCAGCCAACAAAAATGTAGAATATCTGGTCATTAACACCTCATGGCTTATAGGATCTTGATACTTGCAAATTAACTTTCCTACATTATAGTGTTCCAAAAATTACTTAATTTGGTTGGGAATGTCCTGAAGGCCATGAAAGATGTTATGTAAATGCAAGCTTTCTTTTCATTAATGAATGTCTTAGCTGCAGCACAGTGAGACAGTAGTGAGATCCCAACATTCAAAATTTTGCAATTCACAGATGCTCACGCAGAGGCTAATTATCAGATGTGGGCATCACTGACAAGGCTGACATTTATAGTGCCTATTACTCATGCCCAGAGGAGATTTATGGGGTTTTGAGGAGTGGGTTGTCGCTGGTTGGTTATTGGTTTGATACAAGTTTGGGGTTGGATAAGCCACTTCAGAGCATTGTCAAAAGTCAGGAACATTGCTGCAGGGCTGGAGTCCCAGGTAGGTCAGAGCAGGTAAGGAGGGTAGATTTCCTTCCATTAGGCAGGTGAGTTAACTGAATAGTTAGGAATTGGAATAGAGTCAAAGTTGTCATTGTTTTACTAATGGAAAGAAATTCGATGAACGTTAAAAGCTTCTAATTTTTGCTAACCAGTTTGAAATCCTTGACAAATCTTTTGGGAATTAAATGATATTATGTCCAGATCCTGTGCAAATATAAATAGCATAAACCAATTCCCAGCTTCTAAAAGCTGACACTGTTACATGAAGTAATTCGTCTGAAAGGATTAATGCCAGAGACTGCATTAAGCTCTGATCAGTCTGATGATGTCACATGAACTTGGGTGGGGAAAAGGCAGAGAATTGATGGCAGCATCTCTCTCCCCACAAATATCACATGGTGATCAGTGATGGGCATCACTGCATTTGACTATTTAACTATAATTTACTCTCTAAATTCTAAATCTCATCCAGCTTTGAACAAGGATATTCAAACTCTCCACTTGAGAGCAACTAGGATTAGTTAGTAAAGGAAGCTCTCAATATATTTTTTCTGTATCTGGGCCTGAGCTTTAGAGTCACAGGATGTCAGAGTAACAGAGTTATTACAGGGTGAAAAGAGGCCATTTGGACCATCATATCTGCATTGATCATTTAACATGCATCTGTTTGAATCCCACTTTCCAGCACATGGCCTGTAGCCTTGTAGGCTACGGTGTTTCAGGTGCTCATCTAAATAGTTTTTAAATGTCTTGAGATATTTCCACCTCTATTACCTTTTAGCAGTGAGTTCCAGAGATCCACCAACATCTGGGTGATAGATTTTTCAGAGATTATTTTAAACTTCCTACTCCTTACCTTAGAACTATACCCCTGGTTGTTGACCCCTCTACTAAGGGGAAACGTGTTTCACTATCTACCAAGTCTATGACCGCCGGAACTTTGTACACCTTAATTAGGACTTCCTTAATCTTAGATAACAAGCATGGGGCTGGATGAACACAGCAGGCCAAGCAGCATCATAGGAGCAGGAAAGCTTGACGTTTCGGGCCTAGACCCTTCATCAGAAATGGGGGAGGGGAAGAGGAGACCTCAAGCCCCACCCCCATCTCCTATCTACTAACCTCATCCCACCCCCTTGACCTGTCCGTCCTCCCTGGACTGACCTATCTCCTCCCTACACCCCCACCTACACTCACCTTTACTGGCTCCATCCCCGCCTCTTCGACTTGTCTGCCTCCTCTCCACCTATCCTCTCCTCTATCCAGCTTCTATCCGCCTCCCCCTCTCTCCCTATTTATTTCAGAACCCTCTTCCCCTCCCCCATTTCTGATGAAGGGTCTAGGCCCGAAACGTCAAGCTTTCCTGCTCCTATGATGCTGCTTGGCCTGCTGTGTTCATCCAGCCCCACACCTTGTTATATCGGATTCTCCAGCATCTGCAGTACCTTTTATCTCTTTTATCCCTCCCTCAATCTTCTCTGCTCTATGAAAACAACCTCCGCCTAATGAGTCTGGCTTCAAAGCTGAATCACTCCAACCCAATCCTGGTAAATCTCCTCCACACCCTCTCCAGCATTATCACATTCTTTCTACAGTGGGGCAACCAGAACTGCACACAGTGTTCCAGCTTTGACATAACTAATATCATATACAGCTCCATCATAAACTGCTCTTGTGTTCAGTGCCTTGACTACTAAAGATGAAAAGACCATATACCTTCTTAAACAGCTCAACTACCCATCCTCCAAGAGTGTATGGATATGCACACGAAGGTCCCTTTCAGCCTCTGTACTTCCTAGGGTCCTGCCATCCAATTGCGTTACCTTGGTAATTCTCCCAAAAGCCATCACCTCACAATTTTCAGCATTGAATTCCATTTGCCACAGTTCAACCCTTCCGATCAGCCCATCCAATATCATTCTGTAATCTAAGGCTCTCCTCCTCACTATTTGCCAAACTATCAATTTTCATGTCGTATAATCTTAGTGGTAATATCTCCTAAATTCATGCCTAGATCATTAATGTACACAACAAACAGTAAGGGACCCAGCACTGAGCCCTGTGGTATGCCACTGGACACAGGGTTCAGTCACAAAATTACCCTTCAACCATCACCCTCTGCTTTCCACCACTAATCCAATTTTGGTTCCAGTTGGCCAAACTGCCCTAGGTCCTATTGGCTGTTAGCTTTTTAACCGGTCTGCCATGTGAGACCTTGACAAAAGTTTTACTTAAGTTCTTAGACACTGTCAACTGCACGACCCTTATCAACGTACCTCGTCACCTCCTTGAAAAATCCAGCAAAATTTGTGAGTCATGATTTCCCCTTACAAAGCCAGGCTGACTATCTGTGATTATTTTTTGTCTGTCCAAGTGGAGATTAATGTTGTGCCCCAGAAATGTTTCCAATTGTTTTTGTATCACAGATGTTAGACTCACTGTCTTGTAGTTTCTTGTTTATCCCCACCACCCTTTTTGAACATGGTACCACATGAGCTGACTTCTCGTCCTCTTCCACCCCTTGTGTGGCCACAGAGAAATTGAAAATTAATGCCATGGCCCCTGCAATCCTTTGCCTCCCACAACAGCCTGGTGATTTCTCTGCTTTCAAGACTGCTAAATTTATTTGTACCTCCTCTCTCTCTCTCTCTGCTGATTTGTTCAAATATATCACAGTCTTTCTCCATGATGTACATACCAACATCATTCTTGTCTACAGAGGATACAAATACATGGTACTTACTTAAAATCTCTGCTGTATCTGCCAGCTCAGAAACAGATTTCACTCATGGGCCCAAATCTTTCCCCGGTTATTCCCATGTCCCTAATATACTTATAAACCTCCTTTTAGATTTTATTAATGTTACCTACCAGAGATCTTTTTGTAATCCACCTTTGCCCTCCTGATTCCATTTTTAAGCAACTGCTTGAACTTTCTGTACTTCTCAAGGGCATCCGCTGCTTTAAGGCTTTTATATCTACCATGAGTTTCCTTTTTACCTCTTATACAATCCTGTATATCCGTTAACTTTCATGGTTCTCTGGATCTGTAGGTTCTGCCCTTCACCTTTACGGGAACATATTGGCCCTGTGTTCTCCCTACGACCAATATGAATGTCTCCCTCTGCTCTGGTCTGGATTTACATAAAATAGACATGCCAGTGGTACTTAGCACCAAGTGCACTTTTGAATAGGGTGCCAAAAATTAGGTAAGAAAATTGGAATAAGAGCTGCTCTTCTGCTTTTTTTAAAACCTTTTCACCCTGTAGGTTACGGCAATTAGTTATGGTCTCTTCCTAAGTTTTAAACTAATGTAGGAACTGGTAGAAAAGTTTTCTGAGCACTGCTCCACCAGGTGAAGGAGCGGCATTCTGAAAGCTAGTGATTTCAAATAAATCTGTTGGTCTATAACCTGGTGGCTTGTGACTTCTGACTTTGTCCATGCCAGTCCAACATCTGCATCTCCACTTCATAGCTCTTACGAAGATTAATCTAGTTAGCATTTTCTCTGTAAAACCGCAATTTTCACCTAGTATTTAGAAATTGCCTTCAGAAGGCCACTATTAAATCTATATCTATCACAGTTTAAGGCAGTGAATTCCAAATCCCGACTAGTCGTTGAGCAAAAATGTTTTTCCTCATGAATGGATTTTAAGTAAGTTAGAATCTCAACCACATGTATGCTTCTACTTTTGAAGCCACATCAACTTTATTAACTGCATATTCACCTGAACTTTATAAACAACCTGTTTAACCAGTTTGCCACCTTCAACGATAAGTGCACATACACTGCCAGGTCATTTTGCTATTGCTGCTATAATATGATAGCATTTACTATATTTGATCCCTAGCGTGAGTTTAAATTCTAGCATGATAAATTGTGCAGTGAAATTAAATAAATGAATGGGCTGTGCCAAAGCAAATGTCCATTAAAACTGACAGATTGTCATAAAGTACCAACTGGTTTGCAATGTCCTTCAGGGAAGGGGAACCTATGAAGTCTGGCCTACATATGACTCCAAACCTACTTTGCATGCTTAACTCTTTAGGCAATAAAGTTTGGACAATGATTGATGCCAAGTGTTGCCCACCTCCCAAAACTGAATAAAGAAATGTCAATTAAAAAGTTAGACACTATTAGGGAAAGATGCATTTCTCCTTTCCTCTGTTAATCCTTTTTACACCGCTGGGTAATTTACCCTGGAAGTTGATAAGCTCCTTTGCATCAAGATTAAAGGGTCAGGACGTGGAAAACAGAACATTCAAACAGAACCTCAGGAACATGAAATTATCCAAGACAAAGCAAGCCCCTTGATCAGTATCTCACTTACCAATCTAAACGATCATCTACTATATCACCAATTTGGCAGTGGCAGCAGTGTGTACCATCTAAAACATGAACTGCATCAAATCACTTTCAATAGAAACTTCCAAACATGAAAATTCTATCATCTAGAAGGAGGACAGCAGGACCATGAGACCCCCATCACTTGCAAGATCCCTACTAAGTTACGCACCATGTGGGCTTGGAAAGACGTCATCATTTCTTCATTGCCATTGGGTCAATGCAATTCCTTTCAGAAGCTTTTCCCAATGGAAACACATTGGTTCAAGGAATTGGCCAACTAAAACCCTTTCAAGAGAAATCAAAGGATGTCCGAAAAGTGTTGCATCCTCATAGCAGGTAAGTATTTATAAAAGTTGAGGATTTGTTTGAACTATAGGGAAAAGGCATTAAGATAAGGTGGAATAAAGAACTTCAATTTCTAACAGAAGTATAGTAGCCAATAATCAGCTGCAGAAGTCCTAGTGAATTTACCCTGTTTATCCTGGTGATACCAAAGCAAATTATGGTGCTTTTTTTCTTCTCATTCATGGGATGTTGAGTATTTATTGCCCTTCCTTAACTCTCCTTGAAAAAATGGTGAGAGTCACCTTCTCAAACACAATGTTTACTGGTGAAGATCAGCCAACTGTACTGTGAGGAAGACACTTTCAGGATTTTGATGCAGCAACTCTGAAAGAACAGTGATATTGTTCCAATTCAGGATGACATATGACTTGGAGGGAACTTGCAGGGAATAGTGTCCTTGTGAATCTACTGCTCTTGTCCTTCTAGATGGTAGAAGGTGCAGATTTAGAAAGTGTTACCAAAGGAGACTTGGTAAATTGCTGTGATGCATCTGGTAGAATGAATACTTGAGTGGGTTCATAATATGCTACTCAAACGGATTGCTTTGGGTGGATGGTACTGGGTTTCTTCAGTGTTGTTGCAACTGCAGCCATCCAGGTAAGTGAGGAGCATTCCATCAAACTCCTGACTTGTGCCTTGGAGATGACAGACTTTGCGGATTCAGGTCATGAGTTATTGCTTCAGAAGTCTCAGTCACTGATCTGCTCTTGTAACTATAATTACTGTATGAACATACAAAAAGGAGTAAGCCATTCAGCCCTTAAGCCTGCTCCACCATTCAATAAGACTATAGCTGATCTGATGATGCTACACGCTAACCTACGACTAATAACATTTTGACCCACTTGCTTACCAAGAATCCCTCCACTACTGCCTTAAAAATATTCAAGGTCTTGATCTCTGTCACCTTTTCTGGAAGTGAATTCCAAAAACACACAACCGTCCTTTTGGAAAAAAAATTCACCTCATTTCTGCTTTAAATGAATGACACCTTATTGTTAGACCGAGATCCCTACTTCAAGGTTCTCCCATGAGAAGAAATATATCTACACATTTATCCTATCAAGACCCCTCAGCATCTTATAAATTTCAATAATGTCACTTCTTAGCCTTCTAAACTCTAGCAGATATAGGCCTTGTCTGTCCAACCTTTCCTAATAAGACAATCTGTCTTTTCCAGGTATTAGTCTGGGTAAACCTTCTCTGAACTGTTTCTAAAGCATTTATATCCTTCCATACTAAGGTGGCCAATACTGTGCACAGCACTCTAGATGTAGTCTCGCTGGTGTCCTTCGTAACTGAAGCATAACCTCCCTACTTCTATATTTACTTCTGTCTACAATAAATCACAATATTCTATCATAGATAACAAGGTGTAGAGCTGGATGGACACAGCAGGCCAAGCAGCATCAGAGGAGCAGGAAGGCTGACGTTTCGGGCCTAGACCCTTCTTCAGAAATGGGGGAGGGGAAGGAGGTTCTGAAATAAATAGGGAGAGAGGGGGAGGCGGATAGAAGATGGATAAGGAGAAGATAGGCGGAGAGGAAACAGACCGAAGAGGTGGGGAGGGAGCCAGTAAGGGTGAGTGTAGATGGGGAGTTAGGGAGGAGATAGGTCAGTCCAGGGAGGACGGACAGGTCAAGGGGGTGGGATGAAGTTGGTAGGTAGGAGATGGGGGTGCAGCTTGAGGTGGGAGGAGGGGATAGTTGGGAGGAAGGACAGGTTAGGGAGGCAGGAACGAACTGGGCTGGTTTTGGAATGTGGTAGGGGGAGGGGAGATTTTGAAGCTTGTGAAGTCCACATTGATACCATTGGGCTGCAGTGTTCCCAAGCGGACTATGAGTTGCTGTTCCTGCAACCTTCGGGTGGCATCGTTGTGGCACTGCAGGAGGCGCAGGATGGACATGTCGTCTGAGGAATGAGAATTTGGATCTCTCTCCCACTGCAACTCTCTCGTAATCTCTTCGGCCTTGAAACTGCTTGACCACGTCCTGAAGCAAACCGGGTCCTACAGCCACATCACCTTTCTTAGTACCTGCCTATGGAACCAGATCATCCCCAATGGACTACAATCCACATTCAGGCCTTCCCAATTTATCCCCAGCCGTGACAATATCTACAGTCAGAACATTGAGATCCTTCAGAAGCGTTTCTCCCTGCGACTCCTGAAACACACACTCTCAGCAATGCGCTGGCAACTCCTGGCACTACAATCAAGCCTACCCCAGCTCAGAGCCTCCCTCTTCCAGACCTGCAAAGGACCTCTCCTGTTTTTTATTCTTTGTAGGATCCACAACCTGAACTCACAATTCTACTCAGCTTTATTGGACACTAAGCATCTGCTGTTCCTGTTGTGGCCTTCTCTACACTGGGGAAACCAAGCGGAGGCTTGGGGACTGCTTTGCAGAACACCTACACTCGGTTCGCACTAAACAACTGCACCTCCCAATCTCGAACCATTTCAACTCTCCCTCCCATTCGTCAGATGACATGTCTATCCTGGGCCTCCTGCAGTGCCACAACGATGCCACCCGAAGGTTGCAGGAACAGCAACTCATATTCTGCTTGGGAACCCTGCAGCCCAATGGAATCAATGTGGACTTCACAAGCTTCAAAATCTCCCCTCCCCCAACCGCATCCCAAAACCAGCCCAGTTCGTTCCCACCTCCCTAACCTGTCCTTCCACCCACCTATCCCCTCCTCCCACCTCAAGTCTCACCACCATCTCCTACCTACCAACTTCATCCCGCCCCCTTGACCTGTCCGTCCTCCCTGGACTGACCTATCTCCTCCCTAACTCCCCACCTACACTCACCTTTACTGGCTCCATCCCCGCCTCTTTGACCGGTCTGTCTCCTCTCCACCTATCTTCTCCTCTATCCATCTTCTATCCGCCTCCCCCTCTCTCCCTATTTATTTCAGAACCTCCTTCCCGTCCCCTATTTCTGAAGAAGGGTCTAGGCCCGAAACGTCAGCCTTCCTGCTCCTCTGATGCTGCTTGAACCGGTGTGTTCATCCAGCTCTACACCTTGTTATCTCAGATTCTCCAGCATCTGCAGTTCCTACTATCTCTGAAACAATATTCTATCAGTTATTATAGCTTCTACACACAATTATTGAGCAATTCTGTGTTAGGACACCCAGATCCTTCTGCATCTCAGAACTTTGCATTCTCTCACCATTTATATTTTGTTCCCATTTAGATTTTAACCAGATTATTGCTCATTCACTTAAAACCATCTGAATCATTTGTAGCCTCCTTATGTCCTCTTCACAATTTACTTTCCCACCAACTTTATGTCAACGGAAAATTTGCCAACCATATCTTCCATTCCTTCATCCAATCATTTATAGAAATTGTAAAATGTTGAGATCCCAGCACAGACCCCCTTAGCACATCACTTGTTACCGTTTATGAATGAGACAACTACCCTGTATGCCTGCTATCTGGTTCCTGTGAGCAAGACAAACTTCTATCTATGCCAGCGTACTACCCACTAAACCATGAGCTTTTATTTCCTGCAATAACCTTTCAGGTGGCATTTTATCAAAACTTTTCTGGAAATTCAAATGCGGTACATCCACCAACTTTATCCACATGATGTTACTTCCTCAAAGAGTTTCAATAAATTGGTTAAACATAATGTCATTTTCAAAAACCACATTGATCCTCCCTGATATTTTGACGTGCCCTGTTATAATTTCTTTAATAATAGCATCTCACATTTTGCCTATGACAGATGATTAGCTAACTGGCCTGTACTTTCCTGCCCTCTGTCTCCTTCCCTGTCTGAATAAAAGAGCTACGTTTGCTTTCTTTCAATGTGATGGAACCTTCCCTGCACCATATGGAAAATTAAAGCCAATGCATCAAATATCTCACTTGCCACTTCTTTTAAGACATGAAGTCATGAGGACTCAGGAAGCTCACAATTCCAACAATTCAGTATCATGATTTTCCAGAGGCCCTCCCTCAATTTCATTTCCTGCTTTCCTGGAGGTCTGTGCCAGTGGTGTTCTGCAGTGCTGGGACCTCTGCTTTTTGTTGTATATAAAGTGTCAGTGGTCTAATTTCTAAGTTTGTGGATGACGCAAAAATTAGTGGAGTCGTGGATAGTGGGAAAAGCTATCAAAGGATGCAGCAGGATCAGTTGGAAAGTTGAACGGAGAAATAGCAGATGAAGTTTAATCCAGCCAAGTGCTATGACCTCTTCTGTTCTGGTCGCCCTGTTATAGGAAGGATATGATTAAGATGGAAAGGGTTCAGAAGAGATTCACCAGGACGCTGCTGGGTATGGAAGGTTTGAGTTAGAAAAAAAGGCAGGGTAGGCTGGGATTTTTTGCACTGGAGAGTAGGAGGTTGAAAAATGACCTTATAGTGATTTATAAAATCGTGGGGGGCACATATAGGGTTAATGGTAGCTGCCTTTTCCCTCGGATGGATGATTTCAAGACTAGGAGGCATAATTTTAAGATGAGAGGAGAGAGATTTAATAAAGACATGATGGGCAATTTTTTTTTTATACTGAAGGTGGTTTGCCTGTGGAATGAACTTTCAGAGGAATGGTGGATGTGGGCACAGTTACAATACCTGAAAAAGACACTTAAAGTAAGTATATGAATAGGAAAGGTTTGGAGAGCTCTGGGCCAGGAGCAGGCAAGTGGGGCTTGTTTAGTTTGGATTATGTTTGGCATGGATTAGTTGGACTGAAAGGTCTGTTTCTGTGCTGTACGATTCAATGATGCATTTTGGTAGGTTAAATGCAATAGGAAAGTATGCTGTAAATGGAAGGACTCTTCGAAGCATTGATTTACAGAGGGAACTTGGGGTGCCAACCCATAGCTCCCTGAAAGTGGCAACAATTGTGGAAAAATCGATAAGAAGGCATACGGCGTACTTGTCTTCATCAGTCGGCGCACTCGACATAAAAAGTTGGCAAGCCAGATTGCAACTGTATAAGGCTTTG
This sequence comes from Ginglymostoma cirratum, assembly GCA_024137785.1. Lineage (NCBI taxonomy): Eukaryota > Metazoa > Chordata > Chondrichthyes > Orectolobiformes > Ginglymostomatidae > Ginglymostoma > Ginglymostoma cirratum. The sequence continues at coordinate 36,035,189 of JAHRHZ010000017.1, read as the reverse complement.
GTCAGGCCACATTTATCATATTGTGCATAGTTCTGATCACCACACTATAGGAAGGATATGGAGGCTGTGGAGAGGGTGTAGAAGAGGTTTACCAGGGTGTTGCCTGAATTGAAGTATATTAGCTATAAGGAAAGGTTGGACAAACTTGGATTGTCTTCAATAGAGTGTTGGAGGCTTGAGGGCATGACTTCACAGAAGTATATAAAATTATGAGAGGCGTGGATATGGCGGATAGTCAGAGTGTTTTTCCCCAGAGTGGAAATGTCACACACTAGAGGACATTGTTTTAAGGTTGAGAAGGGTACAGTTTAAATGAGATGTGTGAGGAAAGTTTTTTTAAACAGAGGTTAGTAGTGCCTGGAACACGTGCCAGGGGAGGTAGTAGAAACAGATACGATAGCAACATTTAAGTGGTGTTTCGACAGACATATGAACAAGCAGAGGATAGAGGGGTACAGACAATGTACAGGCAGATGGGATTAGTTTAGAAGAGCATCATGATTGATACAGACATGGTAGACCAAAGATAATGTGCCTGTGCTGCATTGTTTATGTTCTACTATCGATATTTCTGAATGATATCTTTATCCTCTAAAGTGAAGACCAATGCAATCTACTTGTTCAATGTATCTGCCATCACCTTATTTTTCATTATCAATTCTCCAGATGCACTTTCTATAGACTATACTACCTTTATTAACTAATTTCCTTTTAAAATAATTATAGGAATCCATATTATTTGTTTTATCTTTCTAGTTAGCTTACACTCAAACTCTAAATTTTCCCCTTTTTATTAACAGTTTGATCATTCTTTGCTGCTTTTTTAATATTCTGTCAAGTTCTGACCTATCACCTATTTTTGCATAATTATATGCTTTTTCTTTTAGTCTCTTGTGATTTTTAACCTTTCTCGCTAACCCATGGGTCCATCCCTTGAATATTTTCTTGTACTGAATAGATACATTCTAAAAAGTATTGTGAAATATTGCCGTCTACTCCATTTCTATTGACCCATCCATTGACTTATTTGTCAGTTCACTTTAGTCAGCTTTATTTTCATGCCTTCATAATTGCCCATGTTTTAAGTATTCAAGACTATTCTTTTAAAATCAGCATGGCTTTTCAGAGGAAGTTCAAGCCAAATGAATATGATTGAATTTTTCAAGGAGGTACCCAGGTGGGTAGATGAAGTTACTTTTCAGTATTTCATCAAAGCCTTTAACAAGGTCCCACATGGGAGACTGACAAAGAAGGTAAAAACATATGGGATCTAGTGGAATTTGGCAAAAACTGGTTTTGTGTTAAGAAACAGAGGATGGTGGTAGAAGGCTGGTTGTGTGACTGGACACCGGTGTCTGGTGGCGTACAACAGGAATCAGTGAGCCCCATGTTGCTTGTGATACAAACAAACAATAAGATAACATGATATAGAGTCATAGAGTCATACAACATGAAAACAGATCCTTCGGTCCAAGCAGTCCATGCTGACCACAATCCCAAACTGAATTCGTACCACCTGTCTGTGCTTGGCCCATATCACCCCAAACATTTCTTATTCAAATGCTTATCTAAGTGTCTTTTAAATGTTGCAACATACCCGTATCTACTACTTCTTCTGGAAGTTCATTCCACATAGGAACCACTCTCTGTATAAAAAAAAAATTGCGCCTCGTGTCTTTTTAAAATCTTCTCTCACCTTTAAAACAGTGTCCTCCCAGTCTTGAAATCCCTAATCCAAGGGAGAAGACAACTGCCATTCACCTTTTCTACACCTCTCATGATTTTATAGACTTCTATAAGGTCCCCCCCTCAACCTCCAATACTCCAGGGAAAGAAGTCCCAGCCTAGCCAGCATCTCCTCATAACTCAAACCCTCAATTCCAGGCAACATCTTGGTAAATCTTTTCTGAATCGTCTCTAGCTTAATATTATCCTGTGGTTGGTTGGCTCGCCGAGCTGGTTTGTTGTTCCGCAGATGTTTCATTACCCTGCTGGGTGACATCATCAGTACAGCCTCCGTTGAAGCAGGATCCTGCAGGTGGCATAGGGTTGATGTGGGTTTGTGGGCTACTCTGATGCCCAGTGGTCATAGGAGTCTTGTGGTCAGTTCAGATGTGTTCTTGATGTAAAGTAGTGTGATGAGTGTCGGGGGCATGTAGTATCTTCCTGGTGTCGTTCGTGTGATAGGCATCTTCTGACCCAGTTTTTCAGGTACACTGCCCTTGAATACCTGGAAGAGGGACTCTTCTTCTTCTTGGTGTAGTTCTGTGCTGGGGCAGCGTGTTGTTGATCATTTAAATAGAGGTTTCACGCACCTTTGTTTGTGGGTGTTAGGGTGGTTGCTGGTGAAATTCAGTACTTCGTCTGTGTGTGTGTGTGTGTGTGTGTGTGTGTTGCTTTCCTCCTAATCTGAACCAAAGACCCACTATGGACAGGACCAATGTAATATAGCCACAAGAATACACGATCATCAACTAACAACAAAAAGACACGACCAATACTGACTCCTCTCCATCCACATGGATAAAGAAAACTACCAGTTTGATTGGGACAACAACAGGATAGACAAGCACTGGAATTCCTAGAGGCCTGGTTCTCCACTAAGAAAGCCATCAATAAACACATAGCGCTAGGCCCTATATACACCATTGTGAAGGAAAACCGGAAACAAGGTAATCCAGCTCAACGGACTCTAGAGTTTAAATAACAGGCAGGAAAACACAACAGCGCTTCATCAGAGGCTGCACTGATGATGTTACCCAGCAGGTTAATGAAATGTCTGTGGAACGACGAACCAGCTCGGTGAGACAACCAACCCCAGCATCCACAACCCGAGCTACAACTCTACTCTAAAACCTTAATAATATCCTGCCTATGACAGGGCAACCAGAACTGGCACTATATTCCAGAAGAGGCCTCACCAACATCCTGTTCAACTTCAATGTAACGTCTCAACTCCTGCACTCAAAGGTCTAAGCAATGAAGGCAAGCGTGCTAAATGCCTTCTTGACCACCCTGTCTACATGTGATCCAACATTCAAAGAATTATGTACATGAACCTCTAGGCCCCTCTGTTCTACAGCTCAGAATTTTTTGGCTCACAAGCATACTGGCCACGGCACAGTTGATATGGAGATCTCCTCAAAAGTACAAATTCCACTTTCCCCAGATATTCGCATTTAAATAGGGCAACTTGCCAAAGTCAATGAGAGTCTGGCGCACAAAATGGCAATCCGAAATGAATTTGTGCCCCGCAAACTGGAAGCTCCTCCTTACACAGCAGTCTTTGAACCATACATTTACATCTCTAATCTGATTTGCCCTATACCAATTTGCAAGTGGCTCAACTAATAATCCAGAGAACATGACCCTTGAGATTCTGCTTTTAATTTGGGGGATACTCCTCATACTGACTGTGTCAAACCCCTTTCTTTGTCCTGCCTGTGTCACTGGGACTAACAAAGACCAAGATGACTGGGTTCTGTCCCTCCTACTGCAAGTTCCTCTTCTGCACATTGAACAGATATCCTGAGCCCTGACACCAGGCACCAAAAGAGGGAACCAATGAAGAAAGCAGTAATGCATGGAAATGCGTATATTGGTCACACTGCCTCTGAGGGCAACATAGGAACATATGAATAGGAGTAGGCCATTCAGCCTGTTGAGCCTGCTCTGCCATTTATTATGATCACAACAGATCGAACACTTCAACATATACTACACGCATTATTCACAAATATTTTATGCCATTGGAAATCAGAAATCTATTAACCTCAACCTTAAACATCCTCAAAAACCAAGATTCCACAGTCCTCTGGAAGAAAGAATTCACGACCTTCTGAGTTAAAATTCCTCTTCATCTCTGTCCTTAATGGCAGCCCCCCCGCCTTATACCCTTTGTAATTTTATACATTTCAATCTTGTCCTCTTCTCAATGCCCTTTATTCTCAGTAAAACAACCCCAGTCTGTCCAATCTCCTTTCATAACTGAATCTCTCCAAGCCAGGTAGCATACAGGTAAAACTCCTCTGCACCCTTTCTGTGCAAGTCTTCACTGCTTCTGCACTTGAATCTTCTTGCACTAAAGACTAGCATTCCATTAGCCTTTCTAATAGCTCTCTACACCTGCACCAGCAACATTTCCCTAAGTTTGGCCAGTTCAAACAGAGACTGAAAGTTGAATGGAGTCTATTGCTCTCATTACAACTGGGTAACTGGAAGGACCCTAAACTCCATATATCAAGAGTAATAATCATTCATTTCCCCGCATACTTAGTTATTGCTAGACATGCACTAATGAAGGCTATGGATGAAATCCAAGTCTAGTGAATTTGGTGCAAGGAATTTATCAAAACAAAATGTCTAGATCAATGAAGCATGCAGAGGGGTAGCAATTTAAGTCTTTCAGAATGATTATGTCAAATCTATTAAGATTCAATATATCTATACTCCTACCCAGTGTCTATCTTCCTTTCTCCAGTTTTAACATTCAAAGTTTGTGTAACCTCTCATCAGGGCTCAGTTGACTCTGCTAAGATGTAGCATTTCTTCACTACCCCTGTACAATATGCTGGTCGTCCAATTTAAATTATAAATATAGTACTGCAGAAATTCAGGTCTGGTAGCATCTGTGAAGAGAATCATAGAATCCCTACAGTGTGGAAGGCCATTCTGCCCATCGAGTCCACACCGACACACCATATCCCTACATTTCCCATGGCCCATCTGCCTAATCTGCATATCTTTGGACTATGGGAGAAAACCAGAACACCCAGAGGAAACCCACACAGACACAGGGAGAATACGCAAACTCTAGACAGAGAGTTGCTCAAGGGCAGAATTGAGCCCAGGTCCCGGGTGCTGTGAGGCAACAGTGCTAACCACTGAGCCACCATGACACCTGAAAGCAGTGATGTGGAGGTGCCAGTGTTGGACTGGGTATGGACGAAGTCAGAAGTCACTCGATGCCAGGTTATATTCAAAATCACAGGCTTTCAGAAGGGGCTATACTCTGAAAACTTGCAATTTCAAATAAACATGTAGGACTATAGCCTGGTATCATTGGCTCTGCTTTCAGGTCACATGTTTCGGGTCCAGTGACTCTTCTCGAGGAATTTTATTTCTGCTTCTTGTTTCTGGGATTCAGTCCTTTATTTAATTTGTGTGTTTTCTTTAATGTTTGTTTTGCCATTGGGACATCACTGGCAAGATGATTCTTACCCACATTTAGTTGCCATTAAAAGGCTGCTGCCCATGTAGTGCAGCATGGTTAGGTATATATTTGGTATGTATCTTGTATACCGTGAAAAGTATTGTTCTTGGGGCCAGAGTCATGCATTGCACTGTTTCACACCAAGTTAACAAAAGGGGTGTGGAAAAAGACAAAAATTGGAAATGTTGAAGTAACAAGAATGAGATCTGCCCTAAGGCACGGTAAACGTGTTGCCGACTGAGTCAAGAAATTGCTCAGAAATCCATCAAAAGAGACCATTTCCATTCAGAGGCTTTGAAGAAGTGCCTGGGGGTAACAGAACACTGAAACAAGCAGAAAGTAAAAACTCACATTCTAGCAAGGAAAGGTCTCAAAGGAAGAGCAATCACTGCACCTTTCGGTTGTTTGTTAGTTTCAGCAATGAAGTAAAATAACATTTTTTTGTACACTGGGTAATAAGTGGGTGCAAATGGGAGTTTGAGATTTATTGCTAAAGGAATTGAGTAGAAAAATAGGGAAGTGTTGCAACTGTACAAGGCATCAGTGAGACCACATTTGGAGTACTGTGAACAGTTTTGGTCCCCTTATTTGAGGAAGGGTATAATTTTATTGGAGGCGATTCAGAGATGGTTCACTAGATTAATTTCAGAGATAAAAGGCTTGTCCAATGAGGACAGACTGAGCAGATTAGGGTTTTACTGTCTAGATTTTAGAAGAATAAGGTATATAAGCTGCTAAAGGATGTTGACAAAATATATACGGAGAGAATACCCCACAAGGGGAAACAATGTGGGACGTGATGTCACAGTTTCAGGCTGAGGGGTGGCAGATTTAAAATAGAGATGAGGTGAAATGACTTCTCTTAAAAGGTTACGAACCTGCAGAATTCACTGGCCCAGAGTGCAGTGTACACTGTAATACTGAATAAATTTGAGGAGGAGATAAATAGATGTTTAATTAGTAACAGGTTAAAGGGTTATGGAGAGAAGGCAGAAAAGTGGAGTTGAGGCCAAGATGAGATTAGACATGACCGTATTAAATGTGGAGCAGGCTCAAGGAGCTGAGTTGCTTACTCCTATTCATAGTTCTTCAGGTCTTGCATTTCATTAAAATATTAGACCAAAGTCCTCAGTAATCTCATCAAAGAGAAATATAAGGGTTCAAATTCAGTCATTGTGCCATCAATAACAGCTTGCATTTTTACAGCACATTTTAATGTAATACATTGCAGTGCAAAAGGGAGCTTATTTGGTCCATCATGCTTTTGCTGCCATTTTAAGAGTTACCCAATTGGTCCGATCTGCTTGCTGATTTTGCCAGCAAATTTTACTATTTGACATAAATATCCAACTGACTTTAAAGGTCTCAATGAATCTTCTCATACCAGCCTTTAAATGTTGCAGCATTTTGCTGAAAAACAAGGATGTCATTCTCAGCCAGACCTCTTAACCTCATAATTAACTCATCCAAGTCATCAATAGCTATTACCAACATATTTTGCCTTCTGATCTGATGGTCCTGCAACTTTCGTGTCTTTATCTTCAAATGCCACCAAGACCTCTCCCTGCCTGCATATTGTAATAACCTCCAATCCTACAAGCCTCTGAGATTTGTTCCTATTCACTCACAGGATGTAGGCTATAGTGTTTGGGATGAGATCAGCCAGTTGGGCCTCACAGAATATGGGTTCCCTAATTGGATCAGTTAACCTGGTCCAATCAGTGAGTCCTGGCTGACAGATATAAACAGGAATGTTAGAGGTTCACTCTGTTCACTCTAGGAGCCAGATCTGAGCTAGCTGAGTCAGTGCCATGTGCCATGTGCCATGTGCCATGTGCCATGTGCCATGTGCCATGTGCCATGTGCAAAGGTGACTTGCTGATGGGATACCAGCCTTCATGGAGTTATTTCATAGGTGTCACTTGCTGAGCCCATCCCTAAGAAGTGGAAAATTTAAAACAGGTCTGGGAAGCCTGGCTAAGCATTGCGGAGAGAAAGTTTCTCCAGGAAACACAATGAAATTGACACTCATCCAAAAGATGGTATGTTTCAGCCCCTATAAGAGACTAATGGAAGGAATTTTGATCCATTGATTGTTATTATCAATTTGAGTGCTTTTTTTTTAAGTAATGGCAACATCAATAGTGTCATGGCTAAACTAGCGTGGCTCCTGAGGTTTACCCACCGTGGATCTGAGGTGAGTTGGCATGGAGAGGTGAGGATAAACGTGTTGGTGAAAGGTTTGGGTAGTAATAAATTGGCATAGGACTATTTATGTAGGCCAATGATGAGGTGCACAGATTACCATAAGGGTTTTAAAGTGCAGTGGCACATTTGTAGAGAAATAAATTGGCTTGGAGGGTATTAAGGGCCAAAGTATATGGATAAAGCACATGAGAATGGTACAGATGGGACATAGAGAGTGGTTGGGGTGTCGGGGAGAGAGCAGGGTGTCACGTCTCCTGGCCAACCCACAGCTGCAGGCAGCAATCTGGCACCTAGCCTCGCTCCCAAGGGACCACACCACCCCAAAACAAAATCTGGGGTACATTTCCCCTTGGTTGGGTTTGGGAAGCTGGGAAATGTATTCTCTCTTTCTCTTCAAAAATCAGGACTTTAATCCCAGACTATTAGCAGAAGAAGGTTGAAATGCTAGGCAGCTCAGGCATCAATTGTGGAGAGCAGCACAGAATTAATGTTTCAGATCAATGACTATTCCTCAGAACTAACATCGCCTTATGTGGCTCAGTGTCAAACCTAGTCCGAGAATTGGTCCAGGAAACACCTTTAATACGTAATGGTGTTATAAAAATGCAAATCATTTCTGTTAGTATGATCATAGTAGACACTGAAGTAAAATCTTCCACTGCACACCAAATACAACTGAAATAAAGCTTTGCGTAAAAGTTAGTGTCAGCAGCTCTGTGTTGTGAATACTAATCAAAATTGGATTAACTCAAGAGTTTGTTGCCACTGTTTGAATAATCTCCACTGCCCAAAGGTGAAAGGAAATGATTTGTCACTTACTGGCACAGCAGCCTAAGGCTACACATTTAATTGCAATGGATTAGGACAAGCTCTTTAAGACAAGGCCATTCAGTCCCACAAGCCTGTTTTGCCATTCAATCAAACCAGTTTTGCTTATAAAGTGCATATTTTTGTCAAAGCTTTTAATATTTCCTTCATCAGCACAATTTCTCTGGAAAATCTGGAGATTAAGGACCTTCCAGTGTTTGTTTATACCAGGAACTGAAAGCTATACACTGCTTTTTAGCTTCAGCCTCTATTTTAGTTGGCCTCAGGGAAATCTTGCTAGTACAGGTGCAGCAGTCTCCTGAGAAGACTAATGGAACGCTTGTCTTGATTACAAGATGATTTGAGTTCAGCAGTAGGGAAGACTTGCTTAGTTGTATAGGAGCTTGGTTAGACCACACCTGGAGTACTGTGTGTAGCTTTGGTTTCCATATCTCTGGAAAGATATTATTGCTATACAGGCAATTCAGTGAAGATTCACCAAACATGTTCCCAGAATGTCAGAACTGTCTTATGAATGGCACAAATGCCCTAGATTAGACTTGTATCCTCTAGGGCCTTGAAGAATGATTAGTGATCTCACTGAAGCCTACAAAACCTTTAAAGGTTCAAATAGGGTAGATGCTGGTAAAATGTTTCCACTGGTTGGGGGAGTTAAAAAAAAAACACTGTGGAGGTTGGTGGGGTGGGGGCGGGACTGGCTTTAAAAATAAATGGCATGCCACTTAGGTCTGAGATGAGAAGAATTTATTTCACTCAGATCAAAAGAACAAAAGAGAAGGACAGCACAGGAACAGGCCCTTTGGCTCTCAAAGCCTGTGTCGAGCTTTGTGCCCTGACTAACCTAAAAAACAAACCTTCTGCCCTTATTTGGTCCATATCCTTCTATTCCCTTCCTATTCATGTAACCATCCAGGTGCGTCTTAAATATTGCCAAAGTGACTGTTTTCACCACCTCTTCTGGCAGTGCGTTCTGGGCTCCTACCATTCTCTGCGTGAAATACTTCCCTCGCGCATGTCCCTTAAACTTTCCCCTCTCACCTTGAACCTGTCCCCCTTTTGTAATTGAAACTTCAACCCTGGGAAAAAGCACCTGACTATCCACCTTATCTATGCCTCTCATAATTTTGTAGACCTCTGTCAGGTCTCCTCTCAGCCACTGTCTTCCTAGTGAAAACAATCCTAGTCTTTTTAACCTTTCCTCATAGTCAATGCCCGTGAGACAAGGTAACATCCTGGTGAACCTTCTCTGTACTCTGTCCAAAACTTCCACATCCTTCTGGTAGTGTGGAGATCAAAACTGCACACACAACTCCAAAGATGGTCTAACAAGGGTTTTATATAGCTGCAACATGTTTTGCCAACTCTTGTACTCCATGCCCTGGCTGAAGAAGGCAAGCATGCCATATGCCTTCTTAATCACTCACTTTGGCTACCTGTGTTGCCACTTTTAGGGAACTGTGGACCTGCATACCCAGGTCCATCTGAATGTTAGTGTTCCTAAGGGTTCTGCCATTTACAGTATAATTTACACCTAAACTTGATCCTCCAAAATGCATCACCTCGCATTTGGCTGGGCTTTTTGGAATTCACTGCCACAGAGGGCTGTGGTGGCTCAGTCTTTGTGGATGTTTAAGATAGTAATTGATAGCTTTCTGATTAACAGTGGCATACAGGGTTATGGAATGGGGTGAGTAAAAGACATTGAAGATTTGATCAGCTATTATCGTATTGAATGACAGGAAGAGCTTGAAGGGCTGAATGGCCCACTGCTGTTCCTATGTTCCTAGAGCAGGTGACTGCAAACACCTAGAGTGTTAATGTTATAAGACACTTATGCTGCAGCAGTTTAGGATAGGTTCACTAAGCAGTGAAGACCATTGTCTTGTTTTCAGTTCAGAATAATCAAAGATTGATTTGGGTTTTAAAACATCCCAAAGATTGAAAGCTTTGGGGCCTTTGGAGGGGATTTGATAGCTATCAGAAGCATATATACTTTCACTCCTTAAATGAGGATAGGCCAGGTCAGGGAAAACAGTTACCTTGTAGAAAAATTTACTTTTTGTGCAACTTGCAAACCAGAAATATGCAGGTTATTAAAAGGCTGAGAAAGGCTAAGCTCTCTCTTTTATGTCTATTAATGTAAAAGTTCACAGGACAAAAACTAGAGAGAATTAATTACGTGGAACTTAAAAATTTGATACAGAAGAGTAATTTCTCTGGATCTGAGTCTCCGCAGTGGATAGTGTGAGACAACAGGTGGAAACATTGTTTTGCTGTATGTTTTAAGATCTTTCTATGTTCTATATTAAATAGTTTGATTTTTAATTTTTTGTGTAATAAAGTTCTATTCTGCAACCTAATGAAATCCTGCAACCTCACATGACTGTTTCTATGATGGATCACCACATTAATGAAAACTAATAAAACATGATCTATCAAGCTAGCTTTCATTCTGGGATTTCACTTATCCAGTAAGGGATGCTGACTAATTCATTTCAGTACTACTGGGTGAGCCAAGGTTGAAATACTCTGCTTTTTTTTTAGAATAGAGGTAAGGAACCTATACTTCCATTACAACAGCTGACCAGATCAATCACTGAATGTAATGTCTTAAAGATAATATCTCCAACAGTGCAGCACTCCCTCAGTACTGGCACTAAGTATGTAGGTGATATTCTTGGTTGTGTGTGAGGAATGATTTGAGCCACAACGGATAGTAGAGAGGAAGAAAACTAGGTAGAGCATGGCTGGGTGCATAAGAAGCAGTGGCTCAATGATAGACCCTCACAAACATGCTTCTGTGTTAGCAACAGAGTGTTGCAGTAACCTATAGTTACAGAGGAACGCCGTGTGAGAAGACATGAGCTGATCACAACCTAGAGAAACCAATTCCGCATTTTAACAAATAAATTTATCAGCAGTCGTAGAAACAACCGGAAACCTTTAAGAAAAGGATGAACCTGATACAGAAGTGAATGACTTAGTACTCCTTCCCTCCCTGCAGTGGAGAGTCACTTGACTACATGTTAACAGAATTCTAAACATTACAGGTTTCTGACTCAGAACTGAATTAGAGTTTTACTGTGACACATCACCAAATCATAAGGTCACACAGCACAGGAGGCCATTCAATCCAACATGCCCATTTCAGCTCTTTGAAAGAGCTATCCAATTAGTTCTACTCTCCTGCTTTTTCACCAAAGCCCTCAATATTTGTTTTTGTTTTATATTTAATCCAGTTCCCTTTATATGTTGCAATGCAATTGGATTCCTCTTCACTTTCAGATACACATTACAGACAACAATTCGCTGTGTAAAGAAAATTTTCCTTATCACTCCCCTGGCGTTTTTACCAGTTGTCTTAAATCTGTGTCGCTTTACTTATTAACCCCTGGGATCAGTTTATTTTGTAAGCATTCAGTCAAAACTCTTCACGATTTCGAACACATCTATTAAATCTCCTCTTAACCTTCTCTGATCCAAGAAAGGAAACTATGGCAATTTCTCTAGTCTCTCCACATCACTGGGAATCCTTTATCCACGGAACAATTCTGAAAAATCTGGGAGCTCTTAAAATTTTACCAGGGAAGCTGGTGGAATTCAATTAAATAAATTTTCTTTTTAATACATTCACAGGATGAAGGTGTCGCTGGCTAGAACAGCATTTGTGCCCGTCCCCAATAGCCCAGAGGGCAGAGAAGAGTCAACCACATTGTTGTGGGTCTGGAGTCACATGTAGGCCAGACCGGGTAAGGATGGCAGTTTCCTTCCCGAAAGGGCATTAGTGAACCAGATGGGTTTTCCCGACAATCAGCAAAGGATTCATGGTCATCATTAGACTGTTAATTCCAAATATTTATTGAATTCAAATTCCACCATCTGCCGTGGCAGGATTCAAACCCAGGTCCCCAGAACATTACGTTGGGTTTCTGGATTAATAGTCCCATGATAATACCACGAGGCCATTGCCTCCCCAAATCTGAAATGTAATGATAGTCTCAGTAATGGGGACTGCAAAACTGCTGTCTGCTTTTATACAGTTCATTTCTTCTTTTTTAGGAAGGAAGTCTGCTGTCCTCACCTGCACTGGCCTGTGTGTAACTCCAGACCTACAGCAATGTGGTTGACTCTTAACTGGTCTATGAATAGGTCTAGCAAGCCATCCAGACCAGTGTAATTAGAGATGGGCAATGAATTCTGGCCTTGTCAATAATACTGACATCTTATGAATGGGTTCTAATAACAACTTGATTGTAATGGCACTGGCCCATTGACACCAAGAGGAATGGTGCTCAGCCCTATTGGATTTGCACAGCCTCCTATGGACCAGCCTAACTCTTCACAGTAATTTAAAGTCCTCTTATAAGCTTTGGTCCCTTTGCTGGTCCTCCCTCCACCAGCAGCAAAAGTCACTATATCACTGCTGTTTTCTGTGTCTGCGGCTGTAATTTAAATGATTTGGCAACAGACCAGCCTCTGTGCTTCCTACAAATTCTTATGGCTGGAATTTACTTCACCTTTCACTCCCATAGGAACAGGAGTCTAATAACAGGTTACTAGAACCCATTCAAAGCTATGTAGAGATGGCATTATATTCTATGGATACAATGAGTTTGATTTATGTTTTAACTAGTCTGTGTGTGTTTCTATTTCCAACTCCTAGCTTTCCAAGAGCTTCCAGAGATTTTACTTTTCTCTGAGGCCCACCCAATCACGATACCACTCCCTGATGGTATTGTCAGTCTACCTACAGCACATGGACTGTAGCAATTCAAAAAGTCAGCTCTCCACTACCTTCTCAAGGGCAACTAGGGACAGGCAGTAATTGTTGGCCCAGCCAGCGATACCCACATCCCACAAGTGAGTAAATAACAATCAACCACAGTGAGCATCAATCACATCGATCCTAGATTCACATGGTCAAACATGAAACAACCAAACACAACACTTAGATAGGTCAGGGATCCTAGAAAAATAAACTATTTTTAAATAGTGTAGAAAACTGAATTTCAGGATGTTCAGGAACATAAATCACCAAAGGTGGATGCCCTGGTACAAAAAGAAAATCTGATCAAACATGGAAATGTTGACCTTCATCTTGAAGAGTCTGGAATACAAAGGGAGTGGGGATAAAGTGGTCTCTCAGGCGTATTGAGCCTTGATCAGGCCTTATCTGGAGTGACTGCATTCAGTTCTAAGGACTGCCCCTCAACGGCACATAAAACTCAGATTCACCTGAATAATGTTGGAAATTATGAGGTCAAGTTAGTAAATTTGCTTTTACTTTCTATTCATCCACTACAATGGCTGACCATATCCCAACATTATTTTAAGATAAATTAACATTTGCCTTGTGTTCTCTGGAGTTAAGGTGGACGGAGTCTGATCCAAGTGTTTGAAACGTTTAATAAATCTGATGAGTAGGTCAGAGGTCAACTGCTGCTGTGGGACATTGCTCTGGTGGTGATTGGGGGCATTGGGCGAGATGGTGATGAAATATTGAACAAGGAAGGTATGTAGTCTTAAAATCAGAGCTAGGACAGTCATGAATGATGTCCAGAAGTATCTCTTCATGCACAGGATAGTGAAAATCGAAACTCTTCCCTTCTGCACACTTACTGTGCAATGATTATATCAAGCAGCTTTGAATTCTGGGGGTCAACTAGTATTTATAGAATCAAGATCAATTGAGTTTGGATGGGTCGGAGTATCATGGGTATGGAGCAAGGAAGGGAAGAGGAGATGAGGCACAGATCTGCCATGACCTAACTGAATGGGTTTATGGATTTGACTAACTCCTGTTCCTATGGGAGTGAAAGGTGAAGTAAATTCCAGCCATAAGAATTTGTAGGAAGCACAGAGGCTGGTCTGTTGCCAAATCACTTAAATTACAGCCGCAGACACAGAAAACAGCAGTGATATAGTGACTTTTGCTGCTGGTGGAGGGAGGACCAGCAAAGGGACCAAAGCTTATAAGAGGACTTTAAATTACTGTGAAGAGTTAGGCTGTTCCATAGGAGGCTGTGCAAATCCAATAGGGCTGAGCACCATTCCTCTTGGTGTCAATGGGCCAGTGCCATTACAATCAAGTTGTTATTAGAACCCATTCATAAGATGTCAGTATTATTGACAAGGCCAGAATTCATTGCCCATCTCTAATATAAAATATACAACACTAAATGTGACATTAGTTCCTTTGCAAGTACCTGTGGATTCAGTAAACTGTGTTTATTGAACCTCTTCCATGAAGAGCTGGTCTTGTTTTAGCTATGGACAATTCAATGTTGCATTTTTCCAGCCCTCAAACTAAAAAACACGGCAGGATTTCAGTGTCGTCCCCTGATATATACATGTGTTCCAGATGCATAGCTGAGCAACGGGAGCCCACCATTTGTCAAATCAGATTGGAAATCTGAGTCTAATGGTGTTTATCATTGCAGATTCAGGTAGATGATTGATTGGGAGTCTATTATATGCAGAATCGATGTTTGTAATGCATTCTCTCCCGCATTTCCCACAGAAGTATGCTAGAGAGTGTGGTTGCAATGTTCAGCCGCTAATCTAACCAACCCTTTAAGGTCACGATCTGTGACTTCTACATGGTTGAAATTGGCTCATCAGGTTTGTTTCTTTCTATTTTGTTGCTGTGTTAAATGTCTATTTAATTTCTTCAATTGTTTTTAGTAAAAAAAAGCAAAGTTGAGTTTATATAGGGGAAAGGGGGCAAGCTTGGAGTCTACTTCAGTTAGAACGGGACCCCATGTTATTACTGTTAATCTGATCTTCAATGCATTCAATTGAACATTCACAAGAAGTCTCATTGATTTCTGATGAAGGGTTTAGGCCCGAAACATCAAGTTTTCCTGCTCCTATGATGCTGCTTGACCTGCTGTGTTCATCCAGCCCCACGCTTGTTATCTCGGATTCTCCAGCATCTGCAGTACCTTTTATCTCTCATTCAGTAAATCAGTTGCTTTAGCAATATCTTTAATTTTCTGAGATCATTAACAGACTCTGCCCAGTGTGTGAAGTCATATAACTAAATACTGTCCCACTGACAGATTGTTTAAGTATGATAAATTTTGTATAGTCCTCCAACCGTAGGGCCATTTGTTTAAACCAGTGAGGGTAATGGCATTTTCAGCAGACTATTTACTCAACATAGCTATTCAAAGATGAGCATGAACTAAAATGATGTGTGAATTGAAACACGAACATTTATCTACCCAGCAACTTGTGCTGGTGAGCCAGTGTGTATTGGTGCCAGTCCCCAGCCCGGGTAAAGGGTTAGTAACAGGAAGAGTATCTGGCTGCAAAACCACCGGCAAATTAAGTAAAAAAGATGGGGAATGCAAAGGGTGATTGGCCAGCAATGTGGTAAACCAGTGTCAATATTTTTAACTAACCTTTTCAAACATGCTATGACAGACCTCTTGAGCAGGTGGGACTTGAGCCTGGCACTTCCGGGTCAGAGGTACAGCCACTACCACCGCAACATTAGAGTCTTAAAGAAGCACTGCAATTGAAAAAAAAACTTGCATTCTACTGAAACCCAGGATTGGATCAAAGACCTTTAGTTCTTCAGCCTAATATTCATCCGACAGAGCTATTTCCATTGATAGGTGACCCATTGTAGCCCAGAGAAAAGCTGGGAATTCAATCATTTATCTCTTTAGACGTTATCAGTTTGACAGCACTTACACCTCGGGCCTGATGCAGTGATAGTGACCAGTGTATAGGTTGTGACAATTATTCAGCTCCGACAAAACCTTTAATATTCCCTTTCTTCATTCTGTCTTTGTTTAATTTTGCTTGATAATCCATTCTGAGATCTGCCCTGGCATGTTTGGTACTTTGAAGGTGTTACATAAATGCAGAATTATTATTTTTGAAGCAATTATTTTTGAGGAGCTCATTGGGTTGCCTGGAGTGGGGTGCGGGAGGTGGGGAGAATGAAATCTCCAATGTTACTTTTTGGCAGACCTGGGCAATCTCTGCAGCATATCAAGATCCCGTAATCCAACAGAAACTAGTGAATCGGTCGGATTATTGCAGTTGTCATTGACCAGAAACTCAACTGGACTTGCCACCTGAACACTCTGTCTACAAGAGCAGGTCAGAGGCTAGGAATACTGCGGCGAGTAATTCACCTCCTGACTTCTCAAAGCATGTCTGCCATCTACAAAGCACAAGTCGGGAGTGTAATGGAGTACTTCTTACTTCCTTGGATGAGTATAGCTCCAAAAACGCTCAAGAAGCTTGACAATATCCAGGACAAAGCAGGTCACTTGATTAGCACGACACCCAAAAGCTTCCACTCCCTCCACCGCCAAAGATCAGTCGCAGCAGTGAGTGCTATCCATAAGTTGCATTGCAGAAATTCACCAAAGATCCTCAGACTGCACCTTCCAAACCCACAACCACTTCCATTAGAAAGACAAAGGCAGCAAATATATGGGAATACCACCAGCTTCAAGATCCCCTCCAAGCCACTCACTATTCTGACTTGGAAATATATTACCATTCCTTCACTATTACTGGGTCAAACTCCTGGAATTCCCTCCCTCATGGCATCTTGGGTCAACCCACAGCAGGTAGACGAAAGTGGATCAAGAAGGCAGCTCACCACCATTCTCAAGGGCAATAAATGCTGACCAGCCAGTGATGCCCACATCCCACAAATGAACAAAAAATTGAGAAATGCTGTGTATCTGTTTCTTTCTTTGATGTGTTCTGAGTGTGGGGGACACTGAATCACTACACGTCAATGTGTAACTGTGTGTAAATCTGAGATAAAATAGGTAACTATGCAACCAAGAATGAGTTAATTTCAAGGAAAGATATTCTAAAAGATTATAACCATCGATCAAGAATGGAGAATAAAGTCTGTGTGGAGATATTGATGAACAGTTCTGTCCTGCTCTGGAAATATTTGTGGAAAAAGTAAGAATTCCAATTAGTTTAACAAATTTGTACACTTTTGGACGATTGATTTTCACCCTTGAGCCAGATGTTTTATTTGTTCAATTTCTGTGGAACGATCGATACAACGGAATCACATTAGTGGCAAACTATTTTTCACGGCAAAGACAACTCTCACTCCTAACTAAACAGGAGATAACATATTGTAATTACTCTGGAGACAAAATGCAGAATATTCATTAGGACTGGCCAAAGTTAAGCTGTACAGTCAACATGACTATTCTGTCAGTTTTATCTCAGAGGACACCATTTTCTAAATATGCAATAGAATTGTTTACAAGAGTTTTAAAGTACCTCTGTCCTAACAAAATGTCTGCATCACACTTATGACAGGTCAGCTTCGAGAGACTTCTCTGGTTTATTTTGCTGAGTCTACAACTAGGGTTAACAAATCAAGCACAATGACCATAGATCAATTCCCAGCTTCACACAATCCAACTTAGTGCAACTGAACAATTGAACACTTCCTGCTGCCCTGAGTCTGACGCACCATGTATGCAGATATGTACGTGCATGCAGGTACATATACTCACATACTACAAATACAGACTTAAAGCTGTGGTGGTGGACTGGTATTTGCTGATCTAATTAGCTGGAAACCTGAGTTAATATTTATAGGGCACAAGTACAAATCCCCCCACAGAAGTTAGGATTTTAAATTCAGTTGGATTTATCTGGGATTTAAAAATTTCTATCAGTAACAGTGGTTTTGAAGTTAGTGAACCCTCATATTAAATGTTAAATTAAAAATGGAGCTAAACCTCTTAGCTTGTAATGGTGGGTGTGATTCAGGAGTATGGTTTTTAAAGTAAATATGAATAGATTCTTGATTTTAATGTTGTGAAGCTAACTTTTTGTTGAGGTCAGTAAGTTATTTTTGAACAGTGAATGCAAACATCATTTCCAAGAAAGCATGTGACTTAAGTAAATAATGAGATAAACCACTTGGGGAGTTAAATGATGAAATGGCTACAAATTTGAACTTTTACAATGTTCAGAAAGACACATAGGAGGCCACAACCAAATTGAGAAGAATTGCTTCATACCAGAAGAGGGGCAGTTTAATTTGTGGCAGCTCAAGCTTTCAAAGCTGAAAAGATATCCTAAAATTACTTCAGCAGTTTATATGGAAACTTTCTTAAAGTTCAGTGAAAAAAATCAGACATTATCCATGCGTTTCTGAAGAGACAGTAATAGGGAATATCACTTCCGCTGAATACAGAGCAAGTTGTCAAAAAGAAATGCTGTCAGCCTCATCAGTTATTCAAGAAATTAAAGATTTAAGGCAGGAGTGACACTTAACTGGGATTGAGTGACTGTAAAGTATATTGCTGGGAAAAGGGTTGAACTTTTTTTGTTGTTTAAGATCTTTCTAATTTGTTTTGTAGTTTTTTTGTGTAATAAATTTTTCATTGGCAGCCATCTGTAAATATGTTCAGTGATGAGAAACATGGCAACACAGAAATAGGGAACAGGATTAGACCATTCAGTCTGTCAGCCTGCTCTGCAATTCCTTATGATCATGATGATCATTCAACTCAATAGCATGTTGTGCTTTTTCCCCATATTCTTTGATCCTCTTAGCCCCAAGAGCTATACCAACTCCTTCTTGAAATCAATTTCTGTGGTAGCGAATTCCACAGGATCACCACTCTCTCCGCAGACTGTGACTCCTGGTTTTGGACTCCCTCATCATCAAGAACTTCCTTCCTGCATCTTCCCTGTCCAGTCCTGTTAGAATTTTGAGTTTCTGCAAGCTCCGCCCTCATTGTGAACTGCAGCAAATGTAATGCTAACCAATTCACAACTCTCCTTATACATCACTCCTGCCATCCCAGGTATCAGTCTGGTAAACCTTCGCTGGACTCCCTCTATAGCAAGAACATCCTTCCTGAGATAAGGAGACCAAAGCTGCATACAATACTCCAGGCATGGTCTCACCAAGACCCTGTGTAATTGTGACAAGACACTTCTGCTCCTGTTCTCAAATCCTCTCACTGTAAAGGCCAACATACAATTTGCCTTCATTCCTGCCTGCTGCACCTGCATGCTTATTTTCAGTGACTGGTGTATGAGGACACCCAGGTCTCATTATGCATTCTCCTCTCTCAATTCATAGCCATTCTGATAATAATTTGCCTTCCTGTTATTGCTGCCAAAGTGGATAACATTACATTTATCCACATTACACTGTGTCTGCTGCACATTTGCCCACACTCTCACCTCACCCAAATCACATCATCTCTGCATTCTCCTCACAGCTTACCTTCCCACCCAGTTTTATGTCATCTGCAAATGTGGATTTAGTTCCCTTATCTAAATCATTAGTATATCGTGTGAACAGTTGTCTATACCATCCACAACTACCAACATTTCCTCTAAGCTACTCCAAGGTTACACACACACACACACACACACACACACAAAATGATGCTGACAATACGACTCCCAGTTTTAGATGTCATTGCCCACAGAGATTTGCCACAGTGAAATAAAAATAAGGGAACAATGCTAAGCACAATAGCAAAATTAAAACCTATGGCCCATCAAGCTAATTCTTCGTTGGGGATCTGACCTGTCCAGAATTACCATCAGCTGGGATCGCAGCAGATCAACAACTGATCACTGCAACATTTAGACTCATGTTGTCTAGATTGCTAGCCTGATCCTAACTGCATAATTTGTACAGTGAAATAGCCACTTTATTTATATTGAGTGAACGGTCAAAGCCTAAAGCCTAAAGCCCAAAGGACAAAACATAATTTTGTCAAACGATTGTTCATTCATTTTGGGGAGCAAAAAATTTGCATAAAAAACTTGGAACGCAAAATTTCATTGAATGTTCCCAAAAATAAACACAGAACAATTTTAAAAAACACACTGCGCTATCAAGGTCAGATTATTTGATTTAATTCTAAAAATATAGACAAGAGAATCTATGTTCACATTTGATCTTTCCTGGGTCTTCATATTTGATACCAGCTGGTGCTCACCTTTTGCAGATCACCTTTTCTGAAGGGTTTAGCCTGTCAACCAATCATTCCACTGGAGTCAAGTGCCTTAAGCATCTTGTCTTAAAGTCAATGTGAGCCTATACATTGAACCTGTAAACAATGATGAACAGAGAAATGCCCCCCACTCCATTTGGCCAGCCCAAACAATTGAGACTTTGTTTGCCAACATACATATCTGTCTCTTTCGCTTGAAACTATGTGCCATCCTGGGAGAGATAAACGACTAGTTTTCCTGATGGCTAAAGAGTTAATGGAGCAGAGCAGACTGAAATTGCCCATAGTGTCCAGGCTTAGTGGATTAGCCATGGGAAATGAGACTTAAAGGGATAGAGTGGGTCTGGGTGGGATGCTTTTCAGAGGGTTGATGTGGGCTGAATGGCCTGTTTCCATACTTTGGAGATTCTATGATAAGAACAATATCTGGGAGATTTCTTTTGGCCCCTCCTAGGTGATCGACACTACTTCAGGAGATTACTCTGTAGCGTGAGGGTAGATTACAGTTCCTGGGTGCTGCTGGTCACTTTAAGCTCATTCTGTAGCTGGAACCTGGGACCGGCTGATGTGTGTCAATTAGTGGCACAATGTGCACACTGCCTTGATTCATAAGCCAGCAGGAGTTATATATACCATCCACAACCACCAATGTTTCCTCTAATAATGCAATATTTCCTGCCAAATGTAAGCTGGAGCATTAAGGGTTAAATTGTGATCAGACATCATGCAGGTCAAGCTTGTTTTCCTGAGTGCAGGAGATGAAGGGATGGATGATCTGAATCAAGGGGTTTCAGATGATTAACACTGTTGATACAATGGGCAGAGAGAAACTATTACCCTAATGGGGTGAGTTCAACAGTAAGGGACTAAACTTCTAACTGTGAGGCAGTCTATTCAGGGGTAATGTCAAGAAGCAATTATTCACACAATGGGCAGTGGGAGCCTGGAACTCACTCATCCAAGAGAACTCTGAGGTTGGAAAGCATTTGAAATTTCAAAATTGAGTTTGCGATATGTTTGTTGGGCCACATTATACGGGTTTATAGGACACCAGGCAGGTGGAGGAATTTAAAAAAACGGATCCACCATCATGTTATTGAGGGGCTGAATAGCCTCCATCAGTTTCTGTTTCTCATGTTTCTATGTACTAGCCCCTGTAGGGCTGCTCTGACTGTGCATTTGACACTGCGATTTGTTGGCAGAAGCCACCACCAGCTGGAACTAATCCTTTTATATTCAGCACAGTCTCTCTCTCAGTCACAGTGGGGACAGTTAGGGATTAGGTTTTGTTCATCTTCAACAACTCCAGTACTTTAAAAAAAATCAAATCGCCACAAAGCAAAGCAAACTGCTGTCAGTTTGGAGAGGATTTGCTGAGAGCTGGCTTAAATTAAAGCAATGTGTCAAAACATGAAAGGGAGATGAACTTTCATTACCAGTATTCTGTCAACTCTCTCGGACATAAACAAAGAGCCTCCCACAGTACAAGTGTTGGTACTCAAACAAAAGCAGCATATATTTTGCACACAGCAATGGCCCAGAAACATCAATGAGCTGAATACCTACAGACATATTGTTTATGAGGGATTGTTATCCTGGGATTCTTTAACCAAACCCATTGAGGATGCGCCATCATCACCCAGACTGCAGGAGAAATGCCCAGCACTAGGAAATTAAATCCTCGGGAAATTAAAGGCAAATAATAGGCACAGCTATGGCAGTGTTGTCACATCTGGGAAAGGCACCAATTGAGTGGCTCTGGCTTCCAGGGTGATATTGTGCATCCTTCGGATTTTTTTTTGTTCATTCACGGGATGAGGGCATCGCTGACTAGGCAGCATTTATTGCCCATCCCTAATTGCTTAGAGGGCAGTTAAGGGTCAACCACATTGCTGTGGGTCTGGAGTCACATGTAGGCTAGACCAGGTAAGGATGGCAGTTTCCTTCCCTAAAGGACATTAGTGAACCAGATGGGTTTTTCCAACAATCGACAATGGATTTATGGTCATCATTAGATTCTTAATCCCAGATATTTATTGAATTCAAATTCCACCATCTGCCGTGGTGGGATTTGAACCCAGGTCCCTAGAAGATTAGAGGTAATAGGTACTGCAGATGCTGGAGAATCCAAGGTAACAAGGTGTGGA
>JAHRHZ010000017.1:35914148-36002804 GCA_024137785.1 Ginglymostoma cirratum | reverse complement strand
AATCATATTGGCCCGAAACATCAAGCTTTCCTGCTCCTAAGATGCTGCTTGGCCTGCTGTGTTCATCCAGCTCCACACCTTGTTATCTCATGTGTGAAAACCCCTGAGCTGAGCTGCTGGAATGTAATGTCTATTTGAATTGTTTTTTTATCCAACTGGAATGTCAGTCCTTTAGCAATGTCTTATTTTTAACTTATTCTTTAAACACTGTAATGTAAAAGTAATGCAACTACAGTCGATTATTATGTAGCACAATTGTTACATTCCTGCGCTATAGAAATAATAAGGCCCATGGGAAAAGCGAGGTTAGGGTCAGACCACCAAAAAAATCACTCAAAATTGCTCAAAAATCACACAAGAGCACACAAGACCCAGCACAGTTTGAACAAATGTTTAATTCACACCTCATAATTTTTTTTCTATTCTTTTGTGGGATGTGGGCATCGCTGGCTGGCCAGCATTTATTGCCCATCCCTAGTTGCCCTTGAGAAGATGATGGTGAGCTGCCTTCTTGAACCGCTGCAGTCCTCCTGCTGTGGGTTGACCCACAATGCTATTAGGGAGGGAATTCCAGGTTTTTGACCCAGCGACAGTGAAGCAACAGTGATATATTTCCAAGTCAGGATGGTGAGTGGCTTGGAGGGGAACTCAGAGGTGGTGGTTTCCCACATGTCTGCTGCCCTAGTCCTTCGAGTTGGAAGTGGTCATGGGTTTGGAAAGTCCTGTCTGAAGATCTTTGGTGAATTTCTGCAGTGCATCTTGTAGATGGTACACACTGCTGCTACTGGGTGTTGGTGGTGGAGGGTGTGAATGCTTGTGGATGTAATGCCAGTTAAGTGGGCTGCTTTGTCCTGGATGGTGTCAAGCTTCATGAGCGTTGTTGGGGCTTCACTCATCCAGGCAAGTGGGGAGTATTCCATCACACTCCTGTCTTGTGCCTTGTAGATAGTGGACAGGCTTTGAGGAGTCAGGAGATGAGTTACCCGCCGCAGCATTCCCAGCTTCTGACCTGCTCTTGTAGCCACTGTGTTTATGTGGTGAGTCCAGTTGACTCTCTGGTCAATGATAACACCCAGGATGTTGATAGTAGGGGATTCAGTGATGGTAACACCATTGAATTTCAAGGGGCGGTGGTGAGGTTGTCACTTATTGGTGATTGTCATAGCCTGGCATTTGTGTCGCTTGCCACTTGTCAGCCCAAGACTAGATATTGTCCAGAATGTTATGTTTGAACATGGACTGCTTCAGTATCTGAGGAGTCACGAATGGTGCAGAACATTGTGCAATCATCAGTGAACATCCCCACTTCTGACCTTATGATGGAGGGAAGGTCATTGATGAAGCAGCTGAAGGTGGTTGGGTCGAGGACACTAAAGATCTCCTGCCGAGATGTCCTGGAGCTGAGATGATTGACCTCAACAATCACAACCGTCTTCCTATGTGTCAGGTATGACTCCAACCACTGGAGAGTTTGCCCCCGATACCCAGTGATTCCAGTTTTGCTAGGGCTACTTGATGCCACACTTGGTCAAATGCAGTCTTGATAGCAAAGGCTAACACTCTCACCTGACCTGTAGAATTCAGCTCTTTTGTCCATGTTTAACCGAGGCTGTAATTAGGTCAGGAGCTGAGTGGCCCTGGTGGAACCCAAACTGTGCGTCACTGAGCAGGTTATTTCTGAGCTGGTGCTGCTTGATAGCACTGTTACTGACACCTTCCATCACTTTACTGATGATTGAGAGTAGACTGATGGGGCGGTAATTGTCCGGGTTGGAGTTGTCCTGCATTTTATGTACAGGACGTACTTGCGCAATTTTCCACATTGTCGGGCAGATACCAGTGTGGTAACTGTACTGGAACAGCTTGGCTAGGGGAGCAGCAAGTTCTGGAGCACAAGTCTTCAGTACTATTGCCATGTTGTCAGGGCCGGTAGCCTTTGCAGTATCCGGTGCCTCCAACTGTTTCTTGATACCATGTGGAGTGAATCGAATTGGTTGTAGACTGGTATCTGTAATGCTGGGGACTATTGGGAGAGGACAAGATGGATCATCCACTTGGCACTTCCAGCTGAAGATTGCTGTGAATGCTTCAGCCTTATCTTTTGTGCTGGTGTCCTGGGCTCTTCCATCATTGAGGATGGGGATATTTGTGGAGCCTCTTCCTCCAGTGAGTTGTTTAATTGTCCACCACCATTCACGACAGGATGTGGCAGGACTGCAGAGTTTAGATCTGATCCATTGGTTGTAGGATCACTTAGCTCTGTCTATCACTTGCTGCTTTCACTGTTGGCATGCAAGTCGTCCTGTTTGGTGGTTTCACCAGGTTGATATCTCATATTCAGGTATGCCTGGTGCTGCTCCTGGCATGGCCTCCTGCACTCTCCATTGAACCAGGGTTGATCCCCTTGCTTGATGGTAATGGTTGAGTTGGGGATATGCTGGGCCTTGTGGTTACAGACTGTGCTGGAGTACAATTCTGCTGCTGTTGATGGCCCACAGTGCCTCGTGGATGCCCAGTCTTGAGTTGCTAGATCTGTGTGAAGCCTGTCCCATTTAGCATGGTGATAGTGCCACACAA
This sequence comes from Ginglymostoma cirratum, assembly GCA_024137785.1. Taxonomy (NCBI): domain Eukaryota; kingdom Metazoa; phylum Chordata; class Chondrichthyes; order Orectolobiformes; family Ginglymostomatidae; genus Ginglymostoma; species Ginglymostoma cirratum. The sequence continues at coordinate 36,000,227 of JAHRHZ010000017.1, read as the reverse complement.
CACGAGGGAAGCTATTCTCAATGTGAAGGTGGGACTTTGTCTCCACAAGGACTGTGCGGTGGCCACTCTTACCGATACTGTCATGGACAGATGCATCTGCAGTTGGCAGATTAGTAAGGATGATGTCAAGTATGTTTTTCCCCTCTTGTTGGTTCCCTCACCACCTGCTGCAGACCCAGTCGAGCAGCTAGGTCCTTTCGGACCAGACCAGGTCTATCAGTAGTACTGCTGCCGAGCCATTCTTGGTGGTGGACATTGAAATCTCCCACCCAGAGTACATTTAAGAGCATAAGACCATAAGACATAGGAGTGGAAGTAAGGCCATTCGGCCCATCGAGTCCACTCCGCCATTTAATCATGGCTGATGGGTATTTCAACTCCACTTACCCGCACTCTCCCCGTAGCCCTTGATTCCTTGCGAGATCAAGAATTTATCAATCTCTGCCTTGAAGACATTTAACGTCCTGGCCTCCATTGCGCTCCGCGGCAATGAATTCCACAGGCCCACCACACTCTGACTGAAGAAATGTCTCCTCATTTCCGTTCTAAATTGACCCCCTCTAATTCTAAGGCGGTGCCCACTGGTCCTAGTATCCCCACCTAACGGAAACAACTTCCCAGCGTCCACCCTTTCTAAGCCATGCATTATTTTGTAAGTTTCTATTAGATCTCCCCTCAACCTTCTAAACTCTAATGAATACAATCCCAGGATCCTCAGCCGTTCATCGTATGTTAGGCCTACCATTCCAGGGATCATCCGTGTGAATCTCCGCTGGACACGCTCCAGTGCCAGTATGTCCTTCCTGAGGTGTGGGGCCCAAAATTGGACACAGTATTCTAAATGGGGCCTAACTAGAGCTTTATAAAGTCTCAGAAGCACATCGCTGCTTTTATATTCCAACCCTCTTGAGATAAATGACAACATTCCATTCGCTTTCTTAATCACGGACTCAACTTGCAAGTTAACCTTTAGAGAATCCTGTACTAGCACTCCCAGATCCCTTTGTACTTCGGCTTTATGAATTTTCTCACCGTTCAGAAAGTAGTCCATGCCTGTATTCTTTTTTCCAAAGTGCAAGACCTCGCATTTGCTCACGTTGAATTTCATCAGCCATTTCCTGGACCACTCTCTTAAACTGTCTAAATCATTCTGCAGCCTCCCCACCTCCTCCGTACTACCTGTCTGTCCACCCAACTTCGTATCATCAGCAAACTTCGCCAGAATGCCCCCAGTCCCCTCATCCAGATCATTAATATATAAAGTGAACAGCTGCGGCCCCAACACTGAACACTGCGGGACACCACTTGTCACCGGTTGCCATTCCGAAAAAGAGCCTTTTATCCCAACTCTCTGCCTTCTGTCAGACAGCCAATCCTCAATCCATGCCAGAAATTTTGTGCCCTTGCCATCCTCAGTGCTTACTCTAAGTGTTGTTCAGCATGGAGGAGTACTGATCCATCAGCTGAGGGAGCATGGTATGTGGTAATTAGCAGGAGGTTTCCTTGTTCCCTGAAGCCATGAAGCCATGAAACTTCACGGGGTCTGGAGTCAATGTTGAGGACTCCTAGACCAACTCCCTCCCAACTCTATACCACTGTGCCGCCACATCTGCTAAGTCTATCCTGCCGGTGGGAAATAAATGTAAATATAATGAAATAAAAGTACATTTAACACCTTACCTTGAAAAAATGTCAAGATGACCTGATGGGAGAGGAGGTTTTGAGGTTGCTGTGTTGTTATCGCAGGGGCTGAGGGTCATCATCATCATCATCATCATCATCACCTTCAGGTGCAGCTGTGGTTGCAGGGTTAGAGCGAAAAATTTCCAAAAAAACCGAAAAATCACACAGTACAGTACCTCTCACAGAAAGCGATTCATCTGCAAACTTTGAGATGGTACATTTTGTTCCCTCATCCAAATCATTAATATATATTGTGAATAGCTGGGATCCTAGCACCAAACCCTGTGGCACCCAATTCATTACTGCCTACCAAATTGAAAAGGACCCAATAATTCATACTTTTTGCTTCCACTCTGCCAACCAGTTTTCTATCAATCTCAATATACTTCTGCCAATCCCATTTGCTTTAATCTTACACAGTAATCTCTAATGTAGGACTTTCTCAAACGCTTGCTGAAAGTCCAAATATACCACATTGACTGCCTCCCTCTTGTCAACTCTCCTAGTTACATCTAAATAGAATTCTGTGATTTCCCCCTCTTTAAGCCATGCTGACTCTGTTTGATCCTGTGGCAGCTTTCTGATTGCTCTGCTCTAAAATCCTTGACATTGGATTCGAGAAATTTCCCCACTACCAATGTTATGCTCACTGGTCTATAATTCCCTGTTTTCTCTCAACCTCCCTTTTTGAATATTGGAGTGACATTAGCCACCCTCCAATCTGCAGGGACTGGTCTAGAGTCTATAGAATCCTGGAGATGACCACCAATGCATCCATTTTTCTAGAGCTACTTCCTTAAGTTCTCTGGTATATAGATTATCGAGCCTAGGGATTTATCCACCTTCAATCCCATCAATTTTCCCAGCACCATTTCTCTACTAATATTGATCTCCCTCAATTCTTCCCTCACATTAAATCTTGCATTCTCCAACATTTCTGATATCTAATTTGAGTCCTCTTTTGTGAAGACAAAACCAAAGTATGTATTTAGTTGCTCAGCCATTTCTTTGTCCCCTATTATACATTCTCCCATTTCTATGTGTAGGAGACCTACATTTGTCTTCACCAAAGATAATAGGAACTGCAGATGCTGGAGAATCCGAGATAACAGGGTGTAGAGCTGGATGAACACAACAGGCCAAGCAGCATCATAGGAGCAGGAAATCTTTACGTTTCGGGCCTAGACCCTTCATCAGAAATGGGGGAGGGGAAGAGGGTTCTGAAATAAATAGGGAGAGAGGGAGAGGCGGATAGAAGACAGTCAAGTCAAAGAGGTGGGGATGGAGCCAGTAAAGGTGAGTGTAGGTGGGGAGGTAGGGAGGAGATAGGTCAGTCCAGGGAGGACGGACAGGTCAAGGGGGCAGGATGAGGTTAGTTGGTAGGAGATGGGGATGCAGCTTGAGGTGGGAGGCCCCCTACCGCATCCCAAAACCACCCCAGCTCGTCCCCGCCTTCCTAACCTGTTCTTCCTCTCACCTATCCCCTCCTCCCACCTCAAGCTGCACCCCCATCTCCTATCATCATCCCGCCCCTTTGACCTGTCAGTCCTCCTTGGACTGACCTATCTCCTCCCTACCTCCCCACCTACACTCACCTTTACTGGCTCTATCCCAGCCTCTTTGACCTGTCTGTCTCCTCTCCTCTATCCATCCTCTATCTGCCTCCCCCTCTCTCCCTATTTATTTCAGAACCCTCTTACCCTCCCCCATTTCTGATGAAGGGTCTAGGCACAAAAATCAAGATTTCCTGCTCCTATGATGCCTCTTGGCCTGCTGTGTTCATTCAGCTCTACTCTTTGTCTTCACCAATCTCTTTCTCTTCACATACCTATAGAAACTCTTAGTGTTAGTCTTTATGTTTCCTGAAGCTTGCTTTCAAACTGTACTTTCCCCTTCTTAATCAATCCCATTGTCCTTCTTTGCTGAATTCTAAACTGCTTCCCAATCTTCAGACATATTATTTTTCTTGGTCAATCTGTATGCTTCTTCCATCGGATACTATCTCTAATTTCCTTTGTAAGACATGGATTGCCCCTCTTACCCATCTTACTTTTGTGCCTGACAGGAATAAACAGTTGTTGCAGTTGTATGTTTGCTATTGCCTATCCACTGTCATCCCTTTAAGTAACTCTCCTCCATCTATCAAGGTATGGAGGTGTTGGCTTTGGACTGGGGTGGACAAGGTCAGAAATCACATGACACCAGGTTGTAGTCCAACAGGTTTATTTGAAAACACAAGCTTTCAGAGCCCCATTCCTTCTAACACCTGAAGGAGGAGTGAGGCTCTGAAAGCTTGTGTTTTCAAATAAACCTGTTGGACTTCAACCTGGTGTTGTGCGATTTCTGATCCAGTCTATGAAGACCACCTTAAGCCTTATTTCTCCATAGTTTCCTTCATTAAAATTCAGCACCCTAGTCTCTGAATCAATAACCTCACCCTCCACCTTGATTTAGAAAAAATCATGTTATGGTCGCTCTTCCCCAAAGGGTCTCGCACAGCTAGATTGGCAATGATTCCCTTCTCATTACCCAGCACCCAGTCTAAGATGGCCTGCTCTCTAGTTGGTTTCTCAACCTATTGGTCAAGAAAACCACCCCATATACACTCCAGGAATTCCTTGTCTACAGCATTGAGGCTAATTTGATTTGCCCAATCTATGTGCAGATTAAAATCACCCATGATCACCGATATTCCCTTATCACAGTATCTCTAATTTCCTGTTTAATGCCATTCTCGACATCACCACTGCAGTTTTGGGGTGTATAAATGACATCGACTAATGTTTTTTGCCCTTGGTATTTCTCAACTCTACCCATACAGACTCCACATGATCAGAGCTAATATCCTTTCTCACTATTGTGTTAATTTCCTCTTTAGCCAGCAATGCTACTCTCTCACCTTTTCCTTTTTGCCTGTCCTTCCTCAATACTGAAGATCCTGGGACATTCAGTTCCCATCCCTGGTCACCCTGCAGCCATGTCTCCATAATCGCAATTATAACGTACCCATTTACATCTATCTGCGCAATTAGTTCATCACTTTATTGCAGATGCTCCGTGCATGAAGGCACAAAGCCTTTAAGCTTGTCCTTTTAACAGTGTTTGTATCACTCTTATTTTTCTCAATAGCCCTGTTTGAATGTTGTCCTTGGTTTCTCAGCCTATCACTTTTCTTATTCCCTTTTCTAACTTCTGTCTTTGTTCTTGCTCCCTTCTACTCTGACTCTTTGCATAGGTTCCCATCCCCCAGTATATTAGTTTAAACCCTCCCCAATCGCTCTAGCAAAAACTCCCCCTACGACATCAGTCCCAGCCCTGCCCAAGTGTAATCTGTCTAATTTATACAGGTCCCACCTCCCTCGGAACCGGTCCCAATGCCCCAGGAATCTGAAACCCTCTGCCGACTCCCTCTTTTCAGCCACGTATTCATCTGGTATATCCTGTCATTTCTCCTCTGACTGGCACATGGCACCGGTAGTAATCCTGCGGTCACTACCTTTGACATCGGATTTCTTAACTTTTTTCCTAGCTCCCTGCATTCTGCCTTTACGACCTCATCCTCTTTTTAACCTGTGTTGTTTGTACCAATCTGTACCACTGGCTGTTCACTGTCCCCCTTCAGAATGTCCTGTACCCCAAGATATCCTTGTCCCTAGCACCAAGGAGGCAACATACCACCCTGGAGTCTTGTTTGAGGCCACTGAAACGCCTGTCTATTCCCTTACAATCAAGTCCCTATAACTATTGCCCTGGCACACTTTTTACCCCTCCCTTCTGCAGCAGAACCAACCATGATGCAACGAGTTTGGCTGCCGTTGCTTTCCAGAGAGGTAATTCTCCTCAACATTATCCAAAATGGTCTGTTTTGCAGGGGAATGGCCACAGGAGATTCCTGCACTACCTGCCTATCTCTCTTGCTCTGTCTAGTCGTCACCCATTCCCTTCCCACCTGCAGAGTCTGATCCAGCAGTGTGACCCCCTCTCGATACATGCTATCCACAATACTCTCTGCCTTGCGGATGCTCCACCATGTCCCCAGCCGCCACTCCAGCTCTGAAACTCGAGCTTAAGGAGTTGTAGCTGGAGACATTTCCTGCACACGTGCTGACTCGGGGGGTTGGAACTGTTCCCAGCCTGCCACTTGGAGCAAGAGCCGCTAACCAAGACTTTGAGCTCTCCTGCCATGGTTTACCTCTTTAAATTGTACCTTGGAGAGTACTTTATATTTGATCAAATCAAATCAAATCCATTTATCTGTGGCCCTGCTTTCCTGGTCCGTGTACTATCCTTACAGATTAGAAGCCAACAAATGTACTCTAAACAATACAAATTATAAGGACTTACCTTCCTTACCTGCTACTCACCAATCAGCTCTCTGCCTTGGAGTCATCTGCAGTAGGGCAAGACCACTCACTTTGCCTTTCTTGTGGTCCTCACAGTGACTTTTGTTTTGGGTTGGGGGTGTATTTAAGTTGTTTCTCCCACACAAACGGTCCTGTCACGGAGGCAAAAGCCCCAGCACGTGATCGCAGCCAAGTGGCCTCAGCCAAAAGGCCAAGAACGACACTTGGTGTGAGCCGGATTTTTTGTTTGAAAAAAATACACTTTATTCATGAAATATAAAAAGTAAACAAATTTACAGACCTACCTGGCCATACTAACCGCTCCGGGTTACCCAGGGGTACGTACGCCAACTAACGGAAAAAAAAACAAAAACAAAAGAGAAATCTCCTGCGGTTGTCTCACCGCGCAGTCCCAGTTGGCCCCCTGACCAGTTGGAAGAGGCCCCAGCTGGACCCAGTTATTGAAAGGGCCCCTGTTATATTCCGGCCGAGGGGTCTTACACGGTGGTCTTTCCCCATCGCGCCTTGGCGGTGGCCGCCCCAAGCTTTAGCGCGTCCCTCAGCACGTAGTCCTGGACCTTGGAGTGCGCCAGTCCACAACACTCGGTCGGGGTCAGTTCTTTCCGCTGGAAGACCAGCAAGTTGCGGACAGACCAAAGAGCGTCTTTCACCGCATTGATGGTCTTCCAGGCGCAGTTGATACTGGTCTCGGTGTGCGTCCCGGGAAGCAGCCTGTAGAGCACGGAGTCCCGTGTCACGGAGCTGCTCGGGACGAACCTCGACACGTACCACTGCATTCCCTTCCAGACCTCCTGCGTGTAGGCACACTCCAGAAGGAGGTGATTGACAGTCTCGTCCCCCCCGCAGCCGCCTCGAGGGCAGCGTGCGGTGGCGCAGAGAGCCCGGGCGTGCATAAATGATCTCACTGGTAGGGCCCCTCTCACCACCAGCCAAGCGATGTCCTGGTGCTTGTTAGAAAGCTCTGGTGATGAGACATTCTGCCAAACGACTTTGGCAGTCTGCGTGGGGAACCACCCGACAGGATCCACCCTCTCCTTTTCCCCCAAGGGTCTCAAGGATACTACGCGCTGACCACTGCCTGACGGCCTTGTGGTCAAAGGTGTTTCCCTTCAAAAATTTCTCCACGAAGGATAGGTGGTACGGAACGGTCCAATTACTCGGAGCGTTCCGCGGCAGCGAGGCCAAGCCCATCCTTCGCAACACCGGGGACAGGTAGAACCTCAGTAAGTAGTGACACTTGGTGTTTGCATACTGAGGATCTACGCACAGCTTGATGCAGCCACACACAAAGGTAGCCATCAGGGCGGGGGCGGCATTCGGCACGTCCTTCCCCCCATTCCCCCAGTCTTTGTACATGATGGCCCTGCGGACCCGGTCCAAACGAAGCAGAAGATGGCCCGGGTGACCGCTGTGGTGCAGGTCCGGGGGATAGCCCAGGCCTGTGCCACGTACAGCAGTACCGAAAACCCCTCACACCTGATGACCAGGTTTTTGCCCGCGATCGAGAGAGACCGGAGCGCCCACCTGCCCAGCTTCTGCCTTAGTTTGGAGATACGCTCCTCCCAAGTCTTGACGCACGCCCCAGCTCCTCCAAACCAAACACCCAGCACCTTCAGGTAGTCAGTCCTGACGGTGAAGGGGATGAAGGAGCGGTCGTCCCAGTTCCCGAAGAACATGACCTTGCTCTTGTCCCTGTTGACCTTGGCACCCGAGGCCAGTTCAAACTGGCCGCAGATGTCCAACAGCCGACTCACCGACCGGCGATTGGTGCAAAAGACGGCGACGTCGTCCATGTACAGGGAGGTCTTGACTTGCAGGCCCCCGCTGCCAGGGATAGTCACCCTCTTCAGGCTCACGTCCTTCCTGATGGATGCGGCGAAGGGCTCCATACAACACACAAACAAGGCAGGAGAGAGAGGGCAGCCCTGCCTGACTCCAGACCTGATCGGGAAACTGTCCAATTCCCACCCATTGATCGAGACTGCACTAACGATGTTGGTGTAGAGCAGTCGGATCCAATTGCAGATCCCCTCCCCAAACCCCAATTTGGAGAGGACGTCCCTCATGTAAGCATGAGAGACCCTGTCAAAGGCCTTCTCCTGGTCCAGGCTGACGAGGCAGGCATCCACCCTCCTGTCCTGCACGTAGGCGATCGTATCCCTGACGAGCGCGAGGCTCTCAGCGATCCTCCTGCCCGGCACAGCACAGGTTTGGTCAGGGTGAATCACCGACTCCAAGACAGACCTGACCCGGTTGGCTATGACCTTGGCCAGAATTTTGTACTCGACATTCAGCAAAGAAATCGGTCGCTAATTCTTAATTTCTTCCCTCTCCCCCTTCTTCTTGTAGATGAGGGTGATGATGCCCTTCCTCATAGACCTGCACATTTCCCCTGCCCGAAGCGCACTGTCGTACACTTCCAGCAGGTCCTGGCCAACCAAGTCCCACAGAGCGGAATACAGCTCGACCGGTAAGCCATCGCTCCCGGGAGTCTTGTTCCTCTCAAAGGACTTGAGGGCTCCGGTCAGCTCGTCCAGGGATACCGGCCGGTCCAGCCACTCCCGTGTGCCGTCGTCTAAGACCTCCGTGATAGACGACAGGAATGACTCGGAGGCCGTGCTGTCCGTAGGCTTGGTGTCGTACAGTCCGGCATAGAAGGACCTGCTGATCCTCAAGATGTTGGACCGAGACGACGTCACTGAGCCATCGTCTTCCTTCAACCGGCTGAGCACAGATCTCCCTTTGCTCACCTTCTGAAAGAAGAAACGTGAACACGTCTCGTCCTGCTCTACGGAGCGGACCCTGGACCGGAAGATTATCCTGGAGGCCTCCGCGGCGAAGAGCGAGGCTTGCTGGCCCCTCACCTCCCGGAGGTCCTCTGCCACATCGGCCCCCATCGACTGTAGAAGGAGCAGGTTCTGCATCCTTTTCTGGAGTCGCGACAGCTTTACCCGCCTCTCTCTTGCCTTCCGAACACCCCTGAGGACAAAGAACCCCTTGACGTTCTCTTTGATCGTCTCCCACCAGTCGCCCGGAGACTCGAAGAGGGGTTTCACGGTCCTCCAACTGGCGTACTCCCTCTTGAGCTCCTCGATATTCTCTGGGGTCAACAGGGTGGTGTTGAGCTTCCACGTTCCCTTGCCGACCTGCTGGTCGTCCTGTAAGTGACAGTCGGCCAGTAGGAGGCGGTGGTCAGAGAAGAACACCGGCTCGACGCCCGTGGACCTGACCGAGAACGCTCCGGACATAAACAGGAAGTCTATCCTTGAGCGGATAGACCCGTCTGGCCGCGACCAGGTGTATCTTCGCTGCGATCCGTCTGCAGGGGTGCTGAAGACGTCGAGCAGTTTGGCGTCCTTCACCGTGTCCTTCAGGAATCTGGACGTGACATCAAGTTTGCTCCCCCCACCCGCTATCCCCACACCGGATCTTCCATCTGCATCTATGATGCAGTTGAAGTCCCCGGCCAGGATGACCGGCCTGGACGCAGCCAGCAGGGGTGGAAGCTGCTGCAGGACGGCCAACCGCTCGCTCCGTACCGCTGGGGCGTACACGTTTATCAGTCTCAGAGGAGCGTTCTTATAAGTGACATCCGCCAGCAGGAGGCGCCCACCCCCCCACCACCTCCTGAACGTGGGAGATGGTGAAGTCGCTCCCCCTCAGCAGAATGGCCAGGCCCGAGGAGCGACAGTCGTTACCCCCCGACCAAATCGAAGGCCCACGGTTCCAGGCGCTGGACCATTTCCCGTACCTGCTGAGGTGCAGTATCCCGCACTCCTGTGGGAACAGGAGGTCCGCCTTGACACTGGTCAGGTAAGCCAGCGAAGACACACATCGTGCGGTGGACTTAACACTCCGCACGTTAATACTCGCGATCCGTACCCCCATTGTGAGCGGTAATCACGGTACCCTCCCAGAGTTCAAGGTCCAGCCCCCCTAGCAGTCCCTGCAGGACATTCCCAGGGCTGAGGAAGGCGTCCGCGCCGCTTCCTGGATCACCGTCTCTGTCCGGCGTCTCCGGGGCAGGGATGAGGGCAGAAGTATCCGGCTCTGGCTCAGGTTGAGGGCACGCTGTTCCTTCCACTCCACCCGAAGCTCCACTCGTCCCTGTTGCCTGGGGCTCCGGTGCGGGGGGCCTGCCAGGGTGTTGGCAGTAGCCCCCGGACATCCACCGTCAGCGGGCAGGGGTGTGCTGCTCTCCTTCGCCACGGCGATCTTCATCTTTTGCTTTGGGTGGCCTTCCTCCGACTCCCCTTCGTCGGAGGAGCTCTTGTAGCTCCCCTGTAGCTGCCTCTTCCCGCTTGGCGGTTGCAGTGCGGGGGCCCTCCGGCGTGCCTTTCTCCTCGCCTTCCAGACTGTCGTCCACTCCCCTGGGTCGCCCGTCACCTCCTCCTCCTCCATCGACTCCGGGTTCTCAGGGGGGAGGGGAGTCCGCAGGGCTGCTTCGCAGGCCTCCGGTCCGTCCTGCAGGACTTGGCTCTCCTGCACGCGGGGGTGGTCTGTATCTTTGCAGGACTCTATCGTCTTCCTCTCGCCCGGCGGGATTTGCCCCACGTTGCCCCTGCTCGCAACCTGGGCGTAGGTAGTCCCCCGCCTTGGGCACGCCCTATAAAGTGGCCCATTTCGCCGCAAAGGTTGCAGCTCTTCTCCTTAGGGCAATCCTTTGCGAGGTGCCCCTCCTCTTTGCAGTTCCTGCAGATGGTCACCTTGCAGTCCACTGCCACGTGCCCTGACCTTCCACAGGTGTGGCAGACTTTGGGCTGCCCTGCGTAGGTCAGGTAGCCCCTGCTCCCGCCGATCGCAAAGCTGGACGGCGGGTGGAGGATTTTGCCATCCGCGCCTGCCCTCAGCGTCACCCTGACCTGCCTCTTACTGGTCCAGGTCCCGAAGGGGTCCATGACGTCAGTTAGGTCCCCTTCAACCTTCACATACCTTCCGAGGAAGGTCAGGACATCGGCTGCTGGCACATGCGGGTTGTACATGTGCACGGTGACCATTCGACTCCTCTGAAGAGGCAGCACAAACAGCGGGACGGCAGTCAGGACAGAAAGGGGACCCTCACCTCCTTTCTCCTCGAATACCTTCAGGAGACGTTCACAGAGTTTGGCGCTCCTGAAGGTCACATCGAAGAAGCCACCCCTGGGGAAGTCCTGCAGGCAGTAGATGTCCACAGCGACAAAACCACAGCAGTCCAGGAGGACCCTCTTCACGAAGAAGGTGCGATCCACCAGTGCACCTTCATCCACCTTCTTCGCAGTCACTCACTCTCTCACACACACACACACACACAGTGTTACGGACCCCCTGTCCTGGGGCACAAGCGCTCGCAGTGGCCATGGTTGAAGGTTGGCTGCTTCCCTGTATCGGTGTTAGGCCGAAGCCAGCATTGAGATCCACCGATAGCAGGGGTTCACAGCCAACCCAACGTCTTCCTCCCACTCCTGACGTGGTCGCTCTATCCTCTTCCCTGTCCACCTTGATAAGAACAGGTACTACACACCTGGTCTGAGCCAGAAAGGCCACAAGGAAGGGAAAGAAACACTGAAGTAGTGTTTGGGGTTTAACTTGTCCCTTGATAATACTCCTTCCACAAGCCATTGATTGTTCGTAGTGACTGTGCCAATGCAAATCTTCACCTCATTCACCAATCAGCATCTTGGCACCCCTCCCCATAAAGGAACGGACTCTGGAATACTCAGTATGATGTGTGCAATGTGGTATAGTATTCCTTTCATTATAAGACAGCATGAAATCTAAATTATTGCAAGCCACACTGTAGGATGCCCTGAGTATATAATAAGCAGCCTGACATTATTTACATTTTTATATTGCACCAGTGACAGCGAATGCTTTATTCCCCCATGTAACAAATTCATTACCAGTCCCTCAAGCTCACTGATGGAATGAATTGTGGCTCTTTGATGCTCGAGAATTACTGGCAACTCCATGTCATTGAGGGATCTATTGATTTACAGCAGTTGTCTGGAGACATACTGTGAAAGCGAAATCCATGTGCCCGCTGCTCTGACCTTACACTACATCTGTTTAAGCAAGCCCTCCAGAAAGCAAGTGCTTCTCAATTCTTTCAGAACTAATTTGTAAAGGGTAACATTATTGGCAGGTGGTCCGGATCACCACCAAAAACTGGCAAAAACAAACTATACACTGAATTGCAATCAGAGGCAGCATAAAGACAAGCTGAACTGAAGCTTGGAAGCTAATGTACAGGATTAAGAACATTGGTCTAGGATGGGAAGGAGGTCATTTGGCCCTTCAAGCCCACTTCACCTTTCAATAAGATCATTCCTGATTTGGTTGTGGTCTCAGCCCTACTTTCTGGCCTACTCCCCTTCTTAACCCTCAATCCCCTTGTCTGTCAACTGTCTATCAAATTTAGCCTTGAATGAACTTAAATACCTAGCTACCTCTACATTTTAGGTATGAGCGTTACATAGTCTAATGACCTCCTGAGAGAAAAAAAAACATTCTTCTCCACTCTGTCTAAAGAACAAGACCATTTAAGCTTAAACTATGTCCCATAGTTTTGGTCTTTCTAATAAGAGAAACATTCTTTGGCCATGCAGCCTATCCCACCTTACACATTTCAGTAAGATCACCTCTCATTCTCTTAACTCCACGAATTAGGCCTGACCTATTCAAACTTTCTTCATAAGATCTTCATTCCAGGAATGAGCCAAATGAATCTTCAAAGGCGTGCAGCAAAGTATTGGTCCAGACAGCAGTGAAAAAAAAGCAAGGCATGAACCCACAATGTAGATATTCGGACATAGGAAAAGGAGATGGGTTTGGAGAAACGAAAAGACGAAAGGCGTCTGGATGAATTCCAGAAGGACCTGATCATCAATAGTCGGTGAATAAGTTTAAATAGTGAATTAGAGGTTGTGTTCAGAGGAATGTGATATCTAGGTGTCTGAAGGAAGCTACAAGCTAGGAAGTTGTGAAGCTGTGAAGGGAAAACACAAGGACTTGCAGTCGTACAAGACTGAAAGTCATGATAAGTCGATATCCCATCTAAACACACAATCTATTTTTTTCTTGTAGAAACACATTGTGTTGCCTTTTGCAGTTCCCTTGCCTTATGACATTCCCAGGAGCTCACAACATTATTCTTAATGAAGGAAGGAAACAGTGTAATTTGGATGTGTTGACTGAAGGATGAATATTGTCTGGGGCACTAGGGTAGCTCATTTGTTTTTCTCCAAATAGCATCAAGAATTAGATGAATAGCTCATCTGAAAGTCCGCTCCTCAACAATGCAGCACTCCCTATTCATTCCCAAGAATCAGCCTAGATTATTCTAATCAAACTATGGAGTAGGATTTGAATTTATGACCTTCTTAATCAGAGCCAGAACTCTTGTTGTATTTGTATCTCTGACTGAGTATAATGATGTTGGCTGCTTGAGCCAGGGTGAGGCAACTTCTCAATGTCTGTGCCACGTACAGTTTGCTGACCTCTGTAAGTGGGTTAGATTTATCACAAAAACAAAGTTGCTGGAAAAGCTCAGCAGATCTGGCAGCATCTGTGGAGGAGAAAACAGAGTTAATGTTTCGGGTCCAGTGACCCTTCTGATTAGTTCTGAGGAAGGGTCACCGGACCCGAAACATTAACTCTGTTTTCTCCTCCACAGATGCTGCCAGACCTGCTGAGCTTTTCCAGCAACTTTGTTTTTGTTCCTGATTTACAGCATCCGCCGTTCTTTTGGTTGATGTTTAGATTTATCACAATACCAGGAAAGGGACAAAGAAAAAAAATGAAAGTTTGAAACATTATCCAGTGATTATCGCTGGGTATAAGCAGCTGTGGTTATGAGTGTGTTGTTCTGTGTGCTCAGGGATGAATAATAACCACTTAGGCAAGCTACTGAAAGGCAACTACGCCTTCTGGAATTACATCCCAGGGCGGAGGCTCCAGTCCCGGCAAGAGAAGCGTCAAGAACATCAAGATGAGAATCAAAGAAAGCATTTGACTGAGTGTGATATGTCCTGAACATAAAATCCAAGATAAATTCAACTAAGCTAATTATCACTCCATTCATCTACACTCATTCACCAACAAAGTGATGGAGAATGTCATTGACTGTGCTATCAAGCACAATTTACTCAACTATAAGCTTCTTACTGATGCACAGTTTGGGTTCTGACAAGCCCACTCGGCTCCTCACCTCATTACAGCTTTGGCCCAAACATGGACCAAAGAGCTGAATCCAAGAGGGAAGGTGAGAGTAACAGCCCTTGATAAGATTGCATTTGACCAAGTGTGACATCAAGGAGCTCTAGCAAAACTGGAGTCAATGGAAGCCAGGGGGAAAACTCTCTGCTGATTGGAGTCAAAACTAACACAAAGGAATTTTTGTAAAAGAATCAATTCAGAGTATATGGGTTTCACTGGCTGTGTCAACAATTATTGCCCGTATCTAGTTCCCTTTGACAAGATGGCGGTGAGCTGTCTTCTTGAACTGCTGCACTCCGTGTGCTGTATGTTAGCCCACAATGCCACCAGGAGAGTTTCAGGATTTTGACCCAGCAACAGTGAAGGAACAGCGATACATTTCTCAGTCAGGACAGTGAGTGGAGGGGAACTTGCAGGTGGTGGTGTTCCCAAGTATCAGCTGCCCTTGTCCGTCTAGAAAGTAAGTGGTTGTGGATTTGGAAGATGCTGTCTAAGGAGCCTTGATGAATTTCTGCAGCATATCTTACAGATGGGACACACTGCTGCTACTGAGCCTCAGTGGTAGAGAGAGAGAACATTTGAGGATATGGTGCCAATCAAATGCATTACTTTGACCTTCTTGAGTGTTTTTGGAGTTGCACTCATCTAGTAAAGTGGGGAATGTTCCAACATATTCTTCACTTGTGTCTTATTAATGTCAGTGGACAAGCTCTGGGGAATCAGGAAGTGAGTTATTCACCGCAAGATTCCTGGTCTCTGAGGCAACACAATGTGGAGCTGTAGAAACACAGCAGGCCAGGCAGCATCAGCGGAGCGGGAACGTTGACGTTTCGCGTCGGGACCCTACTGCAGAAATGGGGTGGGGAAGGGAGCTGGGAAATAAATAGCTAGAGGAAGGGTGGGGCTGGGGAAGGTAGGTGGGATGGTGATTGGTGAATGCATGTAGAGAGTGATGGGGATTGGTCAGTGGGATGGGTGGGGCGGATGGGTGGGAGAGAAGATGGATACGTTGTGTTGGGTCAAGAGGCTGGAGGGAGGATGGGTGGGGCTGGGAAAAGGTAGATGGGTTGGTGATAGCTGGATGCAGGTAGGGGGTTCTGGGGATTGGTCAGTGGGAAGAGTAGGGCGGATTGGTGGGGAAGAAGATGGACAGGTTGTGTCAGGTCAAGGAGGCAAGGATGAGAGGGAGGGTTGGACATGGGATGACGCCGGGGCGTGGGAAGATTTTAAAACTGGTGAAATCTGTGTTTAGGGCGTCGGGCTGTACTACTCCAACTTGGTCTACTGTAAAGTTGCTCCCGATGTGGCCCCCTGTACATCAGTGAGACCAAGCATAGATTCGGGGACTATTTCATAGAGCATCTGCGCTCTGTATGTGACAATCGAAAAAACTTTCAGGTCGCCAACCATTTTAACTCCCCCTCCCACTCCTTGGGTGACATGTCCATCCTTGGCCTCCTCCAGTGCCACAATGACACCACACAGAAACTGGAGGAGCAGCACCTCATATTCCGCCTCAGGAGCCTACAGCCCAATGGCCTAAACATAGAATTCACCAGATTTAAAATCTCCTCACCCCCATATCTAATCCTCCATCTCATCACCACCTCCTTAACCTGACACAACCTGTTCATCTTCTTCCCCACTTTTCCACCCTACAATTCCCGCCAACCAATCCCCACTACTCCCTACATGCATCCAACCTATCACCACCCCACCTACCTTTCCCCAGCTCCAACCATCCTCCTACCTGTCTCCTTGACCCAACACAACCTGTCCATCTTTTCTTTCACCCATCCGCCCCACCCAGCCCACTGACCGGTCCCCATCACTGCATCCCACCTATCTTCCCCAGCCCCACCCCTCCTCTCTCTATTTATTTCCCAGCTCCCTTCCCCCTCCCCATTTCTGAAGAAGGGTCCCAACTCGAAACATCAATTTTCCTGCTCCCCTGATGCTGCCTGGCCAGCTGAGTTCCTCCAGCTCCACACTGTATTGTCTCTGACTCCAGCATCTGCAGTTCTTACTATTTCCGAGCCTCTGACATGCTCTTGTAGCCACTGTATGTATATTGCTGCTCCCGCTGAGTTTCTGGTCAATGGTAACTCCCAGATCAATCATCTCATCCATGGGACACCATTGCAGGAGTTTCTTAGGTTAGTCTCCTGGGCCTAATCATCTTCAGCTACTTCTTCAATGACTACACTTCACTATAATCCCTTCGCTGTAGGTTGACCCAAAATAGGGAAGGAGTTCCAAGACTTTAGCCCAGCATCTCTGGAGAAATGGCAATATATTTCCAAGACATGATGGTGAGTGGTTTGGAGGGGAACTTGCAGGTGTTTGTGTTTCCAAGTATCTGCTGCCCTTGTCCTTGTGCATGGTAGTGTTCATGAGTTTGGAAGGTGATGTCGAAGGGACGTTGATGCATTTCTGGATTGCACCTTGGTGAAATATGGCTTCCTATCTTTGCAGTCTGGCTCTAATTAGCAGGCTGGTAATCTAGCAGTCTGAAAGAACTGAATTCAAATCCCACTTTGGCAATTAAAATAGCTGTGAATAAATATGATGTGGTGTCATTCAAAGTGAGCTTGAAGCTGTCAGATTGTCAAAAAAACATCAAATGATTTGCTCATTTCTTTTAGGGAATCCATTCTTGCTGGGCCTGAGCCTGTAGATGATAACAGTCCTGCACTGACTTGGTTGGTTATTAGCTATTCCCTAAGCCATCAAGCAGTCACAACAAATAACAAGCAACTCTGTAAAAACACCTTCGCCTAAGAGACTGTCAGTGGTTCAGGAAGAAACTCCATCAAGGGGCAGAGATAAAAGGTACTGCAGATGCTGGAGAATCCGAGATAACAAGGTGTGGGGCTGGATGAACACAGCAGGCCAAGCAGCATCATAGGAGCAGGAAAGCTTGATGTTTCGGGCCTAGACCCTTCATCATTTCTGATGGACATTCTGATGGAATGGACAATTCTCTCAAGTCTTGCTAATGATGCCAAATTCCTGTGAATAAATCACGAGCAAAAGAGGTAAAGAAGTTTTTGCTTGAATTAAACTTTTATTTCAACTGAATTACACACAGAAAAGGCTGGAAATACTCGGCAGGTCTAACAGCATCTATTCTGGGAGGAATTTCAGACTGTGATCCTCATCGGAAGATTATCCAGTTCCGACAATGTTCTCATTCATTGGATGAGGCCAATTTGTTGCCCCTTGAGACGGGGGTGGTGAACCATGCTCTTCAACTGCCATAAGTGTGTGTGTGAGTCGTGTACACCCAGAATAGTACTCAGTCACAAATCTGAATTATT
This sequence comes from Ginglymostoma cirratum, assembly GCA_024137785.1. NCBI lineage: Eukaryota > Metazoa > Chordata > Chondrichthyes > Orectolobiformes > Ginglymostomatidae > Ginglymostoma > Ginglymostoma cirratum. The sequence goes on along the minus strand of JAHRHZ010000017.1, from coordinate 35,982,667 downwards.
CATGGTGTTCCTCATTCTGCTGATGTTGTTTGACCGCATTATTCATATTTCAGTGCCTGCACAGTATCTTGCCTTTTGTATTTGTGCTTCACCTGCCCCGCTAGCCTCTATGTTAAGTATACAGGCAAAGAGTTGTTAAGATAAAGTTCCTTTTGTAAAATAAATAACAAAAAAAACGGAAAAACTATCCAAAACCCACACATGTAACTACACTGACCAGATAGTACGAGCAGTGTCCTCTGACATTGCAAAATATGCACAAAGGCAAGAACTAAGCTTTCCTCCCTTTCTCAACTTCCTAGTGGCAAATAAGTGTTACGATCAGAGACAATGTCATCAGCAGAGAGGGATTTGATAAATATATCCTATTATGAAGTTCATCATATTCCAATTGTGACTTTTGTCATTCATCAATTACCTTGGCCATCCTGTCAAGCAGAGTTATGATCAATATCCCCAGATGTCATCTCAGCAAGGTGAAAGTGGAGACCACTGGGACTCTGAGTGCAGTAATAATAGGAGTCACATGCTCAAAGGTAATTACTGCTTCAGAAAATGATAAAGGAGAGGGTGGCTCCAAGTGAAACAGTTTCAGGACATCGGCTGTCACTTTCAATTTGTGTACTGCAGATGTAGACTAGCGGTCAATTAAATGTTTTATAGACAGATAACCAGAAAAAGAAAAGACCACCTTATTTTCACCTTTCATCCACTACCATTATTTCACAGTTCTTGTTGCCAATCCTTCAAGGTTTTCCGATAGTCTCTAGGAATTGAAGATTAATATTCAGCATTATTGTAATATTATTGGGAACATGGTCCAGAAGGAAAACCAACATGAAAAAAAATCATTTTCTTTAACTTTTCTTTATTTCTTACAAAAAGTGTTGGAGTCAAAAAGAAAATGCTGCTGCGCTGATAGCTAAGGTTCATCCAAACAGATAACAAACGGTTTCCATTCTTTCCAACTGACCTTAATGAGGCTAATGGTGAAGGTCTTAATTCACCAATAGTGAGGGCATTTTGGGTTGGAAATCATATGATGTAACCTCCAGGAAAACATCCAACTAGTGTTGGTAACCCTACCTCCTGTGCAAATACTGGAGAATATTAAAATATTCTTGGTCTTGTTAGACTTATACAGAGATTTTCAGAGGCATATGGACTGAAATCTTGGAAGGCACCTTTCCTTTCTGGCTTAAATCTTCATCAAGGTTGTGTGAGAGACCACATCCTGTGATGGTACAACACTTCCTGTGACAATTAGCCAGTAACATACCCAGAAGGGGGCATAATATGTTGCACTACATTTAATGGTGAGTCTCTGACTGTTATAGCGAAGCTCAACTAAAATACAACCTTGGACTCCAGTGTGTCACAATTCTTAATCTTCTCTTCTCTTTGGTGCTGTTCTTTTTTGCCTTCTTCTTATATCAACAAACACTGTTCCATGATTATACAAGAATGGGTCTCCTTCTCCTATGGAGGAAATTAGGGCTGGAGGAGACCTATGAGCAAATTCCCTTCTGTTGGCAAGGAGTGGAATTTTCTTAAATTCATCCATTCACAGGATGAGGGCATCACTGGCTAAGCCAACATTTATTGCCCAGAGGACTGTTAAGAGTAAACCACATTGCTGTGGGTCATGTCGGCCAGACCAGGTAAAGATGACAATTTCCTTCCCTGAAGGACATTAGTGAACCAGATAGTCTTTGCCAACAATCAACAATGGTTTCATACACATCATTAGATTCCTAATCCCAGATAGTTATTGAAATTCAAATCCCAGCTATGTGCTATGATGGGATTAGAACCTGAGTCCCTGGAGCATTAGCTAAGCTTCTGGATTCATAGTCCAGCACTAATACCACTAGGCTATTGCTTTCCCCTAATTGATAGATGTCTGTTGTTTCACTCATTAAGCTGTATTCTGAATGATGCCATTGTGAATTCAGCCATTCTGGCCTGTTGACAGAGTAGATAACTATTTCCACAGGGTCGGAGGCTGCTTTGGTTCAACCACCTGAGCATATCTATTCTCCCTCATCATGACGCGCTCTGTTTGGATGAGCTAGGAACGGATATCATGACTTTTCAAACATTTGTCCAGAACAGGCTTGGTCTCAAATCTAAACTGGATCTCCTGGTTGGAGGCTTGACAGGAGTGTCATAGTTTTAAATCCAACCAGAATTTGTTCCCTTTCTCTCTCACTTTGCCCAAGTAGTTCACTTGTGACACCTAAGAGTGTATTTGGGAGAGTTGGGAGTGAAGATCTCAGTCATCATCCCATGAGGGGTTCACATTTTGGAGTAGAGTTGAATGATCACACAGGAGTGCAAGTTTAATGTCACCATTTTTCTGCAACCAAAGTTTTTACTACACAAGAGATAATAAGGTGTAGAGCTGGATGGTTTTGGGCCTAGACCCTTCGTAAGCCTTCCTGCTCCTCTGATGCTGCTTGGCCTGCTGTGTTCATCCAGCTCTACACCTTGTTATCTCAGATTCTCCAGCATCTGCAGTTCCTACTACCTCTTTTTACTTTACAAACCTGTTTTCCAATTTCACCGTTGGCTTAAGGATAATATAGTAGGCTGATAGCAAGGACAATCCATACAATGCCTTGAACTTTTTAAGGTAGTAACTGGCAGATTCCAGTCAGTTGTCTGAAATTATGAGCTTGCTGATGCTAAATTTTGCAAATATCTCCGTTAACTGCTTCAGATTTTGACCCTGTAATTGTTGACTACTACCACTGAGAAAATTTTAACTGTTTGTTCGAACAGATCCATCCTGAGATGATCCATTGGTCATGATGGAAAGGAAGATGACATCAATCATTTTTTTGTCTCCTGATGATGAAAAACAAAGGTTACACAGCTCGGGTTCGTTGCTTCCACTGACCTTGAGAGACCTGGCCTCAAAAAAAGCATATAATGCTCTGGTTTGACATTTTGTAATATCTAGAACTCTTTTGGTGCAAATGTTGCAGCATATTGAGTTTCTAGTCAGTCAGAGAATCCTATTTCTTGTCACAGATGCGCGAATCATTCATTACACTCTGTGTCTTCTCTGTTCACAGTACTGTCCAAAGGTGGCACTGTGGGGCATATATTCTGGCCACTGTTTGATGCAGCATACACTGACCTGAGCACAGTCTTCCTTAGACTTCTTTGCATTTCTGATTTCATTCAGCCACTGAGTTGTTCCTTGTAGCCTTATGGCTATTATCAATGTAAAGTTTCCTACCTATTCAAAATATAATTATATCACCTTGTCACCAGGGTATATTCTCATCATACTTGAATTCAGTGGCTTGCTCGTCCACTTCACAGGTCAGTTAAGAGTCAATCATGTTTCTGTGGGCTGGAGTCACATGCAGACTAGACCAGGTAAGGAGGCAGCTTTTCATCCCTAAACGGCATTAGTGAACAAAATGGGCATTTGTGACAATCGATAATGGGCCCCATTAGACTAGATTTTTATTGAATTCAAATATCACCGTCTTCCCTGGTGGGATTTGAACCCAGAACAAAGCTGTGTCTTTAGATCGTTAGTCTAGTGAAATTACCGCCACCTCACCACATCTGCACACTTGATGGTTCTATATAACAGTATATCCATCCCCTCACTGTCATTTTCACACCATTGCAGTGTGATATCTAACAAATATCCAGTAGCATTTCAGTCATGTTTCTGTTTGGTTGAGGTCTGTGACCTTCTCAAAGTTTTCAGGCAACAGTAGAGACTTTTCCATCACTATTTTACATGTGCTATTGCTATACAGCATTCTTATCTCATTAGGCCGGTACAATGGTTAGCACTACTTCATCACAGCTCCAGGGACCCAGGTTTGATTCCACTCTCAGGCAACTGTTTATGTGAAGTTTGCACATTTTCCCTATGTCTGCATGGGTTTCCTCTGGGTGCTCCAGTTTCCTCCCAAGGTCGAAAGATATGCAGGTTAGATGGATTGGTCATGCCAAATTGGCCATAGTGTCTAGGAATGTGCAATCTAGGTAGATGGGCCATGGGAAGTGCAGGGTTATGGGGATAGGGTGGGTTTCAGTGGGTTGCTCTTTAGAGCATCAGTACAGACTTGATGGGCTGAGGGGCCTGCTTCCACACTGTAGGGATTCGATGAAAATACTTCATATGTCTGTGGATGTATATGAAGCAGACTCTTTATTGGAACACATCTTACTGCTCTGGCTTACCTCTTCCAAAGGCTGTACGAGAATCTGCATCATGTGATATTGCATCTCTTCCTGTAGTGATGAATGAACTTATTAACAATCTAATATCCAACATACATATTAGACCACATGGAGTGGTGTGCCATGGAATGATGATCCATAATCTCAGAATGGTCACTGCACATGTGCAGCGTGTGGACAAACTGCATCGGTGCATAGATGGTGACATCACCATCACTGACAAAGGGGGTCAAGGAGGCAAGATGGACAGCACTCTGGAAGTGGGGAAAGGTCAGCATGGGGAGCACAAACAGGAATGGTATCAGGGAATGGGGAGAGGCCAGCACTGCTCTGAGTGCAGAGAGGTCTGCATTGGGAATGAGGGACAGAGGAGGCAAGAAGTGTGGTGGGAGGCCTGCACCAGGAACCAGCCACCTTTTTGCCTGGGAGTCACTGGAAGGCTTGGGAGAAGATGGACAGCCTGCGCAGGGGGAGTCGGACGGAGCAGGAGACCTTAAGGAAGACAAAGAAGAGGCATGCTACAAAATAAAATAAACCCTTTTTTATTTTGTCATGCAGAGCACTTCATTTTCCACCTGGCCGCACAATCTTTACATCAGGTTTCTTCCTGTTCTTCATATCACCTAGAGATGTCGGCCATAGGATACTCCTCCTGTGAAGAAATTAAGTCCAGTTTGGAATTGGTCTACCCTACTGTTCAAACATGGTTAGAGGTTTCTGACTTTCATTTTCTATCTTGTAATCCTTATTGAAAAGTTAACCTGAATGAGGAAAAAGCAAGACCATGCAAAATGCATTGCTTCTATCATGAAAATGCCATGAATGCTGACACTATCCAGGATGCCGATAGGAATCATCTCTTGGTTCTTGTGATGCATCAGTGTCTACACTTCAGGAGTGCTTCAGGATGCCGGGAGAGGGTGAAAGGTATTATATGAATATACGTATTTGCTTTTAACTGACTGAATCAGCATTAGTTTGACATTTGAACACCTACGTTCAGGGTGTTGGCTGGACTGAGGTAATTCCATGCCTTGTTAATTGTAGAAGCTGTTAAGTAGAAGAAAGATACATTTTTTTAACACAATTTGAGCATCTCTTTTGCACCAGTCTATTTGATTGAAGGATGTCCTTCTTCTCTCCCTGTTCAGAGTGATAGCTCGTCATTGCAGCACTGGGTAATTGAAGGAGGTATCAGCACTATAATTATTTAACAGTCACTGAAGTAGAACATTTCCACGCACTGTTGCCAAGTGCCAATGCCCCGTCAAGATTAATGACAGTCTTTGGAAGAAAATGTCTGTTTTAGTTTTCATCTATTTGCAGGAGATTAGAATTTATTGGCTTTAAAACTGAAATGGCAATTTCAGATATAGTTATAAGCAAATTGCATAGACGGAGAGCGGACTTTGAACACTACCACCGGTAAACAGACATCCCAAAGAAAGAGCTTTGCAGCAGTTCGTGAAGTTACATTGACAAAACTTACAGTAAAGTGACTGTTGCAGGATGGATCTGGACATTCAAAGTGAGCTCTCAGCATGTTATTCATCAATGATCAGGGGCTGGCTGCTTTGGAATGAAGCTGCCTTTAAAGGGAGTGCATTCTGCAATAAATGAACAAGGCCACACCATGCAGGGAAGCATTAAACAAGGGTCTGACCACAGGGGTCATAGAAACATAGAAAATAGGAGCTAAAGTAGGCTTTTTGGCCCTTGGGGCCTTCTCTGCCATTCAATATGATCATGGCCGATCATCCAACTCAGTATCATCTCCCTGCTTTCTCCCCGTATTCTATGATCCCTTTAGCTCTAAGAACTGTTTTTTTCTGGCTGGGGCTATTTTCCCTGGAGTGTTGGAGGCTAACGAGTGACCTTTATGGAGGTTTATAAAATCATGACAGGCACAGCTAGGGTGAATAGCCAAGGTCTTTTTTCCAGGGTAAGGTAACCTCCAAAACTAGAGAGCGTAGGTTTAAGGTGAGAAGTGAAAGATTTAAAAGCGGCGCAAGGGGCAACTCTTTCATGCAGACAATAAGTGCATCAATGGACCGAGCTGCCAGAGGATGTGGTGGAGATGGGTACAATTACAACATTTAAAAGACACCTGGATGGGTACATGAATAGGAAGAGTTCAGAGGGATTTGAGCTAAATGCTGGAAAATGGGACTAGATCAGTTTAGGATGCTTGGTCAGCCTGGACGAGTTGGATTGAAGGGTTTGTTTCCCTGGTGTAACTCTATGACTCCATCTAACTCTCCTTTGAAAACATCCAAACACAATGTTTTGGCCTCAGCCACTTTCTGTGGTAGTAAATTCAACAGGGCTACCATTGTCTGGGTGAAGGAATTTCACCTCATTTCAGACTAAAATGGTTAAATGACATCCTATAACTCTCTATCAAATCTACATCTGTCTACCGAATCCTTCAATCATCTTAAACACGTCAAGTAGATTACTCAAGGGAACACAAAATTTGTCTATGAAAGCTCTGATCATTTGACTTTTCAGTTCAGGTATCTTTCTGGTGAGTCTATATTGGACATTATCTAACTCAATGGACAGAAGGGCCTGATACTGTGCTGTAGACCTCTAAGACACCAAGTTCAATATATCTTTCCAGGGTCAGCTAAATGAAGTTAAAATGTGCATCATCCATGATCTGACAGCATAGTGGAATTGTTTTGAGGGGTTGGATGGCCTACTCCTAATTTCTGATGTTCACTTCACTGAATATTTATGAAAAAAATCACTTCATAATTCTGTGATATAGATCACAGGCCATCAGCAGGTGTTACAATGCTGACAGCCTTGTTAATGGTCTGACACTTTACTTGATGCTAATGGGAGGTTCCAAAATTAGATTTCAGAATGAAACTAGTAAAACAGTCCAAAAATACTAAACAAAATGACTTCTACAAAGATAAAATACTGTGGAAGCTGGAAAGCCGAAATAAGAACAGAAAATGCTGCAATGCACAGAAGCATCTGTGTAGAGAGAAACAGAGTTTAGGAGCTAAATTGTCCTCACTCATTGTGGTCAGGTTAGGAAGTGGAAAGGAGTAATAAGGTGGAAGCAGGTATCAAGAGGGGAGACCGTCTCTTTCTACCACCATTGAATATTGCCCAATGGGGAGGCCAATTTAACCACTCAATTACCCCATTGATGGTCAATTTGCATCTATGTGGGTGTTTTACTTATGGCAAGAGAACCCACCATCTCATGGGTAGATTGCCAAGCTGCTACTGGTAGGGTCTGGGGTGGATTGGAAGAGAGACGCAAGGCCGTCCTTGATGGGCATTCTGTGGCTCACTAACTGGGCACCCAATGGAAAAGGCCAGCCCCTTGGTATCAATGCTGCTGGTGCTCCTTTATCACCAAACCCCCTACATCTGATAAAAACTGAAAGAACTGCAGATGCTATAAATCAGGAATAAAAGCAGAAATTACTGGAAAAGCTCAGCAGGCCTGGCAGCATCTGTGAAGAAAAAATCAGAGTTAACGCTTTGGGTCTGGTGACCCTTCCTCAGAACTAATCTGATTGCTGGGGCCCAGTTTCCTTTCTAACACCTACCTCCCCTTCAAGAGCCTGTCGCCACTGAAAGTTCCTTGCCTTGGGCTTTCCCTGTCAGCAGTGGCCACTGGGAGCTGTAGTACTGTTGGGATCCCAAATCTCATATACGTGTCTTCAATTGGCTGTTATCGGCGAATACCTGAACCAAAGGTGCCGCCACCAGCCATAGCTGGGTTGGTCCCGATTTTCATTCTGACTGTGGGACCTTAAATTTCCTTAAAAATGTCAGCTCAATGTTTCAGGTCTGTGACATGTAATCAAAACTGATAAGGTTTCACAGAATTATAACTTGGCTTCTCTCTACAAGTATAAGCCATTTGGTTTTCCAGGTTTGTTAGCTTTGTTAGCATTTATTACCCATTCCTAATTACTCTTCAGAAGATGGTGGTGAGCTTGCTTCACAAAACATTGATGTCCGTAGGTGCCTGTGCTATTAGAAAGGGGGTTCCAGGATTTTGACCAAGTGACAGTGACGGAAGTGATATAATTCCAAAAGGATGGTTAGTGGCTTCAGGGAAACTTGAGTGATGTTCCCTTCTATCATTTGCCCCTGTCCTTCAGTTGGTAGAAGTTTGGAAGGCGCTGCCTAAGGGACTTTGGTCAGTTTTGCTTTGGCCTCCACCACCAAGAAGCAGCTAAATTGAACACCACCATTCACGACTGAATGTGGCATGACTGCAGAGCTTAGCTCTGATCCATTAGGTTGGGATCACTTAGCCCTGTCTATTGCTTGATGCCTGGCACTCAAGTACTCCTGTTTTGTAAGTTCACAGGGTCAACACCTCATCCTTAGCTATGTCAGGTGCTCCTCCTGACATGCTCTCCCCTACTCTTCATTGAACCTCGCTTAATCCCTAGGGTTGATGGTAATGGCTGAGTAAGGGATGTGCCAAGCCATATAGTTACAGATGGTAGTTGAATTTTGCTGCTGTTGATGGCCCACAATGCCTCATGGATGCCCAGTTTTGATTTGCTAGATCTTTTTGAAACCTATCCCATTTAACATAGGGGCAGTGTTGCACAACTTGAGAGAACATATCCACAATGTGAAGGAGGGACTTTGTCTCCGCAAGGACTGTGCAGTGGTCACCCTTACAGATACCATCATGGACAGAGGCATTGCTACAGGTAGATGAAGAGGTTCAGTAAGATTTTTCACTCTGTAGCTTCCACCTGCTTCAGATCCAGTACCAGTCTCTAGGCCTTAACCAGTCAGTCATTGGTGGTACTGCTGAGCCATTCTGAATTCTGAATATTGAAGTACATTCTGAGTTAATTGCCACTCTCAATGCTTCCTCCCATGTGTTGTCTACTTGGAAAAGAACTGATTCATCAGCTGAGCGATGGAGATGGGGATGATGGCGTGGATAATGGTACATGGTATCAACAGGAAATTTCCTTGCCCGTGTTTGACCTGATGCCTTGAGACCTCATGGGGTCCACAGTCAATGTTGTGGACTTCCCAGGCAACTCCCTGTCATTTGGACACAACTGAACCACCACTACTGCTGGGCCTTTCCTGCCATCAGAAGCCAAGGATGGGTCGTGATGTTGTCTGGGACATTGTCCATAGCTATGATTCTGTGAGTCTGACTAAATCAGCCTTTAGCTTGACTCGCTGTAACACAGCTCGCCCAATCTTGGCACAAACTTCAACATGTTAGTAAAGAGGATTTTACAGGGTCAACAAGATTATGAATGCTGCTGTCTTTTCTGGTTCCTAGGCCAGTGTTGGGTGGTCCATCAGTTTTTATTCCTTCCATCAGACTTTGTCACAGTTAGATACAGCTGGATGGTTCTCTAGGTCATTTCAGAGGACAAATAAGAGTCAACCACATTGGACTTCTGTCTATTCCAATCTCTCTATTTAAATAATGACCTTCTCTGATGAGGAGAGATCGAAATAACTCCGTTTATCTTCCTTTCATTTAATCTAGCTAAAGACATTCTGTTGATGGCACCATTACCCATTGCTTAATGTGTTTCAAGGTTGTTGAATTTCTCAGTTCAGCTTCTTTTATTGCTCCCTAAGGTGACTTTCCAATATACCTACGTTTAAATGGATTGGGCTTCAGGTGTTTAAAGCCCACGACGTAGAAAAGGAAACATTGCTGTAGATGAGGATATTTTTAAGCCACAATTCCTGCTTTGTCATAAGGGTCCAAATTTGATGACATTACATGACATTATCATATTTATCCCAACGATACCCAGCGTTAAAGAAAAAGAAACCTAGCTCTTTTCACAACTTCAGGATGTCCCAAAATTCTTGACCAAAATGATGCATCATTGCATTCTAATTATTGCTCTAGTGCCAAGAATATTGCAGTTCATTTTCACACAGCAAGATCCCACAAAACAGCAGCATATTATTTTTCATATAAGTAATAATTGTTCAGAAAGATTTTTTTGCCTGAGAAGAGCATACTGGCAAGAATATGAAAGGTTCTATGTAACTACAGATCTATATTTTCATTTCCCCAGCCTTCCAGTCTGCACTGTCGCAGTTCCATTAGAAGCCACTGCTCCTTCCAAGACCTCCATGCCTGTCCATAGCTGTAGATCAGGATATTTTTAAGCCGTGATTCCTGCTTGGCTATAAGAGTCCAAATTTGATGACATTCCCAGTTCCTATTGCCTTCTAACTTTCCTTCAGCCCATCCCCAAACCTATCCTCTTTGTTTACTCTGTTCCTTGATGTTTGTGCAGGGCTGTTTTGCCTTCCTATTGTGAAATGCATCTTCTAAGTTGTTATGGTCCAAAATGCACTGCTTAAAAAGACAGTAGAAGCAAATTCAATACCTTGCAAAAGGGAATGGGGAGCCGGACTCTGAAGACCAGGATGATGGACTGAACAGCCTCCTCTGAATACTACGAAATCCTCACCATAAAATGTCAAAAAATATAACTGTGTAACATTTCGATGAAATGGCACAGTGGCTCAGTGGTTGGCACTGCTGCCCCGCAGCGCCAGGGACTCAGGTTTGATTCCGCCTCGTGTGACTGTGTGGAGTTTTCCCGTTCTCCCTGTGTCTGCATGGGTTTCTGCCGGGTGCTGTAGTTTCCTCCTGCAGTCCAAAGATTTGCAAGTTAGACAGATTGGTCATCCTAAATTGTCCATAGTGTTCAGGGATGTGTAGGTGAGGTGCATTAGCCATGGGAAATGCAGAGTGACAGGGATAGAGTACAGTGATGTGTCTGGGCAGGATGCTGTTTGGAAGGTTGGTGTGGACTTGTTGGGCGGAATGACCTGTTTACACACCGTGGGGATTCTATTATAAAGAAATCCTCACTGTAGCCCTCTTCACCACACCATCCTTGTGTTTCACTCCCCCTAGTGGTACATCATGTAAATACTGTGTGACTATACTGGTGAGGAGGATCCCAGAAACTAGCCAGCTGGTGCGGTATGGATGCGCTCAGCCATCCCAGTGGGGGGCTGGTGGAGAAAGGAAAACCATCCAATGCTGATCATTGCTGAAATCTAAAATTGGGGCCTGGATGTGGACAGGATCCAATCAGCGCCCCTTCGATGTAAACAGCTCACAGTCCAGGCTGACAGTGGGTTCATCAGAGCATCATTATGATAACAAGCAATCCATGGAACTAGCAGCTATGGAGTAAACCAGAGGATAAGGGATAAAGCAGTCACAGAATTCCCTTCCCTTTGATGAATTATTGAATAGCTTGTCACATCCTATCTACTTCATCTATGTAGGTCACCCAGAAACAGAACTGTCTCCTCTGACTATGCCCAGCCCACACTTATTCAGCATTGTCTGTGCAAATCAGAGAATCCTCACAAATGTAAAATGTGCTGTAAATCATGCCCTTTATTAGAGTGCCGAGTATATATTTATTACCACAGAAATATTAGATGAATTCTTCTAACTTACAGATATAACTTTAACTTGAATTTCGGAACTCATGTCCATATTTCAGACCTACAAGTATATTACAGCCCTTCAGGCTGCAAAGTGAAGTACGTAACTCAATCTCTTCTGCTTAAATATTGCTTTTCAAGACATAATTACAGCTGTCATTGATCGTTCTCTCCTATTGCATTATAAGTGGCTCAACTTCAGACATACCTGATTGGCTGTAAAGTATTTTGGGCTGTCACTGACTCCTACAGTACAGAAGAGGCCTTTTGGCCCATTGAGTGTGCACTGACAAAATCTATTCTGAATCTACACAAGTTCCATTTTCAAGCACTTGGCCCATACCCTTTAGTATTATGACTTTTCCATTTCTCACCCATGTAATTTTTAAATGTTGTGAGGTTCCCTGCCTCAACTGTCCTCCTAGTCAGTGCATTGCTGACTCCCACCACCCTCTGGATGAAGATGTTTTCCTCTTAAGTCCTCTCTGAACCTCCTACCTTTCCACCTAAAAATTATGCTCCCTCGTAATCGACCCTTCAACTAAGGGAAATACTGCTTCCTATGCACCCTGACCATGCCCCTCATAATCTTATACACCTCAATCAGAGGCAGGACTCTTGTGGTGCAGTAGTAGTGTCCCTACCTCTGGACCAGGAGGTGTGTGTTCAAGTCTTACCTGCTCCAGAGGTGCGCAATAACACCTCTGGACAGGTTGACTATAAAATATCTACACCTCTGTCAGCCTTCCCTGCTCGAAAGAAAACAGTTAGGGATGGGCAATAAATGCTGCCTAGCCAGCGATACCCTCATCCCGTGACTGAATAAATGAATAAAGGATGCCTTCTGAACTACTTTATTACACACCCTGCCAACTTCAGGGATCTGTGGACAAGTACCCAAGATCCTTCTGTTCCTTTGAGCTTCCTAGTATCCTGCCATTAGTTGTAACATTGTACACCCTTGTCTTGTTTCTTTTCCAAAGTGTATCATCTCACAGTTTTCAGAGTTAAATTTCATCTGCCTTTGATCTGCCCAGCTGACTAACCCATCTATATTCCCCCATAACCGACAACCTTCTTCCTCACTGTTACCCACTCATCCAATCTTCGTATCATCCTTAATTATCATCTCTTCAATATTCTCAGCTACAACAAATAATGTATATATATCGCAAACAACAAGGGAGTCAGTGCTGATCGCTGTGATATACAGCTGGTACCAGCCTCTAATCACACAAACACCACCATTTGTACCACCATCTTCTGTCTCTTAACATGAAATCAATTTTGGATCCAACTTGCCAAATTATTCTGGACCCATGTACTTTTACCGACTTTATCAGTCTCCCACGTGGGATCTTGTTCAAGGTTTTGTTGAAATCCATATAAACTACATCAACTGCACGACCCTCATCTTTTTTTTTCTATTTGTTTGTCAGATGTGGGCGTCGCTGGCTGGCCAGCATTTCTTGCCCATCCCTCATTGCCCTTGAGAAGGTGCTTCTGAGCTGCCTTCTTGAGCCAATGCAGTCCTTCTGCTGTAGGTTGACCCACAATGCTATTAGGGAGGGAATTCCAGGATTTTGACCCAGTGACAGTGAAGGAATGGTGATGTATTTCCACGTCAGCATAGTGAGTGGCTGGGAGGGGAACTTGAAGGTGGCGGTTTTCCCATCTATCTGCTGCCCTTGTCCTTCTGGATGGAAGCGGTTGTGTATTTGAAAGGTGCTGCCTAAGGATCTTTGGTGAATTTCTGCAGTGTATCTTGTAGATAGTACACACTGCTGATCTATACACCTGGTCACCGCCTTAAAAGATTAACTCAAATTTGTTAGGCATGACTTCCTCTGACAAAGCCATGTTGACTATCTCTGATCAAATCTTGCTTCTCTGCATGGAGAATAATTCTTTCCTTCAGAATTTTTTCCAGTAGCTTCCCTTCTGCTGATGTGAGACTCACTGGTCTGTAATCCCCTGCTTTATATCTATCACTTTTCTTGAAAAGTGGAACTATATTAGCTGTTCTCCATTCCCTGGTACCTCATTTATGGCCAGAGAGGAATTAATAATTGAGTCAGGGCTCCTGCGATTTCTTCCCTTATCCCCTACAGTAACCTGGGATACAACTCTTCTGAACCTAGGTTTTTGTCCATCTTTAAGCTCAGTAATCCTCTATTCCTGATGTCAATCTACTCAAGAATCTCAAAGACCCTGTTTCCTACGTTCTCCTTCTCCCAAATGAATGCAGACATAAATTACTCATTTAACAATCTATCAGTGTTTTCTCACGCCATGCACAGATAGGGTGGCATGGTGGCTCAGTGGTTAGCACTGCTGCCTTACAGTACCAGGGATCTGGGTTTGACCTCGGGCAACTGTCTGTGTGGAGTTTGCACATTCTCCCCGTGTCTGAGTGGGTCCCGTCTGAGTGCTCCAGTTTCCTCCCACAGCCCAAAAATGTGCAGGTTAGGTGAATTGGCCATGCTAAATTGCCTGTATTGTTCAGGGATGTGTTGAGTAGGTGGATTACTGAGAGACAGGTCAGGGTGGGATCCTGTGTGGATTTGTTGGGCCAAAGGGCCTGTTTCCACACTGTAGGGATTCTATGATACACCTTTATCCCTAATGGGCCCCGGTTATTATCTTCCCCTTGATATACTTATAGAATATTTCGGGACTGTCCCTAATCTTACCCACCAGTATTTTTTCATGCCTCCTGTTTGAACTTTGAATTGCTTTTTTTTTGGTTCTCCCTTTTACTTTCGATTCCCCACCAGGGCTTCCATTCATTTGCACCCTTGGTACCTGTTAAAAGCCTCTCTTTTCCTTCATCTCCAGTCCTAAATATTCTGAGACATCAAGACTCTCTGGGCTTTTTGGTCACATATTTCACCCTAAAGGGGACATGTTGGTCCTATACTCTCCCCAATCCCTTTTTGAATGCCGCCCAGTGTTCTCCTGTAGATTAACCCACTGGTAGGTGTTGCCAGAGATAGTAGGAACTGCAGATGCTGGAGAATCTGAGATAACGAGGTGTAGGGCTAGATGAACACAGCAGGCCAAGCAGCATCATAGGAGCAGGAAGACTGCTCTTTTAGCTTTCCTGCTCCTATGGTAGCTGTTACCAGTCAACTTTGGCCAGATCCTACCTTATTTAAATTCAATCCACCTTCCCTCAATCCAAATCCTTATGTGTCAACCATCATTTTCCTTTCTCATAACATACTTAAAACCTATATGGTGCTGTGGTTGCTATCACTAAAATGAAACCTCACTGTCACCTCATACACCTGCCCAGATTCAGTCCCCAGAAATAGGTCCAGCACTGCACAGTCCCTTGTTGGACTTTCTATATGTTGATGTAAAAAAAATCTCTAGAATACATTTCACGAAATCTGCTCTCCTCTAAACCCTGTACACTATGACTCTCCCAATTAATGTTGGGAGAGTTGTAATCCCCTAATATCATTATTCTATTATTGTTCTTACACACCTCACTGAACTGTCTACATAGCTGATCCTCTATTGCCCACTGATTGTTAAAGCCTACAATACACTCCAAACAGTATGACTGCCCCTTTTTATTATTAAGCTTTACCCACAATGCCTAATTTGAGAATCCTTCAAAGATAGTGTTGCTCCTTACTGCCTAATGGACACCTAATTAATAATGTGATACTTCCTTTTCTTTTACACTGCCCTGTCCTACTTGAAGATACTATACCCCAGAATTGTGAGTTGCCAGTCCTGCTCCTCCCTCAACCATGTCTCTGCTATGGAATAACATTGTGATTCCGTATTCCATAATCCACACCCTAACTCATCTGCCTTACCTCAAATACTCTTAGCATTAAAGGAGATGCCAACAACCCTGCCTTACTCCCTTGAAACTCAACATGGCTTGAATTGCCTCTGCCTTGGTTCTTCTACAAAAGTATACTGTGTTCCAGTTGTACTAATGTTCTGTGTCCCCTCCTTGGGCTGAACTAATTTAAACTCCTCCCAACAGCACTACACGGGCTAACCCACCTGCAAGGATGTTGTCCCATTCTGGTTGAGGTGCAGACTGTGTTTTGGCCACCTCTCTAAATCTGCTATCCACGTAACTGTCAGCCTCACAGATGTGCCACAATGTCACCAGCTGCTGCTTGAGCCCTGAGACCTGGAGCTCAAGGTTCTGCCACTGGGAACACTCCCTGCGCACATGGTCATCTGGGTTCTGGGGAGAGTTCCTGATTTCCTACATATGTCACAGGGTTCTGGGAGGAACATAGGACTCAGGAACCACAGTAGGCCATTCAGCCTTTCTAGTCTACAAAGAAATGCAAATCTTTATGAAACAAAACTGAAGGGTCTAGGCCCGAAATGTCAAGTTTTCCTGCTCCTGTGATGCTGTTTGGCCTGCTGTGTTCATCCAGCCCCATGCCTTGTTATCTCGGATTCTCCAGCATCTGCAGTACCTTTTATCTCTGCTCAGTATTGTCCACTTGACATTATCTGTCCTTTTCTTGTGTTAGCTTTGCCTAAAAGATCATTAGAATGTAAGACATAGGAGTACAACTAGACCATTCCCTGTCTGCTCTGTCATTCATTGGGATCATGGCTGTTCTGATAATCCTCTACTCCATTCCCTTGCCTTTTCTCCATAACCCCGCATTCCCTTTCTGATTAAAAATCTGTCTTTATCAGCCCTGAATATCATTAACAGGCCAATTTTGGCACTGCGGTGAAGAATTCCACAGATTCGCTTTCCTCTGAAAGAGGAAATTCTTCCTCATCTCTATCATAAATGCTTGATCCCCTATTCTGAGGTTAAGCCCTCTGGTCTTAGACTCTCCCATGAGACAAAACACCTTCACTGCTTCTATTCTGTCCCATCAAACTCTGCCCCTCCCCACCCCCCATCCCCCAACCCCCCAAGAATCTTTTTAGTTTGCAAGCAATCTTACTGATTGCTTTCTCCAGGATGTCTAGACCTACTCGAAACCTTAGCTTGCTCTCTCTCCATGGATGCTGTCTGACCGGCTGTGATCTCCAGCAGCTGTTGTCTTCATGTCAAATTTTAGGATCTATTTGGCCTATCTCTGAAATTAAATCTTTCTGGCAATGTTAAATTTTGCCGCCATTCATTCCTAGTATTGTTATCCTACTTGAAAAGATTTTCAATTCTGTCGTGTCTCTTATGTATTCTTGTTGCCTTACACTATTTTAATTATGCAATCTATCAATTCTGCTTTATTCTGTTGCCTGAAAGACTTTTCAATCTGTTTGTAGTAACATTGTTTTTATATTCCTTATCCTAAAGTCTTTTTTGTTGTGATGTAGAGCAATGCCATTCCCCTGTATTGTTAACTGGAAGGTTTTCCCATGCATTTATGGTCATAGTGGAGGTTTCCCACCTCCTGCAGCATAAATATAAGTTTTCCTTGTTTTTAGGAGCAGGATGGATGACTTCCCACCTTTTGCAGCCTAAGAAACAATTCCCACCCAGCAGGTACTGGCAGCAACAATCAAAACCACAGTGGGATTGCTTAGCAGCTGGCATCTGATTGGATGGCAGCTTTCATGGCATAGGATTTCTGCCCTCTAAGGTTCTTGATGGCAGGGAAGGGCCACTGCTGCCCTGTTATGTGCCTGATTGACACTTAATGAGGTGGGTCCTCCCAAAATGAAGTGGGATTTCCGTCACGTTTCCAGTAAATGGGTGAGACTCCTATCACTTTCCTAAATAGTGCCCCAGATAAGAACCAGATTGTTACAAAACCAAACTGCCTCATTAATCTCCTCTAGGCAAGGACTTCTGCTGGCCTTGCCTGGTCTGGTCTATATTTAACATGCAATTGCATCAAAACTGCTAAAACCTTCGTCCCATGGGCTCCAGTGGTTCAAGAAGGTAGCTCACTGCCACCACCTCAAGGGCAACTAGGGATGGACAATAAATGCTGGCTTTGTGAGAACTGTCATGATGCCATTGGTGAATAAATAAAGCTTCCTTCATGCATTGGAACATAGAGTTATAGAGTCATACAACACAGAAACAGACCCTTCAGTCCAACCAATCCATGCTAAACATAATCCCAAACTGAAATAGTCCTATCTGCCTGCTCTAGGCCCATACCCCTTCAAACCTTTCCTATTCACGTACTTATCTTTTAAACATTGTAGCTGTGCCCACAATCACCACTTCCTTAGGAAGTTCATTCCATACACGAACCACTCTCTGTGCAAAACATTTGCCCCTCAAGTCTTTCTTAAATCTCCTCTCCCTTAAAAATATGCCCCCTAGTCTTGAAATCCCCCATTCTGGGAAAAAGACACCTACCATTAACCGTATCCATACCTTTCATGGTTTTATAAACCTCTTATAATGTCACCCTTCAATCTTCTGCGCTCCAATGAAAAAAGTCCCAGCCTATCCACTCTTTCTTTATAACTCAACCCTTCCAAACGCAGCAACATCCTGGTAGATCTCTTCTGAATCCTCTGTAGCTTAATAATGTTCTTTTTATAACAGGGTGACTAGAATTGCACACAGTACTCCAGAAGAGGTCTCACGAATGTCCTGTACAAATTCAGCATGACTTCCCAGCTCCTATACTCAAAGGACTGAGCAATGAAGGCAAGTATACAAAACGCCTTCTATATGTGATGCAAACTCCAAAGTTTTATGTACCTGCACCCCTTAAGTGCCTCTGTTCTACAACACTACCCAAGGCCCTACCATCCTGCCTCTGTTTGTTGTACCAAAATGCAATACCTCGCATTTATTCAAATTGAACTCCATCTGCCATTTTTCAGCCAATTGACCCATTTGATCAAGGTCCCATTGTAATCTTAGGAAACCTTCTTCACTGTCTACCATGCCACCAACTTTGGTGTCTTCTGCAAACATACAAACCATGCCTTCTATATTCTCATCCAAATTATTTATATAATTGACAAACAAAAGAGAACTCAGAATCAATCCCTGTGGAACACCGCTGGTGACAGATCTCCAGTGTGAAAAGCAACCTTCTACCATCACAGCATCCCTCTCTGTCTCCTGCTGTTAAGTCAATTTTGTATCCAATTGGCATGCTCACCCTGAATCCCACATGACCTAACATTACTAATTAGTCCACCATGCAGAACCTTGTCAAAGGCTTTACTAAAGTCCAAGTAAACAAAGTCTACTGCTCTGATGTCATCAATCTTCTTGGTAACTTCCTGAAAAATCTCAATCAACTTTGTGAGACACAAATTCCCTCGCACAAAAACATGCTGACTATCCCTAATCAACTTTTGCCTCTCTAATTGTTTATAAATCCTATCTTTTAGGATCACCTCCAACAACTTAGCCACAACCAGAGTCAGACTCATGATGCAAAAGTCTTCTCAGTGCCTTACACCAGCTCTTGGAGAGATTACAAGGGCCTGTGAACCAATTAATCCATTCTAGACTCTCTGGATAAACAACCTCATTAACAGTCAAACAAAAATGTAAAATTCATTCCTGTAAGAAACATTTTGGCCAGAGGACGCTTTTTTGCCTTCTAAGACTCCCAAGGGAAACATTACAGAGGAAACTCATAGTGACTGAGGGATATTGTAAATGCACTTATCTGTGCGCCAGACTTTCATTCCAAATATACATGCAACAAGATGCCAGAGTGAATTTGTGATGCGGGATTAACATTCTGCAGCATTCTGTTCTCATCAAAGAACAGCAGCAGAGATGAATCAATGCTGTAGCTGCCATGCTTACCAGCCTCCGCAATATCACAGGCAGAATCAGGCCATCTTTACTTAATGAGCTGGAAGTAGGGCTGGAGGGTAGTTTAGCCACTGTTACTGGTGCATCTAATTGATGCTTAACCCAGAAAAGTACTATCCTGCTTTTAACTAATTTTAATCGTCAATTCACACAGATTTTTAAATCTGTTGTCCCTATATCCCCTTTCCCAAACACCCCACTCACCCCTGGCCTGCCACCAAACTCCACCATCTCCCCACTCTTCCAGTAAACTGAGATTCCTGGGTCATGAATGTGAACAAGAGGAGCTGAAAGAATTGCTGGAGTAGTTCCATGACTCCAATACAGAATAAACCTCCCATTATACTGGTCCAACATTGTGCCTTACAGCCAACATAGGTCAGAGCCATTACACTTTTTGAGCTTCCCATTTCCTACACAGAACAACTTGTAGTGTTTCGGAGTGAGTCCTTTGTCAGGTTGGGAGTCACTGAGTGGTCTGGGTCCATGGCTGAAACCCGAGTTCCTAAAACTCTTCACCACTAACTGCAGACTACCACTTGCATGGCTTGATGTACACCCAAATCAATCTGCGTTTATCTAGTGTCCTTTAATGGAGTATAATTCCCCAAGATGTTTCACAGGAGTGGTTATCAAAGGAGGTTTGACAACCAAGCCATGTAATAAGATAATAGAACGAGTGACCAAAAGCTTGAGTAAAAAAAGAAAGATATTTACCAAGCACCTTAAACAGGGAGAAAGAGGTAGTTCATCACAAAGGTTTACGGAGGACAATGCCGAATTTGGGGCCCAGGCAGCTGAAGGTACAGCCACCAATGTCAGTGACTAATAGCAGGGTTGGGTAAAAGACTGGACTTGGAGGAGGGAGGACATTTCAAGGGAATGTGGGGCTTTTGTTTTTGTCTTCATTTGTGGGACATGAGCATTGCTAGCCAGCCAGCATTCATTGCCTGTCCCCAGTTGCCCTTGAGAAGGTGGTGGTAAGCTACTCTTTTGAACTGCTGCAGTCCACGTGCTAGAGGTAGACCCATTATGTCCTAGGGAGGAAATGACAGGGGTTTGACCCAGTGTCAGTGAAGGAATGGTGATATATTTTCAAGTCAGGATGGTGAGTGGTTTGGAGGGGAACTTGAATGTGGTGGTGTTCCCACGTTTCTGCTGGTCTTGTCCTTCTAGATGGAAGTGGCTGTAGTTTTGGAAAGTACTATCTAAGGATCTTCGGTGAAGTTCTGCAGCGCATCTTGTAGCTAGTACGCCCTGCTGCTACTGAACATTGGTGGTGGAGGGAGTGGATGCTTGTGAATGTGGTGCCAATTAAGTGGGTTGCTTTGTCCTGGATGGTGTCAAGCTTCTTGAGTGTTGTTGGGGCTGCACTTATGCAGGCAAGTCGGGGGTATCCATCACACTCCTGACTTGTGCTTTGTAGATGGTGGGCAGGCTTTGGGGAGTCAGGAGGTGAGTTACTCGCCGCAGTATTCCTAGTCTGGGCTGGAGGAAGTTATAGGGAGGCGCAAGAACATTCATGCAGTTACAAACAAGGTTGAGAATTTTAAAATCAAGGATCACCAGCCCAGAAGCCAAAGTAGGTCAGTGAGCACAGGGGTGAGGGGTGAAAGGGACTTAATGGGAGCTAGGGTGCTGGCAACCCTAACAGGGGAGGCGATGGCCTCGAGGTATTATCACTGGACTGTTAATCCAGAGACCCAGATAATGTCCTGGGGCCTGGGTTCACATCCCACCACGGCTTATGGTGGAATTTGAATTCAATAAATATCTGGAATTAGCAATCTAACGATGACCATGAATCCATTGTCGATTGTTGGGGAAAACCCATCTGGTTCACTAATGTCCTTTAGGAAAGGAAACTGCCATCCTTACCTGCTCTGGCCTACATGTGACTCCAGACCCACAGCATTGTGGTTGACTCTCATCTGGGCAATTAGGGATGGGCAATAAATGCTGCCTAGCCAGTGACGTCCTCATCCCGTAAATGAATAAAGGAAAAAAATCCAGGGGCTAGGATGAGTTTAAACTTACAATGAGTAGTAGGTGGATGACTGACTAAGAATCCATTGTATGGGCAGATAGGCACGAACGAAGGTTTGAGCAGCAGATGAGCTGAGTCAGGAGCAGAGAAGGACTACATTATGTAGGTGACGTAACAGGCTATGGTGATGAAAATATTTTATGAAGAACCCCAGCAAGACTTATACTTAAAGATATTTCAAGGTATGGATGAGACAGATCCAACTGCATCTAAACTGATAGTAAACATGGATTTGGTAAGCAAACAATTGAAGTTTTATTCCTGCAGAAAACACACAAAACACGACCAACATGGCAGTGGCTGTCAGTACACTGAATACTAGCTCTATCACAGTCTGACCAGCATGGCGGGGAGCGGAGAGGGGATGTTGACAGAGGGTAGGTGTCATCAGGTTGAAATTTTTTTTGCCAAGCCTCTGTCCTAAATCACCTTCAGAAAACCAGAAAACTTAGGAAAGCAGGAGGCCATTCAATGTCTTGAAACTGTTTCACATTTCAATCAAATCATGGTTGATCTGTATCTTCACACCAGCTTTACGTTCAAGCCTGTAGTCCCAAGATCAAAGGAGGTTTTAAGAAGCCTTGGGCTCTTTTCAATTGAAAAGAGAAGCCTGAAGGTTGGGCTTATAAAAATCGGTACAGTTGCGAAGGGAATTGTGAAGGAAAATGTGCATGCTATTTAAAAAGACAAAAACTAAAGGCCATGAATATAATATAGTCAAATTCTTGTATGGGTTCTTTGGGAATTTGGACAAACTCAAGCCAGACTTCTTGGTAACTGTTGATGTGTATCTACTGTTACATTGCAGGACACTCCAAGCTGTACAGAGCCCACTTTCTTCCTCATACTCTTAATGCATGCTCACTGAGGTCACAGTGACATTAGTGCTCACTTAATTTGCATAACAATCAAACGCTGTCACTTCATCTTTCCCGCAAAATAGTTTTCCAGTTTCCAACTGAAATAACCACCTTAACACCAGTTCCACAGTCACTGTCACTGAGAGTCACTGTATGCTCCAGACACAGCAAATTGATTGCATTTCCATCAGGCTCCATCCCCAAAGTGTTAGTCTGGATTGCTAGTCCAGTGCCATTACCACTACACAGCCACTTCTTGCAAACTGGTCCTTTGAAATGGTGTAGGGCTGAAAGGTTGGTTTGGAAGCCTGCTTTCAGGAGTTGAACAAATAGAATAGGAAGAGTAACAATGTCCTAAAGCTCACACCTTTGAAAGGGCTGGTGGGTAATGGCCTTCTGCCTTACATTCCCTCCAACTCTGTTTTCTTCTGTGTGGATGTCTGAAGCCCAAGCATGACAGCGACTGCCGAAACCGTACGTCAATGCTGGGCATGGCATCAACAAGGCGATCAGCATATGAGGACCCTAGGACTGACTGCATTGCTGTGCAGCTTAGGCAGAATGCTGCATCTGTTACAAAGGTGGGAAGAGCAATTGCGAAGTGGAAGGCAGGAAGTTAAAATGTGTGGTTCCTTTGAGAGATCTGTGCTTTGTCTGTACTTAGAAATCTTATTTTAAAAATGTATATCTGTGAGCAGCAGCTGAAGTTGCCAATACAGAGAGCCTCAAAAAGTGAAACGAGTGTTTCAAAAAAAGCCTTACAGGTGGCAGGCAAAACAGCAGCTTTGTTCTGATGTTATGGCAACAAGTTTGAATTTGGCCAATTAATTTAAAACCAAACCCAACGATTCAAAGCCAATTGAATTTAAAAACTGATGGTGTTGATAACCTGAAACCAATCATATTATAATAATTTCGTGACATCATTATGGGTATATAAGACAAGGGCATTCAGAAAATCGGGGAGAGCCAACTGCCATCTGAGAGAGAGCCATTCGCTACCTGCCAGATTTAGCACTAGTCAGCTCTCAGAGAAAGCCCACCTAATTAATCAAATGTACCACGATATTTTAGCTCAAGGTCCTCATTGAAGAAATTATAGAGATAAAACATCCCTGACAGCAGAATTAACGGAAGAAAGGTGTTTGCGAAGAGACTGGAGACATCAGAATATTCCAGAAGATTGTCTGTGCAAACTTGGAGAGATTAAGTTGTAGTTTATTGCTTCTTATTAATTGGGTTTATATGAGAGGGACTTGTCTTTATTTAAACAGCATTCCAGTGGAGTTTAGACCAGTTAGGGAGGAGTTAGTAGTCTAAGGGGGAATTGTTGGTTTGTTAGTAATTTTGTTAAGTTGTTCATTGTTGAGTTAAACAAATAAATTATTTCTTGTCACTTGTAAAGTGGAGATCAGAGATTTGCTTTCTTTTGATCACTCTTTTAATAGCTTATGAGGGGAAAGATGAGCTTCTTTGGGTGTTTTGGGGGTAATTACGAGAAGGGAATCCCCACTCCTGTTATAACTGATTGGGGATTGTGCTTTAGTTTAATTCTCAGAGGGGTTCGGCAATTCCTCATCATAACATTTCTGTATCAGGATGGTGACAGACAGATGCTCACCAAGAGATTACAACGTCTATTTGATAGCTGGCTATTTTTATCTCTTCCATGATACCTGCGAGTGAAGAAAGATCTGACAATGAAAGTCTGCCCAGTGGTGAAGCTACCCCAGCAAAGTAGAGCTGAAGAAGATCACAGCAAGACAACAACACCTTGAGATTCTCCACTCGTATTTTCAATTCAAAGTTGATGAGATGAATGAACCACTGGGAAGCCTGAAGACTATAGATTCATTTCTTCAAAGGACTCGGCCAAGAACGATGACGAATTGACAAATGTCTCTTGAGAGACTGCTGTTTTACCTGAAAGAGCCACAATCAATTCTGTTGAGATTGCATCTGGATCTGTCACTAAGCATTGCAGGTGAAAAGACAAGATAAGAACTTCAGAATTGCTGACTGTCACTGGGCAGGGGAAGACAAAGAATATTCTGGGCTCTTACACAAAAGTGGAAGGTCATTCTCATGCTTCATTATTGCTGAAGGATGTTCCACATGTGCCAAACTTCCTATTTCTTGTACTACTGGACAAATTCACTTGCGCTCTGCAGAATGAAACTCCAGAGCAACCATCTCATAAAGCTGGAAGTAAGGGAACTTCAATTACTTCTTCAATGTATACAGTTTCCTCATTATCCTGATAGGTCATTCTAACTGCCTTGTTGTAACAAATCTAGGCAATTGAATACCTACTGTGTGGGAACAGGCCCTTTGGCCCAACAAGTCCAGGCCGACCCTCAGAGCATCCCCCCAGACCCATTCCCCTATAACCCACCTAATCTACATATCCCTGAACACTACAGGCAATTTAGCATGGCCAATCCACCTAGCCTGCACATCTTCGGACTGTGGGACGTGACCGGAGCACCCAGAGGAAACTCATGCAGAGAATGTGCAAACTCCACACAGTCACCTGAGGCTGGATTTGAACCCAGGTCCCTAGTGCTGTGAGGCAGCAGAGCTAACCACTGAGCCACCATGCCATTCTCTCTGATGCAGAAGAGTAAGAGGGGAACCTCAAAATAAAGCATCAAGAACTGGAGAATTAGGTACCATAGGATTTAATATGGAAATAATGAAACTAGGCCCAATAATAATGTCATCACGTTCATCCCCTTGCGTGTCTGCACTCTCTGAAGAAGAAAAGGCTCATCTTCTTCTAATACAATTGGAGAGGGCTCACAAAGCTGATCGATTTCTTGGAAAAGCTGACACCCATTCCTCACTAAAAGTCATCAGTCTTCTTGCCATGAAATTTCAATAGGCAGAGAACGCCCCAGGTAAACGTTTTGTGGGAAATGTTGTCTAGTCTTCTTTCAGACGAAACCCCATGTTTCCTGGAGAAACTGACGTAGACCCTCAAAAAGTGGGAGGAAGCCTCATAGCATCAGTTTAAACATGGGGAAGGAAACCCCATGATGATTACCACCTACAGTCCTAACCGCAGCTGCATTCCACTGAGGCTGGCAGGGACACAGAGTGTACTCTGGGTGTGGGATTTCAATGTCCATCAACAAGAATGGTTTGATAGTATCATTGCTGACCAATTTGGATGGATTCTCAAGGATACGTGGGAAGCTAGGGAAGAGAATGCTGGGACCCCTGCTGAGACATTTATATCATTGACAACCATGGGCGAGGTGTCAGAAGACTGAAGGGTGGCTAAAATGGTGCCATTATTTAAGAAAGGCTGTAAGCAAAAGCCAGAGAACTATAGAGCGCTGAGCCTTATGTCAGTGATGGGAAAGTTGTTGGAGGGTATTCTGAGGGACAGAATTTATACGCATTTGGAAAAGCAAAGACTGATTAGGGATAGTTAACATGGGTTTGTGCATGGGAAATCTTGTTTCACATACTTGATTCAGTTTTTTGAAAAGGCGATAAGGCAGATGAAGGCAGAGAGGTAGATGATGTCCATATGTCCATATGGAGCCACTGGGTACTGCAACAGCTATAGCCCCTGACAACATTCCGGCAAATGCACTGAGAACCTGTGCTCCAGAGCTTGGCATGCCAATAGCCAACTGTTCCAGTACAGACACAACACTGGCTTCTATCCAACAATGTGGAAAATTTCCCAGGTATGTCCTGTACACAAGAAGCGGGACAAATCCAACATGGCCAATTAATTCCCCATAAATCTATTTTTCATCATCAGTAAAGCAATAGATCATGTCAGCAACAATGCCATCAAGTTGCATTTGCTTAGTAATAATCTCTCTGACACTCAGTTTGGGCTCCACCAGGGCCACTCAGCTCCTGTTGTTAAAGGTCAACGATCTCAGCTCCAGGACATCTCTTTAGGCCCAACCATCTTCATTTTTTCTTGATCATAACGTCATGATGAGTGCACAATGTTCAGCATCATTTATACTTCTAAGATATGAAGCAGTCCATGTCCAAATGTAGCAAGACCTAGACAACATCCAGGCTTGGACTGTTAGGTAGAAAGTAACATCTGTGCCACGCAGATGCTAGGCAATGACCCTCTCCAAAAAGAAATTAATTCTGGCCTTGATCTTCAATGGTATTACTATCATTGAATACCCATCATCAATAGCTTACAGGATTACCATTGGCAAGAAATTGAACTGAATCAGCTAACTGTTACTGTAAGGGCAGGTCAGAGGCCAGGACAGACAGTCCACTTGATTGCCACCCCATTCTCCACCTTCCACATCCACTACCTTCTTCACTGATGCACAGAGGTAGCAGTGAGCACCATCTACAAGATGCAGTAACTCACCAAGTCTGCTTAAAACACCCTCTAAAACCCCATGATCTACCATCTAGAAGGCAAGGGCAGCAGATGTATGGGAACACCACCATCTGCAAGTTCCCCTCTGAGCCACTCACCATCCTGACTTGGAAATACATGGCCATTCCTTCACTGCCGCGGGGTCAAACACTGGAATTCACTCCCAAACCACCATTCTGCCACACACACACACACACACACACACACACACACACACACACACACACACACACACACACACAGTTTTGCACTTTCTGCTCGCCCTTCCTCAGTGAACAGGCTGTATGGCTTCCAATGGTGTGACACAACCCAGTGTCACAAGCTGAGTTGTCAAGTATATCAATCACATCTCTTTGTCTGACGAACTGAAGCCAAGTCACTGCATTGTTCTGCTGGTCGAAGTCTGCTACAGGCCAGGCTGATTTACACTAAGTGAGCTCCACTGACTATTCCATGGATCTCTGTTTGAAACACTTGCTGCAGAATTATCAACATTTTTTTATTGAAGGCACCTCTGGAAGCTGGTTGATGATTTCAACTTTATTCAATTTAACTGACACATTTCCTTTCTGAGTTCCATCTGCTGTATACAATCGGATAAGAACAGAAAATACTGGAAAATCTCCACAGGTCAGGCAGTGACTGGAGGGAGATAGTGAGTTAATGACCTTGGTCATTGACTTAATCCGTCAGCACAAATCTTCTGATCTGACATGGAACTGCTGTGTTCAGTGCTGATCAGTCCAGAAACTTTCTTGGTTATATTTCAAAGGGTCCATAACACCATAAGACATAGGAGCAGAAACTAGGCCATTCAGCCCATCGAGTCTGCTCTGTCATTCAATCATGGCTGTTATGTTTCTCAATCCCATTCTCCCGCTTTGTCCCCATAACCCTTGATTCCCTTGACATCTATGTCCATCTTAAATATCCTCAATGACCTCGCCTCCACTTCTGTGGCAGTGAATTCCATAGATTCACCACTGTCTGGCTAAAGAAGTTTCTCCTTACCTCAGTTCTAACAGGTCTTCCCTTTACTCTAGGACCCGAGGGCACAGCCTTAGAGGAAGTCCAGAAGTGCAAGAATCCACACTAATACTTGCGAAGCGGAGTACCACGAAAGGCATGGCCTTACTGTTTGCAGCAGTAACTGCCTTCTGGTCAGTTTGAACATCCAGTGTGATTGTTTGTGAATGGAGGAGTGAGTGACGTTATTTTTTATTATTTCATGGGATGTGGGTGTCGCTGGCTAGGCCAGATTTATGGTCCATCCCTCATTGCCCAGAGGGCAGTTTGTGTCAATTACATTGCTGTGGCTCTGGAGTCAAATGTAGACCAGATCAGGTAAGGATGGCAGTTTCTTTATCTGAAGGGCATTAGTGAACCAGATGGGTTTTTATGATGAAGTGGTTAAATGGTCATCCTTAGGCCAGCCAGGAAGTGAGGGCGGGATGGGCTTCACAGTGGACAGCCCCCTGCCCTATGCCCAACTTCTCAGTCAGTGCCAGACAGTCTCTGACTGAGACCTCACTGACAAGGTACCAGCACCTGGTGGCAGGGTTAACCCCAGCCAGAGTGGCAGGAGGCACTTTATTTGGCAACTTAACCCCTCTAATTGGTAGCAGGACAATGGCTCAGGGAACATCCCTTTGCAAACATAATTTTGGTGGAGACAGGAAGGCTGGAGGTTTTGAACTCAGCTCCACCCTACCTTTGAGCTTGTCACCTTGAGAAATGCAAGATCCCACCCATAAACTTTATGGATGGTCTTAAAGGAGGGAGTTGTCCACAAATTGTCCTCTGTATTTGCTACTTCACAGCATTCAATACACTTCAGAGCTGACTGCATTGACTGTGAAGCACTTTGCAATGTCCTGAGAGTGTGAAATACAGCATATAGGTATATTTTCTGCCTTATATTTCTATTATAGATCCATGCAGTACTTGTCGGTAGAAGGATGGTGCCACTGTTTTGCCTGACGAAGTCTTTAACTGTGAGCTATGATGAGTCTTTCAGCTTTCTCTAGCCCACACATGCTCTTCTGTTTGAACTGAAGGTCATGGACAGCAATGTTGTTTCTCCCTTCTTGGCTTTTCCACAAGTTCCTGCTGACTGCTTGATTGTTCAAGTGCTTACAACTGCTATCTGTATGAGTAGCTCTTAAGGCTGTTAAGTCATTAAAGAAGCAAAATCACTTGCTTTTCTGGAAATTTCTTCACCTGGGGCCACACTGGATTTTTTTCCGCCATTGTACATTTATGATATTAAGCAACAGTCTCACCGCTGATCACCATGTGATATTTGTGAGTAGAAAGAAGCTGTCAGCATTCCTGTTCCCTTGACGGGTTCAAGGGACCTGGTTGGTTTACAGTGGTAGAGGGTCAATTGGTAATGAGTCTTGAAAAGAAGGGGCTATTGTATTAAACAAGATGTAGTTTATTGCATAATATTGCAATTAGGTTCAACTTATATTAGCTAATGTTTTAAAAAAAATCTACAAAAGCAAAGGAGAAGTGAGGAAAAACTTTTCACTCTGGCACTCCTTTCAGTGGCTGTTTTTGTTGTCATTGGGCTGGGTCTCCCTCTGGCGGTTTCAGCCAGTCTATGACTCCATGTGAAGTTTTCTTTAGCATTTTGGTGGCTCCAGCCCTGGATTCCAATGGGGGGCTTGGGTCCTTGAGCCCAGATCCATGAAATGGACAAAGAGAACATTATCTCAAATTCTCGTTTTTTAAAATTTCTTTTGTTTCCTTTTTTTGATATATTATTGTGAAGAACTGTTATTCTGAACTTCTTATTTCTCTATTCTTTTATTTTCCTAATTTATTACTATGATTTTGTACTTTTGAAGGTCTGTAATGCTGGACATTTTATTTTTTGTAATTTTTTTCCCTAAGAATTTGTACTGACGAATCTGTACCTCGGTACATTTTACCTAAAATGGTGCCATTTTTGGTGGCTTGTGAATTTTTCACTGTACACATGTGAGTACATGTGACAATAAAGCCAATTCAATTAAATTTAATTCAATTGTGGTGGTAGCGGCAGGTTCAATTTGGGCAGTTAGGAGGGAATTAGATAATAAACTGGATTAAAAAAAATGTGCACGGGTACAGGGAACAAGCAGCAGTTCAGTACTGGATGATGATTCTCATTTAATGAGCCAGTACAATCACGATGGGATGAATAGCCTCTTGCTGTGCTATATCACTTCTGTGATAGTCAGGCATTGTTACTTAGACTATAGGGTGATAGACATACAATAATACGTCTCCTTCTTTATTCAGAGCTAATCTGTTCAGTTTCCCACCACAGTTTGGATGACATCATCAAACTGGGTACAGCTTAATGCAGCTTCAACATTAACCCCTTCAGAACTATTACCTTACACAAAAATACAGATGAAACAAAACCTGGTGCATCTGGTAAATCAAAATTGAACTTTTAGCTTTGTACAGCACTTTCTTTCATTTTACGAAAGCATAGATTAAAGGCACAAAGATGATTTTTAATTATTGTTACATTGAGAACCTAGCAGAGTTGAAAAGGCTAAGAGGGATTAAAACTGACCACTGAGATCGAAGTAACAATTGCAGAGAGGAGTTTGCATGAAATTCATTAACTGCTATTTGTGTTGAAAAGCTAACTACTTTTATTAAAACACCAGACAGGGCTGTCTTGTATAAACAAGGCAGCCAATCAATTACTCACAAACTTGATCCTGAGAATTTTAATTGCGGTGGAAGAATAAATAACTTGGAAAGCGAGACAGAGAGCTGGTTCTTTAACTTAGGCAGAGATTGCAAACGAGACGCAAGGAGAATACAGTCAGCAAGGCTGAAGATTGAAGTCATTTATTTTTCTCTTGCATTGTAGTGGATTTGGAACATGCCCTGCAGCAAAACATTTACTGTCGTGTCAGTTAACTCCGTCCATAATAAGATGGGCAATTCTTCATGCCAGCATTTAGATTAAAATGATGAATGGGCCTACACCTGGTGGTAACCTCTCTCCTCCTTTGCCAATGATCCATTTCAGTCACTGTTCCTCTGTACGCTCACCTCCATCCTATTTCATAAGATCATGAGAAACAGAAGCAAAAGTTAGACCATTCAGCCCCTCAAGCCTGCTCCACCACTCAGTAAGATCATGTTTGATTTAAACCCTTAAAGTCCACTTCTTTTTCGATCCTCCAGAATGTTTGACTCCTTTGTAGATCAAAAATCTGCCTGATTCAGTCTTAATTATATCCAACGATCCAGCCTCCACTACCAATACTAACAACCCTCCATGAGAAGAAATTCATTCTCATCTCTGTCTTAAATGGGAGAGCTGTTCATTTTAAGCCAGGCCAGTTAGTTCCAGATTCCTTTACAAAATTAAAACTCCTCTAAATGCTGTCAAGCCCTATCAGATTGTTATGTGTTTCTCTGAGATCATCACTCTATCTTCTATAGGCCCAACCCTTCCTCCAAAGGTAATGCCTTCATCCTGGAAGCAAATCCATTAAATTCTGGGAACCACCTTATTGGAGAGATGTGATAGCACTGAAGAGGAGATTTACCAGGATGTTGCTTGGGATAGGGAGTTACAGTTATGAAGAGAGATTAGACAAACTGGGGTTGTTTTCCTTGGAGCAGAGGAGGTTGGGAGGGGAAATGATTGAGATGTATAAAATGATGAGGGCACAGACAGGGTAGACAGGGAGAAACTTTTCCCCTTGATGGAGGAATCAATGACCAGGGACATAGATTTAAGGTAAGGGGAAGGAGGTTTAGAGGAGATGTGAGGGAAAATGTTTTCACTCGGAAGGTGGTGGGGATCTGGAACTCACTGCCTGTAAGGTTGGTAGAGGCGGAAACCGTCATCACATTGAAGAAGTTTTAGATGTGCACTTGTGATGTCAAGGCTATGGGCTAAGTGCTGGAAAATAGAAATAGAATAGTTAGATTCTTGTTTTTGACTGACACAGATGCAATGAGCTAAATGGGCTTTTTCTTTTCCGTGCCTTTCTAACCCTATGATTCCAAACTTGCTACCTTCGATAGAAATAGACCAAAGCTGTCTGCAATATGCTAGATCCGGTCTCACCAACTGCCTATACATTTGTGGCAAGATGTCTCTACTTTTATACTTGTGAAGAAGAGAAGTAGTGGTAAAACCACTGGATTAGTAATCCAGGGGGCTAGGCTACGTTCTGGAGGTGTGGACTTCAACCCTGTGTGAAATCTTTTCATAGACCTAAACTTAATTAATAAAAAGTTAGGCTAACTGTGATCATGTTAACATTGTTAATCGTTGTAAAAACTAACCTGGTCCTCTAATATCTCCTGGAAAGGGAAATCTTCCATTCTTTATCTGGTCAGTCCTACATTCGACACCAGACACACAGCAATGTGACTGACTACACACTGCCGTCTGCAATGGCGAAGCAAGACTGTACTAAATGGTTAAGGAAGGGACAAAACGAGACAGACAACCCAGCAACAACATATACACTGGAAACAACCGCAGCAAACATTGGCCTGGAACTCTGAAAGATCTTCCTCACCAACATCTGGGTTCCTGTGCCAAAGTTAGGAGAGCTACCCCAAGGGGCAGGCAAGAGGCTAAGATTGTCAAATACACAGAATCATAGCTGACAGACAGTGCCCAGGTACCACCATCACCAACTCTATGTATAACCTCTCTCACCGAAAGGGCAGGCTCAGCTGAGGTGGTGGCAATGTGCCCTAAAGTTGAGAGTGAGTTGCCCTGTGAGACCTGAAGATTGCTTCCAGATTCCATCAAATCTCATGGCATTAGGTCAAATATGAGCACGGATGCCTTCCGCTAACCAGCACGTATAGTACTTCATTATCTGAGTAGCAGTACTTGGAGGAGGTACTTAGAACACTAATTTTGATTTGATTTGATTTATTATTGTTACATATACCGAGATACAGTGAAAAGTGTTATTTTGCGTGCTATCCAGTCAAATCATACCTTACATAATTTCATCAGGATAATAGAACAGAATGCAGAATGTAGTGTTACCGCTACAGAGAAGGTGCATAGAAAGTTCAACTCTAATATATGAGAGGTCCATTCAAAAGTCTGATAACAGCAGGGAAGAAGCTGTTCTTAAATCCTTTGCCACGTGTTTTCAAACTAATGTATCTTCTGCCCGATGGAAAAGGGTGGAAGAGAGTATAACCGGGGTGATTAAGTTGGCTGCTTTCCTGAGGCAGTGGGAATTATAGATGGAGTCAATGGAAGGAAGGCTGGTTTTCCTGATGGACTGGGCTGTATTCACAACTCTCTGTAATTTCTTGCGGTCTTTGCTTAGGCTTAGCATTGCCATTGGCTTCAATGTCCATCACCAAGTGTGTCTCAACACTACCGTGACTGACCAAGCTGGTGGAATCCTAAAGGGCATGAATGCTGGAGTGCATCTGCTGTGGATATTCAGGCAACCAACAAGAAAGAAATACCTACTTATCGTCATCTTCACCAATCTATCTGTCACACTTGTAGCAGTCCATGACAGTTTTGGTTTGACCAGTGATAATAAAATCCTTGTGGAGATAAGCCACATTGAGGATGCCCTCCATCATGCCCACAATAAGCTAAATGGGACAAAGTTCAAACAGATTCAGTAACTCAAAATTGGCCATCCATGAGGTATTGTGAGCAGCAACATCAGAATTGTAATTAGCCACAATCTGGAAACTCATGTTTTGTCACAGCCAGACTCTTCCATTACTATGAAGGCAGGGGAACCAATCCTAGTTCAATGAAGAGTGCAGGAGGTTATGCTGAGAGACATACTTAACAATGAGGTGTCAACCTGGTGAAGTCACAGCATGGGACTCACTTGCATGACAAACAGTGAAAGCATCATGTGATGCACTGAGCTAAGCAACCCCATATCCAACAGTTCGGAACTAACCAAGTGAAGTAAAATAACATTGCTTCATCGGAGGCTCCACTGATGATATCACCTAGCATGGTGATGAAATGCCTGAACAAAAACAAGCCAGCTCAGCGAGCAAGTCAACAACCTCATCCACAACCCGAGCTACAGATCTTTGCCAAAACTTTAAAGTTTGGAACAAAGTTCTGCAGGATAGCCACATTCAGTCGTGAATGGCAGCAAAAAATTCAAAACCTAAGAGGGGTTAGAGACTCCACAAATTGCCCCATTCTCAATAACGGTGGAGCCCAGAA
This sequence comes from Ginglymostoma cirratum, assembly GCA_024137785.1. Taxonomy (NCBI): domain Eukaryota; kingdom Metazoa; phylum Chordata; class Chondrichthyes; order Orectolobiformes; family Ginglymostomatidae; genus Ginglymostoma; species Ginglymostoma cirratum. The sequence goes on along the minus strand of JAHRHZ010000017.1, from coordinate 35,948,746 downwards.
CATCAGTGCAAAAGACAAGCCTGATACATTTGCCACAACCTTCAGCCAGAAGAGCTGAGTGGATGATCGACCTCAGCTTCTTCCTGAGGTCCCCAGCATCACAGATGCCAGTCTTCAACCAATTTGATTCATTCCATGTGATATCAGGAAATGACTGAAAACGCTGGATTCTGTAATGGCTCTGACAACATTGCAGAAGCAGTACTGAAGACTTGTACTTCAGAACTCATTGCATTCTTAACCAAGCTGTTCCAGTATTGCATTGTTATGACCCCAGCTGACAGTACTATTGGACAAGCCAAATCCTAGACTAAAATGGAGTCAGAGAGCTGTACAGCATGAAAACAGACTTTTGGGTCCAACTCATCCACGCCGACCAGATATCCTAAATTAACCTAGTGCCATTTGCCCTCTCACCTTAAACCTATGCCCCTCTAGTTTTGGACTTCCCTATCCTGGGAAAAAGGCTTTGGCTATTCAGCCTATCCATGCCCCTTGGGATTTTATAACCCTCTATAAGACCACTCCTCAGCCTCCAAAGCTCCAAAGTCTGGATTGACTGATCTTTTTTGTTTTAACAGGGTGGTCTTTCAAAACACGAGAGAGAGTTTCTATTTCTTTTTCGCATCCACAGAGATTAATTTAACTCTGGCTTGATAATCTGGCAGTTTCTTCCTGATGCCATCATACACTGAGCTTAGGCTTTCTTAGCTTCATATAGCTCCTTTAGGGTTGTAACTAAACAAATCTGGCCCGGAATTTTCAAACTGAACTTCATCGGTCAGATGGGTAACAACTATTTTACACACATACAGTTAGAGTCAAGACTGCTGCAAATCTTTCAATCTAAAATCCAAAAACACCTTCTTCCAAGCGAATGGGTATTTTCTCCCAATTAAAGGAGAAAAAAAAACCCTGACCTGTAAACCAAAAGCCTAATTAATGACTATTTACTTTGTTCTCTTATAAAACTTCCGTTGTAAACAAAACCCTATCTCTCTCCAGGAATTCTTTCATGCTGTCTTTTGAAATAAATCGCCATGGCTACCGAAATACTTACAAGTTAATCATTAAACCACTTAATGGAACAAGATCAAACCCACATACCATTAGTTCTAAATCAAAGCTTTAAAATATATCATAGAATCCCTGCAGTGTGGAAACAGGCCATTCGGCCCAGCAAGTCCACACCGCCCCTCAGAAGATCATCCCATGCTGGTCTATTCCCCTACCCCTGCATTTCCCCACGTTTAAGCCACCTAACCTAAAATGTATAAACATCACTCAACCTTCATTATACTAAAAAGCTGGCATCTCCTTGCCAATGTGGAAAGTTATATGTGGTACATTATGCACACAAAAAGCAGGAGAAATCCAACCCAGCCAATCACCGCCCATCAGACTACTCCTGATCATCTGTAATGTGATGTAAAATAATGGAAGTGATTGTTGATAAAGCCTTTTACATCCTTTCATGCCAATGAAACACTTCTGAAATGCCACTGTCGAAAAAAGGTCAATTAGTTTGTATACAGCAAGCTCACTCAAATGACAATGTAGTAACTGAACAGATAAGCAGCTAATTTGCAGAGTTGATAAGATTGAGAGGGATTGAAATTGACCAGAGAGGTTTAAATAAAAACTACAGTGAGGAGTTTGCTTGAATTTCATTTTTCTGTAATTTTAATACTTCTTTTGAAAAGCTTCCCATTTTTATTAAAATACCATTTGGGGAATCTCATTTCTACAAAGCAACTGATTTATTGCTCACCATTTTGGCTGCCAGGATATTCTTTGTGATGGATGTTGTGGTGAAAAGGACAATTCAGAGAGAAACACTGGAAGCAGATTCTGTAAATTCAGCTGAAGTTGCAAAATGAAGCACTTCATTGATGTTGGTAAAGGAGTAAATATTGGCCCATTTAACAAGGAGATGCCCCCCTACTCTTCTTTGGATTGTACATTGGGTTCTATAATTTCCATCTGGATTGAAATGTACCCTGATAAATACTCTGGAGTTTATTTGTTGATTGCAAAGTCTGTAATGAGGCTTGTGACCTGTTAAAGGCACAGATATTACTAATTCTCACTTTTTTTACAGTATTGTCAGTTCAGATAGTGTCAGCAGTGGCAGGGTAGGGATACTGTTTCCCACCTCTGAGTTAAGAAAGTTGTGGGTTCGAGTCTCACTCCTCAAAATCTAGACTGAAACTGTAGTGCAGTACAGCACTGAAGAAGGTCTACTGTTGGAGGAGCTGTCTTTTAACTGAGGTTGAAGTGAGCCCATTCACTCTCTCTGACGATGTAAAAGATCCTGTATTACAATTTCATGTAGACCAGTAGGTCTTCTCAGTGTTGAATCAATACTGATGTCTCAACCAACGTTCACTATAAAAAGAGTATCTGGTCATGATCACATTGCTGTGAGATCTTGCTATGTATAAATTGGTGGCCATTTACTCTGTGTCACATGAATATTTACTGGGCTGTAAATCATTTCAGGTCTGTTTAAGCTGTGAAGGCTGCTGCATAAATGCAAGTCCCTATATGCAAAAAATTTAAATTTATAATGCAAGTATGGCAAGCATCTAGGAAGGCAAATGGTATTAAAACAGAAGGCCGGAGAAACTCAGCTGGTCTAGCAGTTTCTGTGCAGGGAAAAACAGAGTTAACATTCCAAGCCCAGTGCAACTTCCAAAGTTCTGAAGAAGAGTCAGTCTGGACTCAAAATGCCAACTCTGTTTCTCTCCCCACAGATGCTGCCAGACCTGTTGAGCTTCTCCAGCACTTTCTGCTTTTATTTCAGATTTCCAAAATCTGCATTAGCTTGCCTTTGTTTAAAACCAAATGGCATGCAGCCTTAATTGCAAATGGGCTGCAGTATAAGGGTAAGGAATCCATGCTGTGATTTTATTGGGCTTTGGTATGACCAGGCAACTATGGTCTCCTTATAAAAGAAAAGATATTTTACCTCCACAAGAATGCAATCACCACTAACTAAACTGACAGGGTTAAAGTTTCAGCTCAATAATCACATCGCTTCTCTCCACTGATGATCTGCACTCCCAGCATTTTCTGTTCTTCTTTCAACTTTCCAGTAACCCTAGTATTTTGTGAGCATCAACCGAAGAGGAGAAGTTGAGTGTAATACGACCCCCATGTCGAGGTTTGGAAATTGTCAGATTCCCAAGCTGGGAACTGGGGAATCACATGGATGGTGAGGGTAGTTGAAGGGGAATCAGCCATTTCAGCCTTGGTGGTTCCTGATGTCAAGATTTCACTTCGCAACTCAGGTGGCGCAGCTGCCTCACAGTGCCAGCAACCTGGGTTCGATTCCACCCTCGGGTGACTGTCTGTGTGGAGTTTGCACATTCTCCCCGTGTCTGCATGGGTTTCCTCTGGGTGCTCTAGTTTCCTCCCAAAGATGTGCAAGTTAAGTGGATTGACCATGTTAAATTGCCCATAGTCTCCAGTGATGTGCAGGCTAGGTGCTTCAGCCATGGAAAATGCAGGGTGATAGGGTAGAGGGCAGGTCTGGGTGGGATGCTCTTTGGAGGACCAATGCGGATGTGATGGCCTGAATGGCCTGCTTCCACACTGTAGGGATTCTATGATAACCCACTTTGGGAAACCATGGAGTTCCAAAGGATGTTCTCAATCAAAAGTGTAAAATTTGAAGAGGCTTTGAAAATTTTTGTTTGTGGTATGAGCATACCCTATCCCTAATTGCCCTCGAAGTTGCTAGAGAGCTGATTTCTTGAATTGCTGCTGCTGTATTTAGGTTGTAGGTATACCCACCGTGCTGAGAGGGAGGACAAATGCTGAGAGGCAGCTTTGCTGGAACCTCTCCTGGGGTCATAGCCTAACAGTAAGAAGTTGTTCAGTTAGAACAAAGAAGAAATATTTTCTTCCGGGGGCTATAACATTGGAGACGGGGAGACTGTGGTGTAGTGTTAATGTCACTAGACTAGTTAATCCAGAGTCTTCAATATTCTGGGGATGTGGGTTTAAATCCCACCATGGAAGGTGTTGAAATTTAAATTCAATATTTAAAACAAACAGTAATCAAAAGCTAGTCAAACAATTGATGGAAACCAGACCTGAAACGTCAGCTTTCCTGCTCCTCTGATGCTGCTTGGCCTGCTGTGTGGTTCATCCAGCTCTACACCTTGTTATCTCAGATTCTCTATCATCGGCAGTTCCTACTATCTCTGGATGGAAAAATCCACTTGGCTCACTGACGTCATTTAGGGAAGGAAACTGCCATCCTTACACACAGGAGGAAGGAGTCACCAGACTCGAAACATTAACTCTGTTTTTCCCTTCACAGATGCTGCCAGACCCACTGAGCTTTTCCAGCAACTTTGCTTTTGTTCCTGATTTACAGCATTCGCAGTTCTTTTGATTTTTAACTGCCATCCTTACCTGGTCTGGCCCACATGTGACTCCAGACCCACAGCAATGTGTTTGATTCTTAACTCCTCTTTGAAATGGCCCGCCAAGCCATTCAGATCAAGGGTTATAAGGAATGGGAATTTAACAGCTGGCCTAACTAAAGATGCCCAAGTTCCATGTTGAAATTACCCCGGTTCAGCTGTGAAAGCTCAGTTGTTGATAGATTTTTGGTCAATAAGTGAATCAAAAGACGTGGGGATAGGATGGGCAAGTGGAGCTGAATTTACAACGATGAGAAAACCTCATTGAACAAAGGGAGCAGGCTCAGGAGCCCTGAATTTCAAAATTGTGCTCTTCATGTGTATCTATTTGCAAGAGCTTTGAATGGTCCAGCCTTACAACCATCACAAGAACTTGGTGTTTCTCTATTTCTGGCCTTCTTTAACAACCCCTATGCCCTTTGCCCCACCATTGGCTGTCACACCTACAGCTTTGCAATTCCCTCCCCACCACATTCTGCCTCTGTACCTTTTTCCTCCTGTTAAAACTCTGCTTCAAGCTTTTGTCTTTCACCAAGCCTTTCATCAATGTCCCAAGTCTCTTTATCTTTGGCTGTGCGTCAAATTTTGGAAGGGACCACTGCATTGGGACCATTTGTATGGTCTTTTGAAAGAAAAGGCACTGACCTGATGGGCCAAATAGCCTCATCCTGTTGACTCTAGGGTGTTGGGCCAGTCCAAGATGGTGGCAGAGTAGTAGGGCTGTGTGCGGGCTCTTGCCTGGGATCTCATCCTCTTCCATCTGCTCCCTTTTATTTTTTTCTTCTTTTTACTTCTGCTCTTTTTCATTTTCTTTTTCCCTTTCGTTTTCTTTTTCTTTGCTGGGTTAGTTGGCAGCGTCAGCACAATGGCAAGAATGGGCTGTCCGTGGAGTGGCGGTGACTCCCTGGCAGACGGAGGGGGTGGCAGTGGCAGACATGGCAGCTCCCGGCATTCAGGGATGGTGGTGGCGGCAGCAGCAGTAAAGTTCCCCCAGCGAACGGTGGCCGTGGGCTCTTCCAGACGGCGGTGTTGGCAAGGTTACATCTCAGAGGAGGGCAGACGGAGTGGGAGTCTTGGCAAGGCAGAGGCCTGGCCTGGTAGCGGAGGCAGGGACTCCTGACTGTGGTAGTCCCGGAGCGGGAGGACTCCTGGCATCGGTGAGGCAGTGGCTGCAGCAGTGGCAGCATTGTATGACCGGAGTTGAGGCTCCTGGCGTCATTGAGGCAGCAGCAGAGCCAGGGATTCCTAGTTGTGATCACGGAGGGCCTGAAGTGGGGACGCCTGGTTATTGGCGAGGTATTGGCGGAGCTGGGGAATCCTCGTTGTGGGGTAAGTGTGGGGTCAGCATTGGACTCAGCATCAGCGAGGTGGGCCCAGTCGCGAAGAGATGCCCCCTAAAGAGTGGCGACTCCTACGATGGTGGGTCCAGCACAGATGGTGGCGAAACAGTGCAGGAGGGTTAGCAGTGCTGGTGTTGCTGGTGAGCCAGCTCAGGACTCGTGGCAACGAAAATGGACTCTCTCTCAGTTACATCTTTTTATTTGGAAACTACTCAAAATGGCACTGGATTGTGGTGACGGTTGAAGCTTTTCACTGTGTTTTACTGTATTATTCACTGTAAAAAACAAGTGACAATAAATCATTCAGATTCAAAATTCAAATTCAAATATTTCTATTTGGTCGATGTTGGCCACATGCTGCAGAAAGTCTGGCTGACTTTCCCATTTTCAAACAAATATAATCAGCTTGAGATTAATGAGGATTTGGTCAAAAGGTAACTTTCCTGGCTGCCTACTTGATGATTACATTTATCTTATCTATGAGGTAAAGCGAGATAGAACTGGCTGTCATTATTCATTCACCAGTCCACATTAACAAGAAGTTTCAACTTCATTTTGACACTCCCTAAATAATATTGCTGCACAGTTCCTCTGGTGCACTGCCCACCTACTTTGACTTCAGCATAACAACACCTTGCTTTTCACTTTGGTGGTTTCACTTTTGGTTTGATCAATTTGGGTCTGTTAAATGGTGAGGAGATTTGGAACAGAATAAATTTCATTTTTAGTGCATCTGTGAAAAGACAAGGGTTAAAAAACAACTTTATCTGTTCCCATTTCCCTTGAGAAGATGCACCAGTCTTTTACTAACATTCCAACATATTGTATTTTCCTGGATGGAAACCTAAATCAATATTGATGGATTATCAGCAAATCTTTCAGATGGGAAGCTGACAGAAAATCTCTGCCGTGACCCTGTGACCCTGGGCTGAGTGAAATCTCACAGCAGCAAGTGACAAATGAGGCGAAGATAATGTGACACTTGACTCTATTAATCTTCAAATATTTGGTTTGCTTTTCCCAACAGCATTATTTTTCAAAGCCAGAATAATGCCAAGTGAAAAATAAAATTGGCTGGACAGGGTGGTGCATGAGCAGAAGCCTCCAAATCTCCATTTGAAAGTTGTATCAGAGATGAAGGGTTTAGGCCCGAAACGTCAAGTTTTCCTGCTCCTATGATGCTGCTTGACCTGCTGTGTTCATCCAGCCCCATGTTTGTTATCTCCATTTGAAAGTTCTTGGTTTTATTCTCAATTCCACCTCCATAACCTCATTCTGTCCCTCCCTTTCTCTAGAACTTCCTTCAGTTTTACAAGCTGCCACTAGGCGATGGCCGAGCGGTATTATCACTAGACTATTAACCCAGAAACCCAGCTAATGTTCTGGGGACCCGGGTTTGAATCCCACCATGATGGAATTTGAACTCAATAATAAAGGAAACAAAGTCTGAAATTAAGAATCTACTGATCACCATGAAATTATTGCCGATTGTCGGAAAAACCCATCTGGTTCACTAATACCCTTCAGGGAAGGAAATCTGCCACCCTCACCTGGTCTGGACTACATGTGACTCCAGACCCACTTTCAATTGCCCTCTGAAATGGCCAAGCAAGCCGCTCAGTTGTACCAATTGCTACAAAGTTTCAAAGAAATTAAATTGGACGGATAACCTGGCATCGACCACGGCACTGGAAAAGCCAACAGCAGAAACAGCCCTGTCGACTCTGCAAAGTCCTCCTCACTGACATGTGGGGGTTAGTACCAAAACTGGGAGAGCTGTCTCACAGACTATTTAAGCAACAGCCTGACATAGTCATACTCACAGACTCGTACCTTACAGACAATGTCCCACGCACCACCATCACCATCCCTGGGTATGTCCTTTCTCACCAGCAGGACAGACCCAGCAGAGAGGGCAGCACAGTGGTATACAGTCGGGAGGGTGTTGCTTTAGGAGTCCTCAACACTAACTCCGGACCCTATGAAGTCTCATGACTTTAGGTTAAACATGGGCAAGGAAACCTCCTGCTGATTACCACATACTGCCCTCCCTCAGTTGATGAATTGGGTACTCCTCCACGTTGAACAACACATATGGGAAGCACTGAGGACGGCAAGGGCACAAAATGGACTCTGGGTGGAGGATTTCAATGTCCACCACCAAGAGTGGCTCAGCAGCACACTACTGATAGAGTTGGTCGGGTCCTAAAGGACATAGCTGCTAGACTGGGTCTGCAGCAGGTGGTGACGGAACCAAAAAGAGGGAAAAACATACTTGACCTCATCCTTACTAATCTGCCATCTGTCCATGACAGTATTGGGAAGAGTGACCACTGCCAGTCCTTGTGGACACGAAGTCCCGCCTTCACATTGAGAATAACCTCCATTGTGTTACATGGCACTATCATCATGCTAAATGGGACAGACTTTGCACAGATCTAGCAACTCAAGGCTGGGTATCCATGAGGCGCTTTGGACCATTAACAGCAGAATTGTACTCCAGCACAATCTGTAACCTCATGGCCCAGCATATCCACCACTCAACCATTACCATCAAGCCAAGGGATCATCCCTGGTTCAACGGAGAGTGCAGGAGGGCATGCCAGGAGCAGCACCGGGCATACCTGAAGATGAGGTTTCAACCTGGTAAAGCCACCAAACAGGACTACTTGCACGCCAAACAGCGAAAGCAGCAAGCGATAGACAGAGCTAAGCGATCTCACAAACAAAGGATCAGATCTAAGCTCTGCAGTCCTGCCACGTCCAGTTGTGAATGGTGGTGGACAATTAACCAACTCACTGGAGGAGGAGGCTCCACAAATATCCCCATCCTCAATGATGGAAGAGCCCAAGACACCAGTGCAAAAGATAAGGCTGAAGAATTCGCAGCAATCTTCAGCTGGAAGTGCCAAGTGGATGCTCCATCTCGGCCTCCTTCAGTGGTCCCCAGCATTACAGATATCAGTCTACAGTGAATTCGATTCACTCCACGTGATACCAAGAAACGGTTGAAGGCACTGGATACTGCAAAGGCTATGGCCCTGACAACATTCCGGCAATAGTACTGAAGACTTGTGCTCCAGAACTTGCTGCACCCCAAGCCATGCTGTTCCAGTACAGTTACAACACTGGTATCTACCCGACAATGTGGAAAATTGCCAAGTTTGTCCTGTACATAAAATGCAGGACAAATCCAACCCGGCCAATTACTGCCCCATCAGTCTACTCTCAATCATCAGTAAAGTGATGGAAGGTGTCAGTAACAGTGCTATCAAGCAGCACCAACTCAGAAATAACCTGCTCAGTGATGCCCAGTTTGAGTTCAGCCTGGGTCAGACAGCTCCTGACCTTATTACAGCCTTGGTTCAAATATGGACAAAAGAGCTGAATTCCACAGGTGAGGTGAGAGTTACAGCCCTTGATATCAAGGCTGCATTCAACCAAGTGAGATACCAAGGAGCCCTAGCAAAGATGGAATCAATGGGTATCAGGTTGTTGAAGGTCAATCATCTCAGCTCCAGGACATCTCTGAAGGAGTTCCTCAGGGTAGTGTCCTTGGCCCAGCTATCTTCAGCTGCTTCATCAAGGACCTTCCCTCCATCATAAGGTCGGAAGTGGGGATGTTCGCCGATGATTACACAATGTTCAGCACTATTTACGACTCTTCAAATACTGGAGCAGTCTGTGTTCAAATGCAACACGTTTGGACAACATCCAAGCTTCGGCTCACAAGTGGCAAGTGATATTTGCGCCACACAAATGCCAGGCTATGATCATCATGAATAAGAGACAATCTAACCACCATTGCCTGACATTCAATGGTGTTACCATCACCGAAGTCGCCACTATCAATATCCAGGGGGTTACCATTGACCAGAAACTCAACTGGACTCACCACATAAACACAGTGGCTACAAGAGCAGGTCAGAAGCTGGGAATACTGCGGCGAGTAACTCACCTCCGGACTCCTCAAAGCCTGTCCACCATCTATAAGGCACAAGTCAGGAGTGTGATGGAATACTCCCCACTTGGCTGGATGAGTGCAGACCCCACAACACTCAAGAAGCTTGACAGCATCCAGGACAAAGCAGCCCACTTGTTTGGCACTACATCCACAAACATTCACGCCCTCCACCACTGACGCCGAGTAGCAGCAGTGTGTACTATCTACAAGGTGCCCTGCAGAAATTCACCAGAGATCCTCAGACAGCACCTTCCAAACTCACGACCACTTCCATCTAGAAGGACAAGGGCAGCAGACATATGGGAACACCACCACTTCCAAGTTCCCCTCCAAGCTGCTAACCATCCTGACTCAGAAATATATTGACGTTCAATACTGTCACTAGGTCAAAATGTTGGCATTCCCTCCCTAATAGCATTGTGGGTCAACCCACAGCAGATGGATTGCAGCTCACCACCACCTTCTCAAGGGCAACTAGGGATGGGCAAGATAATGCTGGCCAGCCAACGATGCCCACATCCCACAAATGAATAGAAATACATGGACAATTCTGGCCTCTAGTGCATGCCCTGCGCATTCGGCACTCCACCACTGGAGGCTGTGCCTCCTCCTTCCTTAACATTTTCCCCCTCTCTATGTCAATCTCTGTGACCAAACATTTCAGGACTTGTCCTAATAGCTCCTTATACAATTTGGTGATCAAATTTTGTTTGATAACATTCCTGTGAAGCAACTTTCCTACATGTGTAAGTTGGCATTGTTCCATCTTTCCCGTTGATGTCTCAGTGCATCGAGCACTCATAGTGAAGAATCTAATGTCCTTCTCCAAGGACTAGACCGGGAGCTGGGGGAATGCACAACACTCTGCATGTGGTCTAACTACCCCAGAATCTAACAGTTGTTATGGCACAGAAGGAGACCGTTTGGTCCATCAAGTCTGCACTGGCTGTTCGAGCATTATAATTTTTTTCCTCTTTAGTGATTAACAGGATGTGGGCGTTGCTGGCTCGGCAGCATTTATTGCCCATGCCTAATTGCGCAGAGGGCAGTTCAGAGTCAACCACATTGCTGTGGGTCTGGAGTCACATGTAGGCCAGACCAGGTAAGGATGGCAGTTTCCTTCCCTGAAGGATATTAGTGAACCAGGTGGGTTTTTCCAACAATCGACAATGGATTCATGGTCATCAGTAGATTCTTAATTCCGGATATTTATTGAATTCAGATTCCACCATCTGCCATGGCAGGATTTGAACCTCGGTCCCCAGAACATTATCTGGGTCTCTGGATTAACAATCCAGCAATAATACCACTAGGCCATTGCCTCCCCATGGTCCACATTATTTCTGTTTCAATAATTGCCAACTCCCCCAATAACTTCTTGAATGCCCCAAGTGAACTTGCCTCCACCATAATTCCAGGCATTGCATTCTAGGCCCCAGCTTGCCACTATGTGAAAGAATTTCTTCTCAATTCCTGCATTTGCTTCTTTTGCAAAATAGTTCAAATCTCTGCCTCCAGTTCTCAATGCATTTGTGAGCAGGAACAGTTTCACTGAGGAAGGCTACTGGAACCAAAACGTTAACGCTGATTTCTCTCCACAGGTGCTGCCATTGAAATGCTGATTTTGCAAACCTCGCTCAAATCCCTTCTTAGCCTTCTCCTCTCCAAAGAAAACAGTCCTAACTTCTCCAAACCTCCTTCACAACTGTATAGGTTTAATAAAACTTACCTGTTTTTTTCAATTCTACTGCCTTAGAAGTGAACTCCTTTTGTTTAATTTGTTTTCTCTGAGTCCTTGTTAAACTTGCTTCCCTGCTTCCACACATCTATATTCCCTAATCCCTCCACCCTTTCTCGGCAAGGCAGCCAACATAATCAAAGATCCTGTTCATCCCAGTTATAATCTCTTCCAACCTCTTCCATCGGGCAGAAAATACAAAAGCTTAAACACACGTAGCTATAGGTTCAAGAACAGCTTCTTCCGTGCTGTCATTAGATTTCTGTATGGACGTCCCAAATTTTAAATTTAATGTTGATTTTGCTTTTTTGTGCACCTTCTCTGCAAATGTACCATTGCATTCCTCACTCTGTTCTATTACCCTAATGTACTTTGCATGGTATGGTCTGCCTGTACTGTGCACAAAACAGAACTTTTCACTGTACCGAGGCATATGTGACAATAATAAATAAAATCAACCTGAATCAAATTCTTAGGTCCAAATTTTCAAAATGATGGAGGTCCTCTCTGTTGTTGCAAAAACGACAAAAGGGGCTCAAGATCTCCAGTGCTCTCCCGTGCATGGCATTTCCAATTCTTGTGGGATGGGACTGGAGTCAGGCTGGATGTACATTTCACAGAGGCAGCCTGTCATTTCAGTCAACAGCTCACACCATTAAAATGGGATTCTGACCTCCTAACACATCAAATTCACAGAAAAAATGAATTTAGAGCAGCAATACGCTAACTAGCCTCTCACAACTGATCTGATTGTAGCCTGAACTCCACCCTCCCACACACCTTAACTCCATAATTATGTGAATTGATGTGTACGTTACATCCGAGATACATTAGGAAAACCCCCTTGCAGGGGGGAAGAAGGTAAGTATATCCTTTGAGATTGTTAGCAGTAGAGAAAAATATGCCTGGATAATAATGCTGTCAAGAAATATCAAATCTGTCAAGAGCTGTCAAAATCTGTTTATATGAATGACAGAGCTTTTCTGAATAGTGTGCAGTCCACTGCTTAAATAATAGAATGTTTCTTTTTCTACTTTGTGCAAGTGTACTTGTCAATACCAGCTGAGTTAGCATGGTAGGTGAAGGGGCAATGGGCGGTGGGTGGAAGTTAGATGGCAGATGGGCATATGAGGGGCCATGGAGAATGTGTAGAATGCATTTGGTGGCATGGGTTGACATGGATAAAGTTCAGGGGCTGAGGAGTGAGGACTGGAGGAAGGTTTTAAATTTTGGTCTTAGTGCTTAAGTTCTGATGCAACGTTTCTGTCTAATCACCTGAGGAACCAGCTATCTCCTCCAATTTTCCCACAATTCCAGCCTCGGGATGAGAAAATAGGGAATGCTGATGGAAATTTTTAAAAGTCATTTCATGGTTATGGGAATTTCCTGCCTCTGCATGCCCAACCTAGGAATGGAAATCAAAGCCTTATTTTTCAAAGAGTGTGTGGTCTTTTTCTTTCTGATCAAAATGTACCACCACCCATTTATTGCTTTGTAAGAGCTCCAGGACCATGGAGCAACCTTGTGATGACATCACAGAGCTACATGTAGATTAGTCTTTACATCATGTAACTATAAGTCAAAGCTTGGTATATCTACAATTACAATCTTTAGCAGTATTTAATAAGAAAACAGAATAAATAGTGTTACTATAGTAAAGTCTAAAGCTGAAGCCAGATGCGGATATTGCTTTCTCCTTGGCTCGTCTGCCTTGAATCCAAACCCATAACATGGCATGAAGCCACATAGTAAAACATCTGTCTATATTGGTGTTCATCTGACAATTACAATCCTTCTCTGCACTAACCACACCCCTCCTGGTATAATTGGTAAATATTGAAATCGCATTTCCAAGTCCTAAATCAGTGTCCTTTATATAAATAATGAACAATAATGAACTCTTGTAGAACATTGTATCCTACCTTTTGTCAGCCTATGTAACTGCCTTCCAACTCCATTCTGTTTTCTGTTTTGCTGACAGAAAAACAGGAGCTAACTAACAAGGGAATAAGGTTATTGGGGGTAGGGAGAAAAATGGAGTTGCACCTCCATTCAAAGCTGCCATGATCTATCAAAAGGTAGACAGGCTTGAGAGGCCGAATGGCTTTGTCTTGCTCCTTATTTTGGTGTGTGCACAGCCAGCTTGCTATCCATTTTATGACTTATCCAATGACACTGCACATTCTGGTCTTAGCCATGAGTCTATGATGCAGTATCTCATCAAAGGCCAACTGAAAATCTAGAGGTTACGTTGACTCTACTGTATTAACCTTGTCTACCCTTTATGTTACTTCAAAGACTTTAATAAGGGTAGTCGAGTATGACCTCTTTTGGGATCCAGCTGACTCGTCTTTTTTATATTTTCACTTACTCTGTTCTTTTTTTTCTATCTCAGCTCTGACGCCCCAATCTTTCCATTCACCACGTTAAACTAATTGGTCTACAGGTCTCTGGATTTGATCTATATCATCTTTTAAATATAGCATATTGCATTAGCTCTCTCCTCGGTGGCACTATTCCCTTATCTATTGAAATATTATGGATGTGGAATAGTGTCTGTCTCTGCAATTTCCTCCCCAACTTGTTTTATGAATATCATCCCTCTGAACAAAGGGGTTTATCATCTATTGCCCCTCACCTTTCTATCTCAAATGTCCATCTTTATTTCCTCTTTCAGTATCCTTTCCTGCATGTTAGAATTTCCTGGTAAACACCAAAGCAAAGGAATTATTTTGTATTCCTGCCATTTCCCTGTTACTAGTTTTACAAGTGATCTAACCTAGTGCTGAGGTTTCATTTATTTAGCTAAAGAATACCTTATTATTTATTTTTATAGTTCTTGATAATTTAGTTTCTGAGTTTCTCTCTTTCTTTCTAATTGACTTTTTGATTTATTTGCCAGCCTTTCTATATCTTGTCATCTTCTTTTGTTGCCTCTGTACTTGGTAAATGCCTTTCTGGATTGTTTCAATTTTGTACGTATTTCCTTGTTGATCTATAGTGTAGTTTAGGTGTTTTTGTTTGTGAGTTGGATACATTTCTCCTGAAGAAAATTTTGATGATGGTGCCACACTGGTAATGTCACTGGGTTAGTAATCCAGAGGTCCAGGCTAATGCTCTGAGAGTATGGACTCAAATCCCAGCACGGCAGTTGGTTGAATTTACATTCAATAAATAAATGTGGAATATAAAGTTGGTCTCGGTGATGCATGGTGAACACTGTTGTAAAGCCCATCTGATTCATTAATTACCCCTAACGAAGGAAATCTGCTTCTTCACCTGATCTGTCCAACATGTGAGTCCATCTACTGCCTCACAGCGCCAGGGAGTCAGTCACCCTCGGGCAACTGTCTGTGTGGAGTTTGCACATTCTCCCTGTTTCTGGGTGGATTTCCTTCGAACGCACTGGTTCAATCCACCTCCCACAGTCTAAAGATGTGCACGTTTATGTGGATTGGCCATGCTAAATTGCACATTGTGTCCAAGGATGTGTAGGTTAGGTAGGTTAGCCATGGGAAATGCAGGGGAGGTGGATGTGGAGGGTTGGTGTGATTTCAATGGGCCGAGTGACCTGCTTCCAGACTGTACAGATTCTATGATTCACACCAATGTTGTTGATTTTTAACTGTGCACTGAATTGGTCTAACACACCACTTAGTTCGACAATTTTGTTAGCCACACATATATCGCATAATAGAATGAGAAAGACACTTTGAATGATTTCAGATCATCTGGCCAGCAGTATTGTTGCTGTACGCTGCACTGACATGATTAAAACAGTGGCCTGACCTTTGTCCACTGGGGGTTTAATACCTTTTGAACGTGCCTGAAGTTTCCAGCCTTCAGCAAGGGCAGCCACACTGAGGGCTGATGCTACACAGATGCACCAAGGCTATATCCTCTTTGAGGTCAGTTATGGGAGGGAAACCTTTTAAAGTCAAGTAACTTTTCAGCCAGCAGGTGACTTTGTTTTAAAGTCAAGAAACAGTTCTTAAATTTGAAAGATCTTTAATTGCATTTGTGAGTTTGTATAACATAAGTAAATATGGAAAACAAAGGAATTAAAAATGTACTTTTGCTGAAAGAAGTGGTAAACTGCATTAGATCTCTGAGTGCTCATGTCAGATATTCAAATTACAGCAACAACAAAGTAAAAGTGAAATATATTCATTTATTCATTTGACAACAGTGGATCATCTCATTATTTGGTTCCTTCCATTGTGCAAACAGCTGATCAAGTCCAAGCAAAAAGCAAACATTTTGATACAGGAAACAAGATACCGGTCAATCTCCAAGATGCCTTTTCATAAAAGACATGTCAAAAACCCAAGTCATTTTTGGTCAGGTTTCTGGCATCACCAAGCATGATGTTAGGTTGTGCTTCTGGTGAGAGTCAGCAATGTGCTAGAAGGGCAGAGTGGATTGATTTCCAATTTCCCGAGTTTCAGCAATCCTTCATCTCTTCTCACACAGGCATAGATCTACATCCCAGTACTTCAAACCCTAGGCTGATGCTGAACTGCCAAAACAGAAATGGGCTGTCTCCTACGCTGCATGTAACTTGCAGCTGTGTCATGAGAAATCAAGATGAGGTGCTCAAAGGGTAGCCTTCTCATGCCTCAGCCGAGGAGTTGTGAGTTCAAGCCCCACTTTTAAAAACTCGAACTTAAAATCCAAGGCGGATACTGCCAGCACATGCTGATGGAACGAAGTACCGTCTTTCAGGTAAATGGTCAAACTGAGGTCACATATGCCCTCTTGGGTAGATATAAAAATTCTCAGGAGAGCTTTCTGCAGTATCTTAGACTAATACATATTCTTACGAATAGATTATCTCACCTTTGTTGTTTGTGGAGGCTTGCTGCACACAATTTGGTGCTCAGCAAGTTTCCTCCTACAGTGATTAAATGTTGTTATTGGGAGTAAAGTGCGTTGGGAGTCCTGAGGTTTTGAAAGGCATTATATAAATGCAGGGTTTTATTTCTTTGTTCGGGTTACTGGCTTGATGAATTATTCACAAAGTTATTTACACTTCACTGTTCTATTTCTAATCTTCATGTAAGTCCAATACACAGGAGATTTCTAAATGATGAAAAGTAAGGATGCACGCAGACAAATTGACATGGAAATGGAAGAAGGCAAAGCTGACAGTAAAAGTTCATTTAAAGAATTTCTGAGTCAATAGACCATAACAATGAATTATTGATCAGGTCTTTTGTCAGTTATAGATAAACCATTCGAAACACTGTAGATTAAATGAGAGAACTCAGAATTAAATGCTGCTGCATTATGCATCTCAGTAATGACCACTCCTCTTTATTGAAGCCCAGTTTATTTTGTGGTTCCAGTTTTACTTGGTGACTGTCAGCTACAGTTATAGATCAGAACAGTCCTTGCGATAACTGGAGTAATTCAAACAGCTCCCTAAATCATGCACATCAGTACAATACAGACAACAGTACATCGAAACAATTGAAGAATGAATGGAAATCTGTGTTCAGTGACATTGCACTATTTGGTGACAAGAGTTTGAGTTTTAAGATGTCCTTATGATTATCTTTCAAATCCCAGAAGGTTCCCTGGCTCCATAATGGAAAATGGTGCGCATGTATTATTATGTAATCCCAAGACTCTGTATTGACTGATCACACGTTGTCTTAAAGAGTGCAAGGTTATTTCAGGAAGACATTTTCAACTGGCGGCCTTCGCCAATGTGAGGAATCTATATTGGAGTTTTGGTACAAGACAGTGGAATGGGAGCATATTGGAACAAACATGATGGAACACAGGACCTAGTAGCTCAGCCTCCGCAGTTTGGAAACCAGCCAGTTAAAAGACAATTAGGCTTTTAAATCTAATTGTCATGACAAAGTAGTCTGGTCAGAATGGGGGTGAAGGTGGGGCTGCTGGTGATGCTCTGAACATTTGTGAATCTAACTTCGGGAGACCAAGGAAGACAATAGGCAGCCGTTGAATGATATATTTATCAACACATGCAGGAAAATATTACAATCATCTTCGCAGGGTTGAATGTTATGAAGGGAGGTGGTAGGGTATGTGACAGGCGCTAAAGCAGATTCTGAAACCATTCCTGCATTTGGCTCCCTTGCAAACTAGAATACCTCACAATTTGGCTGTTGGAATATTAGTGTGTGAGTAGTCAAAGTTATGCATAAAACTCCTTTGACTATTACTTAATAACTGGCTCCAAATAAAAGGCACAATGCTTCAAATGAAATTGCCTACAATGAAATTCCACAAGAAGGCTGATAGCATGGTCTAATCTTCCCCATGGAGAGTAGCACTCAGGGAGAATGCTGATCAAGAAACTGTAAATACAATGAGTTTCTGCCCATTCATTCAATTGTTCTAAAGCTGTGGCTGCTTGAATGCTCACCGTTCACAGAACTATTTTCACTGGACCCTCTTTACTGGTGCAGTCACCTCAATGATAATGATCAAGGTGGCAACATTTATTTAATGAAACATTGATGAAAATGTTAAGTTTCATTCTCAACTCCTCCCAGTGGATAGGATCAACATACTGGAGCGGTTACAAGAAGAGAGTTTGATAACCCACCATTCCTCCAATCCATTGGCTTTACTGTTTGTCAAGCAACAAATTGCCTTCAGGTTCTGAGCAGATTAACGAATAAACACGTGCAGGACAAACTGGAATAATCCAGTCAAACAACAGAATGGATGCTAGAGAAATCTAATTAGCCAATTCAATTGCATGGTTAAGAAACTATTGCAAATTGATGTTCAATACAAGCAGATCATAGGGGTCTTGTAGCTCAGTGGTGGTACCCCTACCTCTGAGCCAGGAGGTCTGACTTCAAGTCTCACTGCTCCAGATGTGTGTAATAACATCCCTGAACAGGCTGGATAGAAAAATCTACACGATGACCAGAGACATGTATCTGATGTTAACATCTCCCTCATCATTAAAGTTTCAAATCCCACCAGACAATAAGGTATGAATCAAAGAAGGATATATTGAGAGGGTGGCTAGATGGGTTGAATGAGCAAACAGGGGTGTGCTTGTTGGATTCAATGGCTTTTTCCTATTGTTAAAAAGATTGGTATGTACATGGTTATCTGACATGGCTTACAATCAACCATCCTGGACATTTCCCAGTCCTGTTTCTGAGCTTGGTCTGCCTCAGTTTGATCTTTTGACCCTTTTCTCCAATTGGTGTTAAACACAAGTGAAAACTTTGAAAGAAGGACACAGCGACTGGTCACTCACAATGATAAGGGTTTGAGTGATGTTCAGGATCAAATGACTGGGAACATCCCAAAGCACAGACTTTACTCTGCAGTTTTCACAGAGTGAGTCCTATAAATCTACTGTTATTTCAAAATTGACTTTAACAGCCCATAAATGTATTTAAAGATGCCTTAAGGAGGTATAAAGTGCCCTCTACTAAACTAATGGCTTCTCAGGAGAGCAGCTGAACAAATTTTTAGAAAGACAAAGTGCGATGAGTCAGATGTGGCCATTAAACCATGAGCTTACTTTTTGTGAAGGCATTCTGCACATCTGCTGTCTTCCTTTGTGTCAATTTACTCTGCTTTGGAAGGATTCCAGAGCCAGCCTTAGCCATAGGGAAGGCATTCCTGCCTCCTGACCAAAAAGTGTGAGGTTGGAATCCCACTCCAGCTGGCTCCTGACATGAGGAAACCATTTCAGGGTCACTAAGATTGGGTCTGCCACCCAGCAAAGGCAGCTGGTCTCCAGACCAAGCAAACACTATTTCAGTGGGATCTACAAAATTGGACTTGAATTTTACATCAGGGAACTAGGGCGAACAGGAGAGGGACCAGGCTGTTCTGAATGCAGCATCCACGCCCAGAGGTTCCCAATCATTACTATCTTCTCCAATGACTCTCTCAACCTCCATGATAAGATGTCGGTGCGCTTAGGTTGCAGAGCAACAACTGGGGAAGATGCGAGAAATGGCAACGAGAAACTATTTTCCCAAAAAGTGGCTAGTGAATCATCTAGGAAACTTAATGTGAAGCACAGATTGGTCAAAACCTCACCATTTGAGTGTGAAAGAAAATAAGACCAACCTTCTATTCAATGATCACATTGATGTTTGCGGGAGCTTGCTGTGTTCACACTGGCAGCCACAATTTTCCGCGTTACAACAGCAAATACACTTCAATCATTCATCATTGTTTTTGCTCATTCAGTGGACGTGGGCTTTGTCAGCCAAGACACTGTTCATTTCCCAGCCCTAATTCAGAAGATGGCAGTGAGCTGCTTTCATGAACCATTGCGTCACTCTGGGATGCCCTGAGGTTGTGACAGGGTGCTATACAAACTCCCATTCTTTCTCTCATACAGCGTAAGATGGGCTCATAGTTAGATCTGGGGAAGAAAGTGGAGAAATGATTTGCGCAAGGCAGACACAGCCTGGTTAGCAGATCATATTTAACCTTCGAGAAACCAAATGGGCTGATTGGACCAGTAAAGCCTATACTGGCCGGAGAAATTCACCTTCAAACTTGATGTTGTAGCATTGCTCCCACTAATCTCTGCATCAGAAAGGTGTCTGGATTGTTTGACATCCACCATTTGGGAAATAAAGCAGCAGAGTATTGTACATCTATTATAGGGTGTTGTGACAGACATAACAGATTTATTCCAACCTAGCAGGTTTTCATTGAAATTGCATCCTGGGTTATAAGCACGCAGTTTCAGCAAGACTTGTACAGCGTAAAATTAAACAAAAGTAGTGTTGCAATGCAACAGATTATTTACATTGTGAGCAGTTACATTCAATACGTGCTTCATAACTGTTATGGCTAAAGAAATGTTTTTGAGCTGAGGGCGTATCACCACAAGTATCCTTTTTCTAACTTCACAATTGATGAGATATTTGCTTTTGTGATTTCCAAATAATGGGATGAGCAATAGATGCTTCCCCAGCCAGCAGTGCCCACATCTCATGAAGAATAGCTAAAAATCTGAAAAATTAAAAGAGTACTTCTTCGTCACCTTGAAAGATTCTAGGTGATTTGTTGGTAAAACCGAGCTTTTCTATTTGCCTGATATTGGTGCCAATTGTCATCTGTCTTCGTAGCAAAGGCTTGCTGCACCGTGTGTGAGTTATTGCACTTCTTTAGTTACAACTCAGGGAAACTAATCTGTGCCACAGGCAGAAAGCCAAACCCACTCATTCTGTCTTCCCTTTTGAGCTAGTGAATTGGGAAATGATTGGCAACTTGGTAACCTGCCAAATCTCCTTGTTGCTGCAGTCCCCCTGTTCCCCCAACTCATGCCAGGTAGTGCTTGAGATCTTTCATGTCTGTTGGGCACCACAGGGTATAAAATGAATTAATGCCAGTTGATAGAAAAAAAATTGCCATTTCCCCCTTGCCTTCACTAGGACTTTTTTTGGCTTATGAGGAAGGTGCAAAAGGATTTACTTGGTTAACACCAGAGGTTACACCCATTGGAGCGGGAAGGGAGCTAGTGTCTCTAAAAGAGTCAAGTTTGAGGGGTGACCTGACAAATTTGTTAGCATTTTTTGAGGAGGTGACAAGTAGGATAGTTAAAGGGAACTGAGTAGCTGTAAGATATGTGGATTTCCAAAAAGTCTTTAATAGGGTATCATACATAAAGCTAGTTAACAAAATAATAGTCCATGGTTTGAAGGGCTGGTATATTAGCATGGCTAAATAATAAAAAAAAAGAGGATTGGGATAAGGAAGGCATTTTTAAGATGGCAACCTGTACCTAGTGGAGCACATCAGGGATCAATATTTGGGCCACAATTATTTACAATAAATTGTAATGACTTGGATGAGAGAAGTGAATATACTTCTCCAAAGTTTGCAGATAACACAAAAGTAGGTGGGAAGTCAAGTAGTGAGGATGACACAGAATCTACAAAGGGACACAGGCAGGTTGAGAAAATGGATTAAAAACTTGGCAGATGGAATATATTGTGGAAAGGTATATGATTATGCATTTGACAGAAAGAATACATGAGCTGAGTGTCATTTCAATGGAAAGAGACTGAGGAAAGCTGCTGCACCGGGGGATTTGGGGGTCCTTGTAAATAAATTACAAAAATATAGTATCCAGGTTCAACAGGTAATGGGGAAGGCAAATGGAATGTTGGCTTAATTTCAAAGAGAACGATGTATAAATTTGGGGTGCTCCTGCTAAAACTGTACACAGCATCAGTCAGACCACACCATGAATTTTGGGAACAGTTTTGATCTCCTTAACTAAGTAAAGATGTATTAACATTGGAAGCAGTGCAAAGAAGGTTCACTAGACTGATCCTGTGTATGGAGGGATTTTCTAATGAGAAGAGCTTGAACAAGTTGAGCTTGTAGTCATCGGAGTTTGGAAGAATGAAATGCAACCTTATTGAAACACACATAATTCTTAGGAGTATTGACAGCGTAAATGCAGAAAGGCTGTTTCTCCTTGTGTGAGAGCCTAAGAACAGAGATCCTAATGTCAGAATGAGGGGTTTCACATTTAAAGTAGAGCTGAGGAGGGATTTCTTCTCCTGGGGACAGTGAATTTGTGGAATTCTTCACTACAAAGGGTTGTCAAGACTGAATTTTTAAGAATATTCAAGGCTAAGATAGACAAGTTTTTTACCTGTAAGAGAATCAAGGGTTTTGAAGAAAAGGCTCAAAAGTGGAGTTGAGGATTGTCAAATCAGCCACAACCTATTTGAATGGCAGAACAAACTCAATGGGCTGAACAGCCTACTTTTGTTCCTGCATCTTATGCTTTTATGGTCTTGTTGATAGTGGAAAGGGATAGGTGAGTGGTTGGGAAATATGGGATGGGTGACTGGGTGGGAGAAGTTGGAGGGGAAGAGGTGAATGAGAGGGGAAATTGAGGTGTGAGTAAAGAGAAATAGAGAGAATGTGAGTAGTTGGGGTGGTGAGGGATCTGTTGGGGAAGAAACATGTGAGGGGAAGAACAGAGAAAGGGTGAGGAGGATTGGGGCCTGGGAGAGAAAGTCGGTAAAGGCTACTCTTGTGGATGTATAAGGAAGAAATGGCAACAATACTTTAAGATATGGTCACAATATGAGCACTGTGAAGGGCACCTCTGGTGTACCATGGCAGTTTACATCAGGTAGCACAGAGCAATGGAGTACAGACCTTTAAGAAGCAGCTACCTGATTTGAAATGGACTCTCGGTGAGTTTTACTTTTGAGGAATGAAGCCAGAATGATCAAGGTGAAGATTTCTAATCCTTATGACCATCATTGTCCATCTCATTCACTCCAATCATAGGAGCAGAATGCTGAGGCCGGAACATGCTCAGCTGGGAATAGTGTCCAAGAGTTTCCTGAGGGCACCAAGAAAGGGGAGGGTATAAAACAGGGGACTGATTGCCCATTGTGCAAACTGACCCATTCTCAGTTCTCAAGTTTTCAGTGAGAATGAGAATCAGGGGCTTTCTATAATGAGAAACGCAACAATGGCACCAGTTTAAAACTCAGGCAGCAACTGGAAAACATGACCCTACTGTTAGGACTCGGAAAATTTGAAATGAACAACATTTACTGTTGAACTCTGAAGGAGGCGGTACCTTTGGAAGTGATCAAAAAGGGGACAGAAAACATAAAAGTGCACTTATTTATCAGACTGAGACAGAGTGCAGTATAATCGCTAGCAAGGACTTTTTAGGTCAAATATCCTGTTTCTGTGCTGTAAGATTATTTGTAAATTCCTTGAGAATGGACTAGAATCCAGGAACTGATCTCTCACAATCCACAAGCGAAAATAACTAAAAACACCAAACAAACTTGAATACTACAGAAACACCTGAGTTAGTTCAGAATTTATCATTTCCTAGGGAATGCTCTGGGTTACAAACTGCATTGATCATATTTTCATAACAAATTTGAAGAAAAATTTCCCTTATAAATAAGTTAAAAACTCTTCTACTGGCACATTTAAATATTACACTGTTTTTGACATTCATTATTGAAAGAACTGCTTTGCGCTGCCTGCCCCAAACTCTCCTGTATTTCTAGGAGCAAATTACTGCAGATGCTGAAATCTGAACTGTAAATGAAAAATACTGGAGATCACAGCTCTGATGAAGAGTCATCTAGACTCGAAGCATTAGCTTGCCTTCTGTCCATGGAGGCTGCCTGACCCACTGTAATCTCCATCATTTTTTGTTTCCTCTCCTGTATTTCTGTTGGATTCAGGTAGCTCATCCAATACTGGCCTGTGTGCCGTCTCCATTGTCTTTTTCACTGCCAGTTGTTTGACCCTCTAACAATTTTGAGATTCTCAGATAGCGTTTGCTAGTGCTACCTCCCAAACATGACTGTGTGCACATGTGACATTGGACCAGAGAATGCCAAGGTGGTTACTGAGTCATGGGCATGGATTCCGACTGCCCTTATGGACTCTATCTTATGCCAATTTTGACACCGGAAATGCAGCCCTGCTTTTCAGCTGAGCTATCACATGCCTGTTCAACTCCCATGAGTGCACCCAGTCTTGGTCAATGCAGCTCTCAAGGGAGAAACCTTTGCCACCTGTGGAAATGACACATGCTGCTGTTTGCTGCATCATCTGGGTAAACACATTCATTTCTGTCAGCCCGTGCAAAGCAAAAAGCAAGATGTGTAACAAACGGCTGGATTACTACGTGGATGGATTGATGAAGAAATGAATGTGTGAATGTCTCAATGAATGTGAAACAGTTACCTACTCATACAATCATAAGGGTACAGGAGGAAGTTGGCTCATCAAACCTATTTGAAAGAACTATCCAATTCCTTCCACTCTCCTGTGCTTTCTCTGTAGCCCTTGAAAGCTGTGTTATCTACAAACATTAATCCCATTCCTTGTTACATTTGTATTTGCTTCCACCACTCAACATATTTCAGATTGTATCAATTCCTCACATAAAAACAAATCCCCCTCAACTCCCCCCACCCCCCAACCCCCACCACTGCCCTTTTGCTATAGATGTGCAAATTGAAGCAAGGCTGTATAGGTATGGGAGAGCTCAGTCCAGGCATAAAATGGTTAAACCACAATTATATTGGCATATATTTTATTCACTGGGATGAATGCTCAGAATAATTTATTAATAAAGGCAATTTAAGCACAAAAAGCTAAAAAAAAACGAGACTCCAGAACCAGAGAGATTGGTTTCAACGGGAGACTAAGTGCTTAAGAGGGATAGGTTTCAATAAGAGAGTTGGCGTACCCAGAGGGATTGGTTTCAGTCAGAGAGCTAGTCCACCAGAGGGATGGGTTGCAATGAGAGAGTTATTCTACCAGAGAATCGGTGTCCACAGGACAGTTAATGTATGAGAGGGATGAGTTTCAGGTGAACAATTTCAAACAGTAAAACAACAAAGTTGTGAGTCGGGGAAACTTTCACCCAAATTGTACTGGAGGTCTGGATGAAGTAATTAAGGATGGTCACTGAAGTATGTGTGTTTAAGTGGCAATCGGAGCCGTTTCCGAGGAGAGAAAGTAATAAAGCCCAGAAGGTGCGTTGGGTTAAATCAATTAAGAAAGGGAAGAATTCTTATGACTCGTTGACCATTCATGGAAATCCATCTGTTCTGACTACCAAAGAGTGTGCATGTGACCTGACAGCAAAGATACCTTATTCTGAATTGACCCAATATGGTCTATCAATTGCAAAACACTGGCAAAACCTAATCGTTGATATAGTTTGGAAAAAAATCTTCCTTAAAAGTGCTGGATAAGGCTAAGGTCTCCACGTGTATTGTCATCATAAATAGATTGTATCATAAAAAGACCCCTTCAACCTAAAGTGAGCTTTTTGAGAAATCAAAATCTGTTCCCTTATTGGGTCAATGAAAATGCTGAAACTTTCATGATTGGACATAAGGTCTTATTATCCACTGGAAGCTAAAAAAAATCACTTAATTGCTCTCAAATCTCCATTGTTAACATCCTTTTCTTGAGAGGAAATAAACTGGATCCTCAGTCTGATCACAGATTCAGAGTTTAATGGATCAAACTGTCAACACAGAAACAACGACTAAGGCACTTTCTGAGTATTGTTCCCTCATGCTGTCCTGATGTTAAACCCAGATATCTAATCTCTCCAGAAGGCAGATAAAAAAATGCAGGGCACTGTTTTGAAGAAAACTAGAGTAGTTCTCCCTGGTTGCCATCAGACAACATCACTACAAACAGATGATCTGGGCGTTTATCACATTGCTGTCTGTAGGAGCTGCCTGCTGGCAAATTAGTTCCCAGGATTTTCCTGTGGCACCATACTGTTGAGGGATGTGTAGATTAGGTGGGTTATAGGGGGATGAGTCTGGGTGGGATGCTCTGAGAGGCGGTGAGGACTTGTTGGGCCAAAGAGCCTGGTACCACGCTGTAGGCATTCTATGATTCTATTCTATGATGATTTCCTATAGCACATTAGAAATACTTCGTTGGGTGTGAGGTGCTTTGGGGACAGTGACGGGCACTATATAAATGGAAGTTCTTTCCCTTCTTCATCAAAGCCCTATGGGATGTCCTGAGGCCATGCAAGGTGCCACTTCTTTCTGTGAAAAGAATTTGAATAGATGGAGCATAGGGAGGTGTAGCACAGCAAGCAGATTGTCCACACTGATTGGAGTGGAGAGCACAGTCTTTCTGGAAGGGGTTCTGATCTCAAATGATGAGAAAATGAACTCATAGTTTAAGATAAAACCTCTGGAGTTATTTTGTTCTTCCCTCAATTTATTCAGATATGACTGAGGAACAACAAGCCTCTAAGCCAAGTGAATTTATTCCTGACTTACTTACTTCCGAAGTAACTTGTCTGGTAATTTTGTTTGGTTCTTTTAGGAGAGGCGGGTTTTACTGGCTAGGCCAGCATTTATTGCCCATCCCTAATTGTCAAGTGGGCAGTTAACAGTCAATCACATTAGTGTGTGTCTGGAGTCACATATGGATGGACCAGGTAAGGACAGCATATTTCCTTCCATAAAGGGAATTAGTGAATCAGGTGGGTTTTTTAATCAGCGGTTACATGATCCCCATTAGATTAGCTTTTTTTAAAATTCTGTGATTTCTCTATTAAGTTATTCTATTAAGTTGTCATCGGCCATGATGGGATTCAAACCCCTGGCTCCAGAACACTAGCCTGGCATTTCCGGAATATTAATCCAGTGTCGTTATGACTACTCCACCACCTCCTCACAAAAGAAATGACAAGCAAGTTCCAGTGAAGTGTGACCTTCTTGTCTCTGTTACACTGAGGCTTGAAATGAATGCAGTCAGAGAGATAGCAATTAATTCTCCCAGCCAGATGACTAATTAAAAGGGCAAAAGGAATATTAATACTTCCCCAATAAGCGGTTGCAAATTACTCCTGTCATCCTAATTAGACCGGGAATTTTCAGGAGAACAGTTCAGATTTCTGGTTCAGTGTGGGAACATAACAGCAGCAGGTCACATCATGCAGGTCACTTTGTAAAAACAAATTGTACAGGCAGTAAAGCGGTGGGTGCTATGGAGTGAAAATCTGACCAGGTAAATACAGCCAGTCTGGCACCTCAGTCAGTGGGATGTGGATTCAACTTCCTCATGTAAAGTTGATACCAAGGAGGAGGAGGGTTATTAGACAAGCTGGGGCATTGACTTTGTGCAGTGAAGGACAATAGTTGTATCAGAGCTAATAGGAACTGCAGATGCTGGAGAATCTGAGATAACAAGGTGTAGAGCTGGATGAACAGCACCGGGCCAAGCAGCATCATAGGAGCAGGAAAGCTTGACATTTCGGGCCTAGACCCTTCATCAGAAATGGGGGAGCGGAAGGGGGTTCTGAAATAAACAGGGAGAGAGGAGGAGGCGGAGAGAAGATGGATAGAGGAGAAGATAGGTGGAGAGGAGACAGACAAGTTTTCCGGAGGGTAACTTCTTCAGGTAGGCATCCTTAGAAGAGGCTTCGCAGTGGGGTTAAAATTGTATCATCTTCTCCTCTATCCATCTTCTATCCACCTCCCCCTCTCTCCCTATTTATTTCAGAACCCCCTTCCCCTCCCCCATTTCTGATGATGGGTCTAGGCCCGAAACGTCAAGCTTTCCTGCTCCTATGATGCTGCTTGGCCTGCTGTGTTCATCCAGCTCT
The DNA here is from genome assembly GCA_024137785.1 of Ginglymostoma cirratum. NCBI lineage: Eukaryota > Metazoa > Chordata > Chondrichthyes > Orectolobiformes > Ginglymostomatidae > Ginglymostoma > Ginglymostoma cirratum. Next base: position 35,921,142 of record JAHRHZ010000017.1, on the reverse strand, counting down.
ACACCTTGTTATCTATGAAGGACAATAGTTAATGAGTCAGCAATCAAATTCTTCATGTCTGAAAATAAAAATTAGGGTAAAATGTAGAAGAGGCAGCTGACTCACTCATTTCACACAATCACAGAATTGTGACAATGCAGGCAGAAACCATTTGGCCCATCATGCTGGGGTTCCATCACCTCATGCCAGCCCTAACTCTATCACAGAAAGTTAACACCATTGTTTCTCAAGTGTGATATTAAACTGGGTTTTCAGCTGTCATTCTGCTGTGAGTTTGGTAAATGTGATAGGATGGTTCCTATTCTAGAAGAATGGGTTCCAATGCCACATTGTGCGTTTGTCCGCATAGTTAGACACTTATGTGTAAGGACCAATTAGAAAAAAGAAAACAGGGAAAAGACTGCTTAGTTCCTCATACAAACTCAAGAAGGCCTCTCCACAGTCAATTAAACCACAGCCAATCAGCACATTTACCAGTCTTTGTACCACATCCCTCAAAACCCCTACCAACAAATCTACCCATCTCTGTCCTGAAAGCTCAAACTGACTCCTAGTCTTTTAGAGGAAGAGTATTCCAGATTTCACATTTCCACAATGCTTTGTGTGAACAAGCACTTCCTGATTTTGTTCCAATGAATGATTCAACTCTAATATTATCATTGTGTCTCCGTGGCATTCAGTGGTTTAAGCTGTCAGGGTGATAGACATCCTGTGCCAGCTAACAGTCCTGGGGACAAAACTTTCTCGAAAGTTCATTCAGTAAAATGTCAGAGTCCTGGAGCTTTTAGATTTCTGATACTGACACTAAAAAAACATTGCCACTTGACAAGTGCCAGATCAGTTCTCAAAAATATACCACATCTAGCAAACGAGATAGCACTGGAAGAATTTTGTATTCAGCTAATTAAAAGCAACTGAAATAATTCTGCACACTTCTCTGCATTTATTAAAAGAACATTTATTGTGTCTTTTTGTAGTTAATAAAGAATAAGATACTGGAAATATTTCAACTGCCATGCAAAACCATTCAGTTATTCAAACATTCTGCTCCCCAAACCAACTATTTAAGCATCAAAGTGAAAGAGACATGGCAAGTGTTTGCAGCTTTTATCTAAATCAGGGATCTGATAGTTTGTCTTTGAAATAGCCTGTTAACTACAGTTCACAATCTCCATTGTTCTATACAAAAAAAAACTCAACCCCACAATTAGTTTCCAGTGAGCAAATGACTCCTGGATATCTCTATTATATATAAAACTGTCTGAGACCTTAAATTAGTTTCCAGCAATTAACTTATTCCAGAATACGTCCTTTTCTATAAACTATCTGAACTATTCAACTCAATTCCTGCTTGCAATTCACAGCCAGACACCTATTATTCTATTTATAAGTTACCTAAACCTCTCAATTATGTTCAAAACTGTAGCTCATTCCTGGCTACCAGTTATATAACATAAAACCATTCAAACCCCTCAAATTAGCTGTTGACTCACTTACATTATTCTATAATATAAACCATCCGCACCCCTTGATTAGATTCCAACCTGTAACTCATTCTTGGGTATCTGCTAATCCAGACATGAACAATCAGAAGTCCTGAGTTTGAGTTCAGCCCATCTCCCAGCATTTCTGTTTTACAGATGGTGCAGTTAGCTCCCTTTCAATGGCAGTTGATCATACAACATATAGGGTACTTGTTCAGGAGGCACTCACAGTCTGTAACTGTAAAACCGGCACTGCAAGATTAGCAAGAAGATGCCAGCAGTTTATGGCAGGAAATGCACAGCTTGCATTACGTTATTCGGTACACAATGCTGCATTAATAGTGCACACGTCTCTGAATCCCATCAGGGAAACCACAGTTCAAGGATTTAATTAACATTTGCAGAGTGGTATCATAAGCTTCGCACCACATATTTATTAATGGTTACAGTTGTGGATAAAGGTTCAGAGATACTGAGGAGTTAAATAGAGCACTCATTTTCTCCTTGGTTCCCGGCATTACAATCAAGCCCTGGGCCCTGGACATATACAAGAAGGAAGGCTGCATTTCTGTAGCATCTTTCATAACTTTTAAGTCAATCCAGAGAAACATCACTGAAACAGATTATTGGGTCATATATCACATTGCTGCTTGTTGGATCTTGCTGTGAGTAATTTGGCCATAGCATTTCCTGCATATATATGCTACTCCTGGGCAACATCTTACTAAAGCACTGCATCAGATTACACATACATTCGGATAACATCTAGCTCTTCCTCTTACAACCTCACCATTGCCTCTGGTTAGTCATGTTGCTTGTCTAACATCCAGTAACAAATGAGTAAAAATAATGATCCAACTAAAAACGTGGAGGATAAAGTCATTCTCTTTGATCTTCACCACAAATTCCATTCTCAAGTCATCAGCTCCATCCCTCTCCCCAGCAACTGTCTTGAGCTAACCTAGAGTGTGCTCAAACTTGATGCTGCTACTGACCCTGAAGTGAACAACCAACTACATATCTGATCTATCACTGAAACTATTTCCACCTCCAAAACATCACCCCGACACTGCTTCTGTCTTTTTCATCAACCCTCATCCATAACTTAACTACCAATGGTCTTGGCGATTCCAAGGAGCTTTTCACTGGCATCCTAAAAGTTGTACCCTCTGTAAGCTTGAGAACATTAAAAAATCCTGTTGCAATGTCCTAACTTCCACTAAGCCTTGCATCTATTGTATCTCTGCTTACTGACCTACATTGTCTTTCAGTCAAGCAGCAGCTCATTGATGCTGCTTGGCCTGCTGTGTTCATCCAGCCCCAGTGCTTGTTATCCTGTATTAGAGACTGATGCTCGTTTACAAAATCCCTCCATAACTTCAGTCTTTCCTGGCTGCCCAACAAAGCAACCTCCAACCACTCCACCACAGATGTATGTGTGCTGCTCCAATTCAGGTCCCTCATTCATCCCTCAATGTTAATCATTCTCCGACTGGCGAAAGTTACCAAAGCTTTGACCACTGGAATTCCTTTATTAAACCTCTTTGTCTCGCTGCCTCTCTTTTCTCTTTAAACCTTTGCATTTTCAACAAGATTTTAGTCTCCTGACCTAATGCCAACCTTTTTTTTTGACTTGCTGATTAGACCCAAGAGGCCCTTTTAAAAGGGGTTATATAAATGCAAGGCATTATTGTTAGTGTAAAATATATATCTATCAAGTTATGGGCTTCTGAAGGAGCTAGCCAAAATCATGGTTCCGTGGACAACCTATTCATATTAATTGCATCTTTTTGCCTTATTTGTAATGACTGTTGGTGTGCACCAGTTGTCACTGCTGATCCTGCACTCCTTACGCCAACCAAGCCTCCAGTTAATTAGAGCATTAAGTCTAGTTGATGGGTGAAAATGCATGTTGAAGCTGCAGTGTTGATGTGGAATCTTGCAGCAGCAGAAATATGATACCACACATGCAGCCAATAGAGTGAAAATGCGTAACTGGGCTCGAGACTTGTCTTAGCAATCCAAGTCCATCCAGACATTCAGCGCAACTCAAATGTTTTGGGAACATCAGCAATCCCGAATATGGCAGAACAAAATAGTCGCAAAACACAAACCATCGAACTAGTGAGCTGCAATCTGTTCAAGGGTGTATAGGTAAAAATTCAACAATGATCTCACTGTGGGGTTTTTAAAAATTATTTCATGGGATGTGGGTGTTGCTGGCAAGGGCCAGTATTTATTGCTCATCCCTAATTGCCCCTGATAAGGCAGTGGTGAGCTGTCTTCTTGAACCTCCGCAGGCTGTGGGATACTGGTACACCCACAATGCTGTTAGGAAAGTCTTGAAAGGTGGTGACCAGAACTCTGCAGATTAAGATCATTCAACACAAATGGGGCCCAGCGTACACAGATTGGGTTCCTACCATGTTCTACCCTCAAAGGATGAGGCTAGCCTACTTTCAGAAGGGCTTGGAAATGGGTGTGGACTTCCATGGTGGGGATGGGATTGAGGGTAGAGGAAGTTGAATGAAATGCAGTTTACTTCCCAGAGGCCAACTGTCCACCCAGCCAAAAGACGTGGCAGCTGTCATACCCAATAAGAATTGGACATCATCCTTATGTTTGACCAGGTGTCCTTTCCTTCTCTAGTACTGGCACGTCACTAAGATGGCATGGCGAGTTCTGAATCCTGACAAGAGTTGGTTGGGGCCCATTTAAGGTGTGGCTAACACCATCAGAACACAGAGTCCTGTATCTGCTGTCTGAATGAACTGTCATGGGTTCACTCCTCACATGATACTTGGTGATTGCTAAACAAAATCCTCTCTTCAGTTTTAAGGTTTTCAACAGTTGAGAAGCAAGAAAAGCCTTGGATTTTGAGGGATATTTGTTTCAAATCTCAAACGTGTAGGGTAATTTAAGTTTCTTTTTTTTTCCTTTATTTAATGTTTCGTAGATGAGTTTACCACAGAGTTGAGAGTTTTGCATAAGAGGAAACAGAATGAAAATCAAGTCCTGATTTAATGTTTCTTTGTTCTTTCAGGCAATGGCTTCATCAGTTCATCTATAGGATTGCATGTTCAAAAAATCCTCACACGTGGATTTTTTGTTCTTTGTAATTAAATTCTTTTTCGTTTAATTCTTGTAAGTTGTGCATATCGATCCGATTCAGCTTCCTGGGGCCTTGTTCCTGCTATGTGGACTCCTCCTGGTTGACTACCTTGCCTCCATTCATGGTTGGCGTTCCTGAACTCTTCCGTGAGCGTCCAGCTTTGTCCCCGATTTCATGCAGCGATGGCTCTCTATACATGCAAACTGGAACAGAGAAAAAGGAAAGGAGAAAAGAAAGGTCAAGCTCTGATTTGCTTTTATGAACAAAAGGAAATCTCAGAGTCAGGGAGTTTCCCATCCCATCATGCATCAGCTTCTGCGAAAACCATGACATTTACTGTCAAAGGCCTTGAAAGCATCTCCACTCTGAACAGTAATTTGTTCCATCCTTTCATTTCAGTGAGGAAACATTCATTGTAAAGTGCATACAGTTCAACTTCACAGAATGGCTACAGAACAGGAGTCTATTCGGCCTGTCACTTCGATACTAGCTCTATGAAGGAGCAATTCATCTAGTGCCATTCCTCACTCACCTCTCCACAGCCCAGCACATTCTTCCTTCTCATATAATAATCCAAGTCCCTCTAGAAAGCTTCGATTGAACCTACACCTCTGTTCTCAGGCAGCGTATTCCACATCCTAAGCACTCGTTGCAAAAGATCGCTTTCTCTCATGCTGACCTTGTTTCTTGCTGAGACTTGTTTAAAGAGAATGCTCCCTATAAATGCTCTGCCCAGCATCAGTACAAAGCAAGGAACACTGGTCCTCAGAAGCCACTGTGCCTTTAATGGTTTCAAACGCAATCAATTGTCTCTTCAGCCCACTGCCGTCTCAGCTTTAATGAACTCATTAGTCACATATCCCACCTAGCCCTCCCTAAACTTCTTCACCTCTCTTGCTCTCTGCCTTTAAGTCAATACTTAAAACCTGCCTCTTTGGCCAAGCTTTTGGTGTCCCAATATCTCTGTGTGGTTCTGAGTCAGATTTCATTTGTGAATTGCCCCTGTGCAGTGCCTTAGGATGTTTTACTGCGTCAAAGACAGGTTGAAATTGATCTCAGACAGACCGGTAAACAACAACATTTCGGGGTTAGAGGTTCCAAGGTAAGAATTACCCCAGGTAGCTCTGAGCCATTGAACACAGCCATGCTCCGACCCTAATAGGGCCCCGCACTCAGTCTTACATTTCTCACCGAGGGGCTGGGACAACATTCAAATCTTGGAATGGGGTCACAGTGTAGGGAAATTTGGAAAGTATGACCTCGCTGAATGCAACGGAAAGGAATTTCAATCAGTGCTTGGAATGGGCAAGAGATCTGACATCCACAGAGTTATGCTATAAGTGAAGAGGAATTTCTAAAGCACTATGTCAAATACATCACCAAAATGCTGAAGGACGAGGGCACACACTGATTGTAGGAATGGAATAATACAGAAGAGTATCCCTCAGGTTTTAGTCCCTGCTATCAGCATTGCCTTGGACCAATCTCGGAGGAGTAACCTCGCAGTCCGTGTCACTGTGAAGCATTCTGGGACGGGTGTCCTCAGAATCGGTGTCACAGTGAAGCATTCTGGGAAGGGTGTCCTCACAGTTGGTGTCATGATGAAGCATTCTGGGGTCAGTGGCCTCGCAATGGCTGTCACAGTGAGGCATTCTGGGAAAGGTGTCCTCACAGTCCGTGTCATGGTGAGGCATTCTGGGAAAGATGCCCTCACAGTCAGTGCCAACATGAAACATTCTGGGATCAGTGCCCTCGTAGTCGGTGTAACACTGAAGCATTCTGGGATCAGTATCCTCGCAATTTGTGTCATGGTGAAGCAGTCTGGGATCAGTGCCCTCGCAGTTGGTGTCATGGTGAAGCACTCTGGGATGGACGACTTCACAGTCAATATCATGTTGAAGCAGTCTGGGATGGGTGTCTTCACAGTCAGTGTCATGGTGAAGCATTCTGGGATCAGTGCCCTCGCAGTAGGTGTCATGGTGAAGCAGTCTGGGAAGGATGTCTTCACAGTCAATGTCACGGTAAAATATTCTGGTATCAGTGCCTTTGCAGTCAGTGTCATGTTGAAGCAGTCTGGGAAGGGTGTCTTCACAGTCAGTGTGATGGTGAAGCATTCTGGGATCAGTGCCCTCACAGTCGATGTCAGGGTGAAGCAGTCTGGGTGGAGCAGTGAGTGTGTTCAGACTCTCCTGAGTAGGAGCAAGGGCAATGCCTGCAGTGAAACTGATGTCACAGAGAATCTGTGGTCTAATTGGCTGATAAGGGGCATACATTAGGGACTAGCCTTAAATAGTAGTAGATTCAGGAGGGAGTATAATTATTTAGGGACCATCCAAGACTAATAGGTTTTAAAAATGAATAAAATATAATAAACAATGTTAGGAAAGGCAGTGCAGGC
>JAHRHZ010000017.1:35890822-35914138 GCA_024137785.1 Ginglymostoma cirratum | reverse complement strand
GAATCTGAGCTGCAGACACTGTGGCACAGCTGAGAGTGGGAGAGTTACATTGACAATGTGTTCCAGTCAGTCATGTCCTGTACCTTAAGTATTTCAAATTTGGTCACTGGGTCAGGGACAGGAGGGTGTGACAACAAGTGAGACAGGTAAAGGGATCCTGAACATAGAATTGGAGGACTCTCAGCTCTTGAGCTTGTACGACATGTCTGAGCTACTCGTGTATGGCTGAGGAAAGAGTCTGCAGGGAGGATGGCCAAGCAGGCCACAGCACAGTGGGCCAGAAAGCTATACAAGTGGAGGGAGCACAAAGGAGAGTGATAGTGAGAGGGGCTTCTATAATCAGGGGAACAGATAGCATCCTTTGTGAGCAGGATTGAGAGTTCCCGCTTGGGTGCCAAGATGAGGGATACCATTAGTCAGCTTGAAAGAATACTAGAGAGGGACGGAGAGGATCCAGTTGTTGTGGTCCATGTTAGCACCAACAACATGGACAAGAGTAAGCAAGGGGTCCTGATTGGGAACTTTCAGGAATTAGGAACAAAATTAAGAAACAGAACCACTAATGTTATAATCACTGAATTATTAGCTGAGACACGTGCAAATTTGTAAAGAAATAAGACGATTAAGGAAGTTAACACTTGGCTAAAGAGGTGGTGTAGGAAAGAGGGGTTCCATTTCATGGGTCATTGGCATCAGTATTGGGACAGGAGGGAAATGTACTGTCAGGATGGGCTCCACCTGAACCAAACTGAGACCAGAATCCTAGTGGGGAGGCTAAGTAGAGTAGTCGCAAGGAGTTTAAACTAGTTAAGGCGAAGGGGGTAGTAGGGTGAGGCCTCAGAAGAGGTTATTAAAGTTTTCACAACAAGTATTTGGATAGAGATTATGGAAAAGGGCCAGAATTTAACTTCAGGCACAGCAGATAAGGGGACAACTATGAGAATGGGGGTGGTAAATGCAGGACTGAGGGGGGTTGTATTTAAATATGTGCAGTAGACAAAAGAGGGTAAATGAGTTTGTAGTGCAGATTGAAATTGATGATGTAGGTATCACAGAGATTTGACTGCAAGGGGATCAGGGCTGGGAACTGAATATCCAAGGATACAGGTCCTATTGAAAGGACAGGCAGATAGGCAGAGTGGCTGTGTTTGCTTTGTTAGGAAGAAATGAAACAAAATTGATAGCACAAAGTGATTTTGGATTGCAAGGCATAGAATCTGTATGGGTAGAGTTGAGGAACTGCAAAGGAAATAAGATCTTGATGGGAATTATGTACAGGTCTCCTGGCAATAGTCAGGATGTGGGGAAGAAAATTAAGTCAGGAGACAGAAAAGGTATGTGTGAAAGGCACTATTACAATAATCATGGGGGATTTCAATATATAAGTGGATTGGGAAAATCAGATTGGTGGTAGATCTCAAGAAAAAGAATTCGTGGAATGTCAATGAGATGGATTTTTTGGCCTCTAGGGACCATAACTTTCTGGATTTGGTGATGTGTAATGAAGCAGACTTGATTAGGGTGCCTAAGGTGAAGGCACCCCTAAGAGGAAGTGACCATAATATTGACCTTGCAGTCTGAGACGGAGAAGGTGGAATCAAATGTAATGGTATTACAGTTGAGTAAAGGTAACTACAAAGACAGGAGAGAGGAGCTGGCCAGAGTTGATTGGAAGTGTAGCCTAGCAGGAAAGATGATGGAGCAGCAATGGCAAGTTTTTCTGGGTTTCATTCAGAAGGCACAGCTGAAATTCATCCCAAGGAAGAAGAAACATGGTAAGAAGAGAACAAGGCAACCAGGGCTGACAAGTGAAGTCAGGGATAGCGTAAAGGCAAAAGAAAAAGCATGCAATGAGCTGAAAATTAGTGGGAAGCCAGAGAATAGGGAAGCCTTTTAAAAACCAGCAGAGGACAACTAAAAAAGCAATAAGGGATGTATAGGGGAGAAGATGAAATATGAGGGTAAGCCAGCTAGTAATATAAAAGAAGATTACCAGAATTTTTTAGATATCTAAATGGTAAAGGAGAGGCAGGAGTCAACGTTGGACTGCTGGAAAATAAGTCTGGAGAAGTAGTAATGAGGAGCAAAGAAATGACAGAGGAACTGAATAGGTACTTTACATCAGTCTTCACAGTGCAAGACACTAGTAGCTTACCACAACTTCAAGACAGTCAGGGTGTAGATGTGAGTGTAGTGGCCAACACTAAGGAGAAGGTGCTAAGGAACTGAAAGAGTTGAAGGTGGATTAATCACCTGGACCAGATGGGCGGCACCTCAGGGTTCTGAAGGAAATAGCTGAAGGGATTGCAGACAGTGGGGATATAGGGATCTTTTTCAGGATGGCAACTGGTGACTAGTGGAATTCCACAGGGGTCAGTGTTAGGACAACAACCATTCACATTACATACTGACAATCTGGATGAAGAAGCTGAGGGCATTGTTGGTAAGATAGTTGGAGGTAGTGTTGAGGAATCAAAGGGGATACAGAAGGACTTGGACAGGCTAGGAGAGTGGACAAAGAAGTAGCAGAGGCAATATAATGTGGGAAAGGGTGAAGTTATGCAATTTGATAGAAAGAATAGAGGGTAGACTACTTTCTAAATGGGAAAAGGCTTCAGAAATCTGAAGCACAAAGGGACTTGGGAGTCCTAGTTCAGGATTCTCTTAAGGTTAACATGCAGGTTCAGTTGGCAGTTAGGACGGCAAATACAATGTTAGCGTTCATTTCAAGAGGGATAGTATACAAGAGCAGAAATGCACTGCTGAGGCTATGCGAGGCTCTGATCAGACTGCAATTGGAATATTGTGAGCAGTTTTGGGCCCGTAGTTAGAATTAGAATGAATTTTAATGTCACATGTACTCAAGTACAAGGATACAGGCGTACAGTGAAAAGTGACCAAAGTTGCTATTCCCAGTGCCATCTTAGGTACAATCATGCCAAGATACAAAGTCTTCAGTATAAATTAGAAAAATAAATAAAGCATTAAAGACCCTCTAAATCAAAGAGCAAAAAAGAAATAAAAGCAGATGAAGCAGGCGAGTCTGCGCTGGGCTTCACCTGGAGGCCAGGGGTCCACGTTAGGCTGGAAGAATGAGCTGGTGTTGGAGGGGGTCCAGAGGAGGTTCACAAGAATGATCCTGGGAAGAAAGGGCTTGCCTTATGAGGAGAGGTTGAGGACTCTGTGCCCGATGGAATTTGGAAAGATGAGGGGGAATCTCATTGAAACTTCCAGAATACTGACAGGCTTGGATAGAGTGGATATGGAGAAGATGTTTCTGCTAGTAGGAGAGATTAGGACCTGAGGTCTCAGCCTCAGAGTGAAGGGACTATCTTTAGAACTGAGATAAGGTAGAATTTCTTCAGCCAGAGGGTGGTTAACTCATCGCTGCAGAAGGCTGTGGAGGCCAAGTCAGTGACCATCTTAGAGACAGAGATACATTAGCTCTTAATTGGTACAGGGATCAAGGGTTAAGGGGAGAAAGCAGGAGAATGGGGTTCAGAAACATATCAGCCATGATGAAATGGCAGAGCAAAATCAATAAGCTGAATGGCCTAACTCTGCTCCTGTATCTCATTGTTTGCAAATAAATCGAGTGGCCTAATGTTCCATTTCTCATCTTCCTGTCCCATCCCCAGTCACATCTGGGGAGGGGTTAGGCGGGGGGGTAGCGGTAATGGGTTTGGTCATTTTGCCTCCGAATGATGAAGACGATATTTTCCAGTGTTACCACTTACGGTGTTTGCCAGGTTCAGTGGGGAAGTGGTTAACTGGAGGCCCTTTGGTCGTGTGAGGATTAATGGTTCTAAGTCTGCCAGCACACTGAGTCCGTGTCACTTAGATTTGTGCAGCTCTGCCTCAAGTAGTGAATCATGCAAGCAAAGTCTCTCTCTGGCATCACTTTCTCTTTTGTATTGATTTGACTCATGCTGCTCCCTTCTTCCTCCTAGACTCTGAACATCCAATCCAGCACAATTGTTCTCCTCCCTATATCTTGACAAATCACAGATCTTCCATTCCAACTGATTCATTTCCTCACCTCCCACTTCCTTTCCTCCTGCAACCTACAGGATTCTGTTACACAAAGATTGGCGTCAATTAGTTATCATGCGCAGAGTTCATCTCCCATTCTCCCGTCTAAACCGCATTTAGAGTTATCCAATTATTTTCCTTAAAAAACACCATGCTATATTTTACACTATTAAAAAGGGCTGAACAGATAAAAGGCAAAACTTGCATTTATATAGTGCCTTTCAGGATGTCAAAAAGCATTGTGCAGCCAATGATGTACTTCTGAAGTGCAGCCATTGTTGTTGAAAACACACTGGCCGGATACGAGAATGATCTGACCGTGTAGTTGTAGCCAATGTTGGTAAAGGGGCAAATATTGCATCCATGGCTTTAGGGAGCATGCACCTGCTCTTCTTTGAGACAGTGTCAGGAAATAGTTTCTGTCCACCTGAGAGAGTAGACTGACCACTCACGTGAGAAACAGCACTTAGACTCAGAACTACAGAATCCCTACAGTGTGGAGGCAGGCCATTCAGCCCATTGAGTCCACACTGCCCCTCTGAAGACCATCCCACCCAGACCTAGCCCACTACCCTATCCTTGTAACCCTGCATTCGCCGTGGCTAACCCACCTACCCTGCACATAGTTGGACTGTGAGAAGAAACCAGAGCACCCACAGGACACCCACCAGGACACAGGGTGAATGTGAAAACTCAAAACAGACAATCACCCGAGGGTGGAATCGAACCTGGGTCCCTGGTGCAGTGAGCCACTGTGCTGCCCACATGGACAATACTCCCATTCAGAGAAGTGTACTGGGATTATTACGTCCTCCAGTGTCCGGATTGGGGCATGAAGGACCTTCCATCTCGGAAGGAGGTATACTATCCACTGAGCTCAGTTTGACACCTGCGAGTTCCTGTATCTAAAAGAGACCAAGCTCACAATTAAAGGGGAAGAGCCAGGAATTTGAAAATGTCCCTGTCACCAAGGGAGCCATCAACAGATACAGGCTGAACACATCAATTTTCACTGACTCTGCAAGTCCCACATATTAATATTTCATGACTGTGCAAGTGTTACACATTAATATTTGATGGCTGAATATTAATGTTCAACATTCAAACAGAAGCGTAAAAGAGGGAATTCAATGTTGTCCTGGAGTCAGCAATTATTGAAAGTTTCCAAAAGATACTTTATAGCATTTCTTTTTAATTTAACGTGTTTTTGCTTATCAGTGCCAGATGAAAGAAATACCTCTATATTTCAGCATCCGACAGTGGCTTCAAACACTCTGTTATAGTTCATGTTCAGATAAATACTGTGGCTACACGGGCAGTTCAGAGGCTAGGAATTCTGTAGGAAGTAGCTTACTGGCTATCTGCACAAAGCCTATCTCCCATCTACAAGGCACATTTCAGGAATATGAATACAGCTTCAGTAACACTGAAGAAGCTCAAAACACTTCACAATAAAGCAATCCTCTTGATTGGCACCGCATTCACCACCGTCAAAACTCATTCTCTTCATCACTGATCCACAGTGGCTGTAATGTGTGCCGTGTATAAGGTGCACTGCAGCAACTTACCAAGTCTCTTTAGACAGCACCTTTCAGACCTATTGCTTCTACCAACTAGAAGGACAATGGCAGCAGATATATGGGAAACCCATAACCTGCAAGTTCTCATAAACCACTCACCATCCTGACTTAGAAATATATCACTGTTCTTTCAGTGTCACTGGGTCGAAATCCCACACTGTCCAAGGGTCAGTTTTGAGGGAGCATTGCATTGTCGAAGGGTGTGTACTGAGGGAGCACTGCAGTGTTGCAGGGTTAATACTGAGGGAGTGCTGCACTGTCACGGGTAGGTACCCGGGGAGAACAGCACTGTCAGAAGGTCAGTACTGAGGGAGTACCGCACTGTCAGTGTGTCAGTACAGAGGGAGCACTGCAGTGTCAGAGGATCAGTACTGAGGGGGTGCCGCACTGTCCGAGGATCAATACTGAGGGAGTGCTGCGCTGTGTTACAAAGTTGTGTACAGTAATAGAGAATTAAACCTAGCTCTCACACAAAATCATTAAGCTCTATAAAAAGCACAATTATTAGAAGGGGTCCCCTATTCCCACCGTAACAAATTGGTGGCTCGTGTTTCAATTTTAATTGTCAGACAGATTCGACCTCCCCTTCCTAACAGTTTGGGGGCTCAAGTCTGGGAGCTGGAGCGACTTGGATAGATTTAAACAGACTTGGGGATTAATGTCCTAGATCTTTAAATAAAACGTAGGTGAGAAATATCTGTTTAATTTTGGTTACTTGTGGTTGGTTAAATCAAAAGTGAGGGAAATGGGTCTTAACATTGCTAAAGAGGTTCTGGAGGTTGAAGATGCTTCTCAAATTTTGCCAAGAAAGTTTATGAAGACAGAGAAAGGTGACACTTCTAGAATTAGCAAACGAGCTAGAATTGGGTTTAACTAGGAATAAGAGGAAAGCTGAAATTGTAACGGAGTTGGTCAAGCGTTTGGGTATATCAGAGAAACAGTAAGGTGCAGTGGAATTAGAAAAAATTGGATTGCAAATGAGACAAGTGAAGTTAGAGAATGAAAGGAAGGTGAGAGAGTTTGAATTATGGCTACAAGCAGAGGAAAGAAAAAGTGAAAGGGAAAGAACGTTCGAGTTGGAAAAGATGAAGTTGGAACTAGAAACAAAAAGACTTCAAATGAAAGAAGGGGAAATACAAGACAGACATGAGGATGAGCAAACTCATCACAAACAACAGCCTGCTAGGGATGTATACAAATATGTCCAAACATTACCAAAATTTTAGGAAGAAGATGTGGAAGCCCCGTTTTTAATTTCCTTTGAGAAATTGGCTAGGCAGATGAATTGGCCAGACACCGTGTGGGTAATGTTAACTCAGACCAAGTTGGTAGGCAGGGCTAGTGAGGTGCTTGCAGAGCTGTCAAAGGTGGTGTCAGGAGAATATGAAGAAGTAAAGCAGGCTATTTTGAATGCCCATGAATTGGTACCAGAAGCATATAGACAATGGTTCAGAAACATAAAGGAGGAACCAGGTGACTCTTATGTCGAGTTTGAGAAAATTAAACACAGCAACTTTGAGAGATAGGCGAAAGCATTAAAAATAGAAAAGACACGTGAGGATCTTAGAGAGATTATTCTGCTCGAAGAGTTTAAAAACTCACTTCCAGAAATGGTAAGAACTCATGTTGAGGAACAGAAAGTTCAAACAGTGAGAAGAGCTGCAGAGATGGCGGATGAATAGGGATTGGTGCATAAATCGAAGTTTAACTTCCGACAGCAATTTCATTCCATGAGGGATTGAAATTGGGAAAGACGGAGGTCCTTCAATGAGAAACAAGAAGTAGATCACTTTGGGAACAGCTTACCACATGTGAAAAAAGAAACCCAAGAGGGTGAAAAGGAGATGGAAGGCCTCAGGTGTTTTCACTGTAAATGGAGTGGGACACACAAAGTCACAGTGCTGATGGTTTAAGAAAGGTACTGGGAAAAAGGATGTGGTAAAAGAGGCTAAACCAGTGGGATTAGTTGAGGTACTGAAGGAAATCCCAAAAGAAGTCGAGGAGCTGCAGGAGAGCGCACAGCCTAGTTATGAGCTGGATAGTGGGATGGTACCCGATCTCTACAAAGACTTCACCTCTGTGGGTAAGGTTTACTCACGAAGAACAGGGAGAGAAGATAAAGTAGTAAAAATATTGAGAGATATGGGAGCTAACCAGTCTCTAATATTAAGAGAAGTAAGTATTTGCGCTCTGTCTGAAATGTTACCCGAGAGCGTGGCAATCTTTAGAAGAAATGGACAGAGATTTAGCGTTCCCCTGTGTAAGATCAGGTTGGAAAGTCCAATCAAGACTGGGGACATGACAGTGGGAGTGATTGAAACAGTGTCTATTCCAGGAGTACAGTTTGTTCTTGGAAACGACTGAGCAGGATCAAAGGTGGGAATGATGCTCCCTGCAGTGGAGAGGCCAAAGGAAAAGCTTTTTTTCCAGACTGAGTGGTAACAAGATCCCACAGTCATAAGTTACAGCAAGAAGGAAAAAACAAACAGGTCTAGTTAGCAATCCTAAGGTGAAAATGGAGACCGCGGCAGGTTAGTGCAGAGGAGAAGCGGGTGGAAGTGCACCAGATTGTGTGGCCGGTAGCATACAGACAGAAGTATTGTGGGTAGCACACGAATTACCTGTAGGAGGTTATCTGGGAGTGAGGAAGACTCAGGCTAAGATGCAAAAACATTTCTATTGGCCTGGATTACATAAGGATGTGGTTTTTTGCTGTACCTGTCATACGTGTCAGATGGTAGGAAACCCACAGGCAGGGATAAAACCAGCACCTTTGATGCCCATTCCTGCATTTGAAGAACCTTTCATGGGGGTTATGATTGATTTTGTAGGTCCCATCCCTAAAACCAGAAGTGGAAAACAGTACTTGCTAACCATTATGGATGTGTCTACCAGGTTTCTGGAGGCAATTCCATTACGGAATGTCAAGGCAAAAAAGGTTGTGGAGAAGTTGCTTGCTTTCTTTACCCATTATGGACTACCCAGGGAAATTCAGTCAGACCAAGGATCCAATTTTACTGCCAAACTCTTTCAGGAGGTCATGGCTGGTTAGGGCATCAAATACTTTTAATCAAGTGCGCACCATTCTGAATCCCAGGGAGCACTGGAAAGGTGACATCGGACCCTAAAGATCATTCTGAGGGCTTATTACCTGGATACCCAAAAAATTGGGTTAAAGCTTTCCCATTTATATTGTTTGCCATTAGATATGTCCCAAATGAATCAAATCAGTTACTCCATTTGAGTTGATATTCAGACACAAAGTAAGAGGGCCTTTAACATTGATTAAGGAAAAGTTGTTAGGTCCAAAATCAGAGATCTCCCAGTTGGATTATGTATCTGAGGTGAGAGAAAGATTAAATAGAGTAGGTGAATTAGCTCGACTTTGAAGGTGGCACAGCATCTAATGAAGCAAGAAGCAGGTAAGAAATCTAAAATTCGTAAATAAAGTATTGGGGATAAAATATTGGTGCTGTTACCAGTGGTAGCAGATCCCTTCAAAGCAAGGTTTAGTAGCCTATATCAGATTGAGAAGAAATTAAGTCAGGTAAATTATCTGGTAAAGATGCCAGATACGAAAACACTTTATTGGGTATGTCACGTGAATATACTGAAACCTTAGTATGATAGGGAAAGGGAACCAGAGAAACAGGTATTAGTTACTGCCACTCAAGAGTGAGGAATCTAACCAGAGGATTTGGGTTTGATGTGCCTCAAAATAAATTAAATAATGAGAAAGTCCTTAGAGAATGGGATAGGGTAGTGAGCTCTCTGTTTCAGGAACTAAGTATTGAATTGAAAGGCTTGTTGCAACAAAATGAGGACAAATGTGGGAATAGAATGGGGAAGACCAATACTACAGTACATGTGGTTGAGGTAGGGAATGCTGCTCTCCATTCCCAAATGCCTCCTGGCATTGTTCTGTCCATTGAAATTTTGTGTTCTTCTTTAATAAATCCACCAGCAGTGCCACCACACCACTAAAGTTTGATACAAACTTCCAGTAGAATCCGCTCAGTCCCAAAAATCAAAGCACCTCTTTCTTTGAGGATGGTCTTGGAAAATCCTCAATGGCCTTTGTCTTCACGTTCCTCCGGTCATCCTTCTATGTCCGAAGTTACTTCACTTCTGCCTTTGCGAATTCAGTTTTAGCTAAATTTATAACCACTTTTATCTCCCGTTGTCTTTCAAAGAGCTCTGCCAAATGTATTATGTGATCTTTCCATGAACGGCTAAAGATCATCTATATAGTCATCTATATAGGTGACATAATTAGTCAATCCTGCCACAACTCTGCTCATAAGTCTTTGAAATGTGGCCGGTGTGTTCTTCATACCAAAGGGCATTCTTTAAATTTATGCACCCCATTTGGGATTACAAATGCAGAAACTTCTTTCGCTCTGTCTGACAAAGGTACTTGCCAGTAACCACAAAGTAAGTCTAACTTTGTGATGCAAGTGGCTAGTCCAACCTTGGAATTGAGTATGAGTCCAATTGAGTTATGCCGTTAACCTTCCGATAATCCGCGCAGAACTGTTGAGTACCATCAAGTTTGGGAATCAACATGATCAGTAAACCCCACTCACTTTGACTCAGCTTGATGGTATCTTCTTGGAGCACTACTTCTACTTCATTCTGTAACTGTGCAGCTTTAAGAGGATTAAGCCTGTAGGTGTGTTGCTTTATTTGAGCAGCACTCCCTATGTCGAACTCACATACTATAGTATTGGGCCTCCCCATTCTATTCCCACATACATCCTCATTTTTCTGCAACAAGCCTTTCAATTCAATTCTCAGTTTTAGCCACAGCAAATTTCTTGAAACCCTTTCAAGTCGCTATCGACACCAGCAATGTAAGGGTTGGAGCTGTTTTGCTACAGGAGGATGGTGGTGGAATTGAAAGGCCAATTGGTTATTTTTCAAAGAAACTCAATATCCACCAAAGAAAGTACTCCACCATTGAAAAAGAGTTACTGAGTTTGGCACTAGCCTCACAACACTTTAATGTTTATGTTACAAACAATGTTTCAGAGATGATTGTGCGTATAGACCACAAACCTCTCACTTCTTTGGAAAGATTTAAGGACATGAATACAAGACTATTTCATTGCAGTCTTATGTTACAGGCTTTTAATTTACAGTCTATACATGTTGCTGGTCATAAAAATGTTATTGCATATGTACATCACAGTTTTGAAAGGAAATGTGCAGAAAAGATAGAACCGGTGTGGCCTAATGTTATATGCGTATGCAGAATTAGTATGAAAGGTGTAACTTTAGGTTATTGACCTATGTATCTCGTGATAATGGTGATGAGATTTTTTTTGAAAAGCCATCTTGTCATAATGATGGTTCATTTCTTTTTCTTAAGGAGTGAGTATTATGAAGTTGTATAGATTAATTGTGAATTGGAAGGCAGGAAGCTAGACGTTCTTTGTTAAAAAAGGGAGAGAGTGCTTTTCTAAGCTTAGAGATTTATACAGAAGATAGGTCTGTAAGCAGCCGCAGATTACAGACAGTTCGAAAAATTGAAACATGTATCCATTGGCAGTGTGGTTGGAAACCTCAGGCTTATTTTGATGTTTTGGCAATGACCTGGGATCAGCCAATTAGTTTAGACCAAGCACTTAGCGATTGAAAGCCAATTGAATTTAAATCTAAATAAAAACCAAAAGAACTGCGGATGCTGCAAATCAGGAACAAAAATAAAGCTGCTGGAAAAGCTCAGCAGGTCTGGCAGCATCTGTGAAGGAGACAACAGAGTTAACATTTCAGGTCCGGTGACCGTTCCTGAGGACACAGGACCTGGAACGTTAACTCTGTTTTCTCCTTCACAGATGCCGCCAGACCTGCTGAGCTTTTCCAGCAACTTTGTTTTTGTTCCTGAATTTAAATCTAATGGTTTTGACAACCTTGGACCAATGCTATTGTAAGAAAATGGACGGGCCATCAAGGGTATAAAAAAAGAGGGCATTTGGAAAGTAGGCGAACTGCCATCTGAGGTGGGGGCAGGACGGTGAGAATGAACCACCATCTGAGAAATAAACCTAACTCTCACATAAAATCATTACGCTTTCTAAAAAGCACCATCAAGGGTACCATTGCACTTTTAGCTCAGAGTGCTTACGGAAGAAATTACAGAGAAATCAGCCCTGACGGCAGAATCAGCAGAAGAAACATGTTTGTGGTGTGAGACCAACAGCAGAAAGATTAGAGAGGAATTGGGGAAGGCAGAGTGTTCCAGAAGATCCATTCTATGTGAAGTTGGAGAGATTAAGTTTTAATTTATTGTTGTCTTATTAACTGGGTTTATATAAGTGGAACTTGTATTTATTGGAATAACAAACCAGTAGAATTTTGTTCAGTTAGGGAATAGTTAAGAGTTGGGGGGGAATTGTTTGGTTTGTTAGTAGCTGTTAATTTGTTCACTGCTAGGGTTTAATAAACAAATTGTTGCTAGTTACTTACCAAGTGACTATCAGGAATTTTCTTTCATTTACCCTCCATTTTCTTCATAACAGTTTAACAGATTAGGTCAGGGGAGGCGAACTGCTCTGGGGGTACCCGGTTTAATTATGAAGAAGGGGATCTCTACCCATGCCATAACAGACTGGCAGCTTGTGTTTCAATTTTAGTTATCAGTGGGGTTCAACCTCCCCTCCCTGACAACTGTCAGAGAGTCAGTATTGATGGAATGTTACATTTTTAGGGGGCCTGTACTGAGGGAGTACTGCAGGGTCAGAGGATCTGTACTGACGGAGTGCCGCACTGTCAGAGGGTCAGTTCAGAGGGAGCGCCGCTCTATCAGAGGATCAGTACTGAGGCAGCGCTGCACTGTCAGAGGGGTCAGTGCTGAGGGAGTGCAGCATTGTCAGAAGGTCAGCACTGAGGGAGTGCCAAACTATCAGAGGGTCAGTACTGAGGGAGAGCCACACTCTCAGAGGGTCAGTACTGAGGGAGTGCCGCACTGCAGGAGGGTCAGTACTGAGGGAACACCACACTGTTGGAGGGTCAGTACTGAGGAAGTGCTACTGAGACCCTGGCTGCCTCCTCAGGTGAATATAAAATGTTCTGCTGCAGTTTTCTGAGGAAGAGCTGTGATCTAATTGTCGGTGTCACATCTCTCAGTGAACTTCACTAAAACTCTGAGTTCCTGCCGTTTGTGGGAACTGAAATTAGACTCCACATTTCCTACAGCAGCGACTATACTTCAAAAAGTATTAAATTGGCTGGAAATCGATGAATGTTAGATAGACAAGGAGGTCATGCGTTATGAGGTGTAGATGGCAGCTGAGGTCACAATCAGTCATGATCTTAACCAATGGGGGAGCAGGTTCAAAGGGCCCAAATGGACGACTTCTGCTTCTATGTTTGATGTTCCTAAAGTGCAATGTGATGTTCAGTGGTGATAAAAGGCGCTATAGAATTGAAAGGTCTCTCTTTAACTTTTCATTTGCCATTTGGTGTGTTCCTGCAGAAGTAACTCAGGAATTTGGTCTTCTGCACCCCGCAAATTCCAAAATAAGGCAGAAGTAAGCCCAAGTAGGAATAAGTGCAGTGTTCCCCTAGATTAACCCAACATGACATTTCTAAAACAGAGAAACAAAGAGAGAGAGAGGAAAATGCCAGCCTGACAGTTATAACACTGACATGTTATGGTTATTCTAGTGAATTATTGAATCAGAGGAAATGAAGCCTTAGAAAAAACATACCCATTCACTGTTCTCCAGAGCACTGTACATCTAGGTTGGAGAAGTGAATATGCATCAATTTTCTTTTATGTTTGAAAGTGCAGTGAGCCACACAGGCTGAATCATACTGTACAAAATACAACACCTTTACAGAACAATGTAAGGGCACAGAGGTACAAAACAACAAATGAGCAATGCAGAGTCACAGAACAGATGATTCAAGCACACTCACAAAGCAATCTTACAGTTTTGAAGATAGGTACAAGGATACAAGGGGCCACAATTAGCAATTTGAAACACATATGTTAATTACACACGAATGGGAATTGCAATCATGTAATGCGACAGCATTCTTTAATCGACCTAGATAGGCTGACAAACATCCATTTCAGGACATTTGTACAAATGGAGTTGAAATAATTGGGCCCAAAGTTCAAGAAAACACATTAAAAAAGTCACCTACACTTTGAGAAATGGATTCTTTGAATTATTAACCCATGAAATCTGTACAGACAGACCACTCAAGGCAGCTGCAGTGTGAGATTTAACTCAATCTCTTTAATAACGTCCTCCCTGGACTGACCTATCTCCTCCCTACCCCGCTACCTACACTCACCTTTACTGGCTCCATCCCCGCCTCTTCGACTTGTCTGCCTCCTCTCCACCTATCCTCTCCTCTATCCATCCTCTATCCACCTCCCCCTCTCTCCCTATTTATTTCAGAACCCTCTTCCCCTCCCCCATTTCTGATGAAGGGTTTAGGCCCGAAACGTCAAGTTTTCCTGCTCCTATGATGCTGCTTGACCTGCTGTGTTCATCCAGCCCCGTGCTTGTTATCTCGGATTCTCCAGCATCTGCAGTACCTTTTATCTCTAACTCAATCTCTTTGTCTGTATTTCTCTCCGATCCTCAGGAATACTGGGGTGTCCAGAGAATGACAGGTTCTGTTGTCAGTGTACAAAGTGCTGACCCTTCTGTATGACTTAGTGGGCAAGACTCTTCCTCTCTCTGGACTGACATCTAGTCAAGTTACATCTGCAGAACCTTTAGCTCACATTGCCTGCTGACACTCCCAGTGGCAGCACTGATGGAATGCTGCACAGTTGAAGGTGCCACCTTTTGGATGAGGTGTTTAGCTGAGATGTCCATTTTTAATTATGCCACTGGACATTAATGGTTGATGCATTAGTGCTTTATCTGTGTCTTTCCCATTTAATAGTTTCAGACAAAACCATTCAGGCCTCATCAGTATCTCACAACATAATGTCATGCTGAATTATCTTTTTGGACGCCTCTAAGATTTTGACAAACAGGCAGATGAATTGCTTTATTTATATGCAACAAAAATTTGTAAATATGTATTACTTTCATGGAAATGGTCAAAATGATGAGGGAGCTGAGCACAATAATGGGGAGAAGCTGTTCCCTCTCATAAAAAGACCGAAATCCAGAGGGCACAGATAGAAGATATTTTGCAAGAAATGCAAATATGATCAGACAGAAAACCTTTTCACACAGTGAGTGGATTATGCCTGGAATATGCTGCCTAGAGGTGTGGTGAAGGCAGGATCAGTTGAGGCATTCAAAAGGGCATTAGATGATTGTTTGAACAGAAATAATATTCCGGTTAACAGGGAAAAGGCACGAGGATAACAAATGAACCATAATGCTCATTCAGAGAGCTGAAGCAGGCACGATGGGCTCAATGGCCTCCTTCCAAGCCATAACAGAGATGGTAAAATATTCGAGGGTGCTTTGTAGGAGTGACTAATGAACAAAGTCTGACAATGAGCCACAGTAGGTGATATTCAGGCAGACGCATTTTGAAGAGCATCTGAAAGAGGGAAAAGAGAGATGGAGATATGGAGAGGTTTAGGAATGAATTCCAGAGCTTCCGGTCTAATCTTGTTTGGGTTTAGGTTAGGGGAGTTCACAGTGATGGAGGGATTTGAGAATTTTAAAATAATGATACTGGGAACTAATGTAGACCATAGAAAATAATGGGAGAAGAGAGCTTGAGGTAAGATGTGGGTAGTGGAGTTTTGGATAAGCTCAAATTTACAGAGTAAGGAATTCAGTAGCACCGTCTGATGTCCTTTATGGAAGGAAATTGGCCATCCTTACTCTTGCTGTCTTTGCTATTCTTCTGAGTGACACATTGACTCTACAGTTAGCAATTTGTTTGTCTTTGACAATTCTCTGAAGCTGTCTAGCAGTCTCTCGGTTCAGGTGGCAATTAGGGACAAAGAAATTTGGAACAAGTGTAGGCCATTCAGCCCTTTGAGCCTGTGCCACCATTTAAAATGATCATGGCTATTTGAACAATTTGACGCTTTTGTACTAAAAGCATTCCCAAAAAAAAAACCTTACACCACTAGCAATCAGAAGTCTACAACCTCTACTTGAAATACTTTCAAAGACTGAGACTCCATAGCCCTCTGGGGTAGTATCCTCACCTCAGACCTGAGTGATATCCCTGTTATTTTTAAATTCCGTCCCTGGGGTCTAGACTCCCTGACCAGGGAAACATCTTATCCGCACCTACTCTTTCTATCACTTCAAGGACTTTGCAGGTTTCAATGAGACCTCCTCTCATTCTTCGAAACTCCAGACAATGTAAGCCAAATCTCTCTTCATAGAAAAGTTCCACCATCCTGGGGACATGTCTAGTGAACCTTTGTTGCATTCCTTCTTTCGGAATATGCTTAGGAAGGTAAGGGGACCAACACGACATGCTGTATTCCAGGTGTGATTGAACTAAACTCCTTTACAAGTGGATGAAGGCTTCGCTATTACTGTACTCAAACTTTCTTGTGCTAAAGGCTAACATCTATTCGCCTTCCTATAGCTTGCTGCACCTGTATGTTAGCCTTCAGTGACATATTTATGCAGCCACCTACAACCTCTTATCATTTAAGAAATTCTCTGTGTATATGTTCTTCGCACCGAAGTAGATGACCTGACATGATTCCACATTATATTCCATCTGCTATGTTCTTGCTTATTCACTAAGCCTTCCAAACCCTTCTGAAACCATTTTACATGTTCCGCAAGACACACATTCCCACTTAGCTTTGTATCATCTGCATTTCTGAAAATAATACATTTAGCCCAAACCTTCACATTATTGATATATATCATGAATTGCTGGGGCCCAAGCACTGATCCTTGCGTACCCCACTAGTTAGAATCTGCCAATGTGGGAATGACCCATTTATTCCTTATCCTCTCGTTTTGCTTCTTAGCCAATCCTTAATCCATGCCAGTAGATTACTTCGTATCCCATATACTTTAGTTTTGCCAACCTTATCAAAAGCCTTGTAAAAATCCAAGTACATTCTGCCTATTGACTCCTCTACATCAATTTTGTTAGTAACATCCTCAACTCGAACATTGAGGGATGGGCAAGAAATGCCCACATCCCATGAAAGATTTTTTTAAAACAATAGGAGACTAGCCAGGAATGCCTTTGGACAATTGAGTCCAGAGGTAACAAAGGTATTGATGAGGATCTCAGAAGCAAATGAGCTAAGTCAGAGATTAAGCAAAGATTAGGAACAGGGTCATCTATAAAATATTACGACACTGGAAACATGTCTGGTGTGCTGGACAAACATTTCATGGCTGACCACTCACTTTGTAAAGTTAGTGCACGAGAGTAAAATAGAAACCAGAAGGCCCTGTTCCTGACTCTTGGTCTACACTGATTTAACTCATCTTCATTGAGGTACTAGCTCATCATCATAGAATCCCTATCACAGGCCATTCAGCTCAACAAGTCCACGCCACCACTCTGAAGAGCATCCCACCCTGACTCATTCCCCTACCCCTACATTTCCCCATGTCTAACCCAAACATCCCTGGACACTGTGGGTAATTTAGCATGGCCAATACACCTAACCTGCATATCTTTGGACTGTGGGAGGAAACTGCAGCACCCTCTGGAAACCCAAGCAGACACTGGAAGAACGTGCAAACTCCACACAGACAGTCACCTGAGGGTGGAATTGAACCCAGGTCCCTGGCACTGTGAGGCAGCAGTGCTAACCACAGAACCACTGTGCCGCCCCATATGGGGAAGAAGCGACACTCCTCCTTCTCTTCAGCAAAGATTATCATTTTTCTAAAAACTGGTTTCAGCCTGAGAGGAGGGGAGAAAATTCAATGGCTGAAAAAAATGCACGAATCTGAAAAAAGAGTGAGATTGGGTATCAGATTCTAGATCTTTGTTCTTATTGTTGATGGCATTTAGGTACAAAAATGTGGAACTGCATCCTGAAACCGCTATGCCCTTTTTAAAGTTACATTTAAAACTCGGGCTCTTGGGTTAAACGTTTTGACCTTTCAACGTGTATGTCTTGAGTCCTCATCTCACCACCATCTTTTTTCACCAATTTCCCTCCTACGAATAGTCTTGGGATAGTACCATCGTACAGTGTTTAAGCAATTCCTCTGGGATCCACAAGGCACAAATCAGGGGTGTGATAAAATACCCCCCACTTGCCTGGATGGGTGCAGCTCCAACAATGCTCAAGGAGCTCAACACCATCCGGGTCAAAGCGGTCCACTTGACTGGCACCAACATTCACTCCTTCCACAACTCAGTCGCTCAGTCACAGCATTTTGTACAAGATGCACTGCAGAGATTTACCTTAGACAGCACCTTTCTGACCCACGACCACTAACACCTAGAAGGACAAGGGTAGCAGATACATGGGAACACCACCTCCTTCAAGTTCCCACCCAAGCCACTCACCATCCTGACTTGGAAATATATCGCCGTTCCTTCTAGATCGCTAGGTCAAAATCTGGAATGCCCTCCCTAAGGGCATTGTGGGTCTATCTACATCACATGGGCTGCCACAGTTCAAGAAGACAGCCCATTATCACCTTTTCAAGGGCAACTGTGGAGGGGTAATAAACGCTGGCCTAACTAGTGACACACCTCATGAATTAATGAAAGAAACAATTTAATTAGTAAGTAATAAGTCTAATTAGTAAGTTTGCGGACGATACAAAGATTGTTGGAGTTGTGGAAAGTGAGGAGGATGGTCAGAGGATACAGCAGGGTATAGATCGGTTGAAAGCATGGGCAGAAAAATTGCAGCTGGAGTTTAATCCAGACAAATGCGAGACGATGCATTTTGGAAGGACAAGTACAGGTGGCAATTACACAGTGAATGACAGAACCCTTAGGAGTATTGATATGCAGAGGGATCTGGGTGTGCAGGTCCTCAGATCACTGAAGGTGACAGCGCAGTTGGATAAAGTGGTAAAAAAGGCCTATGGCATGCGTGCTTTATTGCCTTCATTGGAAGGCGCACTGAGTATAAGGATAGACAAGTTATGCTGCAGCTTTACAGAACTTTAGTTAGGCCACAGTTGGAATATTGCGTACAGTTCTAGTCACCACACTACCAGAAGGATGTTGATGCTTTGGAGTGGGTACAAAAAAAGTTCAGCAGGATGTTTCCTGGTATGGGGGATTTTAGTTAAGAAGAAAGATTGGATAGACTGAGTTTGTTTACACTGGAACGCAGGAGTTTTTCCCCTTCAGTCATTTAAGAATTTTATAAGATTGTAAATGGCATGGAGTAGAAAATGTAAGGCTTTTTCTCCGGGTGGAGGGGTCAATTACTACGGGATACAGGTTCAAGGTGTGGTGGAATGTTTAAAAGAGATGTGTGGGGCAAGTTTTTCAAACAAAGGGTGGTGAGTGCCCGGAACGTGCTGCAAGAGGAGGCAGTTGATGCAGGTACAATAGCAGCATTCAAGAAGCACCTGGACAAATACGTGAATGGCAAGGGAACAGTGGGATACAGATTGTGTAAGCGAGGGCAGCTTTAATATGGAGGGCAAAATGTGTCAGCGCAGGCTTGAAGGGTCGATGGGCCTGTTCTTGTGTTGTATTGTTCTTCGTTCTTTATTCTTGCTCTAATTTGCATAACTGACTAATGCAGAAGTACATCGTAACCTGTTTCATTATCATTTAATAAAGTACTTTTGAATGATTGAGCTGCTGAGGTGCCTGTACAATTGTGCTGCCTTTTGGAATGTTGCTCAGCACTCATTAGAGGCATCTCATTCATAGTTGGTGCAAAAAGGAACCTCACAAAGCATCTTAAATGACTGAAGGGGAAAGAAAGCCTTTCGCACATTTCCACGTAAGTATCACTGGTCAATATCAAGGAATATTCAGCTGATCCAGGCACCGCCTGAAACCAGTTAGGGAAATGCCAACAACACTCTGTGAGATTATCTCGAAATATCCATGTTTCATTCTCTCAGCCATTTTGAAGTCTGCAAAATATTAAAAGGGGGTACTATATCTTAAAGTAATGGTAGAAAAAAAATGATACTTGCCACAGGATGCAAAAGGTCATACTATCAGAGGAACAATTCTTTTCAAAAGTTTTCATCAGATGTAGACATCACTGGCTAGGTCAACATTTATCACTGAGTGGGCAGTTAAGACAAGTTATGCTGCAGCTTTACAGAACTTTAGTTAGGCCACAGTTGGAATATTGCGTACAGTTCTAGTGCATTGCCGTAGGTCTGGAGTCACATAATGTCAGCCAGACCTGGTAAGGATTATAGATCCCCATGCCCAAAAGGACATTGGTAAACCAGATAGGTTTTTACAATGAGAAGTCACCAGACTTGAAACATTAACTCTGCTTTTTTACCCCACGGATACTGCTAGATCTGCTGCTTTTCTCCAGCAGCTTTTCTTTCAGATCTCCAGCATCCACAGCTCTTTGTTTTATTTGGGGTTTTACAATCATTGACAGCAGTCAGCACTGGACTAACTTTTAATTCCAGATCTGCATTGAATTGAAATGTCACCATCTACCACAGTAGGATTACAAACGCACATCCTCAGAACATTGGGTCCTGGATTGATAAATCAGTGACATTAGCACTACCCCACCATCTCCTAAAATCCAGGGCAAAACAACTCATGAACCAGTTTACAATGCTCAAAGCTAAAATTACGACTCAACAATACCAAGAACTGTTGGAATCGTGCAAAATCCACCAAAATACTTTCAGACAAGGTATTCAATTAAAGATTTCAAAACTGGCACAGAAAGATTTCAGTTGGGTGAAGTTTTACAAAATGAAAATGGGTAGGTGGAATTATAATATGGATCAGCCATGATCTGACTGAAAGCCAAATTAGACTCGAAGGTTGAATGGCCTCCATACTCAAGGGTTCACCATCTCAATGCTGGCAGTTTTACTCAGAATTTACACACAGAAACTGTAAATTCTATCCAACATGTTCATGCTGGTGTTTAGACTCCACAAGAACCTCCTCCCACCTCAGTGACATATCCCTCTATCCCTTTCTTTCTCCTCTGTTTATTCAGTTTCCCCTTTGAAATAACTCTACAGAGACTGGTATCCCGTCACCAAGTCACCCTTTATTCACACGTGGAGAATCCTTGACACTAATCCAGCTCCTTCAGAGCCAGCTCTCAGAGTGAACAGAACCTCTGATACTCCTGTTTATATCTGTCAGCCAGGGCTCCCTGATTGGACCAGGTTAACAGCATCAATCAGGGAACTCATATTCCCATGAGGTCCACCTGGCTGGCCTCGTAGCAATCACTACACCCTTCAATGTTCCAAGTGGTTTCAAGTCCCCCATTCTCACCACTTGGGATAAAGAAGTCGGGACCACACCTTGGAAATTTGCTTGTTTGGAGAACACAAGAGTACAGCATTCAGCGCATCAAACCTCCTCAGTCAGTCATTTGCATCTCAGTTGACCTTTGGCTTCAATGTGATTTTCCCACCTACTCCCCATTTCCTTCAATTTCCGGACAGACAAAAAAAATCTGTCAATCTCAGCCCTAAATATATTAAATAACAGAGCATTCACAACTGTCTGTGGAAGAGAATTCCAAAACCTCACAACCCTTTAAATGAAGAAATGCTCCTCTACTCCATCCAACATGATTGGCCCCTTGGCCTGAGACTGTTCCCCCAGTGTTCTACATTTCCTAAACAGGGGAAGAAAATCTCTCAGGATTTATCTTAACCAGCCCATTCACAATCTCAGCCTGTGATAAATGTCCGTTCACTTTAATGGAGAGAAACTACCATATTACCAACACACTCCCAGTGAGGACTAACATGGCAAGGGAGTACACATTGAATGGTACAGAGGATCAGATGGTGTACATGTCCATAGATCCTTGAAAACCGCAGGACAGGTAGATAAGGTGGTTAAGAAGGTATATGGGCTACTTGCTTTTTTTAGTCAAGGCACTGAATACAAGAACAAGGAGGTTTTGGTGGAGCTATTTGTAATGATAGTTAGACCACAACTGGAGTACTGTGTGCAATTCTGTTTGCCACATTGGCAGGAAGAACACAATTACACGAGAGAGGGTGTGAAGGAGATTCACCAGGATATTGCCTGGCCTGGAGCATTTCAGCGATGAAGAGAGACCAGGTAGGCTGGCATTGTTTTCCTTACAGCAGAGAAAGCGGAAGTGGGGGGGGCGGGGTGCGGAGATCGAAGTGATTGAAGTGCACAATGTTACGAGGGTGATAAAGAGGGTAGACAGGGAGAAACCTTTCCCTTAGTGGAGGGGTCCACAGGGCCAGGTAATGAACAGGAGGTTTAGAGGTGATTTGAGGAAACAAATTTCATTCAGAGGGTGGAGTTCACTGTCTAAAAGGGAGGTTAAGAGGCTAACCCTGAAAACCTTTAAGTAGTATTTAGATGAGCACTTGAAATGCCATAGCATACAAGGCTATATCCGAAGTGCTAGAAAATGGAATTAGAATAGATGGATGTTTGATTATTAGCATGGACAAGATGAGCCAAAGGGACTTTTCAATGCTGCAAAAAATCTATGATTCCCCCAGTTGAGCATGGAAACATTGCTCACATTTATTGTCCAGTCAAGCGTCTAAGCTCCTGCTACTGCAGTGCTACAACAGATAGGGGCTTTCATTGAGAAAATGGATTACCAGCTTCATTTCAAAACATTAGTATGGATGAATTTCAAATAGAATTCAAATAGAATTTCAAATAACTTTTAAAATCTTTTGAAATTAACTGCTGAATGCAGCAACCTCATACAAAAAGACACAAAATTGTATGTCTCCTGACTGAACAATGTTGTGCTGATAGATTGATGGCACAGGTACAAATAATTCACCTGAAACCTGGTATCTGCTGTGTGTTGCAATACTGTGAGCGTTCCATGGGTTGCCGGCTCTGCTGTTGGGATTTTTCTTTCTTTTCAAAGGTCTTTGTAATGTCAGTGAGCAAAGGAAACACTCACAAGCACATTACAACAACTCCATAACCAGCAAGCAAACATGCCCGAGTAAAGCAAGCATTTCCCATCCATCAAACGCTTGTCCAAATGACTCTTTCCCATTCAAAGCAGCCTATTGTCGGAGGAAGTGTGTTTGGTACGGTGCTAAAATATACTGTGGAAGGAGTCACTGATGAAGAGTTTTACATTTATATAAATGATCAGAAATGATATTTAAAAGTGAGCAGGGCAATAGGATTGGAGGAGGGAGAGGACAGTGAGGAGAGAGAGAATGGGGAAGATGGGGAGGAGGGATAGGAAGGAGAGGGAGGGCAGAGAAAGGAGGGAGAAGGTGAAGAGGAGGAGGATCGGGAGGATAGACTGGATGTTAAAGAGCTCCATGGAGGTGGGAGAGTAGGTTCTGGAACTTTTGGACAATTTGTTCCACCACAGCACCTCACACATTGTCATGTTACAGCATGAAGGTGAAATGTTGCCCTTGTGTTAAACTGTAGGTTTAGCAAAGAGCTTTTAAGATGCTTTTTGAATAAGGGCAGGTTGGAGTCACTGACACCCCTCCAGCTCTGGGACCTGGCACCGTGCCCCAAACTACACCCCTGCCCCCAGCCCAGAATACACTTTCCGCTGCACCAACCCCTGCTGCCATCTGACCCGACCCTTCCAGGACCCCCTAACCCCTCTCCTCCCACCCCCGCTGCCTGACCCGACCCT
>JAHRHZ010000017.1:35832912-35876165 GCA_024137785.1 Ginglymostoma cirratum | reverse complement strand
GACCTAGACCCTTCTGGTCTGGGTCCAGACCCGAAACGTCAGCTTTCCTGCTCCTCTGATGCTGCTTGGAGTGCTGTGTACATCCAGCTCTACACATTGTTATCTCAGATTCTCCAGCATCGGCAGTTCCTACTATCTCTGATTTATTAATGTCCTTTTATAATGCTGAAAAAAGTCAGATTTTGGCAAAACATTTTTCTTCTTTTACTCTTAAGGATAATTTGAAACTTGGCTTCTAGCTTGACTCTGACTGGTCAGGGCATTCCTCTACAAAATGAACCAACGAAATGCTGATCCCTATTTTGTGGGGTTGAAACAGGTAAACTACATGTAAATGTTCATTCTGAAGAAAAGGGACTTCTGCACTTCAAACGAGCCTAGCAGTTAACTGTCAATCATCATTAATTGGTACGTTCTCCATGGCAAGCCCTCTGTTTGGTAGTGTCCACTTGCCAACCAGTCAGCACTCCTCTCTCCTGCAACAAAAATGCAGGTATTCCCCTTGAATTAGTATTTTTGTGAATTGTGCCAAGCGTGCAAGATGAACAGCTTTCACAAAATGGGTCTTTTTTCAGTATTTAAGTTCTGAATAACTAAATAACTGATGTTCTTTAGGGAAAGAAATCTGCCATCCTTTCCTGGTCTGCCCTATAAGTGATTTCAGACCCATAGAAATATGGTTGATACATAACTGCCCTCTGAAATGGCTGAGTAAGCCACTCAGGCAATTAGGGATGGCTACAAATGCTGTATGTGTGACACCAGCATCCTATGAAAGAACAAAGAAAACCTATCCCTCTCACCACTTTCACTGCCTGCAAGAGGAATGTGACAACTCACTAATGCTGAGTGCACACAACTGGCCCTGTGACTTTTACCACTCAACAGGACAAGTGAAACAACATTATCGAAACAACATGCAACAACTGGCCAGTCCTCTCAGACCAGCAGCATTCAAACCTGTGATCTCTATCACTTGAAAAGGACAAAGTTAGCAGATGTGTGGGAATACCACCAGCTTCAAATTCACCTCCAAACCTCAAATCATCCCACTTTGAAACAATATCATGTTTCCTTCATCACCAGTGGGTCAAAATTCTGGAACATATCTCGTAATTTCTCTGTGCGCGTACCTTCAGCAGTGCGTCACAGGCCCCCAGTACTTCTACAGGCTGCAAAACATTTACACATTAAACACGGTCATCAGTTTTACGCATCCTGAGTACAAGCAAAAAGTAAAGGTTTCCTCATATCTCCTTCAGTTGTCCTTGACCGATTTTTTTTTAAAAGCAATTTTCAGAAATTGTTAAGTTTTCATCCTGGCTATCTTTAATCCTCTTAACTTCTACATTATCCACGATTGACTGCCTCAGCTTTTATATGACAAATCTTTATATCCCATCTTCTTTTCTGGTGAGAGTACATTTCATATGCACTTCCGTTTTTACAGTCTGAAAATTTCCAACTTTACTGCATCTTTCATCTTCACCAGGCTTCTCTCCTGGGCAACCAGAAGTTTGGAACTCTCAAACCTTTGGACTACAATACTTTCTATTTTCTTTCTGTATTAATTGTGAATTGAAATGAGGAAAGAACAGCTTTGAAATCAAAGATTGATGGAGAATTGATACATGTCTTCAGCTTTGGTTGGTCACGTCAGAGAGTTGCTCACACAAAGAATACTGGAAATTGTTAAGACTAGTTCTTTTTATTTTTGTGTTTCTAAACTGTGGACAGAAATGAGAAAGAACTGTTTTAAAACCAGATTTGCAAAAATTGCTCATCTTTTGAAAAGGAAGTAACCTGAAATTCATGGCAAGCATTGTTTATACAGCTGTTTGAGCAGACAGTAATTGAAGGGTTTGCAGACAGACTGGAGCTCTTGGTACAGATGCAGCTTTGGCTGCCATCAAGAAGTTGATTGATCTATGGGACAACACAGTATGGAGCTGGAGGAACACAGCAGGCCAGGCAGCATCAGAGGAGCAGGAAAGTTTATGTTTAGGGTCAGGACCCTCCTTTAGAAAGGGGTAAGGCTCTGAGCTGGGGTAAGGTTGATTGTAGCGCCAGAAGATGCTGGTGGACATAAATGAGGATCTGTACAGAAAACTGTTTTTGGAGGCTCTAGATGTTCTGTAGGTAGAGGTTGTCGTGGTTAGGGCCAAATTGGGATGGCCCGAGTGTTGTCTGGAGTCCATCGGGGATGATCCGGTTGTGTAGGCAAGTATTGAGAAAGGAGATGTGGCTGTAGTACCGGGTTTGCTCCTGTATGTGGTTGAAGAGATTCAGGGCGGAGGAGATTACCAGAGGGTTGCAGTGGGAGAGAGTTCCACTGAGTTCTTTCCGGAAGGAGGAGGACAACTTCTTCAAGGTGGGCATCCTTGGAAGAGGCTTCACAGTGGGATTATAAATTACTCAGAGATAGTAAGAGCTGCAGATGCTGGAGTAAGAGACAACACAGTATGGAGCTGGAGGAACATAGCAGGCCACGCAGCATCAGAGGAGCAGGAAAGTTGACATTTCAGGTCAGGACCCTTGTTTAAATATATGGACTAGTGACCAGTTATCAGTAACAAAGGCCTGTGGTCTACTAACAATCGTGTAATTGGTTTTCAGGGAACTGAACATCCAGGGCTGGGAACAATCTGAGCAAAGTGTTTTAATCTCCACCTACACAGGAGCTGTCCCTGTTTTCTACAGCCAAAACACACATTCGATCTGAAGAATTCATCTTTCCCTCAGCCGTTGCTCTAAGCTGTGATTTTTTGAAAAAAGTTACATCAGAGACCTTTATAAATGAAGTAGCCACCTGGTGTTTCTTGCAAACCAATGGAGGTATTTGGAAAGGAAAGCTGAAAAGATTCTTAGGATCAGCAAGAACCAACTCATCGGATCTTGTGAATGAAAGGCTATTGAACTATTTATCCAGCTTTTTACTCAAGTCATGCATTTTCCCCCCCTTTTTCAGTTACTGTATATGTGGGAGCTTATAAAGGGATCAGTGTTTTGATTTGCAGTGTTATAAACTGTCAGCACCTAACTGTTTACCTATAGCTAAAGTCTAATTACTTGTAATACAGGGTGATTCTTGTTGAATATATAAACCTGATCGGTGATTTATTTCAACCTGGGCCTGGAAATCAGGTAAATTGGGACATTTGTGTACTTATTCTAAAATCTTGAACTGTTTACGCTTTACTCCAGGAATAGCAGCACTTGATTTCTAGTGTGCTTTCCCAGTGTCTCATGACAAAATGTAGAAATTCAAACCTCTAAAAAAGGTGTTGAAGCTGTAGGATGAATAGAACGTTTTCAAAACGGAGATGAGATGTGTGTGTGTTTGGCAGAAATGTTCCAGAATATGGAATCAAATGGGTAAAAACACCATAAATCTACAAGAAAAGCAAACTATTGCAGAACTTAAAAATATTAAATAAAAACAGCAAGTGCTGAAGCAACTCAGCAGTCTAGGAGCACTTTTCGTCCTCATTTGAAAGAAGTCGTGTTGGACTTGAAACAATGACGTTTCTCTCTCCACAGATATTACCAGACCTGCTGAACTTCTCCAGCACTTGCTGTTTTGATCACAGGAAGCCTGAAGAACCCCTGTGGTCTGATTGAATGGTGGAACGCACTAGAGGGGTTGAACAATATCCCCCGTTCTTATATTTCAAAGTTGAAATCAGCAAACATGGCCCCAAGCACGAATAGGAACTATTGAATGGAGAAGCTGAAAGAGCCAATCAGGGACTAAAAGGAATGCAAAATCATCCCTGGTGCCTACCATCCAGTAATAACCAGGTACTGCCAGAAACAGAAAACAGAAGATACTGTATCTAACCCTGTACCTATCCTGGAAATGTTTGATGGGAATAGCGTAGAGGAAGCGTTGTTCCATATCTACCCTGGGAGTGCTTGATTAGGAGAGTGTAGAGTGAGTTTTACTCTGTTTCTAACTCAGCAATATACTTCTCTTGTGGGAGTGTTTGGTGGGGACAGTGTATAGGGAACTTTATTCTGTCTTGAACCCCATGCTGTGCCCACACTGGGAGTGGCTGACAGCACCTCAACTAGGGAACAGAATTCTTCATTTAATCTGTGAGGTATCTCACTTGGAAGAAGCTGACATGGCAGTGCACAGGAACCGTATTCTCAATCCTGGCTCAATATCTGTCAACTAGAATAAAACAGTTCAGGAACTGACAAGAAACTGGCAATGTCTCTTGCTGGCAAACCAATGAACGAGTTGAAAATGTGCCACTGGTGAACAGAGTGAATGAGGAGCTACTGTTTAAACAACCATTAAGTTCAGCTTTGTATTGCATTATTATTATTGTTTGGCCGTTAATGAGGAAAAGATTTAACTATTTTATCTGGAGATTTTGTAATAAGTAATTAAGGCATTAAGTGGGTCACAGAGCCCTCTAATGTCTCCAGTTGTTAACATAACAAGGGGTTCAGGAGACTGCTGCAAGATGTTCCATTGTCTGGTGGGTCGACTGGTGTATGAGCTTTACTTTGTATTGACCTCATGCTGTCCCTCCCATGAGGGTGTTTGATGGGAACAGTGTTGAGGGAGCATTACTCTGTATCTGACCTGGTGCTGTCCTTGTATTGCAAGTGTTTGGTAGGACCTAGACTGGGAAAATGAATTCTTCATTTAATCTGTGAGGTACCTAATTTGGAAGTACCTAATGTAGCAGTGCGTGGGAGCTGTGTAACTGGTGCTGTGCTCTTGAGTGTTTGGTACTGATATTAGGTTGCAAAAGTGAAAAAATGCTTGATACCCAAGCAGAAATTTGGAGATAGTTACAGAGGTTCAAAACACAAAAGTCAGAAGTCCTAAAGAAGCACTGATGTCGCCAGGATACTGGTACTGAGGAGTTAAAGACACTTCCCTATACTTCCAGCATCTCTAGTGAAATAAGCACAGTGGGTATTACAGAGAGAGTGATCCCTGAGTTGATTACAGATTGATTGATGGGGATAGCTCAGCAAACACACAAGAGAAGATCAGTAAGTGTGATCATCAGATTCATCGGGGTTTGAAAGAGTCAATGAGGAAATGTATTAAAGAGAGAAAATAGGTGGCAAGACAGTGATGCTGAAGAAAGGGATTTCATTTGAGAGGATGGAAAGTCGTTTGAATCTGTTGCCTTTGTGACCTTAACCCTCCCTATAACCTACACCAGCCCTACCAGTTACTCGATAAGTGTGCTTCTCCAATTACATATCCTTCATTTTCGTCACTCCATGGTCATACCACTGGGATTCTCTCCCTAAACCTCTTCTTCCTCTCTCCTCCTTCAAAATGATCCTTAAAACCATTCACCTTCAACTAATCTTTAGTCATCTGTCCTGATATTTTTGATATTATCATTTTGTATCATTCTTATGTAGTATGCCAAGGTGTCTTGTTCCATTAACCATTTTCACAAAGTAAATTGCTGTTCTTGGAGATAGTAAGAGCTGGCGATGCTGGAGTCAGAGATAACACAGTGTGGAGCTGCAGGAACACAGCAGGCCAGGCAGCATCAGAGGAGCAGGAAAGTTGACGCTTTGGGAGAAGCGTCCTGACCCAAAGCGTCAACTTCCTTGCTCCTCTGATGCTGCCTGGCCTGCTGTGCTCCTCCAGCTCCACACTTATCTCTAAATTGCTGTTCTTGTTGCCTTTAAGCGTCCCATGTAAAATAAGCAGGACAGCCCCAGTATAAATACAGAATACTATCGTGTGAAGGGAAATCACATGTGTCTCACTTGCCAGACCGAGAAACAAATCCCTCACCACATCAATGACCCTTTCCATTTTGTAATCGGTAAAGTTGACATCATATTGACTCAACACCGTATACATTTGAGTTCATTCAAAATGCAACTGTCCCTGACTCACATCAAATTCCTGACACCCTTTGTGCTTGCTGACCTACTTTAGCTCCGAGTCTGACAGAGATTTTAATATTCTCATCCTCCTTTTAAATCACTCCAAAGCCTTGATGCCTCCCTTCCTCTGTATACCTCACAACCTGACAACCCTCTGAGGTCTCTGCACTCCTGCGCATCCCTGATTCAAACTGCCCCACCAATGTTGGCCACACCTTCATCTAACTGGGCCCTAAACTTGGGTCTCCCTCAATGTCAGACTCTGAGATTCCTAAGAGCAAGTCAAGATTAAAGAACTTCCTAAATCCTCGACAAATGATATCCTTACCTTTTGATAAGCATCAAAGTCAATAAGATCAAGGTGCCTCACTGCTTTGCAAAGGCAACTTGTATTTCAATAGCACCATTCACACACTCAATGTCCCAAAGGGCGTCATGTCTTTTTGAAGGGCAGTCACTGTCTCAATTTTTCATAGCATCCCGTTTGAGAACAGCATGCTCCACCAAGGTCTCTGACAACAAGCAGATAATCTGCTGCGCCACATTGGTCGAGAGACAAACAAACAACGCCTCGGAACTTGAGCAGAATTTCCCTGCTCTGATTCGAAAATAGCACCGTTGGATCTTGCATGGATTAATATTTAATTTGGAGTAATGCACATCCAACATGCAGTACTCCCTCAGGAGGCCACTGGTAATTCACATTCATGGCCACGTTTTAATGAAATGCAGGAACAACTTCCCCAGGAGCAGGCAGCACATCAGCTGCTTTTTCCCTCTGCCACATCCAGCTTAAAGACGCAGGTACTCTACATCAGCAGATGACAAACATTCAGACACTGGGAAGTACTGCAGCTTAGCTTTTTACGTCACCTGACGAAGGGGCAGCGCCCCAAAAGCTTGCAATTTTAAAGAAACTGCTGGACTGTAACCTGGTCTCGTGTGACTTATGACCTTGGCTTTGAGATGCGAGAAACCAGAGCAAAAGTCAGCCATTTGGTCTGACAATCCAGCTCCACCATTCGACAATGTCACAGTTGATCTTCCAATTCTAATTCACCTTCCTGCATGATCCCTATATCCCTTAATTACCCTAGTGATCAAGATAGTCCCAGCCTTGGATATACTCAATGACTGAGCATCTACAACTTCCTTGAGGAGATCCAAAATCATTTAAGTTTTGAAATGATTTTCTCATTTTAGTCCTAAACAGCTGAACCTATCTGTGGAGCCTCTGACTCCAGATTCTGGATTCTCCAAATGCTCGTGCAGTTTCAACCGTGTATGTCCTCAAGGTTTATTAAAATATGTTTCATTTAAATTTTTAAAAATATGTTGTTTCATTTAAATTGTCTCTAATTCTTTTAAATTCCAGCGAATGTCATCCCATTCTATTCAATCCCTCCTTGTAGCACAATCTCCTCATTTCTGGGATCTGCCTAACAGACTTTCACTGCACCCCCTCTCAGGCAAACACATGCTTCCTTAGGTTAGAAATCCAGAGGGAACAATGCATGTCACATAACAAAAACCGGTCAAAGTGATGCA
The DNA here is from genome assembly GCA_024137785.1 of Ginglymostoma cirratum. Taxonomy (NCBI): domain Eukaryota; kingdom Metazoa; phylum Chordata; class Chondrichthyes; order Orectolobiformes; family Ginglymostomatidae; genus Ginglymostoma; species Ginglymostoma cirratum. The sequence goes on along the minus strand of JAHRHZ010000017.1, from coordinate 35,868,737 downwards.
GCCAAACTCACTGTAAATGGTCACTTGGGAACCATGAGAAAGCAGTTTCAGCAGTGGGGAAATAAAGAAAGCGTTACATGTAGCCTCTTCAATAAGTTAAATCAGGAGAAACATGTGATGTAAAGGGGATCTCCCAGTCTATATTTCATTCAGCACAGTGTGGAAACCACTGTGAATTAAAACTGAATGAAAAGGACCACTAACAGCACAATAAACAGGGAGAGAGAGTGCTGAGCTAAACAGAAAGCAGCAGCCACTACTTGAGCCTGTTCCTCTTTTAATTAGATTGCGGCTGATTTGGACACTTCATTTACCTGCCTTGGGTCTGAAACCCCTAATATTCCTCTGTTAGAAAAGATAAGAACAGGCCATTCAGTCCTTTGAGCCTGCTTCGCCATTCAGTAAGGTCAGAGTTGATCTGGTTGTGGCTGCAGTTTCTTTGATTGCCTCCCCATAACCACTTGCCGATCCCAAAAAATTATAATCGATGTTAGGTACAAAATTTTCAACCAATTTCCTGCAGCTTTGGGTGGAGGAATTCCGAATTTCCATTTCCTTTTGAGGGAAGAAGTCACCCTGAACAGTCTGAATGTCATGTGATATTCCTCCCAGCAGGGTAACTATTTCCTTGCATCTCCTTGTAATTTCTTTAATTACTTCCATATTCTTTGCTTGGTGCAACACAAGCCTCATCTGTGCAACCTTCTCTAATAATTCACCACTTTCAGTCCCAGTATAATTCTGGTCCATCTGTACTGAAGGGGACGGGGGGTGCCATTCAAGGGTCAATATATATTTTCTTGAGGTGTAACCCCAGAACGAATGGAACTTCTCCAGTCAGAGTTCTCTAAAGCCATGTCCTTACCTACACCCAGGAAAATGTGGAAAGAGATTTCAAAGTGTTTATCACTGGAATTGAGTGGTGGTAGATGTTGGTGATGGCAGGAATAGGGTGAGAGACACAGAATGAAAGAGATAGAAAAAGAAGAACACAGTTTTACCTTTTTAGAAGGGAGACTGAATTCAGTCCTGATTCACAGGATGACTCTCCGCATTTCTGTAGCGCCTTTGACATAGTTAAATACCCAAAGGCACTTCACAGTTTCTAATCATCGGGCAAAATTCAACAGTGAGCGACATATGGAGGGAGGGGCATTGTGGTCAAGCATTCAGCCAAAGAAGTTGGATTTAAGCAGCACCATACAAGAAGTGGTAAGGAGACAATACGCAGAGAAATTTCTAGAGTTTAAAAGGACCTGGAAGGTAAAGGCCCAGCTGTCAATGGTGAAGCAACTAAGATTTGGGCTATATGAGACAGTCGGAGCAACATAAGGATGGGTCATAGGGCTGCAGGATACAGAGGTAGGGAAACACAAGACCTGGGAATCAAAAATGGTTACAGCACTGAAGGCAGTCCTTCAATCTCTTGCTCATTCCAGCTCAATGCAAGAGCAAATGAGCTCATCCCACATTTCAGCCCTTCCCATATAAGGTGGGCAGCATGGTGGCTCAGTGGTTAGCATTGCTGCCTCAGCACCAGGGACCCAGGTTTGATTCCATTCTCAGGCGACTGTCTGTTTGGAGTTTGCACATTCTCCCTGTGTCTGTGTGGGTTTCCACTAAGTGCTCTGGTTTCCTCCCACAGTCCAAAGATGCGCAGGCTGGGTGGATTGGCCATGCTAAATTGCTCGTAGTGTGCAGGAATGTGTCGATTAAGGTGAGTTAGTCTTGGGAAATGCAGGTTAAGGGATGGAGTAGGGTGCATTGGTCTGGGTGGGATGCTATTTGGAGGGCTGGTTTGGGCTTGACGGGACAAATGGCTGTTTCCACACTGTAGGGATTCTGTTCTGTTCTAACTTGCAATTTGTTTTAAACTCTTTAGGTGTTTATCCACTTCTCTTTTGAGAGCCATAACTAAATTGGTCTCCAGTAGACTCTCATGCAATGTCTTCAGCTCCCAGCTACTAGCTGCTGTTTTCCTTCTGTCACACCTTTGGTTCCTTTATCATTCACTTTTTACGGGTGCTCCAGGGTAATTAGGAATGCGCACTAATTTCTGATCTAGCCAGTGATGCCCATATACCATGAACAAAGACAAATGAAAAATTTAATGCTTTCACATCCTTCCGAAAGTGAGGTCTTCAGAATTGGACACAATAGTCCAGGTAAGGCTTAGCCAGCACCTTACAAAGATTTTTACATTTTCCTTGTTCTTGAACTGGATGCCTCCATTTATAAAGCCAAGAATCTTCCATGTCTTATTCACTGCTTTTAAAACCTACTCTGCTACCTTCAACAATTAGTGCACAATTAGTGCAGGTCTCCATGTTCCTGTGATCTCTTTAGAACTGTACTCTATTTTCTATTGCCACTCCTCATTTCTCCTATCAAAATCCATCACTTCACACTAAATTAGGGGAGGCGACGGCCTTGTGGTATTATCACTGAACTGTTAATCCAAATACTTAGGTAACATTCTGGGGGCCCAGTCTGAATCCTACTGCAGCAGATGGTAAAATTTGAATTCAATAAAAATCTGGAATTAAGAGTCTAATGATGACAATTGTCGGGAAAAACCCATTTGGTTCACTAATGTCCTTATAGGGAAGGAAATCTGCCATCCTGACCTGGTCAGCCCTACTTGTGACTCCAGACCCACAGCACTGAGGTTGATTCTTAACTGTCCTCTGGGCAATTAGGAATTGGCAATAAATTGCCACCTAGCCAGTGACACCTTCACCCTGTGAATGAATAAAAAAGGTTTCACCTATCATGTCCCCATACAATCCACCAACCCATCTGTTACCTCTTGCAGTCTGTCACTACCTATTTCACAATGCTGCAAAGTTTTGTGCCCCTACAAATCCTGAAATTGTGTCCTGCACTTTCAGGTCATCAATATGTACCAAAAAAAAGCAATGATGCCAGCATCCACTGAACCCTCTGGAAATTTGCTCTATATAAACTTTCCGGTGTGTGAGAGACAATTAATCACCACTGTGCCCTGTTACATGCCATTCAGCTAACTTTGTATCAGTATTGTCATTGTCCCTTTTAAACCCTATTCAACTTTGCTAGAAAGCCGATAATGGGACACTTTGTCCAAGTGCCTTTGAAAATGCTGCGGAACAAAGTGGATCAATTAAATTAAGTGGGAGAACACTTGGTAAGAGTAATAATCATGTCATGATGTTTAGGTCAGACACTGAGAAGAGTAAGTTACAATCTAAAGTAGATGTCCAAACTGGAAGAGGGCTAATGTTAACGAGATGAGGGGGATCTAACTAGGATAAAATGGAACCAATGGTTTGGATTTGTTTTGATTTTGTCACCAAATACAGAAGTACACTGAAATGTGTATAATGTCGCCAAACAAGGCACCATCTCAGGCACAAGTACTGAGGTACAGAATCTTAAGAACAAAGTGGAAAGAAAGAACACGTTAAAAGTTAAACATTATAGTAATTATAGTATAGTGCAAAACATACAAAATTAGGTTAAAAGTTACACATTGCAGACCTTCTTAGTTTTATGTAGAAAATAAAGAAATAAAGCTGAAAGTTCAAACATTATAGTTGAGGAGGGGTGATTCAGTTTGCCTCTTTTTCATCCCCTCTTACTTGGTTCCAGCAATATTTTACTTCTTTAAGCATGCAGCTATTTCACAAAATATGGTTTGGCAGGGCATACTGGAACAGAACAATCGATAATCTTTCAAGAAGTGAACAAGCATGAAAGATAGAGACAACAAAACCTGGTCTCCTTGAATAACAAGGGAGATAGAAATGACAACAAAAGATTCAAGTAGTATAATACATGTCAGGTCAATACTTCAAGCAATAACTAGATCAAATACAATATATTGAAAGAGGAGATGAAGAGGAAACAAATGTCTGGAAAAGAGAAAATAAAGACGACATTGACAGTCAACATAAAACAAACCTAAAAATCTATCAGCTCTAAATAGTGAGAAGGTAGAAAGAGGTTCCACCTGACCTATCAGGGAGAAGAAGAGTGATATGTATTTAATGGCACAAGACAGAGTCAGCATTGTTACTACGTACTCTGTTTTAGCATTCACGAAGGAAAATGATTCCTGACAAAATATTGGAAGAATTGGAGACAGTAGAAGGAATCAATAGGATGAAAATGGACAGGAAGGATGTATTGGAAAGGCTGGCTACAGTGTGGATAAGCCACCTGGTCCAGATGGCTTATATCCAGGTCAATTATAGAATGCGGAGGGGAGTTAGTCGAAAAGCTTTCCATAAACTAGCAATGTACACAAGATGCTAGTGAGATGCCAGAGGATTGTCAAATCACAAACAATGTTTTTTTTAAGAAAGGGCTTGAAGGTATTCCTTGTAACTATGAGTTGGTCAGTTTAAGATCAGGGTGTGTAACGTTTTCGAAACAATAATCAGGGTTAAATAATCAACAGGCACTTGGAAAGGTTTGTGTTAATTTATTACGGATTTGTAAAAGGCAGATTGTGTTTGACTAATCCAAATGAGTTTTATGATTAACAGCAGCTTACGAAGGGAAAGCGATCAATATTGGCATATTGATTTTGAGAAGGTAAATTGACAAATTAGCACATAAAAGGATCATTAAAAAATGAGGCTGATGGGATTAGGTAAAAAAAATTGTCTTAAGTGGAGAAAACAGCCAGGTGCTTTTAAATGTTGTGACCGTACCTACTTCCACCACCCTCTCAGGCAGACCCTTCCATATTTCTACCACCCTCTGAGTGAGTAATCTTTCTTCAGATCCCCTCGAAACCACTTACTCCTCACTTTAAACTTATGCCCTCTTGTCTTAGCCACATCTAACATGAGCAAAGATTCTCACGACCTACACTGTCTATGTCTCTGATAATTTTGTATCCCTTAATAAGATACTCCTCTGCCCCAGTCTCTCCTCATAACAGACTTTTCATCCCAGGCAACATCCTGGTGAATCATCTCTGCACCCTGTCCAGGGCAATCACATCCTTTCAATAGTGTGATAATCAGACCTGTACACTGTATTCCATCTTCAGCCTAACAAATGCTTTGTAAAGTTGCAGCAAAACTTCATTGCTCCTATATTTTATGCCCTGGCTAATGAAGGCAGGCATATCATTCGCTACCTTATCAACCTGTGCTGACACCTTCAGCGATCTATGGACTTGTACACCAACATTGGTTTGTTCCTCAGTATTCCTTACGGATCGATCATTCATTGTGTGAATCCTTCCCTTATTGGGCCTCTTAAAATGCACACTTCTCAGGATTAAATTCCATCTGGCATTGCTCTGCCCAATTTACCTGTGGATTAATATCTGACTGTAGCTTAAGATCATTCTACTCTCTAGAATAGAATAGAACAGAGCAACAGCACCCCCAATTTTCATGTTATCTACAAAATTACTGGTTATACCCTCTGCATTCACATTCAAGTCATTAACGTATGTAACAAACAGTAGGGGTCCAGCACCAAACCCTGTGGTTCACCGCTGGTCACAGGCTTCCAATCACAATCCTCCACCAACACCCTTTGCCTCCTATTTGTCAGCCAATTTTGGATCCAGTTTGCCAACGTGCCTTGGATCCCATGGGCTCTTAACATTTGGACCAGCCTTCCATGTGGGACCTTGTCAAAGGCCTTACTAAAGTCTACACAAACCACATCAACTGCACTACCCTCATCAATATGTTTATTCAACTTCCAAAAAAAGCTCAATTAAATTAGTCAGATTTGATCTCTCTCCAACAAATCCATGCTGACTATCCCTGATCAATCTCTACCTTTACAAGTGTTAATTATTCACAGACTGATCCTCCACAGCCTCATATTTCAAACTCAATCTGTAGCTCATCTCAGTTAGGAATCCTGGACCCTACAGTGAGTGTCAGGGTAAAGTCCTTTAATTGTGCAATATCTGGTTTGAACTTTGATAGGTGGTAAACTTTGGATGTTGTCATCAAGAAGTAGCATATAGATGCAAAATACAAGGGAATCAAAGGATAGACCCTTGGTGGAGATCTGATAGTATAGCAGCAGCAAGAGAAGCCATTGATGATGATTCTTTGCCTACGATTACATGAATAAGAATGAATGTAGGTTTAAGTTAGTTCCAGCCCACTGGGCAATGGTGAAGAGTAGTTGAAGGAGGATGTTGTAGCTAACTACATCGAACTGTGCAGGAAGGCACATGGAAGAAGATATTGAATAATTTGCAGATGATCAGCTCTGCAGAAGTGAAATGAACAAGGCAAAAGGGGCGAGGGAAAACAGAAAGAAACCCAGGTAAATATTTTTGGGATGCAAAAGTGGGGATAATGAATTGGTGATAGTGAGAACTGATCTGCACAGGAAACAAACTAGTAAAGTGGCAGAGGTTCCAGTAACTTAGGGCTCTGATGGAAGATAAAAGTGGGTCAATCGCAAGGGTGCAGTACAATGATGTAAAAGGGGAAAAAACAGAATAATTACAGGCACATGAGGTAGAACAGGAGACAAAGGCACAAGGCGTTTAGGGAGAGAAGGAACTATCTTGTATTTAAGAGTGAAGGAGTGCCAGAGGTAGTCAACGAGAGGATAATAGTGCTGCTATATAGTGATCTTAAGATGTTTCACAGTCACTTTGTAGCCGAAGTACTCATACAATGTAGAAATCCTTGCAATGTAGGGGATGCAGCAGCCAAGTTCCCATGGAAAGCAATGTGATATTGACCATGAGAATTTTTTGGGTGGGGTAGAATTTTAGATGATGGCTAGAATATCAGAAAAATACTTCCTTGCTCTTCTTCAGAATAAGATCTTTTACAGCCTCCCCCAGATTTGGCCTCAACAGAACATTTTATACACAAGACATCACCTTGGGCTGAGCAGTTCTCCCTCAGTCTGGCAGCAAGGAGTCTCAGTCTGTGCTATGTATTCAGATTGGTCATGCAGCTTGCACCAGCCGTCTGCCTGCACAATAGTAAATGATCCCAATTGGCTAGCGACCAGCACCTAAATTATTTTCCAGCGTTTAGGGAGTGGGGATGAAAGTGGGACTGTTGGAGTACCTGAACATGAGCATACACCAATTAGGCAGTTTTCTAAACCGCTTTGCACGCTGGACATAGAGTTAAAGGCCAGAAGACAACCAACATTACAGCTCTACTAAAAAAATACTGGGAAAGGATGAAAGCAGAAATCTTTCAAATACCTGTTACTGGAATTAAACCCGAGAATGCTGAGAAAGATTGAGCTAATTAGAGACAATTCAGAACAGATTTGAAATGATTTGACTGGTTTACATTTTTGTACAGGTCACACTATGTAAGAATAAAGAAAAAGTGCTGTTATTGAGTGTAAAGATATGCATTTGAGCATTAAATAAATCGCCTCAAAAAATAATTCTGATGCACATTGAGAGATGAATTCTTTCCACATTGTTGGGTCATAAATCAGTAGGGGAGATGGGACACAAACTGTTCAACCTCCATCAACCAGTCTCAACGACCTTTTGAATGAATGATCAACACACATTGGCAAATATTTCACTGTCAGATCAAACCCCTTTTTGATCAAGTCTTTTTCTCATCTCAGCTGAAAACGCAATGTCAGAAACTGGCAGCAGAAGATGAAGGGGATTGAGAAGTCCCTCATCAATCTCTGCCATCTGTCAAGGTTAATTGCTCCTGTCAGCTTTCAAACCATTTGCTGAAACTGGATATAACTGCGCAACACGCATCGGGGTAACAAATAGTCAGCCTTGGTTACATACCTTTCAACTCTTCTCCCCTTGTACTTCAAGATAGATTTTGGCATCAGTGGCAAAGTGAGCAGTTACTGCCCATCCAATTAGTGAGCTAATTTCAAGGGACAGTCAAGAGGGACTCATGTTGGTGTGGCACTAGAATCGGTTTATAAAGAAAACAATGGTGGCTCTCTTGCGATGTCCCTACCTCAGGTCCAAATTCAAGGGCTGCTCCAGAGGTGTGACATAAAGTGCCTAAATAGGTTGATTAAAAATATCTGTGATAATAGCAGGTTTAATTCTCACAAATGAACCAGTTAGACTTTTACTGTTACAAATCATTTCCAGGTTTTTCCTAGGCTTCTCAATCTGCCCATGTTGGGATCTGAATTCTGCAATCACCGGACTATAGCACCCTTCGCAGATTCTTTGATGCAATTTTACTTTTCATCATTTCTATTCTGCCAAAAGGAAGGCCCAGTAACTGACACACTGGGCTAAAGCATAAAGTGAACACATTTTCTTCAAATTTTCTTCAAAAGTTAATGAGTTGCTAAAATGCTAATTATGCCTCAATTGGTCAATTTGATCTATTGTTGGCTGTCTCTTTAAATGTACTGGAACAGTTTGTAAACTGCAGGGATAATAAACACTAGGGAGATTGGTTTTAAAAGCAGTGTAACTCTTTCAGCAGAGTTACAATCAGAACACAGGACAACAGTACATTGCCAAGAGAAAGAAGGGAGAAGGGAGAAAACTTGTATCTTATAGCACATTTCACAATCTCAGAGCTTCCCAAAATACTTCACAGCTGAACTCCCATCAACACAGACAAAAGCAACATGCACTTTTCTTCCAGCAAGATCCCATAAACTGCAGTGACTACTCAGCTGGATACTGTTTTAGTGATGAATATTTAGGGATTAATATTGGTCAGTGGAAGAACTTGCTTGTTCTTCTTCAAAATGGTGGCTGTGAAATCTTATTTCATTGGAATTAGCAGCAGGATAATGGCCCATCGTCTTATTTTAAAGGCAACAACTGTGAGTAGTCCAGTCCCAAAGCAGTGCCACTTGGGCAGATCAATCTGGAGCTAATTCTCTGGAATGGATCTCGGACTCACATCCTTCTAGGTTAGGGATAAAAGTACCAGTCACTGAGCAATGCCGACAACTGGGAAAGTAAAGGTTACAGGCACAACAAGAATGCGTAAGGTATTTCATATGTCTCCACCAATACAGTGAGACAGAGTGGCTCCAATTGGAACCAATTCTATGATGGAAACACAGGCACTTAACGTGGGACAGACATATTGAATTGAACTGTCAATTGTGCATGAGCTCATTGCTCCACAACAATATTCATCATCCCCAGCCTGCCCTCCTGACAGTTTATGAATTACTTAATTTTTTTAAAATCATTCATGGGATGTTGGTAAGTGTTGCCCATACCAGCATTGATCTTGAGCAGCTGGTGGAGATCTGTCATCTTGAATAAACTTCCAATGGCTCGCCAGGTTATTCTAGAGAAGAGGTAAGCGTCAACCGTATTGATGCAGGTCTACAATTATAGGGAGACCAGACTGGTTAAGGGTGTCAAATGCCCTTCCCTAAAAGGGAACTAGCGTTTGTGAGGCAATCTAGTGATTATAGTCACTGCGACTGATGTGAAATTGAGAGTGCTGGCAGGCACTTAGCTCATTGACTACTGATGCCTCAGCCAGGCCAGTTTCATGGCTGTTTTCAACAGCAAAAATTTACCATCACCTCCCCCTCACATGGGCATGGGGAGGAAGGAAGTTTGAAGTCTATCTTAGTTGAAATGGGAATCTAAATGCACATTGGTGACATTGCTCTGAACCACACACTAGCTGTCTGAGCTAACCAGCTCCCACCATTTCTGACATTTTAAATTCCAGATTTAGTGAATTGAATGTACATTGTTGCTCATGTGAAGGTGCTATTCATGCAGGATGAAGGTGCTCAGAGATTAATTGCTCACCGAAGCCAATTTGCACCATGCCATTAATGTTTGCAAATTAAACTTGGGCATCTCGATGATGCCGAAGTTAGCAGCACTGACATTAAAAACAGGCCATTGCTGGCCAAAGGCAAATCACTAATTATGCAACTTCCACGGTTGCAGTGAGAGGCAGAGACCATCACTTCATCATCTGTCATGTAAGTTTAACAATGTTCTGTACCAAATGCAGAGACATTGAATGATTGATGTGGGTCTGTGATAGGAAGGGATCTGGAAAGCAGCACGTAATCCCTTTTATTAATGAAATGCATCAGTGCAGCACTTTCACCTAGTTGCTGCATGGGCAGAGGCTGAAGTTGAATGAATGACTGAGGTATGGCCCTTATTATCAGGGTGATGCATATTGCGCTGTATAGAGGCATATGCACAGCTACAGTCTGCGCCACTATTGACTCTTCTGACATCCAAGAAATTAGTTCTTCCTCTTCCCAACAAAAGTCATTTTCACTGAGAGTTCTGAGCCTTGCTGCTATGGGAGTGGGTCACTGTGGCTATCTTCCTGAGACACAGTGACAAAACTTTGCCAGATGCTGGAGTGGAGCCTCAGGGCTGCAGGAGTGGGAGACCGCTTTCTCCCAATGGCCGTGAAGATGAACAGCCTTGAACTTTGATGCAACAGGCTTCTTCCAGGGAGTGATCGGTGATCTATGCGGGATCCCCAAGTCATGTACGCACAATGCATCAGAACGGTGATTGATGCTATCTGTGCAAGTTCAGTTCATTGCATTCTCCCACGATACAGTCAGTGCTACAGCCTGGGTGATAGGATTCAGTAATATAGCCAGTTTCACCCAGGTGCAGACTGTACTTATGGGACACAGAGGGTATCAAAACTCTGTGGAATTCATCAATAGAAAGAAAGTGTGTTCCATTCCATTAAGTCAGGATGGTGCATGGCTTGGAAGGGAATCTGGTGGTGTTGCAGTGTGTCTGCTGCCCTTGTGCTTCCAGCTAGTAATGGTCATGGGTTTGGAAGGTGCTGTCTAAGGACCCTTGGTGAATTTCTACAGTGCATCTTGTAGATGCTATACACTGCTGCTACTGTTTGTAGATGATGTGCCAATCAAGCAGGTTGATTTGTCCTGGATGATATCAAGTTTGAGTGTTGTTAGAGCTGTAATCATGCAGACAAGTAAAGAATATTCCATCACACTCCTGACTTGCACCTTGTAGATGGTGGACAGGCTTTTGGAGGTCGGGAGGGGAGTTACTCACTGCAGGATTCCTAGCCTCTAATCTGCTGTTGTAAACATTGTATTTACATGGCAATTCCAGTTCAGCTTCTGCTCAGATGGTAAACCCCCAGATGTGGATAACATTGCCATCAAATGTCAAGGGATGATGGTTAGATTCTCTCCTGGTGGTGATGGTCATTGCCTGGTATTGTGTAGCGCTAATGCTAGCCTTCGAGATGCCAGCACACGAAAACCGGCTTTCCAACTCCTTTAATCGTGAGGCTGATTACCTTCTAACGGTCAGAGAACTTTTACAGAAAAGATTATTTCACCATTGGAATCCTAAATTTTGGCCAATGCTCCAATTAAGTTCCTCTCACCATCTTTCTTCTAGCCTCCTCTGGAGGCAGAACATTCAGCCCCAAGCATGAGATCTTTACACTCCTGCACATCCATGCAGAATTTCCAATTTTAATTGCCCTACCATTGGCAACTGTGCCTTCAACTGCCTAATACCTAAACTCTGGAAAACCCTACTACAGCCTAAGATAACACAGTGTGGAGCTGGATGAACACAGCAGCCAGGCAGCATCAGAGGAGCGTGAAAGCTAACATTTCGGGTCAGGGCCCTTCTTCAGAAATGGGGGAGGGGAAGAGGGCTCTGAAATAAATAGAGAGAGAGGGTTGGGGCTGAGGAAAGTAGGTGGGATGTGATAGGTCAGTATAGGTAGGCAGTGGTGGGGATTGGTCAGTGAAGTGGGAGAAGCGGATAGGTGGGAGAGAAGACAGACAGGTCAAGGAGGCGGGGACAACAGGGAGATAGGTAGGAGAGAAGACAGGCAGGTCAAGGAGGCTAGGATGAGAAGGGCTGGGGAAGGTAGGTGGGATGGTGATAGGTGAGTGCAGGTAGGCAGTGGGGGGGATTGGTCAATGAGGTGGGAGGGGCAGATAGGTGGGAGAGAAGATGGACAGGTCATGGAGGTGGGGAGGGGGGAGCTGGTCATGGGATGAGGTCGGGGGTGGGGAGATTTTGAAACTAGTAAAGTCCACATTGAGACAATCGGGTTTAGGCTCCCGTGGCGGAATATGAGGTGCTGTTCCTCCAGTTTCTGGGTGGCGTCGTTGTGACACTGGAGGAGGCCCAGGATGGACATGTTATCCAGGGAGTGGGTGGGTGGGGGGACTGAAATGGTTCGCAACCGGGAGGTCTTGTCGTTTGTCGCGAACTGAGTGTAGGTGCTGTACAAATAGGTCTCTGAGCCTCCACTTGGTCTCACTGATGTGGAGGAGGCTACATCGGGAGCAGCGGATACAACAGACCACATTAACGGATGTGCAGGTGAACATCTGTCTGATATGGAAGGTTTTTTGGGGCCTGGGATAGAGGTCAGGGGAGAGGTGTAAGGGCAGGTGTAGCACTCTGCGATTGCAGAGAAAGGTGCTGGGGGTGGTGGGGCTAGTGGGGAGTGTGGAGCAGACGAGGGAGTCGCAGAGAGAGTGGTGTCTCCGAAAGGCAGATAAGGGTGGGGAGGGAAATATAGCCTTTGTAGTGGGGTCAGTTTGCAGGTGGCAGAAGTGGCGGACAATGATACGTTGAACCCAGAGGTTAGTGGGGTGATACGTGAGGACAAGGGGGATTCTGTCTTTGTTTTTGTTGCGGGGAGGGGTTGTGAGGGCAGAGGTGCGAGAAACGCAAGGAGATGCAGTCGAGAGCGTGTTCGACCACTGAATGGGGGAAGTTGCGGTCCTTGAAATAAGAGGATATCTGGGATGTTCAGCAGTGGAACACTCTATCTTGGGAGCACATGTGGTGGAGGCGGAGGAATTGGGAGTAGAGGATCGCATTCTTGCAGGAAGGTGGGTGAGAGGAGGTGTAGTCTAGGTAGCTGTGGGAGTCGGTGAGGTTGAAATAGATATCAGTTTCGAGATGACCACCAGAGATGGAGACAGAGAGGTCCAGGAAGCAGAGAGAGGCGTCAGAGATGGTCCAGGTGAATTTGAGGTTGTGAAAGGTGTTAGTAAAGTTGATGAACTGTTCAAGCTCCTCATGGGAGCATGAGGCAGCACCAATACAGTCATCGATGTAGCTGAGGAAGGAGGTGGGGGATAGTGCCAGTGTAGCTGCGGAAGAGGGATTGTTCCACATATCCTAAGAAGAGGCAGGCATAGCTTGGGCCCATGCGGGTTCCCATGGCCACCTGCTTAGTCTGCAGGAAGTGGGAGGAGTTGAAGGAGAAGCTTTTAAGGGTAAGGACGAGTTCAGGTAAGCAGATGAGGGTGTCAGTGGAGGGCGGCTGTTTGGGCCTGTGGAAGAGGAAGAAGTGAAGGGCTTTTATGCCATCTGCATGGGGAATGCGAATGTATAGGGATTAGACGTCGATAGGTAAAATGAGGTGTTGAGGGCCATGGAATTGGAAGTCTTGCAGGAGGTGGAGGGCATCGGTGGTGTCTCGGATGTTGGTGGGGATTTCCTGGACCGGGGGGAAGGGGCAGAAAATGGAGTCGAGACAAGTCGAGATAAGTTCAGAGGGGCAGGAGCAGGCAGAAATGATGGGTTGGCTGGGGCAGTCGGGTTTGTGGATTTTGGGAAGGAGATAGAAACGGGAGATGCAGAGTTGGGGAACAATGAGGTTGGAGGCTGTGGGCAGGAGGTCACTTGAGTTGATGAGATTATGAACGGTCTGGGAGATGATGTTTTGGTGGTCAGGGGTGGGGTCATGATCGAGGGAGTGGTAGGAGGAGGTGTCAGAGAGTTGGTGCCTGGCCTCAGCAATGTAAAGGTCTGTGCGCCATACAACAACTACACATCCCTTATCCAAGGATTTGATGGTGAGATTAGGGCTGGAGCGGAGGGAACGGAGGGTTGTACATTCCGTGGGGGAGAAGTTGGAGTGAGTGTGAGGGGTGGAGAGTTACGGTTTTTAATGTCCAATAGGGCGGATAAAAATCGTAGGTTGAGGTTGTGGATCCTGCATAGAATGAAAAACAGAAGAGGTCCTTTACAGGTCTGGGCCTCTTTATCTACCCACAACTCCAATGCTTGAGAAATACACGTTGTTGCAGTGGTAATGTCACTAAACAGTGAATCTGCTGGCCAAGTCTCATGGTCTAGAGACATGGGCTCAAATCCCACCATAGCTGCTGATTTAAATTAGTTAGCAATTCTGGAAGTTAAAAAAAGGTATAAAATGAAAACGAGAAAAGCTTTTAAAGACTCAGGCAGAATCTACAGAAGGTGAAGAAGAGTTGTATAGAACTTGAAATACGAGCACTGTTTATTTCTCTACGGATGCTGCCAGACCTGCTGGGAATCTCAAGAATTTTGACTTTTTTCCCAGATCGCCAGCATCTGCAATACTTCGCTTTTAATAAAAAGATGTTGTTCAACTGTGCTGCGCAATCACAGGTCTGCTAAGAATCGAACAAATAAAACATCTTAGATTATCAGTTGGGCTGGCAATGTAGATCACTTCTCTTATGCTTTTTTCACGCATTCATGGAATGTGGGCACCTTTACCTGGGCCAGCATTGATTGCTCATTTCTAATTGTCCTTGAGAAGGTGGTGGTGAGCTGTCTTCTTGAATTGCTGAAGTCCTTTGTATTTCCAGACCCCCATCTATATCCCAAGTTAGTGCTGCTTGAGCCAACATTCAACATACTCAGGAACCTGTCCTTTGTAGGCTTAAGGAACATATCCAGATTGAATTTTGTTCAATTCAATCTTTGAATCGAACAAAAGCTTTGTGCATTCTCCACGGCAACTCTTCAACCATTCAATGTGCACTTGTCAGTCAATTTGCATCCTTTTCTCATGCAGCATAAATTGATGTTCTGTTTGAAATCTGACATTCTTATATTGGTCCTGATAAGGGCATGAAAAAAACTCTCCTCCTTTGTCGGCAATTCTCAAGGTCTGTTCTGTACTACCAAGCTTCAGTACGATCATTCGATACTGAATCATTAAATAGTTCAGTTAAGCTCTTGGTTTGAAGCCAAGATCATCTGATTCTGTAGCGTAAGAAAAGCAGCAGGAATGATGAGTGGTAAGAGTGGATCTTGTTAGCTGAAGGATAAATAACCTACTCCTTAAATCAGGTACATATCCTAGAGAGTCAGATGTCACAGATTTATGAAGCGTTTAATAATTAAACATTCACTTAACAACCGTGCTTATGAGCAAACTTTACGGCCTTTACACACAAACTCAAATGTATCATGGTTCTGACCTGAATATATACAATTAATACATATTAGTTGAATTCTGAAGTATGTGTTCCAACAGCTACTTTTTAACCTCTTTTCAAGATTTGTTCTAGATGACAACAGGTATTTCATAGTGAGGCTACAGTTATCACTCGACACTGACATGATTGTGGCCGAACTTGTACAGTCGTTACAGGTAGGGAACTCCTTTGCTTGAACAAACATTCCCTAGTTTACAAATCCAAAGTATGGGCTTTTTGAGACAGCTGCTTTGTTCAAAGTTTCTCTGCTAATGAATGAACAAAGGGAGATTTTCTGCCTGCATTGCATATTTGACTTCTAACTATCTTAAGGTAAGAGAAGTTAAGAATCATACTTCCCTAACTAACAAAAGTTAAAATCTACAATTATTGAATAAATGAACAAATGAAAAAGTACACCAGAGGAACAGGCCCTTCGGCCCTCCAAGCCTGTGCCAACCATCATGCCCTAATTAATCTAAAAACAAACCCGCCATTTTTCGACTATATCCCTCTATTCATTCCCTAATCATGTATCCATCTAGGTGCCTCTTAAATGTCTTCAATATGCCCACTTCTACCACCTCCTTTGGCAGTGCATTCCAAGCTGCTACCACTCTCTGCATAAAAAACTTCCCTTACACATCTCTCTTAAACTTTCCCCCTCTGACCTTGAACCTGTGCTCTCTTGTATTTGAAACTTCAATCCTGGGAAAAAGCCTCTGACTATCCACCCTATTTATGCCTCTCATAATTTTGTAGACCTCTATCCGGTCTCCTTTCAGCCGCTGTCTTTCCAGTGAAAACAATCCTAGTCTTTTTAACCTTTCCTCATAGCCAATGCCCTGGGGACCAGGCAAAATCCTGGTGAACCATCTCTGCACTCTCTCCAAAGCTTCCACATCCTTTTGGTACTGTGGAGACCAAAAATGCACACAATACTCCAAATGCAGCCTAACAAGGGTTTTATATAGCTGCAACATGTTTTGCCAACTCTTGTACTCCATGCCCCGGGCAATGAAGACAAGCATGCCATATGTCTTCTTAATCACCTACCTGCGTTGCCACTTTCAGGGAACTGTAATGCAATGAACCTTTTCCTTACAGCTTGAGGGTTTGAGGTGTTAATTAAATAAAAAAAAGTTTGAAAAGTCAGCAAAAGTCTAGGTAATATTCATCCAACTTCTGTGGATTTTTCATCACTATGGCCTGAAGAGAAATTTTTTTTACTATACATTAATAGAACGTTGGCTAGACCAGCATTTACTGCCCTTCCCTAGTTGCCCTTGAGAAGGTAATGGCGAGTTTCCTTCTTGAACCGCTGCAGTCCATGTGCTATAAGTAGACCTACAGTGCTGTTAGGGAGGGCATTCCATGACTTTGATCCAGCAACAATGAAGGAAAGATAATAAGTTTCCAAGTCAGGATGAGAAGGCGTTTAGAGGGGAATTTGCAGGTAGTGGTGTTCCCATGTATCTGCTGTCCTTGTCCTTCTGGATCGAAGTTGTTATGGGTTTGGAGGATGATATCTAAAAAAGGAGGCTAGTGAATTGCTACAGTGCATCGTGTATGCATGCTGCTGCTAGGCATTGGTAGTAGAGAGAGTGGATGAGGTACCAATCAAACAGGCTGCTTTATCCCAGATGATGTCAAGCTTCTTGCATGTTGTTGGAGCTGCACGCATCCAAAAGAGAGGAGTATTCCATCACATGTGCCTTGTAGATGATGGATGGGCTTTGGGGAGTCAGATGGTGAGTGACTCACTGCAACAGTCCTAGCCTTTGACTTGCCACGTAGTCACAATGTCTATCTGACTAGCCCAGTTTGGTTTCTGGGCAATCGTAGCCCTCAAGGTGTTGAAAATGGGGAATTCAGTGATGACGATGCCACTGAATGCCATGGGGCGATGGTTAGATTGTCTCTTGCTGAAGATGATCATTACCTGGCGTTGGCGTGGCACAAACGGCGCTTGCCACTTGTCATTCTAAACCCAGACACTGTCCATGTCCTGCTGCATTTGGCCATGGACTGTTTCTCAGATTATGCCTCTTCAGATAGTGAGAGTCAGAAGTCTGTGGGTTCAAGACCCAGTCAGCTAAAGCACTGTAAGCAAACTCAAAACCCAAAGATAAATCTCCACAACAACCAATCATTCATTGAGAACATTACTATGTATCTCTGCATCAACACTGAAATGGCATGTTTAAATGTAAGACGCTTCGCTGGCACACTTACTTAAATGAAATTTGATAATTGTCCCTCATGCCTGTAGGAAAACAATAGTTCCTTCAATATCACTGAACTTTGCCAGTCTGCTAAGGGCCGACTGACATCTGATTTTGTAATTACATAGTCAGCAACTAAAATTGCTACATACCTCCCACATTGAGAAGGGTTTTTGTTCCCAATTCCTAACCAGTGATTGCTTTTGCTGTAAAATGTGTGACTAATACTTGACACCCAACATAGATAAGTACTTTCAGATACACATTAATCAGGAATGGTCAGTGTTGCAAGTACGCAGGGGCAGCTGAGTCAGGTAAGTGACTAGTACCAGAAGAGCAGTCATTTAAAAAACTAGTCACCGTTATACATCAGAAAATACATCTGACTGCGATAATGTTTGTTTACTCTCAAAAATATGCCCAACTCAAACATTTTACAATGGACACTTGTGGCTTTTGAAAATGAAGAACAAAACTGAATTATTGTCTTCATAGAGTCTTTGAGTCATTGAGCTGTGTAGGACAGAAACAGATCCTTCGGTCCAACTCATCCATGCTGACCAGGTATCCTACATTAATCTAGTCCCATTTGCCAGCATTTAGCCCATATCCCTCTAAACCCTTCTTAATCATATACCCAGCCAGATGCCGTTTAAACGTTGTAATTGTACCAGCCTCCACTACTTTCTCTGGCAGTTCATTCCATACAAGCACCACCCTCTGCATGAAAAAAATTGTCCCTTTAGGGACCTTTTAAATCTTTCTCCTCTCACCTTAAACCTATGCCCTCTAGTTTTGGATGCCCCCTACTGTTCACTCTAATCATGCCCCTCGTGATTTTATAAACTTCTTTAAGGTCACCCTTCAGGCTACCTTGCTCCAGGAAAAATAGGCACAGCTTATTCAGCCTCTCCCTATAGCCCAAGCCCTCCAACCCTGGCAATATCCTTGGAAATCTTTTCTGAACCCTTTCAAGTTTAACAACATCCTTCCTATAGCAGGGAGACCAGAATTGAAGGCAACATTCCAAAAGTGGCCTAACCAATGTCCTATACAGCTGCAACATGACCTCCCAACTCCTATACTCAATGCACTGACCAATAAAGGCAAGTGTACCAAGCACCTTTTTCACCAACCTGTCTACCTGTGATTCCACCTTGAAAAAACTATGAACGTGGACCCCAAGGTCTTTTTGTTCGGCAACGCTCCCCAAGACCTTACCATTAAGTGTATAAGTCCTGCCCCGGTTTGTTTTTCCATAATGTAACACCTCACATTTATCTAAATTAAACTCCATCTGCCACACCTCAGCGCATGAGTCCATCTGATCAAGGTCCCATTGCTCTGAGGTAACCTTCTTCGCTGTCCACTATGTCAATTTTTTTTCAGGAATGATAGGTCTTTGACTAAACACTAAATACATCTATCCAATATTAAATGCTTAGGAAGGCAATATTTACACCAGTCTCTTTACTAGGGGTTGGCAATCGTGAATTAACCATCGTCAATCATATTCCAACACTGTTCCATCACAAGTCACAGACTGCAAGGCCTAACCTCACAGCCACATATGAAACTATGCAGGAAATGGGAATTCAACTCACTATGTTCTGAACTGAAAGCTAGAGAACCCTGCACGGGGGTCAAGGCTCATAGCTGGACTCAGACGCAATAAAATTACTAGAATTACTGAACGCTGGGAACCTGGAATGAAAACAGTTTTGGAGGAACTTAGCAGCGTTCTGTGAAGAGAGAAGCAGAGTTAATGTTTCAAGTCAAAAATGACTGACTTTTCGGAGCTGAAAAGGGGCTGGGAACGTGATGGATTTTACGTAATAGTAAATGTGGGAGAGGAGGAACAAGTGGAACAGATCAAAAAGATGTAACTGAGCAAAAGGCAAAGGGAGTGTTAATGGCAGGAGGGGAGAGAGTGAGAGGTCATAGTAGGTATTAATAGCATGAAATGGGTCAGCTGTAATGTGAGCAAATCCATAGAAACAAGATACAGGGTTGGGTGGAGGTGGTTGTGAACAAAGACTGCGTAAGTTAAAATGGACAATAGAGCTCATGGCCTGAAGTTATACAACAGAATGCCTGGACTAATGCAATCAGTTTTGCTTTGACTTGTTAGATAATGTAGAGAGGTCCCCCCGCCACTGCCTGACTGTCCAGTGAATTTATAAAATATTACCATGACCGCCCTCAGGCATTATGCGAACTTGAAGCTATAATTGTATCCTTTCATTGTCACTGGGACAAATTTGTGGTATTCTCTCCATATCAGCCCTACAGGAGTATCTTCATCATCCAAACTGCAGCAGTTCAAGATGCAGTTCACCACCACCTTCTCAAAAGGAGAGGGAGGATGGGTAATAAATACCTGAAGATATATTGGCGCGATGGCCACATGTCCAAAAAAAAACATGTTTAAAGCAAAGCTTGACAGGGTAACCTGGCAGGAAGTGTAAGGGGTCAGATATTCTGCAGGAATTTCCACACATTTTGTTCCTGGGATTTCAGCATTGATGGCCAAGTTAATATTTCACCCCGAGTTGATATGAGAAAGTCATGGTTGGGTTTCATCTTGGACTACTTAAAGCTGCACGGCTTCCCAGGCAATTTTGAGGGGAGGCGGTGTTAAGAGTCAATCACATTAGTGTGAAAGGGTAATAGGAATTGCAGATGCCGGAGAATCTGAGATAACAAGGTGTAGAGCTGGATGAACACAGCAGGCCAAGCAGCATCAGAGGAGCAGGAAGGCTAACGTTTCGCGCCTAGACCCTTCTTCAGAAAATGTTCTGAATTTAGACATTGTCACAGTTGGGGCCAAATTTGGAAGGCCTATTGTGGACTGTAAGTCCATTGGGGATGATCCGGTTCCGTAGGCAGGTACTAAGAAAGGTAATGTGGCTGGAGTACCTGGTTTGCTTCAAGACGTGGTCGAGCAGTTTCAAGGCTGAAGAGATTACAAGAGAGCTGCAGTGGGAGAGAGATCCACTGAGGTTTTTCCGGAGGGCGGAGGGTAACTTCTTCCAGGTAGGCATCCTTAGAAGAGGCTTCGCATTGTTTCAGAGATAGTAGAAACTGCAGATGCTGGAGAATCTGAGATAACAAGGTGTAGAGTTGGATGAACACAGCAGGCCAAGCAGCATCAGAGGAGCAGGAAGGCTGACGCTTCAGGCCTGGACCCTTCTTCAGAAAGCTTTTCTGAAGAAGGGTCTAAGTCCGAAATGTCAGCCTTCCTGCTCCTCTGATGCTGCTTGGCCTGCTGTGTTCATCCAGCTCTACACCTTGTTATCTTACGTTAGTGTGAATGTGGAATCACATCTGTTCAGACTGAGAAAGGAAAAGCAAGCTTTTTTTTTCCCTAAAAAGTATATTAGTGGACCATTAGCATTTTCACAAGAGCTTTACATTCACTTTTGTTAAGATTTGAATTTGTTTCTAATGCATATGAAGTTTCTAGAAATAACATGGTGGAATTTAGAATCACAGCCCCCAGTAAAAATAACAACACTACTATACCCGATGACAGTGTCTTTAGGGTGGCACGGTGGCTCAGTGGTTAACACTGCTGTCTCTCAGTGCCAGGAACCTGGGTTTGATTCCACCCTTGGGTGACTATCTGTGTGGAGTTTGCACATTCTCCCCATGTCTGCGTGGGTTTCCTCCAGGTGCTCTAGTTTCATCCCACACAGTCTAAAGATGCGCAGATTATGCATGCTAAATTGCCCGTAGTGTCCAGGGACAGGCAGGGTAGGTGGGTAAGAAATACAGGGTTACAGGGATATGGTGCGATCCTCTTTGGAGGGTTGGTGTGGACTTGATGGGCCGAAAGCCCTCCTTCCACACTGTAGGATTTCCACGATTCTTCACGTTTAATATTATGAGCTAGTCTGAGAGCAATTAGAATGGGGAACATGTAACCATAGGGAGTAGTTGAATGAAACAGCATTGATGCAAGTAAGAAGGCAAGAGAAGAAAGGAATAGGAGCTTATTTTACTACTAAGCCTACTATGGATCTTTGTTCTTTACAACCATTACAACTCCCATGTGACACTCGTGTTTTCTAATCTCTTTCGTCCTCAATTCTTTCCCAAACCTTCCCTCTGTTTCACTTGTTCCCCCCCACCATAAACCCCAACTCTATTCCACCTCTTCCTTCAGACAAAGATATTAGACTGGAACTATTAACTTTGTTTCTCTCTCCACAGATGCTGCCAGTCCTGCTCAGTTTCACCAGCACTTCCTTTCATTTTTATATCAGATTTCTAGCACCTGCATACTTTGCTTATGTTATAGAAGATTAGGCTGATAGGGGTATAATGATGAGGTGGCTTAAAGAAGTGTATTTTGTTCTGGCTTCTCTTAAGAGATTGAATGAGAGACGCAGAGCAGCCTGCGATAATGTAAACAGCTTGTGAGGCTCTGGGTTTTTTGTTAAAAAGTTGGTACAATAAAGCAGCCTGGATGGGTGTGGCCAGCTCTCAGAAACCAGGGTTTATAGTTTTTAGGCTTTTAAATTTAGCAGAAGATGCCGGAGTTTAAAGTAGCAGAACTTTTTACTCTCTCTGTTACAGCTAGAAGCTGGGTTTCTCTTCCTACTGCTGGCATTGCCTGTGAGAAAATCTGTTTTCTGAATTTGCTTTTTTGGCAAGGAGTGTGTTTACGGGATGTCACTATATTGGAGCAATTAATTAGTTATATCTATATCTATTCTGTTAATTTTTCCAATTGAGTTAAGCTCTTCCAACTTTTCATTCTTTTGTTATATTTTAACTGTAGATTGAATAAATTCTGTTGTTTTGCTTAACATCAAGTAACTTGATCAGTCGCATTGCATCTGGAACACAGCATTTCACATTTGCCTTTAGAATAAAATTTAGGGTCGAGACTACCTTCTTAATATTTTGAAGGGGTCTGGTCTGGTCCATAACAGGAGTGAGAGGTGATGTAAGCTGGAAAGAGGATTGAATGCAGCATAGAAAACCTACCTGGTCCAACTAAACCAGTCAGTGCTGAAAACCTCTACTTATATCACAGCATCATACTTTATGAACAATGCCAGCAGGACAGCATTTGGTCTATTGTGATTTGTTGAAAGTGCTAACCAAATAGTAACCATCCACCTTGTTTTCTCTCCCACAGCACAACCTTTCTTTCCCTTGAGAAGCATGCGATGAATTCTCTTTAGAATAAGTCTCGTTTGAGGTTTCTTCTCCCACTCCTTCACACAACGCGTTCCAGATTCTTAACAACTTGTAGCATCAAAACATCCAGCTTGCCTTGCACAGTTTCACTAGTTCATTGATCGCCATGGCGTTCCCTTGATGCAGAACTTGAAAAAGATTAATTTTGCAGTACAGTAATTTCAATGCTGGCTGCTGACTTTCCTTCAAGGTGGGTGAAGGGAATAGGGGAGCAGTTCTCCATCCCCCTGTGAAAGTCAGCTCCAGAGTGGGCCTGAAACGCACTGCCTTCCGAGTTAGAGAGGAGAAAGTAACTCACTGAGCATCATGTAGGACCATGTCTGGTTACGCACCTGCAAAGCATCTGCAAAAGTTTCATCATGTGAAGACTGCTATATAAACACACTATTATACAGTTTAAACATTTATAAATGAAGCCAAATTAAGGACAATTTTGTGCTATTGACTCAGGTCGACTGGGACCAAGTCTGTGACAGTCTCAATTTATTTCACAATAATGCCTTATGCCCTTAGGCAAGAGATTGTCACAATGGCACTGGGCTAAATTAAAAACCAGATTCTAGACAAAATACCAGCATCTGACCCACTGAGTCAAACAGTTGCTCAATATGCATTTCCCTGTAAACACTGCATGACGTCCTCCCAACGGTCCCTTCTCAAATGTTTTACTTACTCAAAACAACAGATGTTAAATACCTTCATAAAGTTCTTTCTATGGACTAATTTCAGGGTTCAACGAAAATGTAACCTTGAACAGGAAATGTACAGCAGTAAGAATTATTAAAGTTGAAAACAGCATCTCCCATTAGCTTACAAACTCTAACTTTCAAACTGATGGCTTATGCTGTCTGAATTTAACCAGCTGCTTAATTGATAGATTGTCAAATACTGATCATAAGGGAAGGTCTTTAAATTACTTGCACAAATGAACATAAAATTCTGACACTA
The DNA here is from genome assembly GCA_024137785.1 of Ginglymostoma cirratum. Lineage (NCBI taxonomy): Eukaryota > Metazoa > Chordata > Chondrichthyes > Orectolobiformes > Ginglymostomatidae > Ginglymostoma > Ginglymostoma cirratum. Next base: position 35,845,179 of record JAHRHZ010000017.1, on the reverse strand, counting down.
AAGTAAGAGAATGTCTATAAATACCCATTTTAGATCATTACAACTTTGGGAGTCAGGATCTGCATAGAAAGTTGTAGCAGGGCGTTCAAAAAATTTCTTCTTGTGTCCACTCTGAATGCACAAGAGAATCCTGTTCCACCAATTTATTCTGAAATTGTTAGTGATTGTGGTTAGTCAACAAAATTAAACTTGCATTGTAACATGAAGGAATAGCCATACTCCACAATTCTTTCAACCTTCTGACTCGCCATCTTTCATCAACCCCTTCCTCAAAAATACTTGAGGGTCTATAAAAGGTTATTTCTCAAGGTCATCATCTCAAAGCCCAAAGAAATGTTTCTCCAGAAACTCAGCTATTTATGTACTCTTCTTGGAGCAAAGCGAGAGCACAAAAATTTCATACATGATCAAGGGTCACCTCTCCCAAATCTCCTCCGGCCCCTCAACACAGATTTCAGAATCCCAGGAATGAAGAAATAAGTCAGGATTCTTGACCGCTATCCAATGTCTCTCTGCTGGGAAATCCATTTATCTGGACAGTAGGAGCTGAGTTAATGAGACTCAGCTTTGATGACCTTCTGGAGTCAAATAGCCTGCATCATTCACCATCCAGAAGGCATCTATTTTGAATCAAAGTCAACATCATTAGGCTCAGTAGAGTAGCAGAATATAGAATAGCAAATAACTGCACACCGTATAACATAAGAAACTGTTGGAGGTTTTATGAGAAGAAATTACAATTATAAAGATTAACACGCAGATGAATTGAATTCACACTTGAATGGACACATTAATTATTTTAGTTGAATGAAATGAAAATTGGCATGTGTTTCCAAGCACCTGCCAAATCTTTCCCACAGTGGACCTGCAAGCATTTGGCTCACTATGTGTAATGTTGCACTGTTGGCTCTATATAACTGGCAGAAATAATAAGCACCATTCTAAATTTACTGTTCCAATTGCAATTCACTTCTCATGGAGCTCCAGATTGACTCAGGATGAGAGAACACAAGGAAAAGCCAATAATATTCAATCACCTCATAGAAAACCTGGCTAATCCATTTCATTTGGAGCATGACAGATTATGTACACAACCTACTTCATTAAGAAACTTGACAATCCCTTCATAGCCTTATGTCCCCCAACAACTCTGTTACCTCCCTTAATCCTACAATGCTCCAAGACCTCGGTCTTTGTCCACTACCATTCTCTTGCATAATCACCCAAATAATACTACAGTGGAGTAAAACAGATTTTTTTGAATCTTATTACTGAGATATTTCTTGCAAATGCCACGTTATGGGAAACAACATCTATACTATATACGCATTGGTTGGCAAGTTGATTGGTAGAATGCACGAATTGAAAAGCTTTGATAAAATGTGCCTTTTTCAGAAATACTTAAGTTTTGCCTGACCAAATGACTACTTAAAATGTGTGCACTTTCCCAATGGTGGATGAGCCTTCTGCAACTAAAGAAATTCCCTCCCTAAACCTTTGACTCTCCTCGTTCAAGGCATTCCTTAAAACCTATAGCTCTTTATCCTGACTTACCCTGATATGGTTTGGTGTTATATTTCAGATGACAGTGCTCCTGTAAAGCTTCCTGATAAAAATTAATGATATTTAAGGCATTGCATTAATACAAATTGTTGTTAATGCTGTTGGATTAACTATGAAGATCTTTCCTTCAGGCTCTCCCTCCCCCACTTTCCAGGAGGAACTGTGGGTTAGACAGTCATCCACTTAGTCAGGTTTACTACCCCACAACCTACGTACTTTAATGGAATCAGTTACCTGTGGACCTCTGATTCTCGGACCAAAAATGCACAGTTTAAAAAAAAATTTATAGTGTGTAGCCATAGACAGATGAGCTGCCATAGCTCTTGAAAAAGTCATGTTTAACCGCCTTCTTGAACCTCCGAAGTCCTTAGAGTATAGAAACACCCACAACGCTGTCTGGGAGGGATTTGCAGGAATTTGATCCAGTGAAAGTGAAGGGACAGTGAAAGATTTCCAAGGGAGGATGCTGTATTGTGGGAAGGGAACTTGCACTTGCTGAGGTTCTGGTGCATCTGCTGCTCTTGTCCTTCAAGAAGATAGAGGTCATGGGTTTGGAAGGTGCTATTGAAGACAACTTAGTGAAATGACGCAGGGTATTTGGCCAATGGTATACACTAAACATAAGAATTCGGATGTTCATGGGACCATTTGGTTCTTCGAGCATGCTCCTTTATTCATGACAGACTGAGTTGGAATAGGTCATTCTCACAATCCCAACATCCCTTAATTCCTTTAGTAACCAAAAATCTACTGACCTCCATCTTGAGTGGGCATCCACAGCTCACTCGGGTAAAGAATCAAAAGAGCGGAGTATCTTTGAGACTGAAAAATTTCTCATCTCAGCCTTATGTCCTAGATTCCCCATCTAGAGAAAATATCACTCCACCCTGTAAAGCTTCAAAATCTTAAGATGTTTTAAATGATCTCTCAGCCACAGATCCCAGTGGTGGATGGAATGAATGTTGAAGGTGGTAGATAGGATGCCAATTGAGTGGGCTGCTTTGTCCTGTATGGTATTAAGCTTCTTGAGTGCTGCTACAGCCAGACCCATCCAGGCAGTTTTAGTGTGTTCTATCACCTTATTGATGTGTGCTTTGTAGACATGCTTTTGAGAGTTACTTACTAGGGTATTATCACCCACTGCTTTGCTGTTGTAGGCACAGTACGTGTGTGTGGCTGGTCCAGTTACATTTCTGGTCAATGGAGACGCCAAGGGTGTTGATAGTGGCAGATTCAGTGCAGGGACTGCTGTAAATGCTACAGAATGCCATAGGAAGGTACTTGTGTGGCTTGAATGCTGGTTACAACTTATCAGCTCAAACCTGAATGTTACCCAGGGCCAGGTCTGACTGCATCTGGACACTAATTGCTTCAGCATCTGAGGAGAATGAAATTGAACACTGTTTTACTCTCTGACCAACTCTGCCTGTTTCAATTAAATTTGAAAGAATTGGGGAACCTGTCTATTTCTTTGCTGTCATAGATCCTGCAATATCTATCATGCGGGGGTGAGAGAGTCACTCTCACAAATCCGCCAGCAAACCAAAATCCTCAAAAGAAACTGGCTGTGAGCCACTTCCAGTACAGCTTCTGTTCACTGTAAATGACAACTGCCAAGAGTTAATCCAGTGTGTTAGAGACAAGCTGCTGGGAGATACCTGGGGATCAATACTACAAATGATGGAACACTCAAGACATAACAAACCCTATATCCTGTCCAACTTTACGTTTACAGCTTGCAATTGTCTTGACATATGTACCTCAGCTACCCAGGGACTATGTGAAGTGCTCAATTTCAATTTTCCTTAGCAACTTTCAAGAAGCTCACCGACCCTCAAATTCCAATGACACATCAGTGGCACTGATCTTGCAGGTAGAAAAGGGGACACAGGGACTTCTAGCTTGAGAATGGTCTACACTGAATAAATTGTTATATTTCACAGGGTAAGGGCTGCTCTGGAAATCAAGCCCCTCTAATCCCACAGTTGTCACAAAAGTTAAAAATCCAGAAGTTCCTGAGTAGAATGACATAGCTCCAAACAAAAAAAAAGTCACCCTGCACTTGAAACATTAATATTTTTCACTCTCCACAAATGCTGCCAGACCTGTTGAATTTCCCCAGTGCTTTCTGTCTTCATTTTGGATCTCCAGTGTCTACAGTATTTGAGTAGGACAGTGTGTCAGGACAAGGCACATCTTAGGCTGAGAAGCCAAGTTAATAAGATTGGTGTGCAAGTGGCCCTCTGTTGCAAACATTGACAGCAACAGTCCCAAAACCAAAGGACCCAAAGCAACCTGACAACATTAAGTAGACTGGCATAGGTTTCTTCGATGGATATTCATTTGCTGAATTGAGCTACAGAAGAATTTCAGAGATTTACAACTATTTTATTGTTAACCTATAGTTCAGTGCAAGTGCAAGAACTCATACCCACCTTTCTCTTCGGGATCCTTTGCATATCCAGAAGATGACTCCCCTAACAGGGGAAAACCCTAGCTTTTATTTGTGTTAAATGCAACACCCAATGCACATCAGGGGCATGTTTTAAAAAAGCTGGGAAATCAAGGGAAGGGATTAAAGCAGAAATTAAATTAAATCAAATCAGAACACCATCTCATGGCGCCTGCCTCTCTCTCAAAGCTTCTTTGTTGAAAACCCAATACAAAAATCACCCAAATAATCAACTAAGCATCTAATTAACAAGCATCGTCACCTATTTTTACCACGATCAAATCACCCAATTGGAGCAGTGGAATGAGAACAAATACTTTCTGAAAGGTTTTTGATATTTTCTAATCAATCTGTTCAGACATATTGTTACAGACGTGGAGCAGGTAGGATTTGAATTCGGATCTCCCACCTCAGACACAGTGACTCTACCATAGAGCCACAAGAGCCCTTAGGCAGCAACTCTAAATGTTTTGATCAACCTGCTCAGGGATGTTGTGACACCTCTGGAGCAGGCAGGAGTTGAACCTGGCCTACCTAGTTCAGAGGTAGGGACACAACCACTGCACCACAAAAATCTCTAAACAGCACTTCAAATAATTTGCATCACAAGGTACATCAGTTGTAATAAAGCAACAAATTCCACATCCACAACTTCTGACACCTTAGTTTGATAAATGCTGCCAAAACCACAGATTAGAACTATCGTATTAAGTGCAGCTCTCTTGTTTCCTGCTCCTGGTACTGGTGACAAGAATTCTAACAGCACTGTGAACAAGCATATTGCAGGACTGTTCAGCAGAGTCCTGTAAGCCTGGTGTAAATTACAACTGCACAAGATGCTCAGCACGTAGATCCTGCCATTGTGAATATAACATATAAAACTCATTTTTTTGAGTCAATGAATGATGACAAGCTTTTTCCAACTACAAACAAGAGATGATCGCAGGAAGCTAGAGAGCTGGCATGGCAAAACAAATAATGCAAGGTAGGATACACAGGCACTCTGGCTGTTAAACATTAAGATTCCAGCAATGGCTTGGATAGCAAATGTTCACTTGGAGGATGTAAAGGTCCTGGGGGAGTGGGGAAGGGTATTTTCGGAGGAGTTTTGGTAATGTAGAAGTGAGGCACCCAATTTATACACGCAAGCTCCAACAAATCGCCAACACAAATGGTCTGATCATTTGTTTTTAGAAACATAGAAACTACAAACAATTGAGCCTGATCCACTATTCAACATTTCTGCACCCAATCTGTCCAGCCCCATCAGAATTCTATGTTTCAATGAGAATACAGGCCTAGTCAACGCAATCTGTCCTCATACAACAATCCTGTAGTCCTAAGAATCAGACTGGTGAACCTTTGCTGCATTCTGTTTTGCAGCAATTTTCTTGGGTAGGGAGACCAAAACTGCACATAATACTCCAGGCGTGGTCTTACCAAGGCCCTGTACACCTGCAATAAAGGATCTGTGCTTCTGTACTCAAATCCTTTTGCAATGAAGATTGTCTGCGTTCCTAACTGCTTGCAATGATATGTGTATGAGGGCATCCAGAATCCTTTATACATCAACACTTCCCAATCTTTCACTTGGTTTCCTGCCTGCTACCAATTCCCAATCCATACCAGTTTATTATCCTCAATCCAACGTGCTTTAATCTTGTACACTAATCTTTTATGTGGGACTAATCAACAGTGCTCTGGAAATCCAAATACACCACATCTACTGGTTTCCCTTCATTTATTCTAATAAGTTTTTATTCTTAGTTGTCAAACATGATTTCCTAATCATAAATACACGGTGACTTAGAAAATATCAAAGAGATTAGACAAAGTGGCCTGCTTTCTTTATAAGAGATGTTACCATTTTACTTCCTATTGCTGTTAAGCTGTTAATTCTGGTTCTTCCCTCCCTCCATCCATCCATTTTTAAACAACAAGATTATATTAGCCACTCTCCAATCTGCCAGGACTGTTCTGAAGGAGGGTCACTGGACCTGAAACATTAACTCTGAATTTTTCTTCACAGATGCTACCAGACCTGTTGAGCTTTTCCAGCAACTTCTGTTTTTGTTCCTGATTTACAACATCTGCAGTTCTTTCAGTTTTTATCCGCACTATCAGGCTCTAGGAACTTAACAGCTTGCAGTTTTATTAATGTCACCACTTTTTTAAAGCTAATACTGGTTTCCTTTGATCCCTCCTTCGCAACATACCTTTGCTCCCTATCATTTCTGTGAGGTATCTGGGTTTCCACGAAGATAGAAACAAAGGAATTGTTTAATCACTCTGCCATTTCTTTATCTTCCATTATCAAGTCTCTTGTTTCAGAAAGTGAGGTACCAACATTTGTCTTCATTAATCTTTTTCTTTTTAAATGCCTGAAGCAGCTGTTAGCATTTGCTTTTATGTTCCTGACTTTCATATTCACTCTCAATTAACTTCTTGGTCATCTTTTGCTGAATTCTAAACTGTTCACAGTCCTGAGGATTGTTACATTTTCTAGCAACTTTATACGGCTCCTCTTTGAATCTAATGCTATCCTTAAATTTTTTGCTAGTCATGGGTGAGTCATTGTTCCTGTTGTATTTTTGTAAAATACATGACTCTTGCAAAAGATATATTGATCCCTTAAATATTAGTAATTGTCTACTGGCTATCATGCCTTCTAATGAAGTTACCCAATCTATCACAATGAACTCAGGCATCATACCTTTGCTCAAAAGCAAAGTTTCTGGAAAAGCTCAGCAAGTCTAGCAGCATCTATGAAGGAGAAAACAGCGTTAACGTTTCGGGTCCGGTGACCCTTCCTCATACCTTCGTTGTTTCCTTTGTTTAGAGTTAGGATCCAAGCTTCAGACTGCACTGCTTCTTTATCTATCCCAATTAAGAATTCATTTTATGGTCACTCTTTCTTTAAAAGATTTTGCATAACTGTATTATAAGTGATCCCATTTCATGGTACAATTCTAAATCTCAGAAAGCCTACTCCTGACCTGTTTTTATCTGCTCATCTATCATTGTCCTTATGATAGGACCCTCCATCACTATTGTTCTACTACTCTTTCTTCCGCTCTTACCCTGCGCAGATGACGCATTCATGGTGATAAAGGCTTCACTTTCCCTCTATTCCTGAGAAATCACCACCCATCTCCCCACAGCAGTCTCAAAAACAAAGTCTGATGAAGAGGTATACCAACCCCAGGGCATTCTGACGCTACTCGCCTACTGCTTTTACTGTCAGAAAATCACCCACTCTCCTTCTTGTGCATTTTTAACTCCACTTTGATCATCTTGCTGTATGTGAGATCCATGAAGATCTGTCTTCCAGATGCTTCATAGTGACTCCATTTACAGTTCAAAATCCAGAGTGCAGATATTGAGGAGCTGCAGCTAAAAAAATGCTTCCACATAGAAGTGTCCCTGATTCCCATATCACATAGGAGGAGCCTTCCACTTGACTGAACTGCCCTGCCACACCTTACCATTAAACCATTTCCTTTATGTTTAATTCCACTAGTTTAAAGGATATTGACTAAGGATCCTCTCTTACTTTATATACTTTTAACAGTATGTAATCAGAACTAAAAGTTGACGATACAGTAGAAACACTCATCCATATGCTGCCGATTGCTTATCTCAGGGATCTCTGCTTTCCTGTTCTTCAACCAATGAATTTGCATTTATGTGATGTTGCTTTTGATCTTTTTCCTTCCAAATTCAAACTTCGAGTGAGGTGTCTCCTGCAGGTCCATTCTGTTTTGCACTTTCTGAAAGGCAGTGTAAGCTGTGAGACTCACCCTGTTTCATCTGCTCCTAAATGAGGGGTCACCCATTGGTCCACTTTTCTCCTCTCCCCAACGGTTAGTGAAGGCCCTGAGCCCTAACCCTAACCTCTTATCTGCTCTCAAACAGAGATGTCTCCCACAGGTCTGGTTCTCTAACTGCCCAAAGCTGAGCTAAGTGGAGATGTAAATATCAGGCAAGACACCGGGGCTTCAGAATAATAGCCAGAAGATATTTTTACATCTACTTGTCAGGGCAGCTTTAACATTTCAACCCAGAGGACAGGCAGAGGCCAGACAGCAGTGTTACAGACATCCTAGGTGAAGATATAACTCTTAAAACCCATCCACTTACAAAGTTCAAGTCAGGCCCTGTTTCTCCAAAAGGCAGAGGGCATTGATGTATTCATGCAATAGCATTCCTGTAGAAAAAATATTTCCAATTTCATTTTTATCTGAACAGTGATTGAATAGAACCGACCAGAAAATTCCAATAACATGGGCTATTGTGGTACATGCAACTGTTCTATTCAAAAAAGTCAATTGAAGGATGGTACTAGGGCCAATCTTTATTCAGTCCTACAAATATTTTCAGAAGAAAATATTACAAGCTTCCATCTGAACCAATGCCTCTTCACACACGCTCAAGCAGAAATCCAGTTAATGCCTACCATTGCAGATTGTTAATTAAATACAACAGATGGATAATTAAAAATCAAACAATGTGGTGCTGAACCAGAAACAGATTTAAGAAATGTAAGAAAGAGGTCCCATCAACATGATTCACCAGTCCATAAGATCACCACATTCCTAAACTATCCCCATTTCTTCGATGCTTTTCAAGCTCAAAGATTTAATTATCTCAGTCTTAAACATACTTAATGATGGAGCATCCACAAACTTCAAGATAGAAAACTTCAAAAGATTCATCACCGAGTAATTTCTTATTTCAGCCCTAAAAGGCCAACAGGTTATCCTGAAACAGATTCTTAAGCCAGAGGAAACACTTGAGTATCTACCTTGTCAAGTTGCCAAGAGTCATGTATGTTTCAATGTGATCAACTCATATGCTTCTAAAGAATAAGAAATATAGGCCTTTTCTACATCATCAGGCGTCACAGGATGGATGCCACAACACAGGAATTAATCAAATGAATAATGTCTCTAAAGCAAGTATTTCCTCCTTCAGTGTACACTGGGTACTCCAGGGGTGTTCTCATTAAAGATGTACATTGCTGTAACAAGACTTACATACTCTTATGCTCCAATTTGTAGCAGTAAAGGCTGACATACTATTCTTCCTTACTGCTTGCCCTGCTGGCATTGTGATGTTTCTGATGCCTCAGTCTGTGTAACACTGTAGCAAGTAGAGAAATGTATCCGGGATTCCTGCTCATGATGCAGCAATCTGCAGGTACATACAGTGTGCTGACATGGCAGTAGGTCTGGTTCAGCTGCCACACACTCTTCTCCCACAGTCCCTGAACACTCACACTTTTTCCCTCACAAACAAAGGGAGATAGTACACTCATCCAGAACCCCAGGTAAAAGCTCTGGGGGGCATGAGCTTGAATCTCACCATGACAAATGGTGGAATTTGCATTCAATATAACATGGATTAAAAAGTTAACCCAACGGCATCCACATTAGCACTACTGAGTTCCATAAAAACACCATCTGGTTCACTTGTGTCTTATAAACAGGGTATTCTGCCTTCCTTAATCATGATGGGCTACATGTGACTCCCGACCTGTTGCAATGTCATTCATTCTTTCCCTCTGGAATGGGTGAGCAAGCCACTCATTTCTAGGGCATTCAGGGATGGGCAATAAATACTGGTCTTGCCAGTGATGCCCACGTTCCAGGAATTTAAAGGACACTTGAAGTGATTGAGAGAGTTCATGGGTGAAGGATGGGGACTACTATAGTTAGGGAAGGTGAATTGTGCCAGTTCTTTAGCATCTTCAGAAGGGCAAGGGCAGTGAAATAAATCCAGAGGTCAGTATCGTGTCACCAAATCACCCTTTATATACACTTGGAGAGTCTGTAAACACTGATCCAATTTCCTCAGAGTCAGCTCAGAGTGAACAGAATCTCTGATACTCCTGTTTGTATCTGTCAGCCAGGGCTTCCTGATTGGGGCTGTTAATCTGGTTCAATCAGGGAACTCATTTACTCACTGAGTATTTTGTTTAATAATGAGAAAGTTTTTTGGAGAAGCATTTTGACATGAACTGTGATATGCGAAGAGCATGGAGGGAACATCTTTCACAGTTGCTCACACTCTAGGAATTGAAATGGTATTGCACTGTGCAACTTGAAAAAGGACCCTTTATTGCAGGCTACAATATAACAGTAATCTATCAGCACCCAGTCCAATATCAGGGAGCAACATAGCAGTAGTGGGTCCTTAAGAATGGAAAAAACAATTCCATTGATACTGACACAATTATACAGCACAGGTGAGGTCTTGGTAAAATGAAAACAAAGTGCTGGAGAAACTCAGCAGATCTGTGGAAAGAGAAAGGGTTATTGTTTCGAGTCCAGTATAACTCTTTGTAGCTGAAAAGGTGCTGGAAACTGATGCTTTTTTAAAACACTTTATTGACGGAGGGGAAGAAGAGTGGAACAGATCACGTGGGTGTTAAGAACAAAAATTAAGGCAGCAATAATGGCGGAATAGGAGAAACAGAGATGTAAAATCAGTGTAATATGTTGTGTGTGAAAGGACCCAGCATCCTTTGTCCATCTGCTGTTTGACGTCATTGCAGAGTGCAGTTCAGAGTCAACCACATTGCTGTGGGTCTGGAGTCACATGGAAGCCAGATCAGGCAAGGACAGAAAATTTCCTTCCCTGAAAGGGATTAGTGACCCAGATGGGTGTTTACGGAAAATCAACACTTAATTGTTTACATGGTCTTCATCAGGCTAGCTTTTTAACTTCATGTTTATTCTTTGATTTCAAATTTCTTCTTTCCACACCTTGGATATTTTACATCTCTCTCCAAAACATCATTGGCACTGACTTTGTCTTTTCCTCTGGGCACCCTCAAAATCACTCCTCCTCCCCCTCTGTCTGCACCATATAAAGCACCAATTTCCAGTCCCGTTCACTTGCAAAGAAGAGTCATACTTGACTTGTAATGTTAACTCTTTCTCTCCCAACAGATGCTGCCTGACCTGCTGGGTTTCTCCAGCCTTTTGTTTTTATTTCAAACTTTCAGCATCTGCAGCACTTTGCTTTTATTTAAAGTGTTGGGGACGTGCTTTTGGTAGAATAGGAGAACTGGCCCATGGACGGCCACAGCTTATTCTGTAGCAACAATGACAAATAAAGAGGGGTCATTTCAAACCCATGCATCCAGTGGGAACTGACGGCCTTGCAAACCGAGTGGTATGTAGAAAAGATGACAGAAGGGAACAGTCTCTATGGGTCGAGTTAGATTAGAGCTTCATGCTTAAGAAGTACCACTCAGGCCTCGAGGCCTGAGGCAGTATCTTCTATTCCAGAATCTTGAGCTCCCCCGGTAGGTTGAGGCCTCAGTTTAATTTAAAATGCGAGGCGAGAAAAGTACTTTTTAATGTGCAGTGAGAAGTTTGGATCTGGAATGCAATACCTGTGAAAGGAGGTGGAGGTAGATTCAAGTGAGGCATTCAAGAGGGCAATGGATGATTACTTAAATAGATACAATGTGTAGGATTACAGGGAAAAGGCGGAAGACTGGTACTGAGTTAAGATGCTCAGCACAGACACAATGACCCAAATGGTCTCCTCCTGCACTCTAAAAGTTCTGTGATCCTCATTTGAGAAATGGCATCTCCAACAACGTAGATCTCTCTCAGCACAAAGTGTATGAGCTTTACTGACTTCTGACTCTGAGGTGAGCCAGCATTAACAAGAGGGGAGCTCTCCTGCCACTCCTGTGTCGGGAGAGCGTGGAGTTTGCCAGGGATTGGGAACGATGACAAGTGCAGATTGGCTATACCCAGTGATGTTACTGCATTGTACAGTGACTGATCACCCCTGTCCAAGCACTGACAGTCACTGTATTTTGCAATATATTGCATCGGAATCAAAACGAGCAGAGTCATCTCAATCCAGCCGCTGCAGATTAATCTAAGTCATCAGGACAACCAAGAAGCAAGCAAGGGAGAATTTTTTTTTGAGAAAAGTGAAATGGCCAGGGCAGAAGTGAGCACAGCAATAAATCAAACCCAACAGCACGAGCTGTCCCTTGCTCTAACGTAAAGTTCTGCATGGCATGGACAGACGTCTGTAGTAATGTTGATTTCCCAAGCTTTATTTTCACGGATATTTGAAGGCTGAGGAGCAGAAAACTTTCTGCTCCCTACATTCAAGGTTGGACACTAGGCAAATGCTGGATAATATATGGGGAAGTAAAGCTCCCTCTACACTGTCCCCCAACACTCCCAGGACAGGGACAGCATGGGGGTTAGATACAGTGT
>JAHRHZ010000017.1:35791606-35822239 GCA_024137785.1 Ginglymostoma cirratum | reverse complement strand
GGACTGACCTATCTCCTCCCTACCCCCCTACCTACACTCACCTTTACTGGCTCCATCCCCGCCTCTTCGACTTGTCTGCCCCCTCTCCACCTATCCTCTCCTCTATCCATCCTCTATCTGCCTCCCCCTCTCTCCCTATTTATTTCAGAACCCTCTTCCCCTCCCCCATTTCTGATGAAGGGTTTAGGCCCGAAACGTCAAGTTTTCCTGCTCCTATGATGCTGCTTGACCTGCTGTGTTCATCCAGCCCCATGCTTGTTATCCTGTATACAATATTAGTCTCCTTAAGACCATACTGCATTCGAAGCTGTTCAGAAACAGATTCCTTGGATGAGAGGGTTATCTCAAGGAAAGATTAGACAATTTGGATCTGTATTCAGTAAAGTTTATATGAAAAAAACATATGAACAAGGAACAAAAATAGGCCACTCAGCCCTTCGTACCTGCTCCAACATACAATATGACCATGGCTGATTTTATTTTAAGTTCAACTTTACATTCCTGCATATCCCTGATCGTTTTTTAGAATCTTGATTGCCTAGAGGTTATCTACCTCAAACCTTCAGAAAAAAAAATGTTTCCTCACTTCTGGTTTAAATGGGCAGCCCCTTCTTTTTAGTTTTTTTTAATTTTTAAAACTATGACCCCTAATTCTCGATTCTCCCGTAAGAGAAAACATCCTTTCAATGTCCACCCATCAAGATCCCTCATGATCTTAATAAAAACTGAAAGAACTGCAGATGCTGTAAATCAGGAACAAAAACAAAGTTGCTGGAAAAGCTCAGCAGGTTTGGCAACATCTGTGAAGGAAAAGCAGAGTTAATGTTTCAGGTCCGGTGACCCCTCCTCAGGAACCTCAGAAGTGAGGAAGGGTCACTGGACCCGAAACATTAACTCTGTTTTCTTCCTTCACAGATGCTGCCAGACCTGCTGAGCTTTTCCAGCAACTTTGTTTTTGTTCCTCATGATCTTATTTGTTTCAAGTAAGTCACCTTTGACTCTACATTCTAGAGGACACAGTGTCAGCCTGAATAGCCTTTACTCATAAGGCAATCTGCTCATTCTAGATGTTATCCTTCTCTGAACTGCTTTTAGTGCACAAACACCCTTCTGTATGTACAGTGACCAGTGCTGCGCATAGTATATCTGATGTTTTTTCACCAAGGCCCTGTATAAGTAAAGCATAATCTCCCTACTCTTACATTCAGTCTCCCTTGCAATAAGCCAAGCATTCAATTAGCTAGTTACTTGCTGCACCTGCATACTAACCTTGTGATTCATGCACTCGGACACCCAGATCTCTCTGCCTCTCACAGTCTTGCAACATCTCACCATTTTGATAATAATCTTCTTTCTAGCAAAATGAACAATTTTAAAATTTTCCACAGTGTATTCCATTTACCTGGGTTCAAGTCCCATCTGCTCCAGAGGTGTGTAGTAACATCTTTGAACAGATTGATTAGAAAATAGTTTTTTTACTCCATCTGCCTGACCTTTTCCCAATCACTTAAATAATCTATAGCTCTCAAAGCTCTTTATTTCCTCTTCACAACTTACTTTGCTACCAAAGCTTCGATTCCCCCCATCTAAATCATTTTTATGGATAGGTTGTGGTTGTTGGATGTCAGTAATCTCAGCTACAGGACATTTCTACAGGATTTCCTCTGGGTAGAATTCAAGGCCCAACCAACTTCACCTTCCTTCCATCAAGTCAAAAGTGGGGATGATTGCCGATGAGTCAACAATGTTCAGCAGTATTCACAGCTCCTCAGCTGCTGAAGCAGTCCATGTCCAAATGCAGCAAGATGCTGAAAAGGGGCAAGTAACATTTGCGCCACACAAATGCCAAGCAATGTGCATCTCCAATTAAAAAAAAAATCTAAACATTGCTTCTTGATAGTTAATGATGTTACCATCACTGAATCCCCCACTACAAAAACATCCTAGGCATCATTATTGACCAGAAACTGAACTGGATTTGCCACATAAACAGTGGCTACAAGAGCAGGTCACAAGCTAGAAATACCAGGGATAGGCAATAAATGCTGGCATAGCCAATGGTGCCCTCGTCCCATAAATGCATTAAAAATACTGCACTGATTAACTCACCTCCTGACTCCTTGAAGCTTGCCCATCATCTCCAAGACACAAGTCAGGAGTGTAATGGAATACTGCCCACTTGTCTGGATAAGTGCAGCCCCGCAGCTTGAAGAAGTTTGACACCAATCAGGACACTGCAGCCCACTTGGCTGGCACCGTATCCACAAGCATCCACTCCCTCCACCACTGACACGCAGTAGCAGCAGTGTGAACTCTGTATAAAGTGCACTGCAGAAATTCACCAAAGATCCTCAGACAGCACCTTCCAAACTCATGGCCACTTCCATCTAGAAGGTGAAGGGCAGCAGATACTTGGGTACACCACCACCTGCAAGTTCCTGTCCAAGCCACTCACCATCCTGACTTGGAAATATATCTCTGTTCTTTCATTGCCACGAGGTCAAAATCCTGGAAATCCCTCCCTAAGAGCATTATGGGTCTACCAACACAGCATGGACTGCAGTAGCTTAAGAAGGCAGCTCACCACCACCTTCAAGAACAAATAGGGATGGGCAATAAATTGCTGGAAAACCATCAACACCCATATCCCACAAGCGAAAGAAGAAACAAGAGCTGAGGCCCCAGCACCAACCCCTGTGGCACACCACTCATGGTATCAGTCAGCCTGACAAGGACACACCTCTTCCTACTGTTTGCTTCCTGTTAATCAGCAAAATCTTCTAACCACGCCAAGTGTTACCCACTAAACAATGAACTTTTATTTTCCACAATCTTCAATATGCTACCTTATCTTATTTCCAGAAGGCATTTGAAAAGTGGAAATAATAAGCAGGGATCCTAGTGAGACATGCAAAGATTCTGAGGGGACTAGACACTGTGAATTTCTTCCTTATGGAAAAGACCAGGCCTATAGAACACAGTTCAAAAATAAAGTAGTCTCCCGTTTAAGATGGCAATGAAGATAATGTTTTTTCTTCTTACAGAAGGTTTTGAGTCTGTAGACATCTATTCTACAGAGAGAGGTGGAGGCAAGGTAAATGAAAAAAAAAAGGCAGTATAATATTCTTGAGTAGATTTGGAGCTCGGGTTATAGATCCTGCGGTTGGTTGGCTCACTGAGCTGGTTCATTAGTTTGCAGACATTTCATTATCCTGCTGGGTAACATCATCAGTGCAGCCTCTGATGAACTGCTGTTGTACTTTCCCGCCTGGTATTTAAACTCTGGGGGTCAGTTGGAGTTGATTACCTCATTTCCAGTTTTTCTTTGCAGAGGTGTGTGTGTGTGTAAATAGGGTCTAATTCTGTTTATTGATGGCCTTTTTGGTGGAGAACCAGGCCTTCAGGAATTCCCATGCCTGTCTCTTCTTGGCTTGTCCAACCACAGCAAAAATAAGGCAGGTAAGATAGATTCTTGGTTCACAAGGAAGTCAAAGGAATTAAGGGTAGGTGGGGAGTGGATTTGAGTCTACAATCAGATCAGCCATGATCTGAGTGAATGAAGGAGCCTGCTCAAGGGGCTGAATGGCCTACTTCCGCTCCCAATCATATTTAATGAACGCGCTAAAGGCTCGGCCCACTCACTATTTTCAGAGGTAGCTGTATGGAAAACATTAGATAATTTCACTCTTGGTCTAATCTTTTCTCAATGTTTCATCAGTCCTGTGCCTTTCAACGAATTTATAAGGGAAAGGTTAAAATCTCTCTAGAGTTCTAATCCCACATAGACATCTCTTAACAAGAATCCTTTCCAAAGCGATCTGTTGATCATTGTCTTCCTCTTTGTGACATAGAGTACCCTCTTATCTGGGGATGGAGAGGCTGCTTCAGACACTTTCCTTATAAAGTAGACTTAATCATAGAGTAACACAGCACGGAAACTGGCTTTTCGGCCCAAGCTAGTCCATGCTGACCATGGTGCCCACTCAGTTAGTTCCAATTGCCCGCATTTGGTCCATATCCCACTAAACCCTTCGCATCCATGTACCTATCCAAATGTTTTTTAAATGTTGCTACTGTACTTGCCTCAACCACTTTCTCTGGCACCCCATTCCCCGTACTCACCACTCTCTGCATGAAGAAGTTGCCCCTCAAGTCCTTCTTAAATCTTTCCCCTCACACCTCAAATCTATGGCCTCTAGCTTTCAATTCCCCATCCCTGGGGAAGAGACTATATGCATTCATCCTATCTGTGCCCCTCCTGCTTCTAACAGACCAAACCTTTAATTAAATGTCATTGATACCTAAACAACCCTGGGGATGTGCAATGTAACCATTACATTAATTCAAGTTACAGTAGAAGGTTACAAGCTATTTGTAAAGCTAAAAAAAAATCTACATTCATATCAATTCCAAATCTGACATTTCACATAATATTAGGATCTTACATTGGTGACAATCCCACTGACAGGAACAATAGTGTAAGACCTCATTGACAAGATATGGTTATGAGCTACAGTCTGCAAGCTCAAACAATTTCAGTTTTGTGGTTGAGTCAAAGTCCACCTGTTCATTCCAGTGACACACATCAGTTTTACAATATTCAAATTTTGACAGTAACCTGAACTATCAGCACTCGGTACAAACCTTCATCCAAATTGTCATTCCCGAAATGTAACTCTAACTTAGGAAAATCTATTTGGGCTGATCAGCGGCCAGTGCTACAACTAATACTGGAATTTGATATTGATATTTCAGGAAATTAAAAGGAATGAGATTAACAGGCTAATTCCATAGTCTCTGTTGCTCTGAGGCAACACTCCAGTGAGCTTTTTTCTGAAGAAGGGTCCCGACCTGAAATGTCAGCTTTCCTGCTCCTCTGATGCTGCCTGGCCTGCTGTGTTCCTCCAGCTCCACACTGTGTTACCTCCAGTGAGCTATGTAGGTTAAACTTCTCAATTGGTGTGCCCCATTCTTCAAGGGTTGGCAAGGTGATGAGGATTTTGCCCATCTGAGCAAAATGATGTCATGCCCCATGGGCAAAGTGTCATAGGAAACTTACTATTTTCCCCACTGTATTGGTTAATTCAATATCTTTTTGAATTGAAAAAAGGAACTGCTTTCTACCCTCATGGTGCATATTCCACATATGATCTTTCAGATGTTTTTTATTATCCAGAAGTATGCCAGTTTTTGTAAAGAGTCAGACAGTACATTAATAATTTGTAGGGTAGCTCCAGCACAACACCTGAACTTGCACAGAACTGGTGGGGGAAGTTCCACAGGATGATGTTGATGTTTCTGCAATATTTCTGCTAATAAGGTGATACAGTGTTCCCAGGAACTATTTATAGGACTCCTTTATCCCAGGAGTATGTCAATAATTTATAAGCATTCTATGGAATAGGTCAGTATTTTCCATGTGTTGAAAGGAGTCAGCAATTGCTGGTTTACTCCATCAATTTTGAAAGCTATACTCTTAGTTATGGTGCCAACCAGCAGTTAGGAATCCTGCCTGTAAATCAGATAGGTGTGGGTTCAAGTCCCAGTCTAGGCACTTGAAACATATCCCAAAGTGCCATAATTCAGATGAGACAAGAACCTTTGTTCTGGCCGCAGTCCTTTATTTTATTCTTGTGGATAATTTGGTTACCACGTCTTTAAATTACTCCTCAAAAAGTATTTCATTCATGGTAAGATCCTTTAGGATGCCCTGAAATTGTGAAAGGTGATATATCAAATGTATGTTTTTCTCCCATTCCTTCAATTTATAAAACCCAAAACACTGTCAATCTTTTTAAGAAAACACTTAGATTTACTTAACAGATTTACATTTCTATAATGCCCTTGACACAGTAAAGCATCCTAAGATCCACAGAAGATGCAGACAGCATCTAAGAATTGACAATTAAGGCATGTAGGAATTTTTCAAAAGACAGATGGAGAGGTGGTGATAAGAGTGGTGATATTAATGTACCAGTAATCCAGAAATACAGACTGGTGATCTTGGGGGAGAATAAAAATCCCAACATGAAAGCTGATGGAATTTACAGCCAATCAATTCAAAAGAAATCTGGAATCAAAAGCCAGTCCCAGTGACGGTGATCATCAAACTGTCATTGATTGTCATGGAGTCTACCACATTCACTAATGGCCATTAGGGAAGGAAATTGATGACCTCATCTGGTCTGGACTACATGTGACTCCAGATCCACTCTAGTGTGGTTGACTCTTAATTGCCCTCTGAAATGGCTGAACAAGCCATTCAGTTCAAGGGCAATTAAGGATGAAGTACAAATGCTGAGCAACTCCCACATCTCAAAACCTTTTTTAAAAAAATCAAGTCTCTTGCCATCAAAGAAGGGTGCAGTGGTGGAATGTGAAATTCTGAGGAAGTCATATTGTGTGTGAAATGTTAACTGCCTCTCTCTCCACAGAATTTCTCCAGCACTTTGTTTTAATTTTTTATCTGCAGGGGTAGAGGGTTGGGGACAAAGTGAATCTTTCCTTACTGCATTTTACCAGAATCTGAAATGACCTCCTTGAAAAAGGTGGGGTGGGAGCCAATTCCATGCCAAACATTAAAAGGTAATTGCACTAGGTGTTAAGGATGGAGAACTTACAAGGAACAAGCAGGGCTTTAGGACTAGGCATGACACCTCTGCCAAAGTAGCTACAGGATGACTTGAGTGCACAATGCTGTGATTCCATTACTCGAAATATGAAAAAGAACTAATTTTGCATGAAATGTCAAGTTTGGACAAAAGTTGATCTGCAGTAAAAATATAAAGGCAAGTGGAATAATGAGTAATATGGGGTTTCAAGCTACAAAGTACAGCACTTCAGTCAGCGTTGGTGCATGCTTCATTGGCTTGAATCATTGAAGAAAACTCAGAATTAACGTTTCGGTTAACGACCCGAAATGTTAATTCTGATTTTCTTCACAGATGCTGCCAGATCTGCTGAGCTTTTCCAGCAACTTCTGTTTGTTCCTGATTTACAGCATCTGCAGTTCTTTCGGTTTTTAATCATTTCAGAATCTTTAATTCAAATTGACGATATCTCTTTTGATGAGCCAAATCATTGCTCAGTCTCAAAGTATTGGGTGGGCTAGTAGATGTGTAAAGAGCTCAGTTGATTGTGGTCTCTGATACAGATTTGCTGAACAATGACCAACAAGTACCCAGCATTCTTCTGGTGTAGTGGTAGTGTCCCCATGTCTGGATCAGGAAGATTAGATTCAAATCCTACCTGCTCTAGAGGCGCATAACAACATCTCTGAACAGGTTGTTTAGGAAAATAGGTCACTATGTGCCTAGAAATTGATGACCAGACCACAAAACTGTCAGCTACCCAATTGGGCAGCAAGTCTCCGACGTGGGTATTCCTTTAAGGGTGATAGATGTCTTTCCTCAGAGCTGCTAATGCCACAGGCAGCCATTGTCATGGTAGGGGGGATAGGAGATACATCCCACCAATCCTGAAGCCAGTAGGTTGGAGATCACTGCATCTGGTAAAACTGAGCCCATTGATTAGTTGAAGTGAACAGGATAGTGGGACTCGAGGGGACACCAGATATAGACAGAAGGGAGAAAGGCACAGAAGGATATCCTGATGGAATGACTCCATGTTTCTGTGCTAATAAAGTCAGAAAATTATTTCAAAGCAGATGGTGGCTATTTAGCCCATCATGCCTGCTTCAGCTCTCTAAATGATCATGTCACTTAACACCATGTTCCTGTCTTTGCTCTGTAACTCAATGCGCTGTTCCTCTTCAAATAGCAGCCCATGGAGATACTGAGGAAAGATATCAGTCTGATTTGAATGTGTCGAATTAGCTTGCTCCTATTGCACTCATGGTCAGTTCATTCCAGACCCTAAATGCTCAGTTTGAGGGGAAAAATGCTTTTGCGGGTTGAATGAGAAACACATTTTGTCCAGGCTTTTTGGCTTGCGTTAATCAGGACAACTGGCAAGAATGCCAACAAAGGGGAAAACCAACATTTATATTGTAGAACAAACAAAAACAGAAATTGCTGGAGAAACTCAACAGCTCTGGTGGCAACAGCATGACAGTTTACTGGGCTTGAAATATTAATGCTGTTTTCTCTCCACAGATGCTGCCAGAACTGCTGAAATTCTCCAACAATTTTGGATCTTGTTTGCTTCAGATCTCGAGCATTCATACTCCTTTGTTTGGCATGTGAGCTCTGATTGGTAGAGGCGTTGCCTTAAAGAATGCACCCATTTAGGCTGATTGGCAGCTGCTGGCTATCCCCATCTCAGACAGGCATGCTGTTTTGGAAAATGTAGGGTGTGATGGACTCTCAGGGGAACATAGCATTGACAGCCAGATTTCTGGTACCGAGACTGGCTCTAATGTAACAAGGGGTACACCAGGTTCTAAGCGATCGATTGTGATAGTGGACTCTCTAGTCAGAGGCACAGACAGATGTTTCTGCGACAGAATGGTGTGTTGCCTCCCTGGAGCCACAATCAAAGATATCTCGGAGAGGGTGCAGAATATTCTCAAAGAGGTCGGGGTACATACTGGAACTAACGATACAGGCAATGAGAAGAACAAGATTCTGAAGAGAGAATATAGGTGGTTAGGCAGGAATTTAAAAAATAGGTCCTCAACGGGAAGTAATATCTGGATTACTTCCGCAGCCACAAGCTAGAGAACGAGGGAGTAGGAGGATAGGGCAGATGAATGCGCAGAGGAGAAGGATTCACATTTTTGGATTATTGTAATGTCTTCTGAGGTAGAAGTGACCTGTATGAGAAGGATGGATTGTACCTTAATTGGAAGGGGACTAATATTACTGGCAGGGAGATTTGCTAGATCTGCTCAGGAGGGTTTAAACTGGTTGCGGTGGGGGTGGGGGGTGGGGGTGGTTTGTGGTGGTGATGAGACCCATGGAGATAGTGAGGAAAGATCAGTCTGAGACTGGTACAGGTGGGAAAAGGAGCAAGTCAAACAAAGAGGACAGGCAGAAACAAAGTAGAGAACAAGGTAGGACTGATAAAGTAAACTGCATTTATTTCAATGCGAAAGGCCTAACGGATAAGGCAGATCAACCCAGGGCATGGTTAGGAACATGGAATTGGGAAATCATAGCTATTACATTGAAACCTTTCTAAATTGAGAGGAAGGGCAATTTTACCGATACTAGGCAAGAACTTTCAAAAGTTGATTGGAGGCGGATGTTTGCAGGTAAAGGGATGGCTGGAAAATGGGAAGCTTTCAAAAATGAGATAACAAGATTCCAGACAAATGTTCCTGTTAGGTTGAAGGGCAAGACTGGTAGGTGTGGTGAATACTGGATGACTAGAGAAATTGACGTTTTGGTCAAGGAAACGAAGGAAGCATATGTCAGGTATAAACAGCAGGGATCAAGTGAATCCCTAGAAGTGTATAAGTGTAGGAGTATATTTAAGAGGGAAAATCAGGAGGGAGAAAAGGGGACATGAGGCAGTCTTCGCAAATAGGAGAATCCAAAGGGATTCTACAAATACGTTGAGAAAAAAGGGTAACTAGGGAGAGATTAGGACTGCTTAAAGATCAGCAAGTCCACCTATGTGTGGAACCACAGGAGATGGGGGCAATACTAAACAAGTATTTTGCATCAGTGTTTACTGTGGAGAAGGATATGGAAGACAGAGAACGTGGGGAAATAAACAGCAACATCTTGAAAAATGTCCATATTACAGAAGAAGTGGTGCTGGAAGGCTCAGAATGCATAAAGATGGATAAATCTCCAGGACCTGATCAGACATACTCTAGAATACTGTGGGGAGTGAGGGGAGTGATTTCTGGGCCCCTTGCTGAGAATTTTTTTTAAATCATCGATAGCCACAGGTGAGGTGCTGAAAGAGTGGAAGTTGGCTAATGTGGTGCCACCATTTAAGAAAGATGGTAAGGAAAAGCTGGGACCTGTAGACTGGTGAGCCCCTCATCGATATTGGGCAAGTGGTTGGAGGGAATCCTGAGGAACAGGATTTATATGCATTTGGAAAGGCAAAGACTGATTAGGGATAGTCAACATGGCTTTGTGCGTGGGAAATATTGTTCACGAACTTGACTGAGTTTTTTTGAAGAAGTAACGAAAAGGTTTGACGAGGACTGACTGGTGGACATGATCTATATGAACTTCAGTAAGGCATTCAACAAGGTTCCTCACGGTAGGCAGGTTAGCAAGATTAGGTCGCATGGAATACAGAGAGAACTGGCCATTTGGATACAGGCTGGCTTGAAAGATAGAAGACTGAGGTTGATGGAGGGTTGCTTTTCAGACTGGAGGCCTGTGATCGTAGTGCCACAAGGATCAGTGCTGGGTCCACTGCTTTTTGTCATTTGCATAAGTAATTTGGATGTGAACCTAGCAGGTATGGCTAGCAAGTTTGCAGATGACACTAAAATTGGAGGTGTAGTGGGCAGCAAAGAAGGTGTAACAGGACCTTGATCAGATGGGCCAATGGGCCAAGGAATGGCAGATGGAGTTTAATTTAGATAAATGTGAGGTGCTGCATTTCAGAAAGGCAAATCAGGGCAGGACTTAAACACTTAATGGTAAGGTCCTGGGGACTGTTGTTAAACAAAAAGACTTTGGAGTGCTGAATAAATTAGGAGTATTTTCCCTGGAGTGTCAGAGGCTGAGGGGTGACCTTACAGAGGGTTTATAAAATCATAAGGGACATGGATATGGTAAATAAGCAAGGTCTATTCCTCGGGTTGCAGGGAGTCCAAAACTCAAGGGCATAGATTTGAGGTGAGAGGAGAAAGATATAGAAAGGACCTAAAGGGACAACTTCTCAACAGAGGGTGGTGTGTGTATTGAATGGGCCACCAGAGGAAGTGGTGCAGGTTGGTACAATTACAATATTTAAAAGGCATCTGGATGGGTATAGGAATAGGAAGGGTTTAGAGTGATATGGGCCAGATGCTGGAAAATGGAACTAGATTAATTTAGGATATCTGGTCACCATGGACGAGTTGGACCAAAGGGTCTGTCTCCATGCTGCACATCTATCACTACCAAGTTTTATTTAAATTTTAAATCAGGTAGGTTGATTGATTTCTCAAGATAACTGTGTTAACATATGTAACTTCTCACAGCATTTTTGCTAATTTTGCCAATTACATTAAATCTTTGCCTTCTTGCTATTGATGTTTTCCCAAGTGGAAACAGTTCCCCCGCTATTCACTCTGTCCAAACTCATGATTTTAAGTCAGTGAAATTCATTTGATTCTTTCCCCTTTATCTCCTGAAAGTGCTGAATCACGTTTGGAATTGGTGGTTACTGCTCTGCTGAAGCATACCTGGCACTGGACTTGATTCTTGAGAAAAAGTTGTAGCAGGACCTGGAAAGAATCTATGTTTAGGTTGGTAGGTGGTAAGCAACCTTTAAGCTTCACAAGCTCCAGGCCTAGTGGTATTATCACTGAACTATTAATCCAGAAACTCAACTAATGTTCTGGGGACCTGGGTTCAAATCCCTCCTTAGCAGGTGGTGCAATTTGAATTCAATACAAGACGTGGAACTAAGGGTCTAATGTGACCGTGAAACCATTGTCAATTTTTGTAAAACCCATCTGATTCACTAATCTCCTTCAGGGAGGGAAGTCTGTGATCCTTACCTGATCTGACCTGCATTGATTCCAGACCCACAACAATGTGGTCGACTCTTAACTGCCCTCTGGGCAATTAGGGATGGTCAATAAATGCTGGCCTAGCCTGCGATGCCTACATTGTGTGACTAAATAAATAAAAAGGAGAACCCAATCACCACCTCTTGGTGTTTAATGGCATCACACCTATGGTTCAGTCAGCGTATTGCAATTAGATCAATACCCCAAGGCAACAGTACAAGGAGTATCACTTTGAGTTCCTATTCCCCCTTGCTAAATGACAAAAACTGAAATGTATTCTCATGGACATGGCAAACAGAAAATCAAGTTTGTTTTGCGACCACTAGCCCCTTTCTAGTAAGTATAAAAATGAGCATTTATAATTAATAAAAAGCTTTTGAATTTCTCTAGCACCTTTTACAACCTCAGAGTCTCCCAACCCAATCTACAACCAAGGATAATACTTCAAAAGTATCCGGAATTGGCTGTGGTGTTGCGGAACATCCAGTATTTTGGAAATAAAAGGAAGTGTTCTTTATCAGGTGACTGGATGGCTTGCATGAAGGTATCCCGGTGTGGAGCATGCAGCTACTATTCTTTGTTCAGTGATATGGGTATCACTGACAAGGCCAGCATTTGTTACACATTCTTAATTGCCCTTCACACAGAAAATAGGAGGAGTAAGCCATTCAGCCCTTCAAATCTGCTCCACCATTCAATATGGTGATGATGTGGAGGTGCCTGTGTTGGACTGGGGTGGGCAAGGTCAGAAATCACACGACACCAGGTCATTGTCCAACAGGTTTACTTGCAATCACAAGCTTTCGAAGCGCTGCCGCATCATCACATGACTTCTGACTTTGCCCACCACTCAATACGACGAGCCATGATCACCCAACGCAATATCCTTTGAGATAACAAGGTGTACAGCTGGATGAACACAGCAGGCCAAGCAGCATCAGAGGAGCAGGAAAGCTGATGTTTCGGGTCTGGACCCTTCATCAGAAATGGAGGAGGGGAAGGGGATTCTGAAATAAATAGGGAGAGAGGGGGAGGCGGATAGAAGATGGATAAAGGAGCAGATAGATGGAGAGGAGACAGACAGGACAAAGAGGCGGGGTTGGAGCCAGTAAAGGTGAGTGTAGGTGGGGAGTTAGGGTGGGGGTAGGTCCGTCCAGGGAAGACGGACAGGTCAAGGAGGCATGATGAGGCTGGTAGGTAGGAGGTGGGGGTGGGGGTTGAGGTGGGAGGAGCGGATAGGTGAGAGGAAGGACAGGTTAGGAACGCGGGGACAAGCTGGGCTGGTTTTGGGATGCAGTCGAGGGAGGAGAGATTTTGAAGCTTGTGAAGTCCACATTGATACCATTGGGCTGCAGGGTTCCCAAGCGAAATACCCTTTGATTCCTTTTAGACCCAAGTGCTGTATTCAACTCCTTCTTGAACTCATACAATGTTTTCGCCTCTAATTCCTGCAGTTGGTTCAACAGTTAAGTTCACCGGACCCGAAACGTTAACTCTGTTTTTTTCTTCACAGTTGCTACCAGGCCTGCTGAGCTTCTCCAGCAACTTTGTCTTTGTTCCTGATTTACAGCATCCGCAGTTCTTTCGGTTTTTATTCATGGTCAGAGTCTGATTTTGGGATCCAACTCGTCCAGTGTTTCATTCAGCTGGAATCGTAACAACTAAGTCACTATCTCCCTGCTACATATGTTCAGGTTGCAAAAGTACGATAATTGCACACCTTTTGGGGAGACAAGGCCCTCTCTACCTGTCTGTTTTTTTTTTCTCAGGTTTGTAGGGCACAGCCACAAATAGTCTGCTTCTGAAATGAAAAATTCTGTCACTTTTATTCCCCCTGCTCAGAGAGTCCCTTTCGGCACAAATAGAGTTTGAAACAACTCATTAGTTGCAATCTGACTACGTACTCCCTCTTTGAAAATTCCACAGAACAGTTAATGCTGAATAAGCATTGACCATCTGCTGGGGAAATGCCAGTGTGGAATGAACTGCCAAAGTAATTAGCATATCAGGAAAAGAAACATAATTAAAAATTTTAAAAAAGGGAGTTACTACCACAGGAATTGAACCAACAAATGAGTTGAACTCCAACATCCTCACCTTGGCAGCTAAATCATTTTGTTTATACATTAATGCAATATTTATAAGTAAAGCATATATGTTAAGACCTTTTTATGCCCTCAGAAGCTTAATGATATAAATTCTGGGATACGTTCCATTTCAGCAGTTAGAGCAGGATTATTATCTTGGAGGCAGAATCAGGAGCTGGGAGATTTCCTGATACAAATATCCCATCTCCTGACTGGTCATCCACACCAATGCTATTTTCATGAAGAGATGGACTACAGGCTGGAGTCACACGACTGAGCCGAAAATGGCAAAATTCAAAGATTAGTCTGTGTTCACTGGGAATTTAATACGGATAAGTGTGAGATGACACACTTGGACAGTATAAACAAGGCAATGAACATGATGAACAGCAGAACCCTGGAAGCACGAGGATCAGAGGACCCTGGTGTGAATGCCCACATGCCCCTTAAGGGTACCAAGTCAGGTGGATAAAGTGATAAAGATGACACATGGTATGTCTGTCTTTACTAGTCAAGGCATAGAGTAAAAGAGCAGAGAAGAGCAGTTTTCTGGAACTGTACAAAGCATTGGTTAGGCCACAGCTGTGGGCAGTTCTGGAACCCACATTATAGGAGAGGTGTGACAGCATTGGACAGGGTGCAGAGGAGATTTACGAGGATGTTGCCTGGGCTGGAGAGTTTCAGTCAGTCAGAAATATTGGACAGTGTGATAGTTTTCCATAGAGCAGAAGAGATTGAGTAGGGACATGATTGAGATATAAAATTATGAGGGGCATAGACAGGGAAGACAAAGAAACATTTACCCCTGATGAAGGGACCAATGATGGAGGCATAGATTCAAGGTAAGGAGCAGAAGGTTTAGAAAAGATGTAAGGGAAAAAGAAGGTTGTGGGAATCTGGAACTCACTGCCTGTAATGGTGGTAGAAGATGAAACTCTCACGACATTTACGTTCTATCTTGACGTGCAGTTGTGATACCAAGGCATACAAGGCAGTGGGCTAAGTGCTGAAAAATGGGGTTAGAATAGTTAGGTGGCTGTTTTTGACCAATATGGATACAAGGGGCTGAAGAGCCTTTCTCTGTGCTGTAGATCTCTAAGACCATATGGCTCTATGACACTAATTCCCCAGTTCTAGCTATGAGATGAGGTGCAAGTTTAAGCCTCCCCTCACGTGCATGCCTGAACCCCATTAACCTCAATGTACTCACCAGTGTCCATTACAAAATTAACTCACCAGGTTTCTGACAACATTGAAGTGTTACTTGAGACATTAATAATTTATCAAAATAAGCACACAATACTTGAAACAAATGTAAAACTCATTATCTTCTTTGCTCACAAATCTTTCAATGGTCACTACTGAGCACAATCATTAGATTTGGAACTCAGGCAAGAACTTTTAACAACATTCCATTTAACAACAGTGCCAACAAATCCATCGGAGCTGAATACATTCGGCTTTTGAAGATAATAAGAACCACGACCAGGTCTCAAGGCTCTGAAACAGCCAAACAGATGACTCAACTGAAATTCATGGATAAGAGGAACACTTATAGGCAAGCACATTTCTCACCTAGGTTTTACTCTTGTACAATACATTTTTCTAATGGATAATATACTCCAATACATTTGAAATCATTTCATTTTCAGAATGCTGTTCATTGCCTTCACAGCTGTCCAGATGTAACAATCTGGAAACTATACAATTTAACTCTAAAGAACATATATTTTTATTTTTCCGCATTTTTGATTGTGGACTGAAGTGGGACAAGAACTGTTTTAAAACCAAGGATATTTGAAAGTATACTGCAGGTTTAAAAAGCAACTAACCTGGCACTCATTGTAAGTGTTGATGCAAAGGTTTTCTGCATTTCAACAACTGTTGTCATTGGTTCTTAGGTAGCTAATCAGCCTGAGGTTATGAACAAGATTGGGACAAGCCTCCACCAGCTCAGGAGCTTTCTCTATTCTCTGCAGTAAAAATAGTTTATTTTCCCTTCAGCAATTGCTGTACAATGTAACTTTTCGTTAATAAGTCAGAGGCCTTTCATAGCTGTGAACTAGTCACCAGTCTGGGGAGGTGATGGCCTAGTGGTATTATTGCTGGGCTGTTAATCCGGAGACCCAGGTAATGTCCTGGGATCCCACAATGGCAGATGGTGGAATCTGAATTCAATAAAATATCTGGCATTAAGAATCTAATGATGACCGTGAATCCATTGTTGATAGTCGGAAAAACCCATCTGGTTCACTAATGTCCTTTAGGGAAGGAAGCTGCCTTCCTTACCTGGTCTGGCCTACACGTGACTCCAAGCCCACAGCAACATGGCTGACTCTTAACTGCCCTCTGGGCAATTAGGGATGGGCAATAAATGCTGCCTAGGCAGTGACATCCTCTACCTGTGACTGGGTACCTTTTTTTTAATTCAGTCACCCTGTGTCTCCTCCAAATGCTTTCACTGGTTTGGAAAAGGAAGGCAAAGAAGTAAGCATTCTGACTAGCACAAGCACCATCCTAGTGGATCCTGTGAACTGTCCTCCCAGTTTTTTCCTCCATCCATAACACCAATGTTTTGTTTTCTCTATCTGTATTTGTTTGTGCATCTGTGTAACAGCGGAGTATATAAGGGGATTAGAGTTTGACTAGCAGTTGAAGATTTACAATTGTACATCTGTAACTAGAGTAATCATCCATAATAAATACTAATTCTGGTTAAGAACAGAAGCCTGGTTTCCTGCCACCAATCTGGGTCGAAAATCAAGTGAAATGGGAACTTTTCACTCTTAAAAACCTTCAAGGTTTGTGACAACCCCAAGAATAGCAGGGCTTTGTTTTCAATCCACTGCCCCAGGGAGGTGACACTTATCTTTTAAAAATGAAGCATTGAACATATATAAAACTTTATAACACATGTGAAGTTGGTAACACTTTTTGAACTTACCTTTCATATGGTTCCTGACTGCAGACCATGTCATCTCCGTAATTTACAACACCCGAGGTGATGGGAATCACATTGCCTACCGAAACCGGCCCTACTCCATGGAAACTGCAGATCACCTGACATGTCCACTTCCAGAATGATGCCAACATCAGGTCATCAATGTGCAGCCTCATGACCTGTACATTCAGTAATTGCTGGAGACATTGGGCCTAGGACATTATCCTGAGGTACTCCTGTCCTGATGTCCTGAGGCTTATCTATGGGAATGAGAGGGCAATGGGCTGAGGGTGAGTGAGTGAGATGCTGCCTATTCAGATGGCATATGAGAAAGGTGTCTCAAAAGATAGAGGAATGAGTGGCTCTGCAGGATGTGTTACTGTGAGAAGAGTTGTGCAGGAGAATTCTGGCGGAGTCAGACTGTAGCATTTGACACCGGAATATATGTTCTTCCACTCACCATCTCCACATTCCACAGGATTTCCATGGTGCTCTTTCTCCAGATGAAAGGGCCCATCATTCTGCTCTAATTTCCTTGACCACTCAATGCTTCTTTTGTCAGAGTAGTTTTCCTCTTCTGCTGGACTTTTGGAAAGCTCTCCTAATGGGAATCTCTCAGATCCCACCTCCAGCTAAGGGTGAGGTCCCTCAATTGGAGTCAGGGATTGAGGGATATGGAACAACCTTCCTTATTGCCTCCTCCATTGCATTTGCTGCAGTCTGAAATATCCAATTATTGGAGATCCCTCATAAACCTTGTGGTAAACCCTTTCATCAGAATCTTTTGACAGGAAGGATGTGACATCCCAACTTTCCAGAGACAGGATGGTAATGAATCTGCTCTGGCAAAGAGCAACAACAAGATGTGCAATTTAGTTCGTCTGGCTCCAATCGGAAAATGACTCTGCTTTTCTGGTAGAGATAAAGGTAAGAGGTCCTCTCTGAGACAAAAGTAGAAGACAGTCAGACAGACATTGTGGGGGTGAGAGCGCACATGCGAGAGTGAAATATTAAAATGTATAGTTTGAGCTTCTTTAAATATACAAAAAAAATGAAGGTCAAAGTGAAAGTAAGCCCCTTGATGAACCAGGCTGGCAAAATAATAATAGGAAACAGGAAAAGGCAAGGGAGTTGAATAAATACATTACATCAGTCTTCATGACTGGGGACACTAATAAGATTCTTAAAATAGTAACTAATCAAAAGGTGAAGGTGCAGGGGAAAGAAACAACCACAATAACTGTCACTAGAGAAGAAGTACTAGTGAAACTAACGGAGCTAAAGGTCAAGAAGTCCCCTGATCCTGATGGGTTGCAAACAGGTGTCTAAAGGAATAGGCTACAGAGATAGGTGCACCAGTAATTATTTTTCAAGAATCCTTGGGGTCTGGACAGGTCCCAATCAAAAAGTTAAAAACTGCCAATGTAGCACCCTATTCAAAAAGGGAGAGGGATGGAAAAACAGCTATTGGTCAATGAATTTAATGTCTATCATTGGAAAAATTATACAGGATGTAGTAGCATTGTATTTAGAGATATATCAAGCAGAGGCAAAATGACATCAAGAGGGGATATCAGGCTTGGCAAATTTATTGAAAGTGTTTTCGAAACCCAGATAAACTTTCTCAAGAAATTCTAATAATGTGTCATACAAAGTGTCACACTTAATATGATGTGTCCAAGTTGTTGGGGGTAGGATATTAGCATGGATAGAGGTTTGGCTAAATAATAGAAGACAGAGTCGGTATAAACAGAACATTTTCAGGATGGCAACCTGTAAATAGTGGACTGCCACAGGGATCAGTGCTGGGGCCACAATCATTTCCAATATTAGCACCTTGGATAAGGAGGGTAAATGTACCATTGGCAAGTTTCCAGAATGCACAAAATCAGGATCTGGGTGTCCTTGTGCAAAAATCACAAAAAGCTAGCATACAGGGTCAGCAGATGATAGGAACAGCAAATGGAATGTGGGGCTTTATTTCAAAGGGAATGGAGTATAAAAATAGGAAAGTCGTGATAAAACTATACAAGGTGCTAGTCAGGCCACTCCGAGAACACTGAAAAGAACACTGAACTATTTTGAGCCCCTTATCTAAGCAAAGATGGGCTAAACATTGGAGGCTATCTACAGAAGATCACTCAATCAATTCTGGGTTTGGAGGGATTTTCTTATGAGGAGTGGTTGAGTGGGGTGGGCTTATACTCACTGAAGTTTAGAAGAATGAGGCAACTTTTTAAAACATTAGTGGGATTGACAGAGTAGCTGCAGAGATGTTGTTTCTGTCATGGGATGGTCTAGGACCAGAAGGCATAATCTCAGTGAGGAGTCACCCAGTGAAGATAAATGAGAAGGAATTCCTTCTCTCAGGGAGTAGTGAATCTGAGGAAACTTTTACTGCAGAGAACTGTCAAAGGCTGGGCCAATAAGTGTATTCAAGGCTGAGACAGAGAGATGTTTAATCAATAAGGGAATCAAGAGCTATAAGGAAAAGGCAGGAACATAGAATTGAGGATTATGAGATTAGCCATGATCTCATTGAATGTAGAGTAGACTTGGTGAGCCAAATGGTCTACTTCTACTCCCACATCTCATGGTCATACAGGTAAAGGGGCAGAAAAAGTGACAAAGAATGAGACTGAAAGAGAGAGGGGAAAACAGAAAGAAACTGGAAAATTCACACAGAGACAAACACAGAGACATAGAGAGACACGAAGAGGTATAGGGAATGAATGCACAGCAAAGGGAGAGACAAATCGAAGAGTCTTTCTGTGTCTCTCTCCCTCTCTAAGTGACAGAACTGTTTGAAAATAGTTTCATTTCACTGCAAAGATTGAAGAAATTGGACATGGATGAGCTTTCAGGAAAGCTCATGCTTTGATCTTACCTCAGCTCGTCTGTTCCAATTTGCTGCGCTTTGATCGGCCTGACCTGGAAATAACATCCAGCAACATTCATGATGGAGGTTTATAACCTCTGATTGCATGACTGACTGTCAGATTTGGTAGACGAGCCGTGCTTTCATTTCATTTCTCCAGCTCTAGATCCCCTGTCTCATTAAATCAAGCCAGCCATGTGATGATCTCAGAAACAAAGTGAACAAGATACAGCTCAACAGGGCTATTAGAGAGAACATCCTGCTCTGGACAGTATTAGGTCCAAGACCCCTTCCCTGTACCTGTGCATTTCCACCCCAGCAGCTTGAAGGTTGCTTGAAGAAGCAATCAAGAATCCAAGAAGGCTGCTTGTCCATGTGCAGAACAATTGGAGATGGTGACAAGGATCGAGTAAATTGCTCCTTTGGTTTTAAGGATGCTGTACATCACTGATGTGAAGACAGCATTCCTCCTGGTTATCAAATCCTGGGTATTCAAGTCAGCTTTGACATCTTCTCATTCCCAATTTTCTATGAAACCCAACCAGTGGAAAAAGGTGCCAGCAGCCTTTAAGGAATAAGCAAGGTTTGAATTCATCATGGTGTAAAATGGAGTTGGATTCAAGTTCCACTGACCCAGTCACAGAACAATTCAGGATTGTCTCTTTGTAAGTCTGAATACTTAGATAATACCTACACAGATCAGAGAAAATGGGAATCGATGATCTTGTTTAGGCCAATAAGCCTGTACTGGGAGACCATATCCAATAGGAATTTGGCAACTTCTGCCACATATAATCCATGCCAGTGTTAATGTTGCATGTTAGTCCCCTCCATCACCTCCTCATCCTCCCCTCTCATCCTATCTTTCCATTCCTTTCTTCTCCAGCTTCCCCTTAAACGTATTGATGCTATTCTCCTCGAACACTCCCTGTGGTAGTCAGTTCCACACGGGCTCCATTCTGGGTAACATGTTTTCCTGAATTTCTACTGGATTTATTAGCAACTCTGAAATCCACACTCCTCAGTTCTGACCTCAGTCGCAAGTAGAGCACCATCTCCAAACCTGCCCTATCAAACTTCTTCAGAATCTGAAAGAAGTGAATTAAGTCACTTTCCAGTGTGACAGCAGATCAGATAAGTCAGTCATTACCAGGTGAACAAGCTATGAAATTTGTTATAAAACCTCATGATATTTGTCAAAGTCGGACCTGTACATTCCTAATGTCAAATGTTACAAAAAAGCACCAGAAACTGCAGCAGCAGAGAACAATCTTTTATGTTGAAGAGGCTTGCAGAATAAATATTTAATGAGGCAATATCTTTTTTAGAAGCTTCAAATGGACAGCCAAAGACAGAAACAAGGAGGAACTTGCCTGCTGCACTACTCAAGAATGAGTTTGGACACACGGCTAATGCAATCAGAACCCAATACAAGTGCTGTACAACCCTTGCATCCACAGCCAAATGTTGAAAGAATCGTCATAGACAGAGGCATTCAGTCTATAATAGCTCTTCCAAAGACATACCCAATTAATCCCACTCTCCTGCTCTTTCCCTATAGTCTGTCTTTCCTTTTCGAGTATTTATCAAATTCTCTCGTGAAAGTTCCTCTTGAATTTGCTTCCATTGTCCTTTTGGACACTTTTATATCATCGTAAATAAATTCTCATCTCTCCCTCTGGTTCTTTTTACAACTACCTTAAATCTGGTGACTGACATTTCTGCCACTGGAAGCAGTTCTCCCACGTTTTCCCCAAATGATAATGTTAAACACCTCTATGAAATCTCACCTTACCTCTTCTGTGATGTGCTGCACTACAATTCTCTCTTCACACCTCCTCACTACCACTCACCCATCCATGGGTCCTGGTCCAGTGATGGCTTGTTCACAAATAACGATGAAGCCAAAGAATAAAACACATAATAGGAATGAAGGAAAAGCATTGCATGGATCCACAAGACTTTCTGAATCATTCAAAACCAATGACTTACTCAGGAAGCATAATCACTATTTTTGCATCTCACGGTCTTCAGTTGCTTCATCAATGATCTTTCCTCCATCATAAGGGATGAAGTGAGGATGTTCCTGGATGACTGCAGAATACTCAGTACCATTTGCAATGCCTCAAATGCTTTTCTTTGAGATTGTATGTGGAGAAAGTGCAAAAGAGAGAGGGTCTTCCACTCAGGGTGGGGGCACGATGACATTAAATGCCAAGTTTTATGGCCAGGATGTTCTGTCTCCTGCCAGGATCTCCAACACCTGGGTGCCATCAGACAGCACTGCACTCTTTGCAATGCACAAGCATCACTCATCCTCTGTTCGTCACCCTGCCCGCCCATGGAGATGTCAGAGACCTGACAAAAAGCACCACCCTGCTTTTGTGATGCCTCCCTAGAAATTCCCCTGAAGGCTGTCCAAGAAAGGAGGGAAGAGCTTTTCCCTGTAGACAGCAGCAAGGAGCCATTGAACAAATGAAGGGAGCCTGGACACAGCTAACTTTAGAGGTCAGTATCTCTGGGCAGCTCAAGAGAAACTGACACCACTACTGCGAGCAAATGAATGATCCACTGCCTTTTGCCAGGATATGTACCACTGCCTACTCAATGCTTAGTGTCCCAACAAGTGTGGGTTCACTTTGTAAACATGACACTGCAGAGTAGAGCCTCACAGCCATCAGATGCCTCAGGTGCAATCCATGCTTGTCACTGCTCTGCACAGACCAATATAACATAACTGGTATCAGCAGTAGCACCTCTCTCATATCCACCAGAATTCACATTTAAAACATAAAAAACAAATGCAAGATTCACCATCTGCCGCGGCTGCTGGAATTTGATTTTATTAATATATATCTGGAATTAAGAGTCTGATAATGACCATAAATCCATTGTTGATTGTCAGATAAACCCATCTGGTTCACTAATGCCCTTTAGGGAAGGAAACTGGCATCTTTATCTGATCTGGCCTACATGTGACTCCAGACCCACAGCAATGTGGTTGACTCTGAACTGCCCTCTGGGCAATTAGGGATGGGCAATAAATGCTGGCCAAGCTAGTGACACCCTCATCCCAAGAATGAATAAAGAAAGAGAAGGCATGGATCTGATAGCTTCTCAGTAAGGGCTTGCATGAGGCAAGGATAAACTCACAAAAGATAGCTTTTGGAAGTGAGCTGTCTTGAGTTCAGCACCTCCTCCTCCTTTCTAATCCAGTCAGGTTCTTTTAGCGATAATAGGGTGTAGAGCTGGATCAACACAGCAGGCCAAGCAGCATCAGAGGAGCAGGAAAGCTGACGTTTTGGGCCTAAACCCTTCTTCAGTAAAGGTTCTTTTAGTATCTGGACTTCCTTTGTCCTGTTTGGGTTTCAGCCTTAACACTGAAAATGTTTAACAAAAGCCAGAGTGCATATGGCTGAGTTTTTTCATGAGGTCATCAGCATAGAGAGGATTTACCATTAGACCATAAGGCATGCATCCAGTCCATCAAATGACTGACATTAAATGGGGTATGCCATTTGATGAGATCATGTTTGATGTGATAATCCTCAAATCCACTTTCATGCCTTTTCCCTC
The DNA here is from genome assembly GCA_024137785.1 of Ginglymostoma cirratum. Lineage (NCBI taxonomy): Eukaryota > Metazoa > Chordata > Chondrichthyes > Orectolobiformes > Ginglymostomatidae > Ginglymostoma > Ginglymostoma cirratum. The sequence goes on along the minus strand of JAHRHZ010000017.1, from coordinate 35,799,107 downwards.
ATCCTTTACTGACTGAAAAGCTGCCTATCTCAGCCTTGAATATATTAATGAGCCAGTCTCAATAGCCTTTTGCAATAAAGAAGACCACTGTTTCACTGCCATTTGAGAGATGAAATCTATCTGTCTTAACTTGATGTCCCCTTCTTCTGAAATTATCTCCTTCACCCTCAATGTTAAGTCCTTTCACAAGGAACACACCTTTGACTATGAAGAAACCAAGTAACTGAAGAGTTTTGAGGAAACAGCCTGCCTCATCATGTTCTCATCTCATAAATAGTCAGATTTGTTAACACATCATTCTAGTTTTTGGCTACCAAGATTGTACCCATGAAGGTGACTCCAATTGGCTGGAGTGTTAATGAGTTTTTATCAGATGCTAATGAATACAAAACAGATTCCTGACCACGTAGGTTGGGAAAACTGCCTGCGATGAGGACCATAAGATATAGAAGCAGAAGTAGGCCATTCAGCCCATTGAATCTGCTCTGTTAGGTACTGAAAATATAACTGTAGAAATGTAAACTGCCATCAGTAATGAATTTTCTCCTCCTGCCCAATTAAGTTCCCCAGCTTTTTAAAAGCTCTAAGCAGGTCTGGGAAGTTCTGCCCACCATGAGCAGTCATTGAATCAGGCACAAGGAGCATTCAGTGCTAAACAAATGAATATTTTTCACATTCTATGAAGCCTTTCAAGGCAGCAATGATCTCTTGTGCAATTTTTTTGTGACGTGACTTGGATCCATTAATGTTTAAGATTTATAAGGTACATTACAGAATAGAGCACCATCCAGACATTTGGTAAATATTTACTCTAACTCAACAACAAAAGACATCAATCAGCCAAAACAAGCAGACAACTAGAAAGAAGACATATTGCGCAATCATGGAGTTTCTTTGGTAAGTAATTGAACAAAGAGTTGAGGGATGAGATTTGAGTTCATGACCAGTGAATTATTAGTCTGGTAGTTTAACTAGCAGGTTACTGTAACCTACTTAAGTGATGACTGGAGCACAGACACAATTAGCCACAAGGCTTCAAACGTATGAGGGGTTACTGCAGAAATGGAAGCAATAAATAAATAGCCAATTTACTGAACTGTCCAAAAACTCACTGGAAATATTAGCACAAAGATGAATTAGAACAGTGTGAAACTGGTTCTGTAGACAGCGATCTAATGAATGGATGTATGGCTTCATTGTTACCCACTCTAGTAAAACAGACTGAGCCAGTCATTAAGCACCACAACAGCTGCTACAAATAGATCCCAAGCTACTGTCAAAACCGCTCTGCTGCATCAATATCCTGAGACAGTTTTAAGTGTAACATCCATCTCCCAAATCATCCTGTTTCTCGAAAACCCTCCCACCACTCCATCTAAAGATAGGAAGCCACCCTTAATGGTGTATGAGAGGTGGGAGATGGTTTGGCACAGACCTCAGAGCCCATAACCAACATCTATAAAGACCACACAGGAGAGACCCAACCTTGCAGGAGACTTGAGCCTGACCAAAGCTCAACTCAACTTCAAGCATCAGCTCCCCACTGGGTCAGGGAAGAGAAAGGAAGTACAATGCTAACAAGCGAGATGGTGAACATTTTATTTAATCAAAGCCTTTATTTCAACAATACTTCGGATGATTACACTTCATGAATTCAGAGATCATTTTGATTATTGTCCCCCATCCTATGAGCTCACAAACTGAGTTGAACCTAACAAACCCTCTGCATGGTGGCTCAGTAGTTAGTACTGATACCTCACAGCGCCAGGGACCCACGTTCAATTCCAGCCTCAGGTGACTGACTGTGTGGAGTTTGCATTCTCCCTGGGTCTGCGTAGTTTTTGGCTGTGCGCTCTAATTTCTGCCCACAGTCCAAAGGTGTGCAGCTTAGGCAGATTGTCCGTAGTATGCAAGATTAACCATGGGAAGTGCAGAGTTATTGAGAAAGGTGGGGGGAGGGGGTGGTGAGTGTGGGTGGGAGATGCTCTTCAGAGGGTCAGCGTGGGCTCAATGGGTTAAATGGCCTGCTTCCACACTATAAGCATTCTAACACTTATGAAATTGCTCACTTGAATTTGCATTGGGTAGCCCAGGGTGTACAGTGAATGACCAGAGCCTTGAGGCTCAATGATAGTTCTGATCGAACAGTGTGGAAATGATGCAGCTGTACTCACTGAGTTGTAGAGGAGACCTTCCCCGTTCATGGCTACATACAGACCAGACTTCACGCCTTGAATCGCCACCACCCGCAATCCCACAGGAATCAGGTTGAAGAGGGCTGAGAAGAAAAAAGTGATTTATAACATCAACAATTACAGCAGCACAAACGCGTTCTCAATCACATCTTAGCTAATTACAGAGGTTATTGATGTTACCTCCAACATCAAAATACAAAGAGCAGTTTGAAAGGAACATCGATTTGTATTTCTGTATAAATCTTCATTAGGACAGACTGTCCCTTGGTGCTTTACAGCCAAAGGAACCGAGGCTACAATATGGTATGTAAGAGTGCTATGGCACAGTGGTAATGTCCTCACATCTGGACTAGAAGGCCTAGGTTCAAATCCCACCTGTCCCAGACATATATCTTAACAGGTCAATTAGAAACATCTACAATTTTGAAAGTGGAAGACAATTAGCGCACTGCAGCTCCCATGAACAGTAATGCATTTGTGGTGATGTTGATTTAAACATAAATAGGACAACAAGGAGAACTGCCCAGCTCTTCTTTAAAGTTATTATATGGGATATTTATACATACACCTGAGAGGGGAGATGGAGCATTGGTTTAACATCTCATTAAAGTAAGAGTGCCGCACTTAGGACTGAAGAAGGGTCAGTTTCTCTCCACAGTTGCTGCCAGACCTGCTGAGTTTTTCCAGCAATTTCTGATTTTGTTTGTGAAGATAGTTCTTCTGATGGATTCCATGACTAAATATTGTAGGGAGAAACCACAGAGGGATAATGAGTCAGATTGATATGAGTCTCAAGGAAACTCCAGAATATTGGTATATCAAGAGCAAAAAACATAGGAAAGGGGAAGGCAGCTCCATAATCTTGATCTTTGTGACAAAAGAACCCATACATTCCTTGTATCTGATATTTAGGTGTCAGTTTGTTCTCCTTATCTTTCAGGGTGATCTTAGAATAACATAATAGAACCTGAAAGCAGAAATGGATCAAAAGGAGACGGGAGCACAGCACTCCTCAAGATGATTGGCCAGTCAAAATATAGCTGACTGTCTTGATTCTGTAGTCTTTAACCTTGAGGGTTAGGAGGAGGGAACTGTATCAACAGAATGAGTGGTACGTTTGGAAGGAACAAGTAGGTTTGAGCCGATGATTCCTCAAAGCCCTCTCGCACTCAATGTTTTTCCTGTTTCACACATAGCCCTGTCATTGACTAACTGAGAAACTAACATGAAGGGACAACGTGTTCAGGAATTTTAAAAGGAAGGCAAGATTTTGTACAGGCAGTGGTGCAGGAGAATACAGAGACTAAGTGAATAGGGACTGCTATGATTACTACTGAATTGTCCAACCGTTGGAAGGCAGATGATAAACCTTGATGAACTTTGGTTTCTTTACAGCCAACAATTCTGAGATGCAGGCAGCTGGTGATGTGACTTATTGGGAATAAGGGTCAGGCACATGCTGCTGAAACTGATCTTCCAGCGTTCATCACAACATTTACAATACAAAACCCCAAAGGGAAAACCAATTTATACTGTATTTACACAATATAAATTGTTGCTCTGTTTGAAATTTTCCATTTTTTCCTGTCCTGAAGAGTGCAGAATGAAAAGCTTTGACATTTCTTCAGCAATATTCAAGTTCTGTATTACCAAGTGATTGTTAGGGCTAAAAATACTATTAAGTAAGGATCAGCAGAAATACCAAATGAGGAGGCTCCAGAGAAAAAACTGAATTATGTCGCAGGGGAGTGGAAGATGATAATTGGGATGAAAAGGAGATGTAGATTTGAGATAGCGACCAGAGATTGAGAGTTTGGGGATGGAGAAAAGTGAAGGAGATCAGTAGAAATAGAGGGGTGGGGGGGTTGGGAGGGTACCTAAATTTTACACTTAGCATGAGATTGTGTGCGGGCATTAACGCAAAGGTCTAAAAGGAGATCTCTGGCAAGATATTGGGCGGCATGGTGACTCAGTGCTTAGCACTGCTGCCTCACAGCACCAAAGACCCAGGTTCAATTCCAGCCTTGGTTGACTGCCTATATGAAGTTTGCACATTCTCCCTGTGTCTCTATGGATTTCATCCGGGTGCTTTGATTTCCTCCCACAGTCCAAAGGTGTGCAGGTTAGTTGGATTGGCCATGCTAAATTGGCCCATAGTGTCAAGGGATGTGCAGGTTTGGTGGATTAGCCACGGGAAATGCAGGGCACAGGGATACGGTAGGTGGTGAGTCTGTGTGGGATGCTCTTCAGAGAGTCGGTGTGGACTTGTTGGGCCAAAAGGGGTGTTTCCACTCAGTAGGGATTCTATGAAATTAACCCAGGGCTTGGAAGAATGACAAGCAACATTGGAGGGTTGAAAACAAATTAAGATATGCATACAGGGTTAAGTATGGCAGTCACATGGCTAGCAGGGCTTGGTGGGTATATTGTGGGTGGTTGGTGGATAGCTTCAATGAAAGGGAAGAAGTGGAATGTGGAGGCTGATAAGAAAACAGCCTTTTCTCATTCCTTCCTTTTTGTGCCAACTACACAGGCAGTGTATATAGAAGTTGAGAAAATTCAGATCTGCTTTGAGGAACTGCAATTAGGAGATATCAGGAAGCATAATTTTTTTAAAAATCATACTTTTGAACAAATTGGTTTTTCACTGAATTACAAGTACACGCTGACAGAACAAACTTTTGGAAATTTCACACCCATCCCTGTGCAATTAAATTTCACTGAAATCCAATTAAAATTGGGGTCAGTTGTGCCACCAGAGAACAGTTGGAACCATCTGCATTCTGGGCAAAGTTGCTAATCAGCTGAGTATCAGCAGGTTGCACCCAAACCTTTATTTTAATCTTCATTTCCACTCGAACCAAAACTAGTCTGCTAGCTCAAGAGATAAGCAGTAGTAAATCTGTGCTGTCACAACATAATCTTATCTGTGCTGGCCAGATGTGCAAATACTGGTGCCACAAACAATTTTCCAACTCTTTAATTCTGTGTATGATTACTGCTGTTGACTTTGATGCCCGTACGTGGGTTAATCCAATTTTAAGCCATCCCCATTTAAACAAAGCAGATTGTTACCAAAGCATGCCCTTTCAAATATCAAGCAGAAACATTTGCCGATGAGAAAAAAAATTTAAATGGCTTCATTACAGCAGCGCAGATTCCCATAATTTCACTCTTCCAACAAACTGGCAACGGTGTTACTGGGAACATGCTGAATCATTATAGTGTGCGTTGAGAAAATGTTCATCTGCATCATCCACATGCTCAACTCTGCCTCATTATGGGTGGCATGCTGGCTCAGCAGTTAGCACTGCTACCTTACAGCACCAGAGACCTAGATTCAATTCCAGCCTTGGGTGACTACCTGTGTGGAGTTTACACATTCTCCCTGTGTCTGTGTAGGCTTCTACTAGTTTCCTCCCATGCTGCAAAGATGCACAGGTTAGGTGGAATGGCAGTGTAAAATTGGCCGATTGTGTCAAGGGATGTGCAGGCTAGGCAGATGAGCCATGGGAAATATGGGAATAAGATGGGATGCTCTTCAGGAGGTCAGTCCAGGCTCAACGGGCCAAAGTAGGGATTCCAAATGTTCAGTTACAAAGAGCCCAGTCAGTGCTCTTGAACCTGTTCCACCAGTTGATTTGGGGAAGCAATGGACTAACAGTTTTGTCATTAGACAAATAATCCAATAAATATTCTGGCGACCAAGATTCAAATCCACCAAGGCAAATGGTGAAATTTGAATTAAAGCTTTAAAAAGACTGGAATTAAAAGTCCAGTAATCACCATGAAACCATTGTTGATAGTTGTAAAATCCATCCTATTCACTAACATCCTTTAGGGAAGGAGTCTACCATCCTTATCTGGTCTGATCTGCAAGTGACTCCAGATCCACAGCAATGTGGTTCACTCTTAATAGCCGTCTGCAAAGGCCTAGAAAGCTATTATATTGTACCCAAGGATATCCAGGGATGGCCCAGGCAGTGATACTCACAACCCATGAGTGAATTTAAAAAATCTCAAAAAAAGTTAGTTCAGGCTGATCTACACCTCAATTCCATTTAGCCATAAAATTCCAAATCAATTGTCGGAAAAGAGCTCCACATTTCCACAAGCCACTCCTAACATCACAATCCTCTCCATGAAGAATTGATTAGACCTTTTGCTTTGATCTGATTTGATTTGATCTATTATTGTCACATGTACTGAGATACAGTGAAAAGTATTATTTTGTGAGCTAACCAGTTAAAATATAATTTGCATACGTACGTCAGGATAACCGAATAGAATGCAGAAGATAGTGTTACCGCTACAGAGAAGGTGCAGAAAAAGATCAACTCCAATGTATGAGAAGTTCATTCATAAGTTTGATCACAGTGGGGAAGAAGCTGTTCTTAAATCTGTTGGTATGTGTGTTCAAATTTTTGTATCTTCTGCCTGATGGAAGAGGTGATAACTGGGGTGGAAGGGGTCTTTGATTATGTTGGCTCCTTTCCTGAGGAAGCAGGAAGTGTAGACAAGTCAATGGATGGCTGGTTTTCATGATGGACTGTGCTATGTTCACAACTCTGTAATTTCTTGTGGTCTTGGGCAGAGTAGTTACCATACCGAGGTGTGATGCATCCAGATAGGATGCTTTCTATGGTGCATCTATTTCACTTCTGAACAGGCTAGCTCTAACTTTAAGGTTAACCCTCCTGCTTTGGAAAGGGTGCTGTATCAATGTCTTCCAGCACTCTTCCTCCCAGATGGGTCAGGTTTACTTGTAGCTAAGCCCCCTACTCCTTCTCATAGGGGTCTGCAGCATCGTTAGGACAAGCCTCATTAAGACCACATAAAGCCACTTTTTGTACATTGCTTTTGCTGTGCACGGACTCAGTCATCCATCAGCAACAGCAAACATTCCAATCACAAACCCTACAGCCAGTTATGGGGAAGGTGAACCAGCTGAGGAAGTCCCAAAAAAAGACAGAACTGGCATTGATACAATTTCCCTTCATGCCCGCATGTCATGGCAAAGGCCGTTATATCCAGTGCATACTTGCAAACTGTATTCTGTGAGGTAGTGCTTGAAACTCATTATTTAAATACAGCACGGTCCCACAACTAGTGATAATGACAAGTAATCTTGCCATCCAAACCCACCATCTCGACCATCCGAAAGGACAAAGGCAGAAGACACATGGGAACATCACCACCTGCAAGTTCCCCACCACAAACCCAATTTGGAAAGTATATCCAGAGATAGTAGGAACTGCCAATGCTGGAGAATCTGAGATAACAAGGTGTAGAGCTGGATGAACACA
>JAHRHZ010000017.1:35748548-35787597 GCA_024137785.1 Ginglymostoma cirratum | reverse complement strand
CAGCAACGCCCTCACTCACCCCGGTCACCCAGCAACGCCCTCACTCATTCCCCCCGGTCCCCCAGCAACACCCTTACTCCCCTCTCATCCAGCTACACTGCCTCTTAACAGTCTCCTGGCAACACCAACCTTCCCCTTCCCCATCATCAACCCAATCTACTGTCGCTGAGCAACACCATTGGTCACTGAGCCATTTCAGGCATCCCCAGGGCCTGTTGCTGAACTGTCCGAGCCAGTGCATAATGTTTAGGCCTCACGACTTACTGTAGTTACTGTTCTCGTCCTTAGTGCCATCGATGGTTCCATCAGGTTGCATCTGCAGGTAGAAGCCTTGCTGGCTGAATAACCTCGTCACTATACCTTTCAGCTGGGGGTCTGCAGCAAAAGGAAATGGAGGGGAAAAAAATGTTAGGAAATAATTTAGTGTAGAAGGAGGCCCTTCAGCCCATCCTGCGCCAGTTCTTTGAAAGAGCTGTCTAATTACCCCTACTTCCTGGTTGTATTTCTCCAATTGCTAGTTGGAAGTTCCTGCTGAATATGCTTCCACAGCCCTTTCTGGCAGCATGCACCCGACCACAACAATTCACTGTGTTAAAAAAAAATTGTTTCAAACATTTTAATAAAAATAGATTAAAAAAAAGCAATGCAACTAGTTTTTCAAACTATACTCTTTTCGCAGAGCCGATGAGACAGAAAGTTCTTGAAGGATCACAGGTTTGACTTTCAGTCTACAGACTGGATGGATCAGTTCAGGTGCTGAAGGTGACCCCCTGCAAGTTCTCTTGGCCTCCTGTGTGATGTTCATGTGTGCGAATAGTGAGTCGACACTCAGAGTCTGGGCTCAGAAACAGCCAGCCTGCTGAACCAGATCTCCCACTGGTTGTCTTCCCCGACTCCATTCAGTATCCCACATGGAACGAAAGTCCACCAAAGATGCAAATACTCCCTTCAGTGGGACGAGGGAAGGGACCAAAGCAAAATGTCAACAGTGAAATCCTAAGCCTCGGTTCTTGTACATTGACGTAGGTTCCAGCAACGCGGCCGGTTCAATCCTGCAGAACATGCTGTGTTAACTGGAGGATCTTATAAAGGCAGCTTTACCTCCTGACAGTGCAACTGCACAGTGCTGCCCCCAACTGATGAAGTGTTTGCTGCTCTCAGTTTATCCACTTTTATAATTGACCCAATGGCATGGTGGGCCCTCAGACTGGGCGAGCAGTGAAGTCCTGACAAATAGAACCTCAGTGCACAAGATCACCCAAGAATCAGAGGATTCTTGAAAAGATTCAAAGGTCCACATTGATCCACCTGGTAGTCACAGTCTCTTTTTACTGAAGGCAATTAAGGTGGTACATCAATGAGATCCAAAGTTAATGGTGTAGAGAATACTGGTTGGTCTCCTCAGATCAAAGAGTTACAGCTCATTGTACAATGGAAAACCAAGCATGGTCCCCAGGTCTGACTGATGGTTGATGCAGGGCTGGCCACTCTCCAGCGATCCCTCCTGGATGGTAACTGTGTTCTGATTACGGGTGATGAGAGGGTCAAAATCAGTGATAAATGATCCCCCTCAATGCTCAATCCCAACTCCAGTGTTGCACGGGGCGTATTCATGGAGCTTTCATCACATGGTCAGCACAATGCTCCATTCCCATGGGCCTACTGACATGTACATCAACTCCAACCATTAAAAATGAGAATGAGCCCTTCATTGTCTGATTGAACCATCCAATGTGAGACCCTCTGTCTCATCTTCTGCGCCTCCAATATGTCAATGATTATCAAATTTGATCAAAGGAATTTTTTAAGCCCTTAATTAAGTCCTGAGTGACTTAAAACAGCACCTGGAGATGAACCTTCAGCTCCAGGAAAAGGCTGTATGTTTGGTACATTAACCCATCCCTTTGCCCCATGGTTATGCTGATCCTGTTGCGTGGGATCACATGAGAAGGCTCGCAGTGGAGGGGGTTCCAGGAACAGAGCTGGGCGTCACATCACCAACAATGTCCCATCCCACTCCAACTCTTCTCATCCATACTCCTCTGCCTCATGTGACTCCAAATACATCCTATTATCTTCCACTCCAAGCATCTTCTAAATTAATCCATCTTCTTGTGGACAGTGACTACTCTCTAAAATACGAAATCCAATAGACCTCAAAAATACAGCTCAACCATCTAAGTCTGTCCACAGCCTGAAAAGTAAACTTACCTCATGGTTACCACTTCTCAGCATAGAAATCCAAATAGCTTTGAATCACTTGATTGAAATTGAATCTATATTTTTCACCTTTTCAAGTTAAAAGGTGCACAACTAAAGTTCTAAAACCAGATCAGTGGAAGTAAGAAACGAAGTGCAGTGCAAACAGAGAGAGTTAGTGTTTGTACAGAGATTCACAGCATCTCTCAGGAAGACCATAAGGAGCTTCTTGTTCAGATGAAATTGCTGACTGAAGTTTTAATACAGGGTGAAACAGAGTCTGAACAAGCATTACAGCAGTGTTCCCAACTCTTTAGTTTAACCTTCAGGATATTTCATGAATCAGCCCAGAGTTAATTGGGTGACACATCTCTGGCTGTTGTCCATTGGGAAGCTCTGGGACAGTGAATTACCGGGCACGTCCCAGGTTCCATAGCCAATCTTGCTGGCATTGGGAACAATTTGCATCCAGAAATGCTCGGAGGTTCAAAGCTCATTTGAAGCTTATCAGTAAGGAATCACAGGTACTGATCTAACAGCATCTACCTAGATCTCCTTTGCCACTGAAGGTGGAGATACACACAAGTTCAACTTTGATGAGCTACTCAGAGTTTCCATGTCGAGAAAGTTGTGCACTGGGAATCTAGGAATACCCAAAGTGTTGAAGACACATAGCAAATTCATCAATTAACATCTGAAAAGGAGAAGATAGCTGCTGATGAAGAGATCTTATCCTTCCTGCAGTATCACCTCACATTAAAACTAGCTGTCAGACCTAGAAATGAATCCAGTGTCCCACCTTCGATCTAGGAGTCAGCATCCATCAAAGGGCAAAAGGGCAGCTTCTCATTTCTGATGAAGGATTAAACCCAGATCCATGCTCTTTCTGCACCATTTTTAATCTCCCTCACTCCCTACCCCAGAACATTTGGGGTTCAAATGGGCAGGGGAGTCACTTCCTCCATGCATTCTGTGATCAGGAAGTGACTCACACCCAGACCTGCAGAACACACCCTCCTGACAAGTCCCTGCAGAATTCCCCGACTCACAGAGGGAGAGGGAAGAGGAGGAGAAAGTGTGGCCTCTCGTTACTTAACCCCATGGTTACTAAAGAGGGTGGAGAAATCGCAACACGTAAGGAAGCATTATCCATCACTGCTGAAACATTCCAACACCATTCACCCAGCCTCACAAGTGGCACTGACAGCTTCACTCCACAGAAAATACACACGCAGTCTAGCTCAAATTGTTTCCATCCATCTGTATTGTTCAACAGCACATTTGGAAGGGTTTGGGGTTTGTTCTGAAGCTCCTTGTCTTAAATAATTACAAGGGGAATTCACCTAATGCAAAAGGTGCAACCAAGCAGTGTTGTCACTAGGTTTCTTTAGCTGATTGGGGCCAGCAAGCACCAGTTCCAAAACTGCAGTAACCTACACTTCACAAAGCATTTCATGAGGGTAGTTACAGCATTAAAAAGGAGGCATTTTGGCCTAACCTATTTTAAAAGTCACTCAGCCAGAAAAACTTCACCCAAATGTGTCTCAAATCAACAACACTCAAGTTCTGTGCCCCCACATTGTTACTCCTTTAAGTAGTGCTTCTCTTAAGAGATGCTCAAAGGTACGAGTCTGTACTCAGCGGATTGGTGCAAACAGTTCCCATCAGCAGAAGGATTGAGAACCAGAGGGCACTGAGTTGAGCAAAAGCTCAACTCTCCTGGTCTTTTCTCATAACCCTGTCATCTTTTTCCTCTCCAGAAATGTTTTAATGATTAGTCTATATGTTATAAAAATTATATTATTGATCAATTATTATCTGTTTTATAGTCATTCATCAGATGCGGGTTTTGCTGGGCAGGCCCACATTTATTGTAAAGTCCCCAATTGCCCTGTAGAAGGTGGTGGTGAGCTGCCATCTTGCATACTGCAATCTATTTGATACAATAAACCCAAAGTCATGGTTAGGAAGAAATCAAAGACTTTGAAATTGCAGGAATGATGATATACTTCCAAGCCAGGATGGTGTGTCACTTAATGAGTAACTCATCCATGGCAGTGTCCCAATGTACCTGCTGCCCTTACCCTTCTTAATAGTAGTGGTCATGTGTTTGAACAGTGTTGTCGAAGGAGTACAGGTGAATTTCCGCCTTTTGAACCTCTTGAAAGGTCTCCACCACACTCTCAGACAGTGCAGTGCAGATTCTCACACTTGCTGCAAGAAAAATGTCTTCCTCGCATCGCCATTATTGCTTTTGCTCAACTCAGTGCCCTCTGGTTCTCAATCCTTCTGCTGATGGCAACTGTTTGCACCAATCCGCTGAGTACAGACTCGTACCTTTGAGCATCTCTTAAGAGAAGCACTACTTAAAGGAGTAACAATGTGGGGCACAGAACTTGAGTGTTGTTGATTTGAGACACATTTTGGTGAAGTTTTTCATCAGAACATTTGGAAGGAACACCAATGTAAAGGGGAAACAACACTTTATACTGTATGAGAATAGAGTACTGATTGGTTGGCAAGTGAACACTGATCAGTAGAGGCATTGTCATGGAGAATACACAGTTAGGTGATGACTGACAGTTAACTGACAAGCATTATTTAAATTAAAGCCAGGCAGATCAACTATGATTGGTCAACTCATTGACTGGAAGAATAAAATGAAAATGGCTATCGCCACTTTCTCAGCAATATTCAAAGAGATTGGGGGACACCTTTGCAATGGTAGACAGCCTATCTTTGTCCTACAAACCAATGTCACAAAAAAAACAGATTTATTGAGTGCAGGTTCTTTCTTTCCAGATGCACAGAAACAGTCAGGCCTGGGTGAGCCACGCCAGTCGAATTGGTTGGTCACAAGTTGAAAAGGCACATAAGTTTAAAGGACAAATCTTCACATTACCAGCCTGTCATCCTTCAGCAAGGACCAGTGCTGGTTCAGAAACAAGTCATATCCTCAGCCTTTGAGATGGAAGAGATGCCCTGATAGGGTTTGGTACCACCCTTGGAAGCCTGATGCAGTGTTTGTCCTCCAACTACCTTCAGTCATTTCTAGATCTTTGGGCGAATGCCAGCTGTAAGTCCGAAAAGTCAATGGTGATGAAAACTGGCAGTCGATGGGAGACCCCTCCTTTCACTGGGCCTGAATCAATGGATTCACACTGCCCAAACTCAGCTACCACCACCCTATTTAACCTTGCCAAGCCCAGGAAACCCATAGGACTTCTAGCCCAAACCTAAAAAATGCAATGGACACCTATACTGTCCGAGCTCAGAATCTTCACTGCTTTGCTATTGACCTTTGCATCTAAGGAACTGGTATTTCCAGGTGAAGAGGGTTAAAGAAAATTCTAGATTTTTCATATGCACCCACACTTTTCTCCTGTCAATTACTTATTAGCTTTAGTCAGGAATATCTTTATTTAGATTATCTGCTTGCACTGCTCCTGCAAGTATATTCCCTCCATATATTATATTTACTGCTCTCTGCGCTAATTCATTCAATCCGAAACATCTCTTTTCTGTGATGAAAGCTGAACCCAATTTGCAGAGTTTCTGGTGATAGATCAAGTTATGTTTTTCTCATCACATCTTTAGTAAAATCTCTCTGTGGCCACCACTTCTCAATATAGACATTCCCAGTGTTCTGGAGCTTCTCCTCCTCCTCCTTCAAATAGATTGATTTAGTTGTCCTTCACTATCATAGAAAAGCTATTCAGCCCAATATGCTTGTGTTGGCTCTTTAAAGGGCCCACTTTTTCCCCTACAGATTTTCAATTTTCTCCATTTCAAGTATTTATCCAGTTCCTTTTCAAAAGTTAGCACTCAATCTGCTTCTAACGCCCTTTCAGGCAGCATGAACCCAACTGTAACTACACAAAAATAAAATCTAACTTCCCCTCTTATGTTAAATCTGTGTCCTCTGGCTACTAAGCCTCCTGCCAGTTTCTTGCTGTCTATGGGGATGTAGTGAGTTGGAAGCAGGGTTGATGCAGAAGATCAGCCTCAATGCTATTGAACAGAAGAGTAGGTTCAAGGGCCCATGTGGTTTGCTCCCATTCCTACATTTGTAACTAATAATGTTGAATACTCCTATGAAAGCCCCTCTTTATTTCCTCTATGTTAAGAGAATAATTCAGGCTGCAGCCTCTGTCCCCTGGATTAGTACTGGGACTCAATCAATGCATTGGGCCGGACTATGGCTGGACAGTGGGTGGTAGCATCAATGGTCATCGGCCAGTGACCTGCAATCATCCGTCCCTGTACGTCCCACCAACAACGGGGGTTATATTACCGTCTGGGAGTAGGCGGTTCAGAAACCAATCTGAGCACAAGCACGCACACTTACTGTGTCCTCCAATGATCTACCCAGTACTGGGAATTTGAGTGAGGCTAACTGTAATTCAGGTTAGCGAATAAACGAGCAACACTAACGATGGTTGGTCATGTGAACTCAATACCTGCACTCGCACGTGTGACCTCTGTGTTTAATGGTAAAACAGAAAAACAAAAGGTGGGGAGTTGGCCAATTGGTTTGAGTGTTGTACTTCCGTGGCTACTGAAGTAAATCTACATGTAAAAAGTGTAGGCCTATGTAGAAATTTCTACTACAATTACAACAAGTGGTTAAAACAGTGTTAGCATAGCAACACTCGGAGATAGTAAGAACTGCAGATGCTGGAGTCTGAGATAACACAATGTGGCGCTTAAGGAACACAGCAGGCCAGGCAGCATCAGAGGAGCAGGAAAGTTGACATTTCAGGTTGGGACCCTTCTTCAGAAATGGAGAATTTCATTTCTAAAGAAGGGTCCCAACCCAAAATATCAACTTTCCTGCTCCTCTGATGCTGCCTGGCCTGCTGTGTGCATCCAGCTCCACACCATATTAGCATAGAATCACACCTGGCTGGTCAAAGATTTCCAATAGACTACACTGACCAAGTGACAACACTGATAAAGGTTTCCTTGTAAAAATCATGAGGGGCATAGAGAAGGTGAATAGCAAAAATCTTTTCCCGAGGGTGGGGTGTTCAAAACCACAGTGTATATTTTTAAGGCGAGAGGAGGAAGATTTGAACGGAACCTGAGAGGCAGCTTTTTCACACACAGCGTAGTTTGTGTGTAGAATGAGATGCCAGAGGAAGTGGTAGATGCAGGTACAGTTACAACATTTAGAAGACAGATACATGAATAGGAAAGGTTTAGAGGGCTATGGACTAAACACCGGCAAATGGGACTAGTTACATTTGGGAAACTTGGTCAGCATGGATGGGTTGGGCAAAGGGTCTACTTCCATGCCCTATGACTCTAAGACTCTATAACTAATGGGAACACTTTAACTAAGAGCCACAGAGGAAACACTGGGATAGTAGAAAGTGATAGCAATCCCAGCCACGGACCTCCCTCATTCACTCACTGTCGGTCCCAGTCACACATCCAGTCACTCCCAGAATCATTCCATTAGAAGCAAGGACTGTCCACTCACCTGTGCAAACTGCTCGCCATGGTGGGGGGAGACATCAATTTGGAACAAAGAAGAAGAGATGCATGGCATTAGAAAACTTGTCACATTTGTTTTTTTTTAAAAGAAAGAAACTTTTTAAAAAATGAGAGTGTTGAACCTTGGCCATCACTGGGAGCTAAGACTAATTGGTCAAAGCTGGGCTTTGCCTGAGGTGAGCACCCCTCACTGAAGGTTGTCACTGAGGTGGGGGAGGGCTGTGACTGTGCAAAGTGATCCACAAATGCACGGCCCACATTGGTCTGTCAGCACAATGCATGCAGGACACACAAACATGGGGAAAGCCCAGATAGTCCCAGGCCCTTCTCCTAAGCACCATTGTGACAAACATACCCTACCCTCACCCTCTGGAGCTGTGTAACCTTCTTGAAAAGATGAACAAAAGGAAAGAGAAAAAGAAGCAGGGTATTTTTTCGCTAAGACAAGTGGGACTCTTGATTCATGGGCATAGACTTAAAAAAAAACTCACAGCACACGCAAACACAAAAACACACAAACACCAACACATTTCTGCACAAGATCCCACACAGACGCCCATAGATTGCTAACAGATACAGGAGGGAGGAGGTTTGACAACAGAGCAATTTGTAGCAGGCTGCAAACAAAACATATCTCCACACAAACAGAAAAGTTGACAAAGTATCCACAGAGAGAGGGAACCACAAGAAAAGATCACTATAGGTTCAACCAGACTGTTCCTTTCCCATTTATTAACTCCACTTCCACTTTACACTGGAAGTTCAGGAACATGAGGAAGCCATTCAGCCCTTTGATTCTGTTCTGTCATTCAATGAGGTGACTGATCTGTCACCCAATTTCACACACCTGTCTTTGTCCCATGATATGACGGCAAGATGTAGGAGCAGGAGTAGACTATTCTGCCCATCAGGTCTACTTCACCATTCAATGAGTTCACAGCTGACCTGATAATCCTCAATTCCACTTTCTTGCCTTTTCCCCATAATGCTGTTTCCCTTACTGGTTAAAAGCTTACTTATCTCACTCCTGAATACACTTAATGACCGAGCTTCAACAGTCCTCTGCAGCAAAGAAGTCCACAAATTCACTACCTTCAGAGAGAAGAAATTCTTCCTCATCTCTGTTTTAAATGAATGACTCTTTATTCTGAGATTAAAGCCCTCTGGTCCTAGACATTCCCATAAAGAGAAACATGCTTCTCGCATCTATCTATCATGTCTTCCACTAAGAATTGTGTATCTTTCAAAAAGGTTGCCTCTCATTCTTCTAAACTCCAATAAGTACAGGGCCCAAGCTCTTCTCAAAAGACAGTCCCTCCATACCCTGGATAAGCCTAGGGAATCCTGTCTGGACCACCTTGGTTTCCTTAACTAAGGTAACAAAAACTGTTCACAATATTCCAACATCGTCTGACTAGTGTCTTATATAGTTGTTACAAACCTCCCTATTTTTAATATTCCATTCCCTTTGAAATAAATGCCAACATTTTGTTTGCCTTCCTTATTACATGCTGAACCTGTAGGTTAGCTTTTTGTGTTTATACATGAGGACTCCCAAATCCTCTGTGCTGCAGTTTTCTGCAGTCTTTCTCCATTTAAATAACAGGCACTTTCTCTATTCTTCCTGTCAAAGTCATAATCTCACATTTTCACACATTAGGTTCCATCTGCCAAGTTTTTTTTTGCCGACTCATCTGACATGTCGACATCCCTCTGCAGACACTTTGAGTCATCTTCACCACCTGCCTTCTCACCTATTTTTGCGTCCTCTGAAAACTTGGCTGTTCCGCATTCACTTTCCTCATCAGAATCATTAATATATTTTGTAAATAACTGTGACATCAGCATTGATCCCACTAGCACTCCACTAGTTAAACACTGACATTCTGGAAATGCCTCCCTCTCTGCCCTCTATTAATTAGCCAATCTTCTTTCCATGCTAAGACACTACCTCTAACACCATGAGCTCTAACCTAATTCAGTAGCCTAATAGATGAAATTTTTGCAAATGTCTTTCGAAAATTGAAACCCATTTCATCCACTGCTTCCCTTTTATTTAGCCTGTCTGTTACCTCCTCAAAGAATTCTAATAAATTTATTCAGTTTTCTAATCTTCAGGGACCTTGCTAGAGTTGAAGGATTCTTGGGAAATTAATACCAGTGTATTGACTTTTCCTGCAGCTAATTCCTTTGATATCCTTGTATGTATCTTATCAAGTCCAGGGGACATATTGGTCTTTACCCCCATTTAGTCTTCCCTTTTCTCCCATAATTTTTCTCTGGCGATAGTTATTGCACATACTTCCTCTCCTCTTGTCCCTTGATTATTTAATATTTTTGGGATGTTTTTAGTGTCTTCTACTTTGAAGACAGATGCAAAGTAATTATTCAATTCCTCTGCCATTTCCTGCTTCCTGGTCAACGTGCAAGGCAGCCTTGTCTCCTTTGATAGTACCTAGATCTTCCTGAAAAACGTGTAGGTATTCAATTCAGACTTCACTCAGGCAGCCATTTTCTAATTGAAAAATGTTCAGCTAATCGAGGTGAATCTTTCTCAACAAATTTTACCCCATCAGGATTGGGCCCAAGCCTTTTACTGCAAAGCAGCTTCTTCAGTGGCAACTGAAGGAGCTGCTCCTCATACAAGATCAGGACCGAAATTGTACCCTTAATCTGTAAAGGTTCCCCAGTATAGGTTCTCAGTCTAGCCAAGGTCTTATGCAAACTAAAGGGTTGGATTCCAAATAGAATTTTGTTAAAGACTGGTTCCGCAATGACTGATACAGCTGCATTGGCATTGACCTCCATTAGAACCGGATGACCATTTAACCAGATTTTTATTTTGCTTGGTTCTGATTTGGATGTTATTAAATAATTTAACTGTACAAAGTAGGTGGGCTTTCCAGGGTGTGCACTCTCCTGGATACTAGCCTATGAGTTCTCTTACTCAATTCAGGCCCAGTGGGACTCTTTTGATGTCTCAAGACCGCATACCGACGAGCAACTTCAATGCTGGCCCGGATCCTGAATAAAATCTTAACTGTTTGGCTGAAGCTTGGCTTTGTTTTGAGGTTTTGCTGCAGTTTGACTTAGGGTCCCTCTGTTCAAAATATGTCCCGAGAGAGGCTTTGCAATTGTCTTCACTCAAGTGGTGTTTCCCCAAGCTCAGTCAGCTTGGGTAGGGTATCCACTTCCACTGGCATACCTTGTAACTCATACGTTCCACTTGCTGCATCTTCCAATGATTGAAGCCAGCTGTAGTGACTGAAGTCCAGCTGGGCTTCAATTAGTAGGTGCCTTTGCATGGTTACATCATTAATCTCATATACCAAATAGTCTCTCAGCATCTCATTAAGGGTTAGATCAAAGTCACATGCCTCTGTCAGTCATCTTAATCTCATCAAAAATCCCAACATAGATTCCGCTGGTTCTCAAACTGTCGAGAAAAACCAATAGCATCTTTGAATTAGAGAAGGCTCGGGGTTGGAATATTCCTTAACTAAATCTGTCAACTCTGTTCAAAATGAAGATGTTGGTATAGAAGTGTTGACTCATTTCACTGCTAGGTTTTTGAATATGTCCCCTTTGTCCTTGGCTCCATAACTAACAGAAATAGCTTTTCTCCATTTTACCTATGAGTAACCCTTCCTATCTGAAAACCTTCAAAAAAAAACTTAATTTTTAATTTTTTAAATTGTAGGGAATACCCCCAAAGTTTGGCTAATATCTCTTCATTACTTAACTGTTAATTTTTTTTTTAGAAAATCATTCACAGCATCTGGGCATCACTGGCTAAGCAAGCATTTATTCCCCATCCTTAATTGCCCTGGAGAAGATGTGGTGAGTTGCCTTCTTGAACCACTGCAGTCCTTGGTGTGAAGGGACACCAGTGCTGTCAAGGAGGAAGATCCAGGATTTTGTCCAGCGCCAAGAAAGGAATGTTGATGTATTTCCAAGTCAGGATGGTGCACAGCTTGGAAGGGAACTTGCAGATCAGTGTTCTGAGGTATTTGCTGTCCCTTTTCCTTCTAGATGGTATGAGACAGGTCATGGGTTTGGAAGCTGATGTCAAAGGGCCCTGGTGAGTTAGTACAATGTGTCTTGTAGGTAGTTCAGACTGCTGCCGCTGTGTGTTGGTGGTAGACATGTAAATGTTGAATGTGGTGGATGGCATGTCAATCCAATGAGCTGCTTTATTCCAGATAGTGTTGAACTTCTTGAGTGTTGGAGCTGCACTCACCCAGGCAAGTGGGGATTATTCCATCACACTCCTGACCTTTGCCTTGATGATGAATGGACAGGATTTGAAGAGGCAGGAGAAGAGTTATTCACCCCAAAATTCCTAGCCTCTGACCTTTTTTGTCTCTACCTATGGTTGGTCCAGTTCAGTTATGGATCAGTGCTCACCCCAGAATGTTGACACTGGAGATCCAACAATGCACACCGCTGAGTGTTACAGGTGATTGGTTAGATTCTATTGTTGGACAATTTTGTGATGCAAAAGTTACATGCCACCAACCAGCCTATGCCTCAATATAAGTCTAGGTCTTGCTACATTTAAGCACGGACTGCTTCTGTATCTAAGGAGTCACCAATGGTGCAGAACATTGTGCAATCATTAGCAAAGAACCCCACTCGCACTTACAATGGTGGGAAAGTCATTGACGAAGTGATGGAGATGGTTTAATGTTGGAGATTTATTTGGAGGCTGCTTGTTAACCTCTAATAACCACAACCATCTTCATATATACCTGAAATAACTGACAAGTAGAGATTGTTCCCCTGATTCCAGTCAGTTTTGCTGCACTCGATCAGATATTGCCTTGATATACAGGGCAGTCTCACCTGAACTCAGTCCAGGTATCATGCTGATAAATCTACATTGCACATTCTTCAAGGCCGTTCTTCACAATATCCCAAGTGTAAACTAACCAGGGTATCTCATCATATGACTCAAACTCACTGAATACTGAAAAATCATTGTGCACTGGCCGGATAATTCACTCACCAAACCATTTGACATTTTAACACCAGGATCAAAGCTTTTGCTCACTTCTTTTCTTACCCCAGCTTCATAACTTTTAAACTCAAGTCCCCAGGGACTTGCACAATGCATCACAGTGGAGAATGTCTCTCAACTTTGCCTTGTTTGGTCAGCTCCGGGTCACCTCTATTTCAAGGAGACAATGGGTTAGTGCCCCCCGCCTATGCAAATATTCCAGATCTGGTGAACCAAAGTTTTCTCAGGAAACACAAGCAGCCAGACAGGGACAGAGACAGACAACAAGACAGGGCAGAGACAAAGGCTGGGACAGAGAACACGACAGGGATACAGATAGAGACTGAGAGACGGGAATAGTTGGTGAGTGCAAACATAAAGAGACAGAAAGAATATATTCATCATGCGACAGCAACAATGATATAATTGAACACATGCCCAGCCACAGTTTATAATCGAATAAGATTCCAGACTGTGATTGTAAAACCATGAATGGTGAGGAGACAATCTTAGTCAGTGATCTGTTACCAGACCAAGGTTAAGAACAAGATCTGGTTTGATACATAATGAGCCTTATATTTTGTTGGATGGACTGGAAGCTGTTTCCACACTCAAATGAGCTTACCATTTTTCTCAGTACAATGTCAGTCAAAAAACATTTCAGCACGCTACAATATATTTTTCTAACATTTGCAGTTAAATTTGTTCAGAATGTCATCAGGTATGTGCAGTAACGCTGCACATCAAAACAAACCTCCTCAGCATTGTTTTCCTGACATGAAATTTCTAACATGTCGATAAGTTCTGCAAAAAAAAAGGTTTAAATGCTCCAAGTTCATTCTAACAGACTTCTGCAGGGTGATTGATTTGGTGAAGATAACCCTTAATGGTACAGACAGCATTTTCCATGGACTGTTATTACAAATTCCATTCCGTAGTAGTCAAATCCAGGTCAGGCACTGTTTGCTTGTTACAGATGTTAACCACTACAGTTTAATTTAGCAGGTCACAGATCAGGCCAGGGCCATCATATTCCAATTATTACAAAAATGAAATTATAGACTCAACCTACACAATGTGCACAATGAAGTAATCGAGAATCAGTTTACTCTATAGATCACAGTCTCAGCGCATCTCGAAGGGCAAATGACATCCAACATAGAACTAGTGGTGAGGGGGCAAATGCGCGATTGAATCATTACAGAATGAGGCCTTTCAGCCCATTACACAGGCAGGCTCTCAATACCGCTTCTAATCTACGCAATTCCCCAATCTCTCCCTGTTGCCATATGAGTTTAGCACCTTCCAGAAACCACCAAAATTCCTTCAGAAAACATTTGTCATCTCTTCCACCCCCATTGTAGGCAGCAAGTTTCAGTTCGTTCCCACTCACATTTCTCAAAACTTTAAATCTGCCTCCCCCATTCCCTTGTCTCACCTACCAATGGGAACAGCTTATCCCTGTCTACACTGTCTGATGCTGTCATAATCTTGCACACTTTCTTCAAATCTCTGCTCAATATTCTTTTTGGAACTATTCTTGTAGCTGAAATCCTTCTTCTCTGCAACCATTCTGGCAAATCTCCTCCTTGCCCTCTCAACGATCCTCACCTCCTTCCTAAAGTGTGATGATCAAAGTGGATGCAATGTGATAGAAATAGCTTAACCAGAGCTTTATAAAGATTCAGCATAACTTCCTGACATTTGCACTCAATACCATTTGTCCTTTACAAAGTGCAAGACCCTTTCAAAAATCTGTGCATGTGAACCCCAAAATGCACTGCCTTTGAACACCCAATAAAAATGTGTCTTTAGGTTTATATTCCATTTCCCTAACCATCTGTGAAAATACTTCACCTTGTACATCACTGTAATGAATTCCATCTGTCACTCACCTGTCCATTCTGTTAAACTGTCTTTATCCTGTTAATCGATTAGTATTATATTCATTGTTTGCCACACGTTAGAGTTTGATATCACTGGCAACGTTTGAAATTTACTGTACAATTGTTTTTAAACTCAGTCATGTAACATTGTCATTGCTGATTAGGGCACCATTTATTGCCCATTTCTAATCGGATTTGAAAATCTGGTAGTGAGCCACATTCTGACTACACTGTAGTTCTTGTGGTGTAGGTACACCCATGGTGCTGTTAGGAAGGGAGCTCTAGGAGTTTGACCCAGTGACAAGGAAGGAAAGAAGGAGCATTGTTACAGTTCCAGATCAGATGACAGCTTTCAGGGGAATTTGATTGTGCTTTCATGCATTTGTCAGCCTTGCCCTTCTAGGTGGTGCATGTCACAGACTTTGAAGGAGCTTTGGTGAAATGCTGCAGTGTATCTTGTAGATCATGCACACTGCTGCCACTATGGGTCAATTGTGGTGGAAGCAAATGAATGGTGGTGAATGTGGAGCCAATCAAGCGGTTGAAGACCCTGGATGATGTTACATTTTGACTATTACGGAAGTATATTTATCCTGGCAGTGAGGAGTATTCTGTCACATTCATGACTTGTGCTTTGTAGATGGCACTAAGGTCACCACAGTACAACTGGACCGTAGGACTGTTCGCTTATTAGACAGCAAAGACTAGTGATGGCTTAACCTGAGGGTCATCCTGCCTCAGGCAAGGGAAAAGTTCAAGAACAAGAGTCTTTCATGGTAACCTCAGCCGGTGAGGAATTGAACCTATGCTGTTTGCATTACTCTGCATTGCAAATCAACAGTCCAGCCAACTGAACTAACTGACCCCCTAGGCAGTGGATAAATTTTGAGAAGTTATTACCACAGCATTCCTAGCCTCAGACACTGGCCAGTTAGATACTCTCTTGTTGGAGATGGTGGTTGCCTCGTGCTTGTACAACATGAATATTATTCGCCAGCCCATACCTGGATGTGGTCCACATGGACAAAGATTGCTTCGGTACGTGCGGAGTCAAGAATGGTGTTGAACACTGTGAAATCAGCAGTGAGCATCCCCCATTTCTGACCTTTTAGTGGAGGAAAGACAAAGCTGCTGAAGATTCTTAGGCTAGGACACTGGCCTGAAGAACTCCTGCAGCGATGTCTTTCAATGTTCTTTGGAAGGTTGGTTTGGGCTCAATGGGCTGAATGGCCTGCTTCCACACTGTGGGAATTCTATGATTCTATGATTGAGCTGATTGACCTCCAACAACTACAAGCATTCTCTTATCGTTAAGAATGACTCCAACCAGTGGTTAGTTCTCCCCATAATTCCAATTCAGTCCAATTTTGATGGGGCTTCTTGGTGGCAAGGGCAGTCATTCTCACCTATAAGACTATAAAACACAGGAACAGAAGTAAACCATTCAGCCCATTGAATCTTTGCATTATACAATGCCTGATCTGACGATCCTCAACTCCTCTATCCAGCCTTTTCCCTACACTCCTCGATTCCCTTACCGATTAGATATCTCCCTCTCTCAGCCTTGAATATACTTAATGGCCCAGCACGATAGCTCTCTGTGGAAAAGAATTCCACTGAGAAGAAATTCCTCCTCCTCTCGATCTTAAAAGAGTGACCATTTGTTCTAGAAAGGCAAATGACCATCTACACTTACACATCTTCAGCTCTTTTGTCACAGTTAGGAGCCGAGTGTCCCTGACAGAAGCCAAATGGAGCTTTAGTGAATGGGTCATTGCTAATTGGGGGATAATTGGCGGGGTTGGATTTGTCCTACTTTATTTATTGTCCTACTTTATTACCCAGTTATGTCTCAGGACATAACTGGGTAATATTCCACATTGTTGAGTAGCTGCCAATGTTGCACATGGACAGAGCAGCCGTGTCCAAATCATTTATGCATGCTTTGCTTTGAAGAACAACAGTCGGGGCATTAACCATTGAGGAACACAATTGTTGACCAGTCTGCAAGGTTAAAAAAAAACATTTCCCATGACTGATTTTTGCTGTCCTTAAGCCAATTTGTTTATCCATTTTACCCTCCTATTCCTTGTGCCTCAATTTGTTAAACAACCTTTCTCATGGTACTTTGCCAAATGTTTTCTTAAAATCCATATGGACGACATACACTTATTTTCATTCATCAACCTTTCCTGTTACTTTGTCAAAAAAATCAATTAGATTAGTCAAGCTGCTTCTTATAATTCCATCTGGCTCTCCTGAAATAACACAAATCTCTGTTGATTTTTTTCCCTGATTATCTTTTCTAAAATCTTACCCACTACTAATATACTAATATTAAATTGACCCATCTGTCGGTTAATAGCCATGTAATTACACCCTTTGTTGAATAATGGTCCAGCATTGGCTACTTTCCAATTAGTTATTGGTGGGCAGATTTTGAGTATTGTTGAAAAAAGACATACTTTGTCAAAGCTTTTTGTCTTGCATTCACCAGGATAACTCACAAGAATACCAATGTAAATGAAAAGAATATACTTATTTTACATGAGAGGACAGTGCTGAATGGTTGGCAGCCAGACTCTGAGTGGTAGAGGCACTGCTGGGGAGAATGCACACATTAATGCTGACTGATAGTTAACTTCCAGACTTTGTTTAAATTTTAAATGTAGAAGATAGGAACAGCAGGAGGCAATTTGACTCCTCGAGCCTGCTCCACCATTCAAAATGATCACGGCTGATCATCAAGCTCAATACCCTAATCCCACCCTCCCCCTTGTCCTTTAATCCCTTTAGCAACAAGTGCTGTTGCTACCTGCTTCTTGAAAACACATAACATTTGGCCTCAACCACTTTCTGTGATAATGAATTCTACAGGCTCACCACTCGCTTGGTGAAAAAAATTCTCCTCATTTCAGTCCTAAAATGTTTGTCCCTTCTCCTTAAACTATGAACCCTTGTATTGGACTCCCGCACCCGTCAAGAACATACTCCTCACATCTAACCTGTCTAGTCCTGTTAGAATTTTCTATGAGATCGCCCCTCATTCTTCAAAATGCCAGTGAATACAATTCCAACCAACTTAATCTCTCCTCAAATGTCAGTCCTGCCATTGCAGGAATCAATTTGGTAAACCTTTACTGCACTCCCTCTATAACAATAACATCCATCCTCTGATAAGGAGACCAAAATTGTTCACAATATTCCAGATGTGGCCCCACTAATGCCATGCTCTGTATAACAGCAGCAAGGCATCCCTGCTCCTGTACTCAAATCCTCTCATTGCAAAGGCCAACATAAAGTTTGCCTTCTTTACTGCCTCCTGCACCTGTGCACTTACTTACAGTGACAGGTGCATGAGGACACCGAGGTCTCATTGAAAATTCCCCTCTCTCAATTTACAGCCAGTCAATAATAAGCTGCCTTCCTATTTTTGCTACCAAAGTGGATAACCTCACATTTAGCCACATTGTACTGCATATGCAAATCATTTTCCCACTTACTCAGCCTGTCCAATCACACTGCAGCATCTCTACATCCTCCTCACAGCTCACCCTTTCACCCAACTTTGTGTCATCTACAAATTTTGAAAGATAATATTTTGTTCCCTTATCTAAATCATTAACATATTATGAATAGTTGGAGTTCTAGTACAAATCCCTACTGCACCCCACTAGTCACTGCCTGACATTCAGAAAAAGACCCGTTTATTCCTACTCATTGTTTCCTGCCTGCTAAACAATTTCCCCTCCAACTCAATACACAATCCCTAATCCTGTGTGCTTTAGTTTTACACATTAATCTCTTATGTGGAACTTTGTCAAAAACTTTCTGAAAAACTGAATAAACCACATCCACTGGCTCCCTCAATCACTTCTATTAGTTATATCCGCAAAGGCTTCTTGTAGATCTGTCAAGCTTTATTTCCCTTTAATAAATTCATATTAACTATATCCAATTCTACCACTGTTTTCTAAGTTATAAAATCCTTGAAAATAGACTCCAACATTTTCTCCACGACTGATGTCAGACTCATTGGTCTATAATTGGCTGTTTTCTCTCTACCTCCCAATTCAAATAGTGGGGTTACGTTAGCTACCCTTCAATCTGTAGGAGTCCAAGAAATCATTCAACTCGTCCATGCTGACCAGATATCCTAAAGTAATCTAGTTCCATTTGCCAGCATTTGGCCCATGTCCCTATAAACCCTTCCTATTCATGCACCATCTAGATGCCTTTTAAATGTTGTAATTTTACGAGCCTCCACGACTTCCTCTAGCAGCTCATTCCATTCACACACCAACCCTTTGCATGGAAATGTTATCTTTTTGGTCCCTTTTAAATCTTCCCCTCTCACCTTAAACCTATGCCTGTGAGTTTTGGACTTCTCTACCTTGGAAAAGACACGTTAGCTATTCAGCCCATCTATGCTCCTTGTGATTTTATAAACTTCTATAAGCTCACCCCTCAGCCGCCAATGCTCCAGGGAAAATAGCCCCAGTCTATTCAGCCTCTCCCTATAGCTCAAACCGATCAATCCCAGCAACATGCTTGTAAATCTTTTCTGAACCCTCTCATGTTTCACAACATCCTTCCTTTAGCAGGGAGGCCAGAACTGCATGCAGCATTCCAAAAGTGGCCTAGCCAATGTCCTAAACAACCGCAATATGACCTCCCAACTCCTGTACTCAATGCACTGACCAATTAAGGCAAGCATGCCAAATGCCTTCCTCACTACCTTGTCTACCTACAACTCCACCTTCAAGGAACAATGAACCTGTACCCCAAAGTCTCTTTGCTCGGCAACACTCCCCAGGACCTTACCATTAAGTGTATAAGTCCTGCCCTGATTTGCCGTCCCAAAATGCAGCACCTCACATTTATCTAAATTAAACTCCATCTGCCCCTCCTTGGCCCATTGGCCCATCTGATTAAGGTCCTATGAGGTACTTTGAGATAACCTTCTTCTGTGTCCAGTACATCACCAATTTTGGTGTCAGCTGCAAACTTATTAACCATACCGCCTACACTCACATTTAAATCATTTATATAAATGATGTAATTTATGTAAATGATACATATTTATATAAATTATATAAATCATTTATACAAATATTGGTCTTGGGGATCTATTAGCCTTCAATTTTACCTACACCATTTTTCAACTGATACACTTTTGCTTCAGGTCCTCCTTCTCACTGAACACTGTATTCTCCATTATTTCTGGTACGCATTTCGGAAATACCTCTTCCCCCCTTAAACTTTACCCTGACATTAACCCAACTAATATTTGGCTAACTAACAGTGAAATTGCCACAGTCCCAGGGGATCATTAGAGAGAGTTGACTGGGTGGTGAGCGTCATCACACTTCAGGCAAAGGGAGAGGTTGAGAAAACAGGGCCTCCACGGTAATCTCAATCAGTGTGGAATTGATTCCATGCTGTCGGCATCACTCTGCATCATAAATCCAGCCAACTGAGCCAACTGCCCGCCAAGTAATTGGCTAATTAAGGTCTTGCAGTGTTGCCAGCTTATGATGCTTGCACATCACTGTGATTTTCCTGCAGCTTTGTTTTTCTGCCTCGTCCTCAGATTTTCTCGAGAAAACCCCATTAGTATGGCCATACCCTTTTCTGTTTCTCAGTTCTAACAAAATGCATTCTATTCAAAAAGCAGGACACGTTGAGAAAGAGGATGGTGAACTTTGGTAACCCATATAGATATCGTTATTCAACCTCTTCAGCCATATTATGACATACCTCTGGAGTAGGTGGGACTTGACCCTGTGCCTTCTGGACCGGACATAGGGACACTGCCACTGTGCCTCAACAGCCCAGTAATGCACTGCGTAATAAACATGAGCCCGAAAAGAACAAAAGAAAATTTCAGATTTGCAGCCTAGAATATTATTATATTAACATCAGATGAAAGCAGTAGACATTGGAGCTGGAAAAGACCAATGTCAGTGAAAACCGATCTATAATTTCAACAGAGTGGTATTACCCTTTGGATGATACTAGTGCTGTTTCTTTGAAACTGGAAGCTGATTGCCATAAAAAGGGATGCTAGAAAATTACTCTGCAACAGGGCAGAAAAGGATTCAAATCCTACCATGGCAAATGGGGAATAAAAGTATCTGAAATTAAAAATCTACTGATGACCACAAAATCATTGTCAATTGTTGGAAAATCTGGTCTGGTTCACCAACGTTCTTCAGGGAAGGAAATCTGCCATCCTCACCTGGTCTGGCCTACATGTGATTCCAGACCCACAGCAATGTGGGTGACTCTTAGTAAATATGAGGTTATCCACTTTGGTGGCAAAAACAGGGAGGCAAATTATTATCTGAATGGTGAGAGATGAAGGGTTTAGGCCCGAAACGTCAAGTTTTCCTGCTCCTATGATGCTGCTTGACCTGCTGTGTTCATCCAGCCCCATGCTTGTTATCTCTATTATCCGAATGGTAGCAGTTTAGGTACAGGTGAGGTGTAATGAGAGCTGGGTGTCATGGTGGAACTGTCGCCAAAGGGTGTCATTTCAGTTTGATCTCAGGATTGCACTGAACATAGGGTTCAAAAATTGAACAACATAGCGAGAGATAACCTGACCCACCCTGCCCATGAAAACAGCAAGTTTCATTTGTGCAATGCCATTAATTTAATAAAATGCCCTAAGGCACTTCACAGGGACATGATAAAGTAAAATTTGATACTGAATAACATAAGGAGATATTGGGGTATGTGACTGAAAGCTTTGTTAAAGAAGATAGGTTCAAAGCAAGGTCTTAAAATAGAAGGGGTGCAGCAGGTAGTGAGGAAAGCTAATGGCATGCTGGCCTTCAGAGTGAGAGGATTTGAGTATAGGAGTAGGGATGTCTTGCTGCAGTTATACAGGGCCTTAGTGAAGCCACCCTTTGGTATCATGTGCAGTTTTGGTTTCCAAGTCTGAGGAAGGACATTCTTGCTATTGAGGGATTCCAGCACAGGTTCACCAGACTGATTCCCAGGATGGCAGGACTGACATATGAAGAAAGACTGGGTCGACTGGGCTTGTACTCACTGGAATTTAGAAGAATGAGGGGGGAATCTCATGGAAACACATAAAATCCTGATGGGACTGGACAGGCTAGATGCAGGAAGAACACTGGAGGAATCCAGAACTAGGGGTCACAGTCTAAGAATGAGGGGTAAACTATTCAGGACTGAGATGAGGAAGAACGTCTTCACTCAGAGTTGCGAACCTGTGGAATTCTCTCCCACAGGAAGCTGTTGGGGTCAGTTCATTAGGTAAATTCAAGAGGGAGCTGGAAGTGGCCCTTGCAGCTAAAGGGATCAAGGGGTTTGGAGAGAAAGCAGGAGTGAGATACTAAAATTGCATGATCGGCATGATCATTTAGAATGGTGGTGCAGGCTCAAGGGGCCAAATGGGCCTACTGCTGCACCTACTTTCTATGTTTCTATATTGTAGGTTTCTAAATGTTCTAGCAATGCACTGAGATTCCTGCTATGGATCAACTCGAAAATCTGCAGCTTACTCAAGTACAACAACAGCTCTCTCTCAGACTGGAAAGACAGGCCATTAGACAGCATCTATCTCCAACTGGCAATTTTCCCTCTGCTAGATCCCAGCTCTGGAAACCAGAGCAATTAATCCACGCTGATATTCCCTGTAGAGTATTGAGTGAGCGCTACACTGTCACTGTACACCCCTTGATCCCTTTAGCTGCAAGGGCCACTTCCAGCTCCCTCTTGAATTTACCTAATGAACTGACCCCAACAGCTTCCTGTGGGAGAGAATTCCACAGGTTCGCAACTCTGAGTGAAGACATTCTTCCTTATCTCAGTCCTGAATAGTTTACCCCTCATTCTTAGACTGTGACTCCTAGTTCTGGATTCCTCCAGTGTTCTTCCTGCATCTAGCCTGTCCAGTCCCATCAGGATTTTATGTGTTTCCATGAGATTCCCCCCTCATTCTTCTAAATTCCAGTGAGTACAAGCCCAGTCGACTGTCACCAGATGAGATATTAATCAGAAATCCTGTCAGCATCTCAGGTGGGCATAAAATGATTCCATGCTTCATAATCCAAAGGAGTCCTGCAAGGCATTTTTTGCCTATTATCTACGCCCCAAACAACATCACTAAAACAGATTATGCAGTCGTTTAGTTCACTTCTATTGCACACAAACAGGGTGCTTAGCTTAACAGTACCCACAGAGCTTCACCTGACACAAACGTACGTTTGTCCGTAGAACAAGTCTGAGTAGGTTTGGTAAGACGACTGAGGCTGACCCTTAATTGGGGACTTTTAATAATACTGCAGTGAGCAAACACATACAGACTGTTCAGCCCACTCAGACTAAGCAGATTGCCTGTCAGCAGAAGGTGCCTGAAAACTGTGCACCCAACTGATGTGTCAGAGAAACAGACAGCTGCTCGCGCTGAAAAGCTGCTCAGGGAAAAGGGCAGCAACATTAACACTGAATTTTCATTAACTGAGTTGAGGAGGCAACAACTTTGGCTCTGCTGTGTCTTCAAACTTCAGTCTGATTAATTTGGTTTTGGAAAAGTAAGGTTATTCTCTCATCTTCAGTACAGAGCTCCTATTTTGACCCAACTACCCAGGAAGGGAACGTAGACAAGTCGAGATGAGCTAACAAAAAGAAAAACTGCAGATGCTGGAATCCAAGGTAGACAAACAGGAGACTGGAAGAACACAGCAAGCCAGGCAGCATCTGGAGAAAAGGAGCAGTCAACGTTTCGGGTATTACCCTTCTTCAGGAGGGTAATACCCAAAACGTTGACAGCTCCTTTCCTCCACATGCTGCCTGGCTTGCTGTGTTCTTCCAGCCTCCTGTTGTCTACCTGGGATGGAATGACTGTTTGAAATTATATCCAACCTATTTGGTGCATAAAGTTGAATGGACCATGAGATAGCTGTCTGAGCACTTTACCTTAATGTCATGATTAGATTTCAGTTTAATTCAAGGATTGCACTGAAACAGTATCCAAAAATTGAACAACATAGCAAGAGACTGCCTAACGCATCTTGCCCATGAAAACAACTTTCATTAATACAGCACCACTAATATAAGAAAATGATAAAGAAAAATTTGATACTGAGCAATATAAGGAGATGATAGGGCATATGACTGAAAGCTTGCTCAAGGAAGATAGATTCTAAGTAAGGTCTTAAAGAGAAGGGAGAGGTTTAGGGAAGAAATTCCAAAAGTACGGCTCAGGCAACTAAAGGCACAAACCCCAATGGGAGAATGTTTAAAACTAGAGAAGCCAGAGATAGAAGAATGTAGAAATTTTGGAAGGTTGTGAAGACAGGAGTAGATTAGCGAAACAATGACGAAGGGAGAGAAAACTTTAGGTGAGAAGTTCTGAAATATTATATCTGTTTCTCTCTGCACCAATGCTTCCTGACCTGCTGTGTGGGTCTGGCATTTTCTGTTTGGAATTAGTCTGGCTGACAAAAAACAATTGACGTTCAGCATAATTATTTGTCCACTCAAATTCTTGGCCCCGTGCACCTGGCTTACCATTCAACAAGATCATGGCTGATTGAATTACTCACATTCTCAACCATCCAAAAATCTTTCACCCCTTAATTACCAAGAATCAGTCCACCTCTATCTTTAAAATATCAAGACGCTGTGTTTGCTGCCTTTTGTGAAAGACTCAAAACCCTCTGAGAAAAGAAATTCTACTCATCTCTGTCTTGAATGGGAGATGGCTTATTTCTCATTTCTTTCTGGCCTCTCCTCACAATCAAAGTCCCCTATACTTGGTACCATCTTAATTAATCTCCTCTGTATACTTTCCATGGGGACCTTCTGAAGGCGTGCTACACAGAATGGGACAGAATGCTCTTACGATATGTTTTAAATATTTTGCACAGAACCTAGTTATTTTAAAACAAACAAATGCATTAAAACTTTGTCTGCTAATGATGGACAACAGTGACTCTAAACTGCTTACTTCTGTTTTCCCAAAAAAAACAGCTCCTGTAAGTTCGAGAGTACATTGCTGCTGGAGTGTAAGGGAACTGTTAGTGTCCCTCAGACATTGCTACACCATTCTGTAACAGAAGTCCGTACCGGTGCAGCATCCTTCTAACCTCCTCTCATTGTGTTTCAAGATAAGCACTAAAATATACGCTCCTCCTTAGTGACTGCGAGGAATAATCACTCATTCCACTGCTTTGCCCCCAGCCATCAATTTTCTGTGACAAGGTTTTGGAAAGAGATGCCAGCTTTGCCAACACCCAAGAGTAATGATTGCAATTGCTTCTGGACTTTAAAGGATCAGCTGGGCAGCCGTCTGTCCCCACTGTAGGTTCAGGGTGCTCCAAGGAACAAATGGCAGGGGAGAACTCTGTCACTCAATTCCAGTGAGGGAACCCATCCAAACTGCAGGAATTCTTTAAGCAGGTAGGCAAATTCATACCGAAAGTCATCCCAGCTCACATATCTGGATGCCTATTGAAGCTCCAACATCAAGCTTTTATAAGATACTGGTTATGACAGAGATAATCCATTGTGCTAAAAACTATGTGGGTGACAGAAAGACCATGAACAGGAAAACCCTACAAGATTCTAAATTGCTAACGGTGAACAACTCCAACTTTTCTTCCAACCAGAACAGCCGAGGGGCAAGTAAACATATGAACAAATTACTTGTAGAAAAACATCAACTTGTCTTTCTGGTGTGACTCACAACCTGTCATCGCTTAAATATCATATATTAACTCCCATCCCCATCAAAACCATGTCATTTCCTGTGAGAGGCCAAAGAGTTCAAAATACCAGGCAAATGAAGGAAGATGAATGTTTTCCCTCAGATAACTTGAAGGAAATTAAACTGATCCAGGTCTTAAATGGGAAAATCAGATCAGAAACATTTGCTGAATCTGGATTAATGATGCTAATGGTCTGCACTGCAGGAATGACAGAAAGACTATACCCTATTGAGGGAAGGATCATTGGACAGGGATAAAGCTATCTCCACCAATCATAACAAGCGAACCCAGAGGCTGCACCAATCACAGTGACACTGAACGCTGGAATTCCACCAATCACAGTGAGAGTGATTCCAGAGCTTTCACCAAAGAAAAAGTTGAATCCCGGCAATGTAACGATCACATCAACACTGATCCACAAGAATCCACCAATCACAATCAGAGTGAATCCTGAATCAGAGTGAATCCTGCGATGGTAGCCAGTGTTAAATTGTGGTTTCACTTCTCTGCCCATTACCAGTTCTTTAAATTTTCTTGGACAAGAACAAAGTTGCTGGAAAAGCTCAGCAGGTCTGGCAGCATCTGTGAAGGTAAAAACAGAGTTAACGTTTCGGGTCCGGTGACCCTCAGAATCTGCATCCGCAGTTCTTTCGTTTTCTTTAAATTTTCTTCTCAGTTCAATACTGTCTCGAACAGGGCTCTCCCCAGTTTACTGAGAAGACATTCAGTCTTCCAGACTCAATTTCTTCTGGACTTTTATGAAGCAGCTTTTGACAGTACTAAGATTTGGACAATATCGGACAGGAATCGTCCGCTTTTTTAAAAAATAAATGGTCTTAATTAATTATTAATACGAGTTGCACTATGTTCCTAGTCTGGGTGAATTCTGTCTTAAAAACATTTTCTGCTAAATTGGAAAATGGTGCCGTGTCTTCAGAGGGATCATCTATTCTGAGAACGATAATGGGACATCAGCCAAAACACGAGCAGTATACAGGAAAGATGAATTCATAAAATTGTGAATAAACTGCCTTCAGTTATCCCGGGACAAGCGCAGAAAGTAAACAGATAGCAAGGTAGATACAGCCAATAGCCAGCTCTGCAGAGAAAGCATTGGCATCATGTTCTTCACATTCAACACTTCCCTTTCCTCTGAAGCAAAAATAAAAGCAGAGCAGGGGCAGGGTGACGGGTGGTAAGAAGGAGAGAATAAAGGAATTGAATTGATCCAGCCTGAATGTGCCAGATCACTCCTTATCAATCATCACCAGATTACCTGTGTTAGCCTGGCCCTGGGAAAGTGACTGGACCCAGGAGAACCTCAGAAAACTGACTCAGTTTCTCAGTTAGTTAAACCAACAATGCTGTATTACGAACCAGAATGGCCTCAGTTCTGGCTTCTGGGTCCCGGCTCGTACCAATTGGTCTTGGGACAGCCACATGTAAGTGAAAATACAGTGAAAATCAGCATGATCGTGCTCAGATTAATATTCAGGGCGAATCGAGGACCAACAAAAAATAAAGAGAAGAGGGTCGAGTCAATTTTGGTGGCTGTCCTCCTCTCCCCGACATGATGATGGTTTCCACCAGAATATCAGCAACAACACAAGGTTCTACAAAAATGAAGCACCTTTCGTTTGCTGCTGGTGGTGGAAGATCTGACAACACTACGCATGACAGAGCAGTGGTGTGCTCTACACTCTCCTGACCAATAGTTATCCCCCGTTTAAACCCAATTTTTGAAGACACAGTTCGATCAATTGCGTCGCTGCAGTTTGTGGGATCTCACCATGCCCACATTGGCACGCACAGTTCCTACCTTCCAGCAGTGACTATACTCGCAATTAGTAATGCAGGGAACCTTTGGGCATCCTGAGATGAGAAGCGAATGTTTTCACTACTATGTTCGAAACATGACTGCGAAGTTCGTAATTTACACCGAGATTGGCCACCACTCCCGAGTCTATGAGGCTGCACAATGTAGTATGAAGAGCTCTCACAGTTACGATTATATTAAACATTTACAGGTTTCAAAGGCATTCTGTGGGTCTTGTTTCACTGGATATTTTTGTGCTGAGATCCGTTGTGCAGCTTTCCCTTTTACAGTCAGACACGACTCACACTAGAGTTGGAGATAGTAGGAACTGCCGATGCTGGAGTCTGAGATAACAAGGCGTAGAACTGGATGAACACAGCAGGCCAGGCAGCATCAGAGGAGCTGGAAAGCTGATGTTTCGGGTCTGGAATCTTTTCTGAAGAAGATTCTTTTCTGAAAAAGAAATCTTTTCTGAAGAAGAGTCCAGACCCGAAACATCAGCTTTCCTGTTCCTCTGATGCTGCTTGGCCTGCTGTGTTCATCCGGCTCTACGCCTTGTTATCTCACAGTAGAGTTGATGGTTTAATAAAGCAATGCGTATAGTGTATCGCGCATTTGCTTCCTTGTCACCTCTCCCCTTTGTCCGTATGCCTTTCTGAATATTCCTGCCCATTGTACCATGATGACCATCCTACACTATGTTCAAGTCTAGTCTCGCGGCTACAGGAAAGATGTTAAACTAGAAAGGGTGCAGAAAAAATGTTGACAAGCATGTTGCTGAGGCTGGAGGGTTTGAGCTATAGAGAAAGGCTGCATAGGCTGGGGCTATTTTCCCTGGAGAGTCCGAGACTGAGGGGTGACCGTGTAGATGTTTAGGTGCGTGGATGGGGTAAATAGCTATGGTCTTTTTTTTACCAGGGTAGTGGAGTCCAAAACTCGAGGGCTTAGGTTTAAGGTGAGAGGAGAAAGATATGAAAGGGACCAAAGGGGCATCTTTTTCGCACAGAGGGTGGTGTGTGCGTGGAATGAGCTGCCAGGGGAAGTGGCAGAGACTGGTACAACTACAACATTTAAAAGGCATCTAGATGGGTACATGAATAGGAAGGGTTGAGAAGGATATGGGCCAAATGGTGGCAAATGGATCTAGATTCAGTTCTGTTATCTGGTCGGCTTGGACGAGTTGGACAAAAGGTTCTGTTCCCGTGCTTTGCATCTCTATGACTCCCTCCTCCAGTCTCAAGTAATTCAATGCTCTCCTGACTGGCCTCCCATCCTCCAAGATCCAGAATCTTCAGTTCATCTAACACACCTTATCTTGTATCCTAGCGCACAATCCCACCCCGACACCACCAGCACACGCTCAATGACCTGTGTGGATCCATCAGGCAATGAACATGGATTTCAAAGAGCCATACCGGAATTGAAACATTAATTGTTTCTCTCTCTAAAGATGCTTCCAGGTCTGCTGAGTTTCTGCAATACTGTTTTTATTTAAAGCTCTCATCGTTGCTTTCAAATCGCTCCAAACCTCCCTATCTCTGTAACTTGTTCCAACTCTTTGTCCTCCAAGATCTCAGTGTCTCTAAAGCTCTGGCCTCTTGCTCAACATTATTCTGAGCTGGAATTCCCCTCTCCTCCTTTAAGATTGCGTCGCTGCAACCCTCACTCTCTAACCTAACTTTTACACACTTGACAATGTTAACACACTATGGGGGTCAATGTCAATATTTGTTTGATTATCTTCTGAAAAAGCATACTGGAATACTTTGAAGCATTAAAGACGCTATACAAATGTAATTTGTTGTTAGTTCTAAATAGCAATAGCGATGAAATCAATAAGCTAGCACATGATGATGAGGGAGAGGGGATATCAGGACACTGTCTCACATGCCCAGGGCATCAAAGTCGACACCATGTGGTCAGTCCCTGTGGCAGTTGGACAATAGATCAATCTAAAAATCGGAGCAATTTTACACAATGAGGCATTTAGACACAACAAATTGCTCTTCACTAAAGCAGATTACAGCTGTCCTAGATGTACTACGTCTATGGCAAGTAACCCATCTACCCTGATTCCTGTTTTTACATTCTTGATATTAATTTTTCTTGACCACAAGACCCGAGCACGATTTTCATTCTGCAGTCTGCCTAGAGAAGTTGGTTTTAGCCAGTGGAGTGCATTATACCGCTCCCCGGATGTGAAAACAGGAAACAATATAAGGAATAAGTCGCAATATGTGCAGAACGAAAGAGAGTTAATTAACATTTCACGTCAATGATCTTTCATCAATATGGAATCATATCTGTATGAATGCTCATTGACCAGAAATGTTGTTTCTGTCTCTCTTTACCGATTCTACCAGATCCACTGAGTATTTACAGCATTTCCATATTTCATATTTCCACTGTTTTGCCTCTATAATGATGTGGAAAGTGACCTGAAACCCCAGCATTCGATCAGTAATTTCAAAAAGGAAAAGGGATCAAATCCCAGACAAGGGAGAAAGATAGTGGGGCTTGCAGGTTGTGGAGGGGCTGAGATGGATGTTGCTAAACGCACATCCCCCTGTACAACCAGATAAGGGAGAGGGACATGTAGTATTAGTTTGAATGGGAACGCCTATCATGGCATATACACAGACACACACTGACACATAGAGGCAGACATACACAGAGTGACAGGCACACACACTGAGACATACACACAGGCAGACATAGTCATACATACAGGCAAACACACACAACAAGCAGAGATTGACACACTCAGACATACACGCAGAGACAGACAGACACATCAGATAGAGATAGATATCCACACAGCGTCAGACACACACACGGACACCAGATGATCATGCACACATACATCAACCTGTGTGAAGTTTAAACCCCTGTACCGAAGCATGCAAACAACAGGATTGCTTTACAACTGAGGCGTGACAAGTCAGCGATCGCAAGCAACTGTCACCCAATACATGACAAGCAACACTTACCCTCGCAAACAATCAAACATTTCCTAGTGGCTGTATATCAAGACATCATTGCAAGTTCTTCCATCCTGCAGCTCCGATCTACTATTCAACCCCTCAACTCCCCACCAAATTAAATTTATGTAGTGAACACCCTCAGAAGCACGATCCACACAAATTAAATGCACAAGCTGCACCCTGATATTCATCTAGCGCACAGGGCAACTGAATAATGTGAAATAGGGTTCCAAAGCCATGTTAAACATAGACAAAGACATAAGTGGGCCAGATGTGAGTCCGTTACAGCACACAACACAAATGCTGGCACAACGTGCGAGACTTCTGCTGGTTACTGTCTATTCCTATCGAATGTGATTCAGTCTCAGTTCAATTGCAGCACAGGTAGTGAGAGCAGAGGCACTGCACACAGTGGATGCTGCCTGGCAGTGTATGAGTGTATGTGACAGAGAGAGAGCGAAAGTGACTCCATACATGAGAGAGAGAGTGCGAGAATGAGGGGGAGGGGAGGAAAGGGTCAGAAGGTAGGGTGGAGAGAGGTAGGGGAAAATAGGGAGGGGTAGAAGAGGGGGAAGATCAAAGAGAGAGGGAGGGGAGAGACAAAGGGAGAGAGGGGAAGGATGGGGAGGGGGGACGGGAGGGAGGAGGAAGAGGAAACGGAGAGGGGGCATAGGGGAGCAGCAAGGGGGAAAAAGATGGGGAGTGGGTGAAGAAAGATGGGAAGGGAGAGAGAGAGATGGGAAGGGGGAGAGATGGGAAGGGAGGAGGAAGAGATGTGGGGAGAGAGGGGGAACATAAAAAGATTACGAAAGTGTGTTAGAGAAGGGAGAAAGTGAGACTGTGTGTGTGTGCTTGTAAGAGAGAGGGAGAGAGAGCAAATGTGTGCAAGGGGGAGGAAAGGAAAGAGAAAGAAAGAGAGAGATGTTTTGAGCTTGGAAGCTCATAGGTGCGTGCGTATGTTCTGTCCGGCCTCTGTGCTTACAATGTCACACTTTCAACACCTCTACCCGCCTCGCCGCCCGCTCCCCCCCCCCCACCCCACACACACACACACACACACACACACAGACACCCACACAGACCCACCCACACAGTCATCCATACAGACACACCATTAGTTAATTTGAGACCAGTCCCAGCACTTTGGAGAACAGTCGCCAAAAGCAGTTTAAATTGGAAACACGCAGGGAATTGAAGAGAATTGTGAACAAAGGTGGCCAGCGGCTGGCAGCAGATGAGGCGTTAACACTAACCTGCTCTCTTCCTGACTGGTCTCTTTTTGCCACTACAGAACCTGACTTTGGAGAAGACCCCGAGGCCGTGTCTCTCACACAAGGACTTCTTGGCTTTGTTGGGGCTGCTCCTCCGCTTGGTTGCTGACACTCGGTCGGTGTTGTTCTCTCTAGCCTGCCGTTTCTGCCGGATCAGGGAGCTGGCAAGAGCCGCTGCCATATCCCAGACTTGGGGGGCAGCATTCACCAGAGAGAAGAGGGGGAATTTACGGGAACAGAATCAAACCTGGGTCAAGAGTGCAAATTAACAGAACATAGAGAAGCCAAGCTGCCCTCTTCAAAGAAAACGAAAGCTGGGAGGAGGGGGTCAAGTCAAAACATCAGGGATCTCCCAGCTCCCTCCCCCCCGGACACCAGGGGCATCCCCGACCCCTAAGCAAGGAGGGGTCTGAAGAATAGGAAGATCCCAGCTTTCAGGCGCTCCTGTTCTAAGCTCAGAGGCTGCAAAGCAGCTTCACTCAGACTCCCTTTGAAGACAAGACAGAAAAAGTGCCCCCTCTCTCTCTCTGTGAAAAGTCCAGTAGGTAAATGTCGCCGTTAATTCCAGACAAAAAGGCAAGTCCAGGCTCGTGGCTCTGCTCTCAGCTGTCCTTGCTTCTAGCAGTTCGGGTTTAAACAGCGGCGGGATGGCGAGCACACTGATTCTATACGGTTTCGCACAGTCTCCCAGGCACTTTTTATCCAGACCATCTCTCCCGGAACACCCCCCCACTGACCCACCCTCCTCCAGCTCCTGCTCCCAGAGATCAGCCCGAGCTGTAACTTCTCGTCCTCCTCGGGCTCAGCAGCAGCAGCTTCTACCTACAGCCCCCCGTCTCTCCCAGAGAGAAAATGACACGCCAGGGAGCGTCAGGCAGTTTCCAACTTGGTACCAGATCCAGGGATATCTCCCGAAGCTGCTCCACATGGAGCCCCGGCTTCTCAATCCCCGGAGCAGGAAAGGTGCCGGACTGGGTCACTCTCCGATCCTCCTGTCGCTTGTGCAGCTTCTCCCAAACTGCTACGCAATTGTACGTGAGTGAGATTTGGATGAAGCTTGTAGATCGAGGCAGTGCCAAGAGGAAGAGAGAGGAACTGCGGCTGCAAACACATGCTCCTAGACTATCCGAATCGATCCTTCCCCTAGTAAACCTCACAGTGTTCACAGAAACACCCACAAAATACCGTATACACTGAAACACACACAAACTACAGTATTCACAGAAACACACGCAACATTCAGCATACACAGAAACACACACAAAATAGAATGCACACGCGAAATATACACGGAAACACACACAAGTGTTCACAGAAACACACTCAAAATACAGTATTCACAGAAACACACACACAAATTTCAGTATAAACAGAAACACAAAATAGACTGCACACGCGAAATATACACAGAAACACACACACGATACAGTGTTCACAGAAAGACACACAAAATAGAGTGTACACGGAAACACAAAATAGAGTGGACACAGAGACAACAGTGTCCACAAAATCACACACTATAGAGTTCACAGAACAACATACATTGTACAGACACAAAAGTATACACACATACACACAAACATACACAATATACAGTATACATTGACATAACAAGGTGATCAGATACACACAATATAATGTACACAGACATATAGGTGTGCACAGAAACACATGATGCATACAGGGGCAAGCACAATATACACAAAATCATACACAGAACTGATACAGACATACTTTATATATGGAAAATACACAGGCACACTGCACATTGTACACATACACTGTATTCACACACAGCGTACACGGATACACAAGAACATGGAGATCAATGGTAATAATTTGCTGTTGATACAGAACTAAATAGGAATGTAAGTTGTGAAGAGGACACAGGAGGCTTCAATAGCACTTCAACAGACTGGATGAATAGGGTAGAACATGGTAAATGGAATATAATATGAACAAATGTTAAATTATGCACTCGGTAGAAAAAAACAAAAAGACAGATTGTTTCTGAAATGCTGGACCATTCTGAAGTGCAGGTGTCCAAAGGGATCTGGGTGTCATTGGTCATGAGTCACTAAAAGCCAGCATGCAGGTCAACAAGCAATTTGGAAGATAAATGGTTCACTGGCTCTCATCACAAAGGGATTTGAGCACTGAAACCAAAAAGATGTCTTGCTGCTGTTGTATTGAGTCTTGATGGAGTATTATGTACTTTGCCTTGTCGAAGGAAGGATATACCTGCTATAAACAGAGTGCAACAGAGGTTTACCAGATTAATCCTTGGTATGCTGGTATTATTTTACGAGGAGAGGAATCTAGGCCTGTATTCTCTCAAGCTTTAAATAATGAGGTGATCTGATTGAACCTTTCAAATTTCTTACAGTGTAGATGGCGATAGGATGTTTCCCCTGACTGACAGCTCTAGAGCTGGTAACACAATCTCAGGATAAGGGACAGACTGAGATGAGGGAGAGTTTCTTCACTCAGAGGGTTGTGAACCTTTGGAAGTCTCTACTCCAGAGGGCTATGGGATCTCAGTCACTGAGTGTGTTTATGGCAGAAAATAATAGATTTCTGGAAACTAAGGATATTGAGAGGAGACGGTGCAGGAAAGTTGCATTGAGAAGATGATCAGCCATGATCTAGAATGGATTAGATGTTCTACTCCTATTCCTTTATCGAGACATAGAGACCTCACTGAGAGGGTTGAGAGTCTTTGCAGTTCAGGGCTGTGGAAGCTTTGTCATTGAGTATATTTAAGATTGAGATAGAGGTCCGGTCTGGCAGGGATTAGAGTCATACAAAAAACAAGCAGAAAGGTGGAATTGAGGCAGCACATCAGCAAGATGTTCAACTTGAATAGCAGAGCAGATTTGACGTATAGTGTGGTCTCCTCTTCCCGTTTCATATGTACACACAGACACACGCTGCAGAGATGTTGCACATTGCAGAGATGTACACAGGAGGCGCACACTTAAGGCAAGGAATTGGGGTACTGGTAGTGTCACTAGCCAATAACCCCGAGTCCCACGCTAATGTTTTAGGGGATAGATTGAAATCCCACCTTGGTGCAATGGTGACCATGAGACCACTGTGGACTGTTGTTGAAAACCCACCCTGTCACTAATGTCCTTTAGGGAAGAAAATCTGCCATCCTTACCCGGTCAGGTCTACATGTGACTCAAACACATAGCAATGTTGTTGCCTTCTCTGAAATGGCCTTGACAGCCAATCAATTCTAAGGATGGGCAACAAATGCTGGTGTTGCCAGCAAAAGCCGTAACCCATACAGTAAGAAAGAAGCAAAGTGTGGAGATTTACACAGCCACAAACATCTACAGATAGAGAAACAAATGCAGTTGGAAACACAGAATGTGACAGCACAGAAACAAGCCACTTAGCCCAGCTAGTCTATGCCAGCATTTATGATCCACACAATACACTGAAATAGAAATATATTGTCAAAGCGTTTTACATAGAAAGAATTACAAAGACATTCACAATAAGCACGCTTAGCTATTTACGGTCAGAAAAAAAAATTCACTTGGCCATACATCATATATCCCTGATATCTGAACTTAGAATGTCTCAAACAGGGAGTTGGATGGAGCTCGGCTTCATCTGATCGGCTGGGTAGGAAAACCATGGGATCAGGAGGAACAACCATTTCAGTCTCCCGCTGAAATTATTCCCTACTCAAAATGAAAAATGAACTCAGTGAGGGTGGAAAACCCAAATTTCACGCGAACGCATCAGTTTGAGACAAGCAGTTCAGGTTAAAATTGCTACAATAGACTTTTAAAGCAAGGCATTCAAACAAGCACTCAGCACTCACGGATTGTTGTTTACAAATCCATCTGTGTATGAATATGACACCCACACATATGCATAGATAATCACACAGGCCTTTTATTAAAAAAAATCATTCTCAGAACGTGGGCAGCATTGGCAAGTCTACTGTTTATTGTCCATCCTGGATTGTTGCTTTAATGAAATGGGGTGCCTTGCCAGGGCACGCCAGAGGCACTTAAAGTCAACCACGATGGTGTAGGTCTAGCATTGCATAGAGACCCTCATGAGGTAAGGGCAACAGACTTTCATCTCCAAAGGGAACCATTTGCATTTGATCTCATTTGAAAGCCTCACAGTTTATTTTACTGAAACCAGCTGATGATCTTCAGCAAGGGGAGAGACATAGACAAGAAGCACCCCGTGAAATTTGCTTGATCCATCAGGTTGAAACTCTTTCCCTAATATTAGGGAACATACTTTGACAGGATGCAAGTCCATATTGTTACGCAGAAACACTGCAAGATGCTGGAAAACACCACTGAATTGGGTTCAATTGACAAGATTTTACAGAACATCAAACTATGCAAAAAAGGGGCTCTACTGGTAGTATCCCCACCCCTTGATGGAGAGACTCAGGTTCAAGTCCCACCTACTCCAGAGGTGTGTAATAACATCTCTGAACAGACAAATTAGAACATAGAACATAGAACATTACAGCGCAGTACAGGCCCTTTGGCCCTCGATATTGCGCCGACCTGTGAAACCAATCTGAAGCCCATCTAACCTACACTATTCCATTATCATCCATATGTTTATCCAATGACCATTTAAATGCCCTTAAAGCTGGCGAGTCTACAACTGCTGCAGGCAAGG
This sequence comes from Ginglymostoma cirratum, assembly GCA_024137785.1. Classification (NCBI taxonomy): domain Eukaryota; kingdom Metazoa; phylum Chordata; class Chondrichthyes; order Orectolobiformes; family Ginglymostomatidae; genus Ginglymostoma; species Ginglymostoma cirratum. The sequence continues at coordinate 35,751,530 of JAHRHZ010000017.1, read as the reverse complement.
CATTACATGCCTTTACTACTCTCTGAGTAAAGAATCTACCTGTGACATCTGTCCTATATCTATCACCCCTCAATTTAAATCTATGTCCCCTCATGCTAGCCGTCACCATCTGAGGAAAAAGGCTCTCACAGTCCACCCTATCTAATCCTCTGATCATCTTGTATGTCTCTATTAAGTCACCTCTTAACCTTCTTCTCTCTAACGAAAACAGCCTCAAGTCCCTCAGCCTTTCCTCATAAGACCTTCCCTCCATACCAGGCAACATCCTGGTAAATCTCCTCTGCACCCTTTCCAATGCTTCCACATCCTTCCTATAACATGGTGACCAGAACTGTACGCAATACTCCAAGTGCGGCTGCACCAGAGTTTTGTACAGCTGCAACATGACCTCACGGCTCCGAAACTCAATCCCTCTACCAATAAAACCTAACACACAGTACGCCTTCTTAACAACCCTATCAACCTGGGTAGCAACTTTCAGGGATCTATGCACACGGACACCGAGATCTCTCTGCTCGTCCACACTACCGAGAATCTTACCATTAGCCCAGTACTCTGTATTCCTGTTACTCCTTCCAAAGTGAATCACCTCACACTTTTCCACATTAAACTTAATTTGCCACCTCTCAGCCCAGCTCTGCAGCTTATCTATGTCCCTCTGTAACCTGCAACATCCTTCCGCACTATCCACAACTCCACCAACTTTAGTGTCATCCGCAAATTTACTAACCCATCCTTCTACGCCCTAATCCTGGTCATTTATAAAAATGACAAACAGCAGTGGCCCCAAAACAGATCCTTGTGGTACACCACTAGTAACTGAACTCCAGGATGAACATTTCCCATCAACCACCACCCTCTGTCTTCTTACAGCTAGCCAATTTCTGATCCAAACCGCTAAATCCCCCTCAATCCCATGCCATTAGGAAAAATAACTTAAATAATTTAAAAAAACTAAACAAAGAAAGTTTGAAGATTTAATGGCACCTGCTCAACCTTTAATGGAGCATTTCTGCTTCTTAGCAACTCAGATTCTGAAAGAGGAACAATTGAGTGCAAGCTGACAAACTGGAGCATTTATGAGGAAATCTCTCCTCATTCCATTAACCCCAAAAAAACCTCGAGTACTCGATAAAACATCTCCTTAACCCTTTCCAATAAAATTATCATCTTAACTGTCTTACATTGTGGTACCAACCAATGGTGAATAGTGATTGGGATAAAGTGCTACCATGAATTCTTCTTTCTGCAGATTTTAAAATACAAGCCCACTACCAAATTCAATGAAATTAGAATTTACAACCCCAGGAGGCAAAGGAAATTCAAAGCTTTTAAGTAGAATATCAATTCAGGGAGAGTGATGCACCCCAGCTCCCATGATGCCCACTGGTCGCAGAAGGTCTGAAGTGTTCTGATGGGCACTGTACGCTCTTTGTCCAAGAACACCAGGTTGCAGATGTAACCACAGAATAGGGGCAGGTAGTCAGGTGCAACAACACTCTACACGGTCCACTGCCTGGGCCTAATCTCCCTTTCCATTCTTTAAAAAAAATGCTTAAACAAATTAGACAGGGTACTGGAACAAAAAAAAACTAAAAACAGTTAATAGAAAAACTTACCAAAATTAAATCATTATATCATTACCAGAGAAGTGGATACACCCTAGTCCCTGCAGTGATCCCTAAAGGACCCTAACCTTACTGCGTCGGTGGACTCTATACGCTTTCACTCAAAGGACACCTCAGTGTTTAAAAACAGAAGGAGGTCTTTCAGCATCTTGAGTTTTTATCGCCATTTCATTAAATCATGGATGATCTGGATCTCAACTCCATTTATCTGCTTTTGCTCCTTATCCTGCAATAACCTTGACCAACAAAAACACATCAATCGTTGCTTTGAAACATTCAACTGACCAACACCCCACCACCAACTTATCAGCATGGCAGGAAAAAAAGTTCCAGATTTTCACTCCCCGTTGTTTCACTCCCCGAACAGTCTAGCTTGAACTTAAGTTTGTGCCCTTTGTTCTGGATTCCTTCCCACCAGGGGAAATGGTTTCTTTCTATTGAGTAAGTCCTTCAATCATATTAAATATCTCAATGAGACTGCCCCTTAATTAAGAAATATGAGTACAGTACTTATAACCTGAAAACATCCTGAATTAATTCAATTACAGTGAATGAGTTCTGAAGTCACAGTTATTATTCTTGGAAACCTCAAGTTACTTGCAAACATTAAATGAAAAGGAGGACTAATCTACTCCAAAACCTTAAAGGAGGACTATTTAATCCAATTGGTGGGCAGGACAGAAGCCCAACTCTCTCAATACCGCTCTGAATTGGTTACGTTCTTTAATAATGCAATAAGACATGAACCCTTCCTACGTAGATTCAGGAGTGTTAACAACTGAGTCAACCAAAGCCTTTCAATACATGTTGCTTACTGATATAATTTAAGATTTGTTTCCAACACTTGACCAGATGTAGGAGTATCGGAAACTTTTAATGATTGGACCTTGTACGTGTCCCATGTAAATCCTGGGGTTTGCTTATAAAATTTAAAGCAATTTTCCACTTATTTCAATTCCCCAAGTCGCAGATCCAAGTGTTCTGATATAGGATTAAATCAGGAGAGATAAATCTGGAAGAAATCCCATCTCAAAGGCACTGTGATTAATGGGCTGACTTCCTACCAGGAAACAACTTTGATCGGTTCAGTAGCAGACCTTGATACAGGAAGATGGGAAGATGAGAAGATAAAACTAATGCGCATTTTCAACTTGTTGGATCCAGGTTATTCAGCATCTGTTGGTCAATAGTTAATGATTTGCATGTGATGTGAGTGTCCTGAGACCTGATTCCTGTAGAAGCTTGTATCAGAGATAAAAGGTACTGCAGATGCTGGAGAATCCGAGATAACAAGCATGGGGCTGGATGAACACAGCAGGTCAAGCAGCATCATAGGAGCAGGAAAACTTGACGT
>JAHRHZ010000017.1:35723594-35748148 GCA_024137785.1 Ginglymostoma cirratum | reverse complement strand
AGCCTGGGAACCCTGCAGCCCAATGGCATCAATGTGGATTTCACAAGCTTCAAAATCTCCCCTCCCCCAACCGCATCCCAAAACCAGCCCAGCTCATCTCCACCTCCCTAACCTGTTTTTCCTCTCACCTCAAGCCACACCCCCATCTCCTATCTACTAACATCATCCCGCCCCCTTGACCTTTCCGTCCTCCCTGGACTGACCTATCTCCTCCCTACCCCCCCTGCCTACACTCACATTTATTGGCTCCATCCCCGCCTCTTCGACTTGTCTGCCTCCTCTCCACCTATCCTCTCCTCTATCCTCTCCTCTATCCGCCTCCCCCTCTCTCCCTATTTATTTCAGAACCCTCTTCCCCTCCCCCATTTCTGATGAAGGGTCTCGGCCCAAAACGTCAAGTTTTCCTGCTCCTATGATGCTGCTTGACCTGCTGTGTTCATCCAGCCCCATGCTTGTTATCCTGTAGAAGCTTGATCTATTGTATGGTGAGAACAGAAGTGAAAGAGAACAGAGCCCATCAAAACTGTTCAGGTTTTTAATGAACAGGATGCAGGGTGATCAATGAAGGGGGGAACGTAGCAGTGTCCTACAGTGTACAATATGCAAGGGTGACAGACTGACAGTGGCAGAATCCAGCTGTGAGATGTGATAGTTAAAAGGTTCTGAAACAGACAGACGACTACAATGCCTGCTCATTCAGCTAATGGGAGACTGAGCGCTGTAAAATACAGCATTTCAAAGCACATGTCTAGGCAACAACAATTCAGATACAAAATCACAGGAAATGCATGTGTCACTTTTGGCTGTGCCTATAACTGGGACACCTTCAAACACTGCAGACGTCAGAAGGACAGCCAGTGTTCCTGGACTAGACAGCTTCCCAAAGATAGAAGCCTGTGCTGCAAATCTTGACCAAAATGTGCTGCAGTTAAGACATCCTGACCCATCAATCTGCAATGATTTTGTGCTCATCATATCAAACAGGAATTTTGAGTCATAAATGAGTGAAATTGGTAATGTGCTCCCATGGAAGAGAACATCTGGGAAATAATTACCCCAATATTAGAACATTTCAATTGGGACGAAAAAGTACCAAACATCTGGCAATGCCAGACTGGAAAAGGATGAACTTTAATAAAAGGGCACAGAATTTTGGAACAGATCAACTGCGCAATGCTGAGGAAACTGAAAGAGAAATGACAAGTGTACATGGATAAGCCAAAACATGCGAATCCCTAAAAGAAGAAGGAGAAATCCAAGAAATGGAAGCTAAAGCAGCTAACTAGTTATGTCCGAAGGCAAATAAGATGTACAAAAATTTCTTTTCTTCCAAATTAAAAGTGTGTAATATCAAGCGCAACAAATCGTATCGTAAACAAAGAGAAACTAAGATCTTAAATCAAGTTTAACTACACTAAAGAGGGTACCAGCATCTTAAGCGCAATTAGGGATGGTCAATCAATGCTGGCCAATCCAGCAACGTTCACATCCCACTAACGAAAATAAAAGTAAAAGGCTGTTGCATCATGGACAATTGTGACAGGAATTGGCAAAGGTTTTCCATCTTGCAAGGAATCAGAAAACCATCAACAACTCATGGGACCATTGAAATATGCTCAGGGGCAAGCTGGAAAGGGCAGTAGAGGCATGGCAGTTACATTAAACTAGTGTTTGGCAGCGGTCTTTATCCGGGAATTTAAGGATTAATAGACAGCAGTAAGCGTTGCTGCTAACAATGACAATCGCCCCACCGGTCTCCCCGCGTGCTTAAGACTTTGAAAAGGGAGTAAAGTGGGCCACAAAATGTATTTCTCATTCAAAACACCTCACTTACCCAGATAATCTCAAAGAAGCATCGACTTGGTGGTGATTTGCTTGCCGTCTATAAAATATTGGAGGGACTAGATTGCGTTTATCTGGATTACTTAATTCAAACATACAATCACGTTTAGTTATTACAAGAGGGCAGAGCTAGGTTGGCTGTTCTGCTGTCCCTAACAATCGAGCGACAGGCTCAAGGAAAAGGCTGTGACTCTTGCAGTGGAAATAGTTCAACTAAATTCCTTTGAGCGACTGCTGTTTCTCTCCGAGCTGCAGGTCATTTCCTACAGTGGGTTAAATATTCTGTTATGTAAATCTAGGCCAACGAGATTGTCTGGACTGGTTTCAATTGCCTATGTGGGTCAAAGAGGAATCTCCCAGTTCGGTTTTCCCTCATTGGCTTTCACGGATAGCAGGTGGGGAATGTATGTTTGAGATGCACACAGATGTAGGACAGGATGTGTGGGCATTAACTCCGTCATATTTCCAGGTTTGTCTGAATTTTCTGTTCAGCTGGCAGATACCTGTGGTGGGGACTGCTAAACCTGCCTAGAGATGCTGCTGATGTCACAACAGCACCACCCAGAGTAGGTATAGCGTCCAACCCACTAGAATTGATATTTGAGATGTAATCAAAATATCATCTTAATTACTTCAAGGAGGAGGTGTTGAAACTCTGAAAAGCAAAGCAATTAAACCTAAATTGATGTTTCCCACGCTTAATGAAGGTGTAATGACAGGAAAATGCCTTGCTGAGAAAAACCTTCTTTGACAGGCTCAGGATTAGATATTCTGTTTGTAAAGCTCCAAACCTTCAGACAGGCATTAATCCTGATGAGGGACTGTGCAGAAATGGTCCACACTTGAAAGGACCGAGTTTCATAGGAATTGTACTGGAGTCAGTTCAGAGGAGGTTCGCCAGATTCATTTCAGGGATAAGGACTTTGTCTTACAAAGAGAGGTTGTTAATGCCCATACTATCTGGAGTTTGGAAGAATGACAGGAGATCTAATTAAGGTACATGAGATGTTAAAGGGGACAAAGTTAAGTGTACAGATATTTTTTCATGGGGGTAATCTACAAGAAGGTATAGTCATAGAAGGTCATAGAATCCCTACAGCGTGGAAACAGGCCATTTGGCCCAACAAGTCCACACTACCCCTCTGAACAGCATCCCACCCAGACCCATCCCTATAACCCTATATTTCCCATGTCTAAGCCATCTAACTTACATAACCCTGGACACTATAGGCAATTCTAGCGTTGCCAATCCACACAACCTCCTCATCTTTGGACAATGGGAGGAAACTGGAGCACCCAGAGGAAACCCACACAGACACAGGGAGAACATGCAAACTCCACACAGACAGTTGCCCAAGGGTGGAATTGAACCCGGGTTCCTGGCGCTGCGAGGCAGCAGTGCTAAACACTGAGCCACCGTGCCGCCCTATAGTTTTAGCATAAGGGGTAGAGAGAGAAGGAGAAATTACTTCTCCCAAAGGGTCATGAATCTGTAGAATTCACTACCCTAGAGTGCTGTAGACATTGGCATATTGTATAAATTTAATGAGGAGACAGACAGATTTGTTATTAGCAATGGTTGAAGGGCTGGGGGAGTTAGCAGGAAAATGGAGTTGAGGCCAAGATGATTTATGGGTGGCACAATGACTCAGTGGTTAGCACTGCTTCCTCACAGTGTCAGGGATCCGCGTTTGATTGAGACTCGGGCGATCGTATGTGTGGAGCTTGCACATTCTCCCTGTACCTGCATGGACTTCTTCCAGGTGCTCTGGTTTCTTCCCACAGTTCAAAGATGTGCAGGTTAAGTGGATTGATCATGCTAAATTGCCCCATTGTGTCCAAGGATGTGCAGGCTAGGTGGATTAGCCATGGGAGATGCAGGATTACAGGGACAGGGTCAGGAGATGGGTTGGGGTGAGGTGCTGTTTGGAGGGTCAGTGTGGACTCAATAGGCCAAATGGCCTGATTCCAGACTGTAGCAATTCTATGATATCAAACATGTTCATATCTAACGGCAAGTAGGCTTGACGAGCTAGTCCGGCTTCTGGTTCTTATGTTCTTAATGTTCAATGCAATGTCTCATTACACCTTACTGGGGTAATGTGCTGCAAATCAAGCCCTCCTATTCCAGAGTCATCACAAAAATTAAATAAAAAAGTACTCAAAATTCCCCAATTTACCCATCCTTTACACCCAGGATGACAGACAACATGGAACAGAATTATTATTTGTTACAAGTAAATCAATTCTAGCTACAAGAAAGAAATTATTAGCCGTCAACAGAAAACTCTCCTAATTAAAACTCTAACCCCCTTGTAAACTCTCCCTACACGCATTTACAGGCATGGGTGTTATAACTAGAGGGAAAGACTGGGAAGGCAGTTCAATAGTTCCTGTCTAAGGGCTCACTGGGTTGATCCTTTTAGCTGGTAGAGTCTTGTTGGTCCTCAATCTTCCTTCTCCAGGTACTTTCACTTGCTTTCAGGAGGCATAGAGTGACTGGTTCACAACTTGTAAAGAGTCTTTGAAAGCATTATGCAACTCACCCTACTCCCTGCACTCTCTCAATAGTTCCTCAATGTTCCCTCTCAAGTATTTATCCAATTCCCTTTTGAAAGTTCTGATTGAATCCATTTCCAACGTCCTTTCAGGTAACGTATTCCAAATCATAACATCTCGCTGCATGAAATGTATTTTTCCATCATGTCACCTCTGGTTCTAACAATGACCTTTATCTCTGTCCTTGGCGACCAAGACTTCTGGAATGGAAACATTTTTAGCTTATTTCCTTCATTAAAATGTTTCATGGGTTGTCAAGACCTCTGTTCAATATCTTCTTTAACTTACACAATGGACCTCATTTACAGGACAAAGTTTCATTTAATAGATTTGGTTTCATCAGTCTAGGGTCAAGTCCCATCAATGTTCCTGGGTTTGGTGGGCGGGGATCATGGACAGGGTGGCTGGGGGGTGGTGGGTGGAATTGTTAGAGATCAGCTTGCACGCTTGCATGGTTGTTTCTGGTTAGCTTTCTGTATTCAGCCAATGGTCACACTCCTGGACTGCGCATTGGTCAGACCACATCAGACACAGTGTGCACAATATTCAGCACTTTATTTAAGAACAAATGTAAAGGAATTGGAGATGGTTCGGAGAAGGCTGACCTGGACTGGCTGGGTTGTATTATGAGGAAAGGTTGAACAGGCTAGGCTTGTATCTGGAAAAGCTCAGCAGGTCTGGCAGCATCTGTGAAGGAAAAAACAGAGTTAACGTTTCAGGTCCGGTGACCCTTCCTCAGAACCTGAGGAAGGGTCACCGGATCCGAAACGTTAACTCTGTTTTTTCCTTCACAGATGCTGCCAGACCTGCTGAGCTTTTCCAGCAACTTTGTTCTTGTTCCTGATTTACAGCATCTGTAGTTCTGTCGGTTTTTATTTAGGCTTGTATCTGCTGGAGATTCAAAAAAGAAGCAGCAACTTAATTGAAACATTTGAGACCCTGTGCCCCACAGGGTGCATGAAGAAATAATGGTTCTTCTTGTGAGAGAATCTAGAACTAGAGATCATTGTTTAAAAACAAAGGGTTGTTCATTTAAGACAGAGATAAGGAGGAATTTTATCTCACAGACGATTGAATCTTTGCAGCTCCCTTCCTCAAAATGCAGTAGAAGCAGTGTCTCTGAATAATTTTTAAGGTGAAATGATAGATTTTTGGTAATTAAGACAGTGAAAAGTTATGGGGGTAGGCTGGAATACGGAATTGAGATGACAATCACATCCTCATTTGTCTTATTGAATGAGTAGGAGGCTTAAGGGCATATAGGCAACTTCTTGCTCCTAGTGTGTATCGTTGTACATGTGCACGTTAATATTCACTCAATGGCTACACTCTTTGATCTTCAATGATGGCTATTGCAATGCACACATGAAAGTCAATGAGTCTGGATCAAAAAGTCGGTACAATTTTTGGGTTACATTCCAAAAAAAATTAGAAGGAAAAATTTGATTTGTATCCTTGCTACTTTCACTTTCCAACCAGTGTCCTTGCTGCAGCTCTCTGCTAATTAAAATTCATTATTATAGCTCAGCAACTTTTTATGTGGGTGGTTCTGCCTGCCATACAAGCTAATCTCTCAAAAATATTGAGGTTGGGATGATTGTAAGGCAGTGTCTCCAATCAGCCGCTGTTCTTGATTTATTCTATTTGATTCAGGTTACTACCGGGACAACAGGGAAGCCAGAACTCAGCTTCTCGGTCTAAAACTTCAAAAAAAAGGACAAAATATGTTCCCTTTTTTATTCATTCGGGGACGTGGGTATTGTTAGCTGAGACAGCATTTATTGCTTGTCAGGAGTTGTCCTGGAGAAGGTGAGCTTCCTTCTCAAACCATTGCAGTCAATTCATGCCCAAGGTAAGAAATCTTAATGAACTAAACCCTTTGCCATATAAAATATAAATAGATCAAATGACCATATGGAATAGGTCTCCCATGAAGTGCATATACAGAGTTACAGAGTTACAGAGTCATGCCCCACAGAAACAGACCTTTCGGTCTAACTTGTCCATGCTGACCAGGCTTCCTAAACTGAACTAGCCCCATTTGCCTATGTTTGACCCACATCTGTCCTATTCATGTACCAGTCCAAATATCCCTTAAATGTTGCAATTGTTCCAGCCTCTACCACTTCCTCTGGTAGCTCATTCCATACAAGCACCACTCTCTGTGTGTAAACGTTGTTCCTCAAGTCCCTTTTAAATCTTTTCCCTCTCACCTTAAACATAATCCCTCCAGTTTTGGACTCCCCTACCCTTTGGAAAAGATCTTGGCTTTTCACCCTATCCATGCCCCTCATGATTTTATAAACCTCTACAAAAGGTCACCCCTCAGTCTCAAATGCTCCAGGGAAAAAAGTCCTAGCCTATCCAGCCTCTCCTTATAACTCAACTCTTCAGTCCCAGCAACAACCTGGTAAATATTTTTGGTACCCTTTCTAGTTTAACAACAACCTTCCTATAGCAGGGTGACCAGGATTGTACGCGATATTCTCAGAATGACAACAGTGACTGGGCTCTAACGCATGCTGTGTAACTTGGGAGGTTTTTGAGGCAAGATCATCATTGGATAAACACATGTTCTTTCTGCTGTCACTATACCTCAGTTTAAAAAGGCTCCAGTAGAAAGGTTGAAGAAATGTCCAGGACAGTCCATTAAACAGGCTCCAGAAAAACAAAGCAGGAATAAACTGCCTGCACTGACATTTACAGAGATTCTGCAGTGTGTTGCAATATGGTCTCTCTCTCTCTCTCTCTCTGAGGTGCGGATGACATTACCTATTACCGTTGCAGGCACTGACTCAAATTGCAGCTATCTCTTCAGTCTTGAGAACTAGTGTTTGCTCTCTGTTCATGGAAATCAGTGAACTAAACCCAGAAACACCTCCAGGATCTCTCAATCCATAATCATTTGCTGCTGGTCTTATCTTTCAGAGACTCAATATGAAATAGGAGCAGAAGGAGACCAGGCCATTCAGTCCCTCAACTCTGCTCCACTATTCAATATGGTAATGGTTGATCTACTTGTTTCGAATTCTAAATTCCCATCTAACCTAATGACCTCCGAGTCCAAACAAGAACCTATCCACCCTCTGCTTTGAAACTGTCATTTAATGTCGCCTCCAGCGCCTTCGGAGGCAGAGTTCCAAAGTTGCACGACGTTCCGAGGGAAGAAGACTCTCCGCATCATTATCCCAAAAGGGTGATGCCTAATTTTTAAACAAGTGGCCCCTAGTTCTGGACTGACCCACAAAAAGAAATAGTCTGTCCAGATCCATATTGTTAGGACCTTCCAGATCTTATACAATCGGAGGCATGGGATTGAGGGTGATTTAGCAGTTTGGATCAGAAATTGGCTAGCTGCAAGACCACAGAGGGTGGTGGTTGATGGGAAATGTTCATCCTGGAGTTCAGTTACTAGTGGTGTACCACAAGGATCTGTTTTGGGGCCACTGCTGTTTGTCATTTTTATAAATGACCAGGATTAGGGCGTAGAAGGATGGGTTAGTAAATTTGCGGATGACACTAAAGTCGGTGGAGTTGTGGATAGTGCGGAAGGATGTTGCAGGTTACAGAGGGACATAGATAAGCTGCAGAGCTGGGCTGAGAGGTGGCAAATGGAGTTTAATGCGGAAAAGTGTGAGGTGATTCACTTTGGAAGGAGTAACAGGAATACAGAGTACTGGGCTAATGGTAAGATTCTTAGTAGTGTGGACGAGCAGAGAGATCTCGGTGTCCATGTGCATAGATCCCTGAAAGTTGCTACCCAGGTTGATAGGGTTGTTAAGAAGGCGTACTGTGTGTTAGGTTTTATTGGTAGAGGGATTGAGTTTCGGAGCCGTGAGGTCATGTTGCAGATGTACAAAACTCTGGTGCAGCCGCACTTGGAGTATTGCGTACAGTTCTGGTCACCATGTTATAGGAAGGATGTGGAAGCATTGGAAAGGGTGCAGAGGAGATTTACCAGGATGTTGCCTGGTATGGAAGGAAGGTCTTATGAGGAAAGGCTGAGGGACTTGAGGCTGTTTTCGTTAGAGAAAAGAAGGTTAAGAGGTGACTTAATAGAGACATACAAGATGATCAGAGGATTAGATAGGGTGGACTGTGAGAGCCTTTTTCCTCAGATGGTGATGGCTAGCACGAGGGGACATAGCTTTAAATTGAGGGGTGATAGATACAGGACAGATGTCACAGGTAGATTCTTTACTCAGAGAGTAGTAAGGGCATGTAATGCCTTGCCTGCAGCAGTTGTAGACTCGCCAACTTTAAGGGCATTTAAATGGTCGTTGGATAAACATATGGATGATAATGGAATAGTGTAGGTTAGATGGGCTTCAGATTGGTTTCACAGGTTGGCGCAACATTGAGGGCCGAAGGGCCTGTACTGCGCTGTATTGTTCTATGTTCTATGTAATCAAATCCCTCAGCATTATACAGGGACAGAACTGTATAATCAAGTCATTCTTCACTTGTTTAAACTCTAGAGGGAACAAGCCCAGTTTGTCCAATGCATCCTCATAAGGCAACCCGCTCATTCCAGGTACCAATCTAGTAAATAAAAACAGAAGTTGCTGAAAAAGCTCAGCAGGTCTGGCAGCATCTGAGAAGGGTAAAAGCAGGGTCAACATTTCGGGTCTGGTGACCCTTCCTCAGAACTGTTCTGCACCGGATCCGAAACGTTAACTCTGTTTTTTCCCTCACAGATGCTGCCAGACCTGCTGAGCTTTTCTGGCAACTTTGTTTTTGTTCCTGATTTACAGTATCCGCAGTTCTGTCAGATTTTATCAATCTAGTAAACCTCCCTCCAAAGTATTTACATCCTTCTTGAAATAAATATATTTTGTGTGAAGATATCCAAAGTATTTAGGAACAGGGAAAGTGCATTAGCCCCATTGTTGAATACTACAGCACAGAAAGGAGGCTATTTGGCCCCACTAGGATGGTGCCAGCACTTTGAAAAAGTAGGCCAGACCATGTAAGGATGGTGAGTCCCGACCGTAAAGGATATTAGTGAACCAGATGGATTTTCACAACAACGATGACAGATTCACGGTCACCAGTACTCAGACCAGCTTTCAGTTCCAGGTTTTATTAATCAAATTGAAATACCACCAGCTGTTAATGTGGCCAATGAACCCATGTACCAAGAACCTGTAACCAGGACCTCTGGATTACCAGAACTCTCATCTTACAACGGTTGAAGAGAATGAAATTCTATTAGTTACCCAGGGCAGTGGGGGTTGTCCCAGACTGCATGTGCACAGCATCACAGCGCATGCAAGCAGAGACACCACCCTTGACACAGTCTGTGGATATTTAGGGCTCACAGGGAATCCAAGTTATTCCCTGCTTCCAATAAAATCAGACACAAAATATGCATTCATATAGCATCTTTATTGTAGCAACGTCACCACAGATGCTATACAGGTGCGCAAGCAGGTCAGAATTCACACCACACCAGATAAAGACAAGTTAGGACAGTGACTAAAAGCTGAATCAAACAGGCAGGCTTTTAAGAATGTATTTAAAGAGGGGAGAGATTTAACACTGACATACAGTACCGGTGGCGATAGATCTGTCACTATATAACACTGGGGTACAGTACAGGTGAGGACAGGTCTGACACTATGTAACACTGGGACACAGTCCTACTAAGGAAAAGTCTGACACTGTGTAACATTGGGACACAGTCCTGATGGGGACAGGTCTGTCACTGCATAACACTGGGGTACAGTACTGGTGGGGACAGGTCTGTTACTGTATAACACTGGGGTACAGTACTGGTGGGGATAGGTCTATCACTGTATAACACTGAGGTACATTACTGGGGGGGATAGGTCTGTTACTGTACAACACTGGGATACAGTACTTGGCGTACAGATCTGTCACTTTATCATGCTGTGGTAAAGTACTGGCGGAGGTTAGGTCTGTCACCAGAGGGGGAGTAACCAGGGATGAACAAACTTCAATGCATTAGAAGTATGTGACACCAATATTCTACAATATAACAGGTTAACAGCTATCCCCGCTGTGGTGTATCAGCACATGTCCAGCTACTGAACTGACATTCCAAATGTGAAGCAAACACATTTCACAATAAAGATCTCTACCTCCCCCTTGTGTACAGAATAGGAAGAACAAAATTTGTAACATTAAACACAAGACCGACATTCACAGGGAAGTGTGTTGATGGCTGATGTTATTTGTTATTGCGGATGCTTGTGTCACAGAGGAAGGCTATTTAGCCCCTCTGTTATTAGAGAAATTCAATATTAATTTCCCTATTCTCCCCATGTAATACAGGCTCTGTCTGTTCATGCACATGCTACTAGGGTAACGCAGCAGAAAAGGTAGCTATTCCACCCATTGTGCTCATGCGAGCTCCTCCCTGACTCTTCTCCATTAGCTCTGGAACTTATTTTGTTCTCCTATATACAATTTCCTTTAGAAACGTCCTACAGGTTAAGCTGCCAACAAAATCCCTTTCGCAACTTTCCACTGAGGACATACACATTTCCCAAAACGGATTCACTCATCATTTTGCAACATGCTAAGCTAACTCCGCCTTCTATGTCTTTAGACAAATCATCTATTTCCCAGTCTTTGGCTGCTTTGGAGATTGTAGAACCTGAGCCACCTCTCAGCCCTGGGTCAGATCATTTCAAACCTTCTCTTAGCTCAGTGACACTGACTGAAGTGATAACCTTGATAACTGAGGATCCTAAGCCATCGTGATGTGATACCTTTGTTCACTCCTGTATCCAGGTCATGTAGTACTCAATGAACTTTTATTACAGCTCCTGTATATACACATGTATACACGAAACACAGGCACTTGCCCGTCTGGGCTCAGGTTAAGCAATTCAGATGCACTGTAGCAAGTTTCCCTCAGTGCTACAAGGGGACAGAGCTCAGTAAGATGGAGACTGAGTATTTCACACCATTAGGTCCCATCTCATGCTATGGCGAAGACACAAGAGCCCGTCCCTTAAAGGTATATTGTTCGTTAGCCATAAGAGAGAACGCAACTTCTCCCTTTTTAAAAAGGAAAGGAATCCCAAAATAGCATTGCTGTACAGGGGTACATTTTGTCAATTCTACAAATTTACAGAGATGTAAAACCAGTGTTAAAAAGATTAATAATTCAGATTTCAATATAATGTTCTGAGAATTCATCCTATACTAACAATTGTCTTCCCTACTAACACACAGGTATGTGTTATTCTTGCTCAGTTTCTGGCTGGCAATGTTTGCCTCCCTGCTGGTTGCTGTCACTCAGCATCAACAAATCGTCATCAGAGTTTTCTTCCTCATATTCTGCAATGATTGATGTGCTTGACCTGAGCTGGCTTCTGTTCCTTTTCAATGTAGCATCATGATCGGTAATGACTTCACACAACCTGAGCCATCGTATATCTTAGAACCCTTTGCTGATAATCAAGAATTTGAGACTGGATTTTTGACTTGCACTCTCTATCCAGTGTGAAATAGTTCTCGACCTGTTCACTGGTCACGTATCAACTTCATTCTCTGCTATTGCTAAAGAGGAAAGTCCTGTGCTCCTTTCATTCTCACCACCATGGGTGCAGTTTCAATCTCATTAATACCACGATCTGTGCATTCTGGTTGTCCTACCACCTCAGGACCATCATCATCTACTTGACACAAAATTTGGCCACCACAGGGAGTTCACACCAAATAAAGGAACCATCGCATCACACGATGTCACACTGGTATTGGCTTGAATGGAAGGAAACAAAATGGTGGAACAACTGACCACTGTACACAGGTAAGCTTCTTTAAGTTAAGAAATCACTTTTTAAGAGTTCAAATCACTGCTTGTTTTGAACAGAAGGGCTCTGTGGTTAAATTTACAGTTTCCTTTGATGTTCAACATTGTTGGAAGACTTTAAGCTTCTGTTTTGCTTCTAAGCCTACGTCTGGGTGGCACGGTGGCTCAGTGGTTAGCACTGCTGCCTGACAGCACCAGGGACCTGGGTTCAATTCCAACCTGCAGTGACTATCTGTGTGGAATTTGCACATTCTCCCCATGTCTGCCTGCATTTCCTCTAGGTGCTCAGACTTCCTCCCACAGTCCAAAGATGTGCAGGTTAGGCAGATCAGCCATGATAAGTTGCCACATGATACATACAGATGTGTGGGTTACAGGGATAGGATGGAGTGTTGGGTCTGGGTAGGATGCCCTTCAAAGGATCAGTGCAGACTGATGGGCCAATGGCCTCTCTCTGCATTGTAGGGAACCTATGATAAGGAAAGGCTAAAGTACAGCAGGTTAGAAGATTTACATAAGAAAATTGAAATTGTATTTTTAAAAAATTTTTGCAAAAGAGGAGGCTTTTAGGTTGATAGGTCAGGAACTTTAAGTGAAAAGAAGGTAAATCTGCTTCCTGGCTATTTAAGTTGGATACCTGTTGAACAGGCAGCAGACATTGCGATGAGATATGTACATAACATATGAATGGGATTGGAGTCACATTGTACTGAAGGATTCCATGAGATTTTATTACAGCTCTTGGTATCTACATATATACAGTACAATCTCATGCATTTGCATGTCTGGGGCTCAAAATAAGCAATTTGAATATGCTGTAATAAGTTTTTTCCTCAGTGGATCATGGTGCAAGGAGACAGAGCTCGGTAAGATGGAGGCTGACAGCTTTATGCCATTAGGTCATATGCCATGACACAGTGATTAAATCATGGGCATGCCCCTTAAACGTATATCAAAACCTTGTTTTGTAAAGGGTAGGTCGTGCCTCATAAACCTTATTGAGTTCTTTGAGAAGGTGACTAAACAGGTGGATGAGGGTAAAGCAGTTGATGTGGTGTACATGGATTTCAGTAAAGCGTTTGATAAGGTTCCCCACGGTAGGCTATTGCAGAAAATTCGGAGGCATGGGATTGAGGGTGATTTAGCAGTTTGGATCAGAAATTGGCTAGCTGCAAGACCACAGAGGGTGGTGGTTGATGGGAAATGTTCATCCTGGAGTTCAGTTACTAGTGGTGTACCACAAGGATCTGTTTTGGGGCCACTGCTGTTTGTCATTTTTATAAATGACCAGGATTAGGGCGTAGAAGGATGGGTTAGTAAATTTGCGGATGACACTAAAGTCAGTGGAGTTGTGGATAGTGCGGAAGGATGTTGCAGGTTACAGAGGGACATAGATAAGTTGCAGAGCTGGGCTGAGAGGTGGCAAATGGAGTTTAATGCAGAAAAGTGTGAGGTGATTCACTTTGGAAGGAGTAACAGGAATACAGAGTACTGGGCTAATGGTAAGATTCTTAGTAGTGTGGACGAGCAGAGAGATCTCGGTGTCCATGTGCATAGATCCCTGAAAGTTGCCACCCCGGTTAATAGAGTTGTTAAGAAGGCGTACAGTGTGTTAGGTTTTGTTGATAGAGGGATTGAGTTTCGGAGCCGTGAGGTCATGTTGCAGCTGTACAAAACTCTGGTGCAGCCGCACTTGGAGTATTGCGTACAGTTCTGGTCGCCGCATTATAGGACGTGAAAGCACTGGAAAGGGTGCAGAAGAGATTTACCAGGATGTTGCCTGGTATGGAGGAAAGATCTTATGAGAAAAGGCTGAGGGACTTGAGGCTGTTTTCATTAGAGAGAAGAAGGTTAAGCGGTGACTTAATAGAGACATACAAGATGATCAGAGGATTAGATAGGGTGAACTGTGAGATCCTTTTTCCTCAGATGGTGACGGCTAGCACGAGGGGACATAGCTTTAAATTGAGGGGTGATAGATATAGGACAGATGTTACAGGTAGATTCTTTACTCAGAATAGTAAGGGCATGGAATGCCTTGCCTGCAGCAGTTGTAGACTCGCCAAATTTAAGGGCATTTAAATGGTCGTTGGATAAACATATGAATGATAATGGAATAGTGTAGGTTAGATGGGCTTCAGATTGTTGCGCTGACCTGTGAAACCATCGAGGGCTGAAGGGCCTGTACTGCGCTGTAATGTTCTATGTTCTATCACATATCTGCTGGGAGACACAACACAACAGCCATCAGCCTTATGCAATATTTCCAGTCCGTCAGACTATTGTCTATTCCCTGGTATCCATTTCCTCTGAAATCTTTCTAAGAAGCCACGTGCTCTTAAAGTTTTAACAAAGATCTGTAGCTCGAGTTGTGGGTGAGGTTGCAGACTTGCTCACCGAGCTGGCTTGTTTTTGTTCAGACGTTTCATCACCATGCTAGGTGACATCATCAGTGGAGCCTCCGACGAAGCGATGTTATTCTACCCCACTTGGAATTTATACTGTCTGGTCCATTATGGTGAGTAGGGTCATTTCTGGATTTGCTCCGTATGTGTTTGTATACGGGGTCCAATTCTATATGTTTGTTGATTGCATCACGGGTGGAGAACCATGCCTCTATGAATTCCCGTGCATGTCTATGTTTGGGTTGGGCTACTATGGTTACCTTGCCCCAGTTAAACTGATGGCTTTCGTTGTCCGAGTGTACGGATATTAGAGAAAGTTTGTTGTGCCATTTTGCTGCTGACATGATGAGCTTTCCTTGACATCAGTACTCTCGGACAATGAAGGCCATCAGTTTAACTGGGACAAGGTAACCATAGTAGCCCAACCCAAACATAGACACGCACAGGAATTCATAGAGGCATGGTTTTCCACCCCTAATGCAATCAACAATCATATAGAATTGAGCCCCATATACAAACCCATACAGATCAAATCCGGAAATGACCCTACTCACCATATTGGACCAGACAGTATGAATTCCAAGCTGAGTAGAATAACATTGCTTCATCGGAGGCTCCACTGATGATGTTACCTAGCATAGTGACGAAACATCTGAACAAAAACAAGCCAGCTCAGCGAGCAAATTAACAACCTCAAGCCTGGTGTGCCTTCTGAAAATCAAGATACACTTCTACTCTGGAGGTCGTGCTGCATTGTCAATGGTGCCACCTTTTAGAATGAAACTATGTGCTCTCTCGGGGGTATGTGAAAGATCCCACAGTCCTCTTCTAAAGAACAGCTGAGCAGTTTGATCCACTGTCCATACAGAATATCAATTCCGCCAACCAACATCACTAAGAACAGATTGGCTGGCTGGCTGGCAGGCTGGCTGGGCTTGCTGTTCACAAATTATCTCTCATTTCTTACATTACAGCAGTCATTACCATTCAAAAATTACTTCATTGCTGTAAGGTGCTCTGAGATATCCTGAGGTTGTGAAGGGTGCGCTAAAAATGACAAACTATCTCCTCCTTTCTCCCAATCCATTTGCCCCATTATCCATCAGTGGATGGAGCCGAAAACATACTTCACGTCATCTAGACTCAAAACGTTAGCTTGCTCTCTCTCCATGGATGCTGTCTGACCCACTGTGATCTCCAGCATTCGTTGTTTCTGGTAGGATTTGAATCTATTGGCAATGGGGAGATTGAGTTGATGGTCACCTAAAGCTTCTCCTGACTATATCTGGTGTGTATCTTGCACCCCCATTATATTCATGGGAGAGGGCAATGCACAGGCAAGACTAACGCTGCCTTCTCAAAAGGACCAGTGTGCTCATATTGCAAGGTTAAAGGGCAAAGTCAAAGCACTGAAACATGAGCAATCTCACATGGTTCAGTTATTGCCCATATGTGGAACGGGCATAGAAACATCACACTAGCGTTCTTCACTCAGAGAGTCGTGAATTTTTGTATTTCTCTATCCCAGACGCTGTTAAAGCTCACTCATTATGCTCAAGACAGAAACTAACAGATATCTACACTCTAATAACATCAAGGGGTATGGGGTTAACGTGACAACATGAGACTGAGGTATGCGTTGAACCACAATCTAGAATGGCGGTGTCGGCTCGAGGGGCTGAATGGCCACTCCAGCACTGATTTCCTACACTCCTATGTACAAAATCCTTGCAGCCCTGAGCATCTCTGAATTTAATCACTCCAAGATTGGTTGCCATGCTTTCTGCCACTTGGGTCCTCAACTCTGGAATTCCCTGTCTAAACTTTTCTGACTCTCTCTCTCTCCTCCTTAGAAACCTGAGGCGGGAGACTCTAGAAATGAAGGGTCACTGTTTCAAAATTAGGGGCCACCTATTTATGACAGGGATAAGGGGTAAGAGATGTTTTCTCACAGGGGATTGAGTGTGTTTGGAACAGTTTTTCAACAAAAGGGTGGAGGCAGAGTCCTCGAATATCTTAAAGGCAGAAGTAGATAGTTTCTTAATAAGCAAATCAGTGCAAGATTTACAGAAGGAGGCAGGAATGCAGAGTAACTAGATCAGCTGTGACCATAGTAAATGGCAAAGCACACTAGAGAGCTTAGTTAACTACTCCTGTTCCTAATTTGTATGTTCATTTGTGCATTTGGCTTTCATTAAGCATGTGATCATCTGTGAATTTGTCCTGTGTGGTCTGTCTTCTGTGAAACACCTTAGGATATTTACTCTCTGAAAAAGGTACGATATAAATACAGTGATAGTAAGAACTGCCGACGCTGGCATCAGAGCTAACACAGTGTGGAGCTGGAGGAGTACAACGGACCAGGCAGCATCAGAGGAGCAGGAAAGCTGAAGTTTCGGGGCGTGAGCCTTCTTCAGAAATGGGGGAGGGGGAAGGGAGCTCAGAAATAAATAGAGAGAAAAGGGGTGGGGCAGGGGAAGGTAGGTGGGATGGTGATAGGTGAGTGTAGGTAGGCAGTGGTGGGGATTGGTCAGTGAGGTGGGAGGAGCAGATAGGTGGGAGAGAAGATGGACAGGTTGTGTCAGGTCAAGGAGGTGGGGATGAGAGAGAGAGCGCTGATTATTGGATGAGGCCGGGGGGTGGGGAGATTTTGAAGCTAGTAAAGTCCACATTGAGACCATTGGGTTGGAGGCTCCCAAGGCAGGATATGAGGTGCAGCTCCTCCAGTTTCCAGGTGGCGTTATTGTGACACTGGAGGCGGCCCAGGATGGACATGTCACCCAAGGAGTGGGAGTGGGAGTGGGAGTGGGAGGGGGAGGGGGAGTTGGACGGTGTTGTTTGTCACGAACAGAGCTCAGGTGCTATACAAAGTGGTCTCTGAGCCTCCACTTAGTTTCCCCAATGTAGGGGAGGCCACATCGGGAGCAGCTGATGCACTAGACGACATTAGTGGATGTGCAGGTTAACCTCTGTCTGATGTGGAAGGTTTTTTTGATTCCTTGGATGGAGGTGAGGGGGGGAGGTATAGGGGCAGGTGTAGCACTTCCTGCGGTTGCAGGGAAAGGTGCCGAGGGTGGTGGGGCTAGTGGGGAGTGTGGAGTGGACGAGGGAATCGTGGAAAGTGCAGTTCCTTTGGAAGGCAGCTAGGGGTGGGGAGGGAAACATATCCTTGGTTGTGGGGTCAGATTGCAGGTGGTGAAAGTGGCAGAGAATACTACATTGGATACGGAGGTTAATGAGGTGATACGTGAGAACAAGGGGGATTCTGTCTATGTTTTTATTGCAGTGAGGGGATGCGAGGGCAGCAGTGTGGGAAATGCAAGAGATGCAGTCAAGAGCATTTTCGACCACTGAAGGGGGGGGACAGTTGCGGTCCTTGAAATAAGAGGATATCTGGGATGTTCGGGAGTGGAATGCTCCATCTTCGGAGCAGACACAGCAGAGGCGGAGGAATTGGGAGTAGGGGATCGCATTCTTGCAGGAAGGTGGGTGAGAGGAGGTGTAGTCTAGGTAGCTGTGGGAGTCGGCATGGTGGCTCAGTGGTTAGCACTGCTGCCTCACAGTGCCAGGGACCCAGATTCAATTCCACCCTCTGGCGACAGTCTGTGTGGAGTTTGCACATTCTCCCCGTGTCTGCGTGGGTTTCTTCCGGGTGTTCCAGTTTCCTCCCACAGTGCAAAGACGTGCACTGGTGGATTAGGGTGGATTGGCCATGCTAAATTGCCATAGTGCCCAGGGACTTTTAGGTTAGGCGGGTTAGACGTGGGAAAATGCAGGGGTAGGGAAATGGGTCTGGGTGGGATTCTCTTCGGAGGGGCAGTGTGGACTTATTGGTCCAAACGGCCTCTTTCCACACTGTAGGGATTCTACGAAATAGATTTTGGTTTCCAGGTGGTTACCAGAGATGGAGATGGAGAGGTCCAGGAAGGAGAGGGAGGTATCAGAGATGGTCCAGGTAAACTTGAGGTTGGGGTGAAAGGTGTTAGTAAAGCTGGTGAACTTTAATACAGTTATAATATTCAACATAATATAACTATAAATCAGTTTGCTCAGAGTTCAGAGTCAGTCTCAGGAAAATGGGATAATAGTTCAGGACAACATCTGGAAAACTCTCTCTGCAGGATTGAGGTTTTGAAACTTTCTAACCAAAGAGTTCCACTGTTCAGTTGATTCAAGATCAAACCAAAGCATCTTTGAAATCTCCACTGGATGGGAAGGTGGCACTCAAGTAGATCAGCCATGATTTTATTGAATGGCAAAGCAAGCTTGAGGGCTCGAAACTGCTCCAGCTTCTTTCGTTTTTACTTAAAGTCTAAAGATCAATTCAAGCCACCAAAAAAAAAAACAGATCAAATACACAGTCAGGAAAAAGCCATTATCAGGCATATCACTGATCCCATTCCTCTCACATTAAAAATCTAAACTCAGCGCCTCTAAATTCCTCAGGATGAACTGTTTATTGCCCCTGTTAATATTGTTGATAATATTAGCCCTCAGTCTCAGGATGTGGGAATCACAAATTGCCCATCCCTCATCAATGTATAGTTGTAGACTTGCTCGCCGAGCCAGTGTGTTTGGCTGCAGACGTTTCGTCACCCTGCTAGGTAACATCATCAGTGCACCTCCAGTGAAATGTTAGTGTTCTGTCCCACTTATTATGTATATGCCTCAGTTCGCTAGGTGGTTGGCATCACTTCGGTTTTGTTCTTCAGTGGTTTGTATATCGGGTCCAGTTCAATGCATTTGTTGATGGAGTTCTGGTTGGAACGCCAGGCCTCCAGGATTTCCCTGGCATATCTCTGTTTGTCTTGTGCTATTATGGATGTGTTGTCCCAGCTGAATGTGTGTCCTTCTTTGTCTGTGCATATTGAGACCAAGTGAGAATTGGTCATGTCTCTTGGTGGCTAGTTGGTGCTCATGTACCCTATGGCCTATGTAATGTTTAAAGAAAACCACCCCAGCAAACTGAAGCATATAAATAACAAGTGGGACAGAACACCAACACTTCACCAGAGGTGTATTGATGATATTACCTAGCAGGGTGATGAAACGTCTGCAATCAAACACACTGGCTCAGCGAGCAAGTCTACAACCTCATCTACAACCCAAGCTACAAATCTGCTCAAAAACTTTAATCAATGAGTAATGTTGAGTGTGAGGCGCTAAACAGGAAGTCAAGTCTATGGATTAAGTCTATGGAACCCCATTCAAAGTCCACCTATTTCACAGATGTAATATTTGATGTATGGTTCACCAAGTTCTCCAGCACTGGGGGTTTCCTTGCCTTATATCCGAGTCAGTTGTAGACTTACTAATAGATAGTGATGACGGCAATAACACCACTGTTTATAGCTAAGAGTTGGGCTCACGATTTGATGCATCTGCTCATACGGGAAGCTACAAATTTTAATACAGAGGGTTCTGTGCTTTGCAGATGGAAAGAACATGTATACATGTCAATTTCAAACAAGTGACGGCCATTTTCTGGTTCATTCCCCAAGGTAATGAATGCCTTGACCATCAGTGTCTGGCTAAAGCTTAGCAGTTAACTGTCTGTAATCATCTAACTGGTACATTCTCCATGGCAACATTCCTCCGACTGAAGTCCACATGTAAACTATTCACCATAAAATGTTGTTCTCTTTGGTATTGATATCCTTGCAAATTGTCCTGATGGGTGTAAGAAAGAAACTTTGACAAAATATGCGACTTGTGAGCAATAACTAGTATGACTCTTGTATCATATACCAGGATGTTAGAAAATAAACTCTATGGACTTATTAAAAAAAACCAATGTCCATGCGCACCAATATGCCAGCACTCCACTCTCAGGCCTATACACTGAGTTAGCATGCTGATCTTGTTGGTGTCTGCCATGGGTCAGTGTATAGTGCTCACACTCCTGGGTCAGCAAATCATGGGTTCAAGGCCTTTTTCTGACTTCTGTATATAATCTAGGCTGGCCCTTCCTCACACTAGTGAGGGAGTGCTACACTGCTGGATGTGCCATCGTAAACTGTGTCCATCTGACCTCTTGGATGAATGTCAAAAGATTCCATGGTGATTGTGTCAAAGGGGAACAGAGGGGTTCTCCTGTGGATCAATACCCATCGCTCAACTGACACCTAAAAACGGGTCTCTTCATTCTTTTATAGGTATCACGTGTCACTACAGGACCATCATTTGTTGCCCATCCCTAATTGCCCTTGAACTCCTGAGGTGGCTTACTAGGTCACCTCAGCGTGCAGTTAAGAGAAAACCAGGGGCCTGGAGTCACATGCAGGTCAGACCAGGCAAGGATGGCAGATTTCCTTCCCCAAGGAGCATTGGTGACCCAAATGGGTTTTTATTACAATTGACAATGATGTCATGACTACACTGTTTTTTTACATTTATGAATTGATTTTAAATTCCATTTGCTGCAATAGTGGGATTTGAACATGTGTCCCAATACCCTGGGCCTCCAAATCACCAGTCCATTATATTACCACACTTCCACACTTTCCTTTCTTGTTGTTTGTGGAATCTGGTGTGTAAATTAACTGCTGAATTTCTATAGCATCAAGTAATACCTCCAGGAATTATGAAGCTATTTGGGTTTATCCTGAAGTTACGTAAACAGGCTGTCAGCCGAGGTCACATGCTCCTACCCGAAGAGGGACTTGAACCCAAAACCTTGGAGAGAAGCTGTCTTTCAGGTTCGTCTCCCAAATGCACTGCGCCCTGAGCTGCGGCAGCTTGTCACACCGCTTGCTGAAAGATGCACTCCACTCAACACTGCCCTTTCCCTTTACGTTTATAGAGGGGCATCTCTAGCCCTTGGAGGTGAGCAAGCAATTTCTGACATTTCAGTGGTCCCTCCCCTCCCAATCCCGTCAAGGGGTGGGTGGTCTCTGGTGTGTGACAGGTCAACTCATGAGAGCAGGAGCTGGGGGAAACCACTTGCTAGGGATCCTGGCCACATCAGTACTGTCATGTTGAGCACTTTATCAGGACGTTGAGATACCAACTCGCTGACGACGTGAGCCAGAGACAGCCCCGGGACTGAACAGAAGCAGCACTATCAGGGAAAACTCCTCCTCGCTCTCTGCAACAAAGAGAAACAAGCAATACAGCGGGAATGGGAAGCACTCACCCGGTGCAGAAGCCTGCATTGCTGAGACAGTCTGCAAGTCCAACGTCAATTGGAACTTGGGTATTACGGCACTGTACCACCTTAAAAAGGTTTCAGAAGTTAACAATGTCCCCGGGATAAACTCTATTTTGGGCTGTGCCGAGACCGGAGAGAGCGAGCACTGTCGTGAATCTGCATCACCTCAATGTCAGGAACACAGGTGATGTGATGCAACACTGCATTGCTATCAGATCTGTTTGTGTCGAACAACTAAAATCCTCTGCCTCCAGACACACCTGTGCCATAGGCAGTGAAACCACCGCAGCCAATCTCAGCGAGTATAGCTCAACCACAATCTCACCCAAGACTGGGGCTGAGTGCCTACTCCTTCCTATTAACAATCCCCTTGGCTGGACCAGGGCAGGGACAGGAACTCAGGAGGAATTTTCTAAGTGGTTACCCACTGGGAAAGGACACTGATTAAATTATCCAGCAGGAGATGGAACTGGGAACAGAATGAGAGTGGTGGGAGTCTGGAAACACTGTCTGAAAGGGTGGTTATGACAGAAAAATCTGGGAACATTCAAGCACTATTTAGCTATTTACTTGTGGTGTTCTTGCCTCTTGGGCTATGGGCCCAAAACTGGGAAAATGGGTTGGCAGTGGTCAGACCTTTGTGTCTGGAGCTGCCAACAATGGGCCAAATGGCCTCCTTATAAATGTCTATGAATCTATGAGATGCCATTCATCCCCTTAACCCACTTTCACAATTCAATTAGATCATGGTTTAACTGTGTTAACCACCAACTATCCACCTTAAAACTTACAACACAGGAAGAGGCTGTTAGAGTTCAATTGTTCTGTTTAATTATCTGATCTCTCCTCACAGTGGGTGACTGGTTACTCTAAGTCCACAACCAGGCTTAAAAGTAAAGGAGATACCTCAGAAGCTACAAGAAACTGAGCTAGTAGTGTCATCTTGTGGCTGTAGAGACATTTTAAAACTCTTGCAAATAAACCTGTTGCAGTGGAATTTCTTCATTGCTCTGAGATAAGTAAAACATACAGACCATTCACCCCTCACCTCTGACAAAACTAATTAATCCCTATCCCTACTTTGCTCCCATGAGATTACATCTCCCTTGCAGATAGTTCTCTTCAAGTTGTCTTGACATCACTAGGGAATAAGATTCTACCAGCCTCTCAGGTACAGTGTTCCAGAATTCTAAACTCTACATTGAATAGTAATTAAAAACTGAAAGAACTGCAGACTCTTGAGGTCACTTGACCTGAAACATTCACTCTGATTTCTCTCCACAGATGCTGCCAGACCTGCTGAGCTTTTCCAACGATTTCTATTTTCCTCTCCACGTTGAATGAATAGGTTTTCCTGAAATTCCTTCTCATTGATTTGCCAATTATTTTGCATCTTTGACCTCTGGTCACTGGCACACTTTCTTTAACAAATGACTTCTCCATCATTGCTCTATCAAATCCAATCAACCAATTAGCTGCTTTGTTTTTTAATTCAATCATGGGATGTGAGCATTGGGGTGGCTTTGTGTGAGATGCGCTTCAGGAGGCCTGTGCCAGCTCAATGGGCCAAATGGCCTCTTGCTGCACTGTAGGGATTCTATAGCTCTATAAAGACTGTTTCAAGCAAACAGTGATAAAGACATGAAACTAAACTTGATTCTTAGCAAGTGTTTTGAGATTTTAAAAACATTGAATGTAAAAAAAAATCAAATGCAGAAATAACAGAACTCCACTTGCAACTATTAAGTATCCCCACCCTTTAATGAGTACATAACAACACAAAATAGATAAAATAACCTTCTATGGTGAATTTAGCTCCTATCAGCCATAACAACTCTGCCTCATTTGATGCAATGGGGAGCCAGGCATTCGTTAGGTAAAACCAGGAAAACTGGCAAATACCACACACTAGTTCAACAAGTCCAATATCTTTCAAAACGGAGGTCCACTATGTTTATTCTAAACGTTGTTTTCATCCTCTACAGATGCCAATTCTACACAGATGAAGTCAGAGCAACCCAACACGCACTAAAACTTTTGGATTTCTACATTCATTCATGCATCTGGTCCTCACCTGAAATTTCAGTTCAAAGTTAATAGCAAGCACCACTAATCTCACTGTGACTCAGAGACAGTTACACATGGCCCTTTGAAATCATTCTGCAAACCCTGTTCAAACCTGGAACTCAACTCCCTGCCCTGGTCCCTAAAATTGGACGAGGAAAGGGCAATGCTGTCCTCTGCTGACAGACTGTAGGCATTACAAGCTCTTTAAGAGACGAAATTCTGCTCAGTCCCTCCAACGTTCTCTCTCTGCCATTACACACACACACACAGAAACACAGTCACACATGCACAGAAACACATACAGATACACACACACACACACACACACACACACACACACACACACAAATCCCACAGTCCAAGTTTTGTTCATACGATAATTTAAACAAAATCAAACCTTGCCAAAGATCCAATTGTAATTATTCCTCAGGTACTACCATGCAATTTAAGAAAGGATGGGTTGAATAGAGGTTAAACAGGACAAAGCTGTTCAGTTCCTTGTGCATGTTTGTCTACTCAACCAGATCACAGTTGACCTGACTCTTAGTTCCATTTAACCAACGTGCATCCATACTCATCAATACCCTTGGCTAACAAAAATCTAGCATTCACAGTTTTGAAAATAAAGTGTAGAGCTGGATGAACACAGCAGGCCAAGCAGCATCAGAGGAGCAGGAAAGCTGACGTTTCGGGTCTGGACCCTTCTTCAGAAAAAAAGACCCTTCTGAAGAAAGGTCCAGACCCG
>JAHRHZ010000017.1:35698673-35718594 GCA_024137785.1 Ginglymostoma cirratum | reverse complement strand
TCCTATGATGCTGCTTGACCTGCTGTGTTCATCCAGCCCCATGCTTGTTATCTCGGAGTCTCCAGCATCTGCAGTACCTTTTATCCCCCCACCTCTGACCTTTATGTGAAGGTCACTGAAGTAGCTGAAGATGTTTGGGCCGAGGACACTACCCTGAGGAACTCCTGCAGAGATGACCTGGAGCTGAGATGACTGACCTCCAACAATAAAGACCATCTTCCTATGTGCCAGGTATCACTCCTACCACCATAGAGTTTCGCTCACTATTTCTGTTGTCTGCAGATTTGTAAAAGTTCCTTCATGCCACATTGGATCAAATGCAGTCTTGATATCAAGGGAGTCACTCTCGCTCCAACTCTGGAATTCAGCTCTTTTTTGTCCATATTTAGATAAAGGCTGTAATGAAGTCAGGAGCTGAGTGGCCCTGGCGGAACCCAAGCTGGGCATCACTGAGCAAGTTATTGCTGAGCTGGTGCTGCTTGATAGCACTGTTGATGACACCTTCTATCACTTTACTGATGATTGAGAGTAGACTGTTGGGACGGTAATTGGCCAGCTTGTCTTTGCCCTACATTTTGTGGACGGGACATATCTAGGCAGTTTCCCACGTTTACAGTTAGATGCCAGTATTGTAGCTGTTCTGGCACAGTTCGGCTAGGGGAGTGACATATTCTAGAGTACAAGTCTTCAGAAATGGAGGAGTAAGGCCAATTCCAAGAAAGGGATTTACGCATGAAGGCAGGGCTGAGGTGTTAAATGAAAACTTTGCATCTGTCTGCATCAAGGAAGTAGATATTACCCAGGTGACAGGGAGAAGTTGGAAATTCAGATGGCAGAAAGCTTCAGAATTGATGAAGAAGAGATATTAAATGTCTATACTTAATACAACGTCGAAACTGGATGTGAAGCATCTAACAATACCGAAGGAAATCAAATTGGAAACTTCAGAGGCATTGGCCATCACTCCTTTAGTCTTTCTTCAACTCAGTGTAGGTGCCATAGGGCTGGGGAATTGCAAACATGATATCCTTGTTCAGAAAAAAACTGCAAAGATAATCCCAGCAATGACAGTAGTTGGTTTAAGTTTTTAGTTGTGGAAAACTTCCAGAAATAATGATTTCAGGATAGAATTAATAGTGACATGGACAAATGTGTGTTAATTAGGGACAGCCAGCATAGGTTTATTAAGTAAAATCATGTTGAACTAACTTGTTTGAGTTTTTCAAAAAGCTTAAGAGAGAGGGTTGATCAGGGTAATACTGCTGGTGTGGTGTACATGGACTTTGCAAAAGGTGGCCCACAAATTGATGGTAAACAGTGTGGATGGCACGAGAAATCAGATGATGAAGGGGGATATGAAGAAGTTGTGAGTAGGAAAAAGCTTGGCAGATGACACAGAATCTGGGAAGATATGAGGTTTGCTCTTTGGCAGGAATAATAGAGGAGTGGATATTATTTCAATGCAGAAAGACCGCAGAAAGCCGCAGCACAGGGGGATTTGGGAGTCCATGTACATAAATCATAACACAATCTATCATACAAGTTCAGCAGGTAATAGGGAAAACAAATTGGAATGTGAGCAAATATTTCAAGGGGAAATGGAGTTTAAAAATAGGGAAATCTTGCTAAAACCATGCAAAGCACTAGTGTGCCCACAGCTGGAATACTCTAAACAGTTTTGGGCCCGGAAAATTGCATTGGTGTTGGAGGCAGTCCGGATATGGTTCATTGGGTTGATCCCCACATATGATGGTATTTATGAGGAAAGGTTGAGTAGTTTGGTCCTGCACTCATTCGAGGTTAGAAGAATGAGAGGTGACATTATTGATACATACAAGATTCTGAGGGGTCTTGACAGGGTAAATGTGGAAAGGTAAGTTCCCTGAGAGTCTAAGACCAGAGGACATAATCTGAGAGGAAGGGGTTTCCCAATTCAAACAATGAGGAGGAATTTCTTCCCTCAGTTGTGAATCTGTGGAATTCTTTACTGTGGAGAGCTATAAAATCTATGATGTTGTGTACATTTCAAAGCTGAGAGAGATTTTTAATCAGTCAGGGAATCTAGGGTTATATGATACATTAGGACAGTAGAGCTGAAGATTATCAGATCAGCTACGATCTCATCGCATGGCACAGCAGACTCAATGGGCTGAATGGCCTGTGCCTTCTACGTCTTTTGGGTTGATACAATGCTGCAGAACAACCTCAGGAGCAAAGCTGGAACTTGTAGAATAAAAGAGACACCAGTAACATGTGGACAGACTGGCTCCATAAAAGGAAACAGACAGCAACAGTCATTAAATATTTTTGGGGCTGGAGAAGCCCATGTCGTGAAATTCCCCATGGGTTAGTATTGGGGCCTACACGTTTCCTGATATATTAATGATCTGGGTATTTATGTACAGGGGAAAATTACAAAGTTTGCTGATGATACAAAACCGTGAGGAGGACAATGTAGAACTATTAAAGGAAGTAGACAAGAAGATGGAGTGGTTGGATAGACTGCAGATTAAGTTCAATGTGGAAAATTGTAAGGTGATAATGTTTTGGTAGAAAGAACATGGGAGGGCTAATTTAAAATAAAGGATATATTTTTAAAAGGTGTACAGGAGCAGAGACCTGGGTGTATACACAAATAGGCCAAAGCTGGAAGTACAGAGAGGGAGAGAGGGATTAACAAAGCAAGCAATATTGTTGGCATAGAGTACAGGAGCAAGGATGTGACACTGAACTTGTACAAGACACTGATTAGACCTCAGCTGGAGGATTGTGTACAATTCTGGGTGCCACACTATGGGAAGGATATAAACACACGAGAGACAGAATGCAAAAACGATTGATGAGAACAGTTCCAGGAATAGGAAATATCAGTGGTGAGGACAGATGGAAGAAGCTGGGACTGTTGTCAATCGAACAAAAAGCCCAAGAGGAGCAAGTAGTTTAAGGCATGGAATCAACGGTCTTGAATTGTGGCAGAGGCAGCTTCATTAATGTCCCAGTGGGCACTGGGTGATTATTTGAATAGAAACAACATACAAGGGCATGGGGAAAAAGCAGAAGATTGGCATCGAGTCAATATGCTCATTTGGACAACTAGTGCAGTCAGGATGGGCTGAATGGCAGCTGTGCTGTAATAATTCTGTAACATTGCTAATGGAAGCTTATTGCTTCAGACAGAAGGCGATGGGGATAACGTCACGGGAATTCAAAGAATTGTTCCAGACCTGAGGCAGAAAAGGAGCATCATTTGGTGACAGGTGTTGCCTCCTCACAGTGAACTCGAGTAAAGCTGCTTAAATGTTTACCAAAGCAAACAATCAGCTGAGCCAAGGAAACACTACTCCATGTGTTAACACTTTCAGTGCTCATATTATTCTTCTTCAGCCCTTCTTGTATCCCAGAATGGGAAGATTTACTACAAGCGGAGGTTGTGCTACTAAACAATACCTTCCTCCTGATTGGATTTAACCCTTGAACAGCCCTTTAACATTTGTGATTAAAAGGAACAGGGGAAAGTTAATTGTGAGACATAAAGGGGCCTGGAAAGGACTTACAATATCTCCAGTATTCCAAAAGCTGGCAAATAGGTTAGGTTGGATAATTCTCTTGACCAGTATGGATAGGATGGGCCGATTGTCAGACATATACAGTTCAAAAGGACAATTATGTTCCTAATTTCTGAGCCTGTCCACTTGCTTTGGCTTGATGGGTAACACTCGCCCACAGAGTTGCAATTCAAACCCCACTCCAGAGACCTGATTTTATAACCCAGGCTGACACTGAGGATGTGTGACGCTGTTGAAACTGTCCTCTCTCTGAGGAGATATTTGAACAAAGCCCTGCCTGCTCTACCAGATAAAATGTAAAAGGCCCCATGGTGCTGTTTGTCAGAACTCCAAACTGACTGACATATTTCCTTATGCTGTAAATGTGACTACATAATCACAGAATGAAACAAAATACCATGGGTGCTGGAAATCTGAAAGAAAAGCAGAAAAATGCTAGAGAAACCCAGCAGGTCCAGCAGCGTCTGTGGAGACAAAGCACTTCACTAGCCATAAAGCACTTCCTGGGATGTCTTGGGGTTGTGAAAGGCACTATTAAAATTCAACACTGTGTCTGCACTTCAAATCCTTAGCACAACCGGAACACAGTAATGGAGGAAGTAGTCAATTGTTTTACCTGTGACTAACCAATCAGTTCACAAACTCTCAGTCACGTCCACTTTCCCATTGCTGCTGTCTGAAATCCTAAGTTTTCATTTTCAATATCTGGTAAAAACTGACTGATTGATAGTGAGGGATCTGCAGCATCCTGAGTGTGAACTGGGCAGCACAGAAACAGAGTTTCCATGATCTTCTCATCTCTCCATCATGTCTTGTGTGAAATGTCCTCCTTTCCACCCATCCCATTCACTGTCACTTTCTCTCCCCTTCTTGCCCATTCTAACTGTCTCATTCATTCCTTCGTTCTCGGTTTCTTTCTTTCATCATCTCACTGTATCCATTCAATCTTTCACTCAGTGCATAGCAATAGTATTTTAATTTTATGTTTGTGATTGCGTTATACAGGTGGGGAAGACTGATTAGGTAGCTTGAGCACATATAAAGAAAGGCTGCATGAACACTCTGAAAAGTAATTAGCGCAAAATCGGACACATGTAAAACATATCACAGAATGTTGCCATGTTCTCTCAAGACTTCCATAGGCATGAGACTGTCATGGAGGAGTAGCCATTGATTGAAAAGGTTTAGGATAGAAACACTTTCATTTTACATTTCATAGATATGACACCCAGATTCAGTCTTTCTGCAGTTATACTCGGTAAAGACAAAAGAGTAATTATTGGCACAGGAATGTTACATTCTGTAAAAAAATCTGATATTAGTAAAAGATTGGCTCTGGTTCCCTACTCCATCAACTAGCTTCAGCTTGGAATAACATGGTGGTGGAAGACAGTTTTGAATCATCAGTTTTAAATGACTAAAATTTTTTTTCCAGACCAAAGATTGTAAACTGAGTTACTTCTGTGAAAAATATGGAAGGTGTAAAATGTCAGGATATAATCACCCACTACTATTCTTGGAATCAGAATTTTATGAACCAATGAAAAAGTATAGTAGCTGATTTGTGGACATGGGCTTCATCTTTTCTGAAGAAAAACTGAGAACAGCTTTGTTCATTACTTCTGATTTAGCTTCTGTTAGGAAAAGTATTCTGTACGCTGGCTGTTTTTCAGAGGGCTTGAGTGTTCTGCTGGGTTTCTTCTGTCCGTGTAACAATATTATATATTTTCTAAAGGAAGCCAATCTGTCTTTATTTCTCACAGAATGATTCCCAGAAATCATGTGACAACACTTGTGGATTACAGCTGAGACTAGGCTGCACCTATCACAGGAAGAGGTCATAAGAAGCTTTCCTGTTCCTATGATGCTGCTTGGCCTGCTGTGTTCATCCAGCTCTACACCTTGTTATCTCAGATTCTCCAGCATCTGCAGTACCTATTATCTCTGATACAACCTTTCGAAATTTGTTGGCTATTTCCAAAGGCGCACAAACATCTTGACTGTGGTTTCTCTAAAGGAATGAATGGCTCTTCTTTTCACCCAATCAAAAAGTTTGATAATGAGACATCCACGCTAATGGCTAACACAGTTAAAAATGTTAGTGATTGTGATTACAAGGCAATACATGGGTCTGTGTCCCAGGCCTATGCCAACCTACTGCCAAATATGAAAACACGCATTGGCCAGGTTTTCAGTAGCAGCCATTTGAACATTTGATCTGCACGTGGGCAATCATTTTGTGCATGACAGCCTAGAAAGAACTGAAATGCACCACCTGAGAGAGAGAGAGAGTGAGAGAGAGAGAGGGGGGGGAGAGAAAGAGAGATCTCTTAGCCAAAGGGAGTGAAAGGGAGAAGACATGCAGAAATTAACTGCCGTTTTGCAGAAACAGTCCAGACAATCTGAAAATGCTGTAACCAATGAATAAGTGAGGATTAAGAAACTTTCTCCCTCCCTCCAAAATCCCACTGACCTGCTGAGTCCAGGCAAACACCAATGACACAACAACAGAAGCCAATCCAGCTGCTTAATCTGACTTCAAGTTATCAATCTCTTCATTTCGGAGAGAGTTGATCTTATTTTCATTTCTACAAGGATATTTAATCTTCACCTACTTTCAACCATTGTATCTGTATTTTAGCTAATAACTTTATCACTTTTATTTGAATCATGATCAACAATAGATCTGTAATAAGATAACCTTTTATCTTTTTACAGCTTTCTGCTTTAAACATTACAATTTTAAAGCCAAATCAAAAGTAAAAGGGGGCTGAATGAGCTACACAAATTCGACACTCACAGACCTTTGAGGACATGACTGGTTTGATCATGATACCTCAAAAAAGTTTACTATAAAAGATGATGTACGGAGAGTCAGATTTCAATAACGTTTGAAACACGGATGGCAATTTCACAGAGTCATAGATCGTGGACTTTAAACAAATCACATAAAAGATTGCAGAACTTCAACTTGGAAATGTCTTGTTCAGTGACCATATTTCAATTGGTGGAGTGTGCTAAGGTGTTGTAAATGGTTAGAGTTTGGGTCTGAACTGGCATGAGATTTTCAGAAAGGGATTTTTTTTTTAAATGACATGTCTGATGCCTTAAGGAAGCAACTGTTTCCACCAGCCCTGAGGGTGCAAGTGGGTATTCTGTGGTGTTGCAAAGAATGGAGAACTCAATAACTGCAGCATTCCAAGCTCATTCAGATACAGGGCTCATACATCACTACAACAAAGGAGTTATATTCAGAAGGACCAAGGATGAAGACATTGTTTGCAGATCTGCATTTAACACCAGATAGCAGGAAGACAGCAGCGGTAATAAAATGAATGATTCCT
The DNA here is from genome assembly GCA_024137785.1 of Ginglymostoma cirratum. NCBI lineage: Eukaryota > Metazoa > Chordata > Chondrichthyes > Orectolobiformes > Ginglymostomatidae > Ginglymostoma > Ginglymostoma cirratum. The sequence goes on along the minus strand of JAHRHZ010000017.1, from coordinate 35,711,684 downwards.
AGGGAACAGTTAACATGTGCTTCAGAAGTAGCTAAAAATATTACATAATGAACTGCCCAAAACAGAACAGCAGAGTTTGTGAACTGATTCACAACACACAGAATTCAGCAAGTGATAATCCATCTGAGGGGATTACACTAGTCGTAAGAAGCTTTTGTCCAGTCATGTATGTATATTGGTCTGGATTAATTTAGTTATGCCATGTTAGATAGTAGTTTCACCTCATCAGCGTGTAAAACAGCTTTGGTAAAATGTTATTTAAATCGACTCTGCAGTAAAGATTGAAGTAAAGTGAAAGAGTAAGAAATTTTCATTTATTTCAGGTTGGGGGATGCTAATTCATTGAAATAATGGAAAAGAGTGGCGAGTCCATGCAGAACAGCTGGAGTAATGTATATTTATTTGCTGATGCGGTCTGTAAGATAACCTTACTGCTGAACAAACATTCCATGTAATATGGTACAAATGAAACTGGTCACCGAACATGGGGTGAACACCAGATCCACGGACTTTCCATTCAGGGCACTATTGCAACCCCTTAACAAAACAAAATCATTGTGATTCACGCTGTAGAGAATCATGGCACCCAGTGATGAGAATCAGAGAGAGAAAAACAAATCATCTTCAAGCTGCAGAAACAATGTGTCCACTTTTCTTGTCACAGATTAAAGGCCATGTTAAAGGATACAGGCATAGTTGGTGTTGAATGTATATAGTTCAAATGAGTGAAACATGTGGCAAATGTAAAAGATATAACAGGATGCTGCCATTTTCTCGTGTAAACCTTCCATGAGACTTTAATGAAGCAATAGCCCTGAGTTTAAAGGGTTTAGGACAGAAACATTTCATTTACGTTTCATAGATTTGACAACCAGATTCAGTCTTTCTACAGCAATATTTGGTAAAGACAAAAGAGCAATTTTCCATGATTTTGTCAACAGAGAGGGACCAGCCTTGGAGTATTGGCTAAATTCCTGACTTAAATATAATGGAGGACTTCACTAATGATGAGTTTAGAGACACATGAAAATATGAACATCACCAAAAATCCTCTCAGCAGTTGGCTCTGTGTCATCAATTGCCATTAATTTTTAGATCGCTTTACAAAATGGAACTCCCATACAGAACGGCTATTAGAGGTCACAGATGACGGAGCCTTCTTCTATAATGTGTAAAAACAACATTTGAAGGCAGAAAATTATTTGTGCATGATAAAAGTTTTGCTTGAAAGAAAAAGGGTGAATCTCTTAATTGTATTAAGATGAAGGTGAGTTCAGAGATGAAAAAGAGGGAGATTTGAGACATTGGGTTTGGTTTTCAAGGAGGTAAATACTTGTGATGTTGCATTCTGTAAATGAATGTATTATAAAGTAAAATGTTTGGCTTTTGGTTTCATTGTTACCATTTGGCTGCAGATTGGCAATTTTATCACCGAGTTGAGTTAATTCAATCAAACATCAAGTCTATCTTTCCCAGCTCTGAATTAACCCTTGCTCCCTCCCTCTGAACATCCTGGGATCTTTTAGCCACCACGTTTACCAGGTCTGTCCCCTCAACCTTCCCTTAAAACCACTTTTGTTGTCATATTTCTCTTCTTCAAGACCCTTTCCTTCCAATGGTCTCTTTATCCAGTAACCACAGCCATCATCCTTTAGGCTAACAGGCATGCCCATCCACAGGAAAACTCTCCAATGGTTGCAGTCATACCTGGCAATTGGAAGCTGGCTGTGGTTGTTGGAGGTCTGTCATCTCCGGTCCAGGACATCCCTGCAGGAGAACTTCCAGGGTAGTGTCCTAGGCCTAACTGTCTTCAGCTGCTTCATTAATAACCTTTCCCCCATTCTAAGAAATATAGAATCCCTGCAGTGTGGAAGAATTCAGCCCATTAAGTCCACACCACCCCTCAAAACAGCATCCCACCCAGACCCATTCTGCTCACCCTCTCCCCACCCTTTCCCTGTAACCCTGCATTTCCCATGGCCAATCCACCTAACCTGCACATCTTTGGACTATGGGAAGAAAGCAGAGTGACCAGGGGAAAGCCATGCAGACACGGGGAGAATGTGCAAACTCCACACAGACAGTCACTGGAGCATGGAATCAAAACCAGGTCCCTGGCCTGAGGCAGCAGTGCTAACCACTGAGCCACTGCACTGCCTCAAAGGTCAGAAGTGAAGATTTCTAATGGTGATTACATAATGTTCCACATCATGTGCGACTCCACAGGTACTGAGGAGATCACATCCATATGCAGCAAGGCCTGGACAACATCCAGGGTATGGGCTGACAAGTGGCAAGCAACATTTGCACCACATGTAACAGGCAATGACTATCTCCAACAAGACAGAATCCAATAATCTCTGCTTGATATTCAATGCAATTATCATCTGAATCCTCCATGATCAATATTCTTAGGCTTACCATTGACCAAAAACAGAATTGAACTAGCCAAATAAACACAGTCTATAGGTGTGAGGCTGGAAAAGCACAGCAGGTCAGATGGCATCCCAGAAGCAGGTAAGTCAACGTTTTGGGCTGAAACCCTTCATTGACTTAGCTGCTCCTCGGATGCTGTCTGACCCGCTTGTGCTTTTCCAGCCTCACACCTACAGACTCTGGCTTCCAGCATCTGCAGTCCTTATTGTTCCCTAGCCATATAAATACTATGGCTACAGGAGCAGGTCAGAACCTAACAATTCTGGTGTGTGTTTGTCAACTGTGGGCTCCCCAAAGCCTATCCACCACTTTCAAGGCAGAACACAGGAATGTAATGGAGTACAGTTGACTTATTTAGGTAAGTGCGTTCAACAACACTCAAGAAGTTTGACAACATTCAGACCAGTCACATATTTATCACCTTCAGCAGTCATGCCCTCCAACACCACCACACAGTGGCGGAATTATGTACCACCTACATGATGTACTGTAACAACTAGTCAAGACTCCTGAGACAGCACCTTCCAACTCTGGTCTCTATCGCCTAGAAGATACTCACCATCCTGACTCAGAACAAGGTCACCAGTCCTTCCCTGTTGCTGGGCCAAAAACCTGGAACTCTCTCCCTAACAGCACTGTGGGTCTACCTACACCCTGTGGACTTCAGTGGGTCACCACCATTTAGGGATAGACAATTCGTTTCAGCTTTGTCGACAATGTCCTCATTCTGTGATTTATTTCTATTCATTTATGGGATGTGGGCATCACTGGTTGAGCCAGTATTTACTGCTCACCTATAATTACCCTTGAACTGATTGACTTCCTTAGCCATTTCAGAGGGCAGTTAAGAGTTATCCACGTTGCTGTGAGTCTGAAGCCACCTGATAGTCAGACCGGTTAAGGATGGCAGATTTCCTTCCCTATTGGATATTAGTGAAACAAATGGGATTTATATGACAATCAATGGAGGTTGCACGGCCACATCTTTTTTAATTCCAGATTTTTATTAGAACATAAGAACTAGGAGCAGGAGTGGGCCATCCGGCCCCTCGAGTCTGCCCCGCCATTCAAGAAGATCATGATCTTTGAGACTCAGCTCCACTTACCCACCCACTCAGCATAACCCTTAATTCCTTTACTGTTCAAAAATTTATCTAGCCTTGCCTTAAAAACATTCAGCAAGGTAGCTTCAACCGCTTACTGGGCAGGGAATTCCACAGATTCACAACCCTTTGGGTGAAGAAGTTCCTCCTGACCTCAGTCCTACATCTGCTTCCCTTTATTTTGAGGCAAAGCCCTCTAGTCCTAGTTTCACCTGCTAGTGAAACAACCTCCCTGCCTCCACCTTATCTATTCCCTTCATAATCTTATATGTTTCTATAAGATCTCCCCTCATTCTTCTGAATTCCAATGAGTATAATCCCGGCATACTCAGTCCCTCCTCATAATCCAACCCTCTCAACTCTGGAATCAACCGAGTGAATCTCCTCTGCACCCCCTCCAGTGCTAGTATATCTCAAGTCAGGAGATCAAAACTGCACGCAGCACTCCAGGTGTGGCCTCACCAGGACTCTATACAATTCAAATTTCACAAGCTACTATTGGAATTCGAACCTGGACCCCAGGATATTAGCCTGGGGTTTTGGATTATTAGCCCAGTTAACCAATAAATAAAATAATGGGAAGCAGACCATCCTACCATCCCTTTTTAATCATTTCTCAATGTCCTCTTCTTTTTAAAAGTGCTTTTAGATTACAATTTTCTGTAAGGCTATGGTAGCATAGTGATCATATGATTGAATTGATGATCAGGGGCTGGGAGTACCAGGGGTAGTTTGTAAATTTAAGTTAAGGTTTTTAAAAAAGCCTAGAAGTGATCATGAAGCGGTTGGCATGCTGGAAAACCTCAACTGTTTCTTTAATGTCCATCTGGGGAGGCTAACATGTCATTACTCCTCAATCTGGGTGACTCCAGTTTATAACCAGCCTCTATGCTGTGAGCTCTACACATATTGATTGGCAGGCCAATGAATGGCTTCCATTTCCAAAAGCTACTTCCGCTCTTGGACCTCACAAATTACAGAGAACACCTTCCACGACAACATGCTTAATTCTTAATTACCCTCCAAAATGGCCAAGAAAGCATAGTAATTACAGTACAGAAACAGGCCATTCAGCCCAACAGCTCCGTGGGGTGGCTCAGTGGTTAGCACTGCTGCCCCACAGGGACCCAGGTTCAATTCCGGCTGATTTCAATTCAATCGAGTTCAATTGGCTCACCGAGCTGGTTTGTTGTTCCGCAAACATTTCATTACCCTGCTGGGTAACATCATCAGCTCTCAAACACACAGAACTCGACCCCATATACACTCCACTGTGAAGGAAAACTGGAGTGAGGTAATCCAGCTCAATGGACACCAGAGTTTAAAAACCAGGTGGGAAAACACAACGGTGCTTCGGAGGCTGCATTGATGATGTAACCCAGCAGGGTGATGAAATGTCTGCGGAACAGCAATGAACCAGCTCGGTGAGCCAGCGAAACACAACAGCTAATGGAGACCATTAGTGGCTGACAATGATTTCTTATGTGGTCACAGCCTTGTGATGACAGGGTCAATGGATGCTCTCCAGCATCTCTCTACAGATGCTGCCAGACTGTGTGAGGTTTTTCAGCAATTTCTGATTTTGTTTCTGATTTTCAACATTCGCCATTCTCTGCGTTTTTTTGAAAACTGACAAAAACTCAGTCTTAAATGGGAGACTCTTGATTATTAAACTGTATAAACAAAAAGGCCTTGCCAGTGACACCCATTAAAGACTGAAAAAAAGACTTATCAACAAAGACCTGGGATGAGCTCAGACCTGTGTTCACAGCATTGACCACCACGACATTCCCTGGGTTCCCTCATCCAGTGATACACGTTCTACCTCACTGCCTAACTGTAGTTGTATTTCCCTCAGATATAGTTTCTTTGCATCTCAGTTTCCACCCTATAATGTGTGGCAATGTGGCTAACATTGCTGCTTCACAGCAACAGGGACCCAGGTTCTATCCCATCCTCGGGCGACTGTCTGTGTGGAGTTTGCATATTCTCCCCATGTCTGCATGGGTTTCCTCCGGTTGCTCCGGTTTCCTCCCACAGTCCAAAGATGTGCAGGGTAGGTGGATTGGCCATGGGAATTGTGAGGTTACAGGGATAAGGTAGGGGTGTGGGTCTAGGTGGGATGCTTGGCAGAGGGTCAATGGGCCAAATGGCCTGCTTCCACACTGCAGAGATTCTATATTCAACCAATTTTTCAAAAATCTGGTCCTGTTCTGAAAAGGTCTAATCTGTACACATTGTGAACAGTACTGTTTAGTTAAATAGACAAGCCTCACATATTTTCAGAGTGACTGAATATGTTGCAAAACTACATTTTCAGCTCCCATCAAGCAATTCAAGTATAAAATTAATTACCTTTACCACTGTGTATTTAAATTTAAATCCCACTGCAAACTGAGAGTAATCCTAAATAGTGAATAATAATTACACAGGTGTCATGGAAACATTGAGTAATATTCCTTTTGTCGGATATTACTAACGTTCTGCCACTCTCACAGTATTGCCAAGTTAGTTTTAGCCATAAACCTGCCGAGAAATAACAACAGAACTTGTACTGATATAGTACACCTCAGAATCTCAGGACTTTACAGCCAATTAATTACTATTATGAATTGTAATCATTGTAGTAATTGGAGCAGCCAATTTGCATGCAACAGGATCTTAGATACAGCACTGAGGTAGAAACCAGACGATCTGCACTCTGTACGCGACAAATGGCAACACCTTCCAGTCAACAACCATTTCAACTCCCCCCTCCCACTCCCTAGGTGACATGTCCATCCTGGGTCTCCTCCAGTGCCACAGTGACACCATCCGCAAACTGGAGGAGCAGCACCTCATATTCTGTCTCGGGAGCCTACAGCCCAATGGCCTAAACATGGAATTCACAGGTTTTAAAATCTCTCCACCCCTGGCCTCATCCCATAATCAACCCTCTCTCTCATCCCCACCTCCTTGACCTGACACAACCTGTCCATCTTCTCTCCTACCTATCTGCTCCTCCCACTTCACTGACCAATCCCCACCACTCCCTACCTGCACTCAGCTATCACCATCCCACCTACCTTCCCCAGCCCCCTCTTCTCTATTTATTTCTGAGCTCCCTTCCCCCTCCCCATTTCTGAAGAAGGATCCTGACCCGAAACATCAGCTTTCCTGCTCCTCTGATGCTGCGTGGCCTGCTGTGTTCCTCCAGCTCCATACTGTGTTATCTCTAAATCTGCTTTCAGTGGCTCATTCATTTCAAAGTTTTTATGTGGTATTTGTTGCCGGATAAATATTTGGCCAAAATAGCAGGAAGAATACCTCTAGTCTCCCTCAAAATAATTTCATGAGGTATTTGCTGGCCACATGACAAGCAGAAAATTACCCTGTTTTGCATCAAAAGTCAGCACGCGAGAAGAGCTGCACTCCTGCAGTACTGCACTGGAAAGCAATCGATACGAACATTAACATTAACAGAAATTGCTGGAAAAGCTCAGCAGGTCTGGCAGCATCTGTGGAAACAGATCAGAGTTAACATTTTGGGTCATGTGACCCTTCCTCAGAACTGAAATCCAAAACAATACTGACTTCCTCTCCATATATACAAGGAAACTCACTAAGTATTTTCAGCATCTTCTGTTCTCGTTTCCTATTTCTGACATACGCAGGATTTCATTTTTTTTTTGTTTTAATTTGTTGCAGCAGAGCTATTGCTGGGTCCACCAAGCAGTTGGAGAGTATGAGATTTTCTGCAAAAAGGATTATTTACGGAGTTGATTTAAAAAGAGAAACCACAAACTATCTGAAATACAACTCAGAAACAAATCCACAGTGACTGATAGAGGCAGGATTATTTCTCCTACCAAATACCATTAGTGGAGGGTAGTTACAGAATATACATTGTCTGCATAAAAGTCGATCCAAGTCACTTAGACGAGTTCCCTCTCAAGACATGATTCAGTGACACTGTCAAGATGTATCTGATATGACTGGACAGTTATTACTGATCATCTCCATTTTGGCTGTGGCTCATGGTGTTACTCTACACAGCACTTAGATTCCCAGTTCCAGTATTCCCAGAAAGTGACAATCCCAAGGGAATTTACCACTATTTCACAGTCCCAATTTATGAGGCCTTCATGTGTACTCCTTTAACTTGTTTCCAGATGACAGCTGGAGCTCCACAGGGAGCCCTCTCATCTCCGAATGAGTTAATTATAGGCTCGTTGCCTGCTCCATCGCTTAGTCTATAACCTAGACTGACCCTCAGTGTTAGTACTGAGTGAATGCGACAGTGTCGGAGGTGCCACATTTGTTAAACCCAGGCCCTGCCTGCTTTTCCAGAAACATCCAAAAGATCCTGTCATTATTACAAAGGACAGGGGAGTTCCTCTGGTGTCCTGAGCCCCAGGATAAATCTCCCAATCAAAATTCCTACGAGGAAATCTGAGGACTTCTCTTCTTGGTGTTTGTGGAGCTGTTTGTACAGAAATTATCTTTTCTTTTATTATTCATTTAAGAAATGTGGGTGTCACTGGCTAGACCAGCATTTATTGCTCAGAGGACAGTTAAGAGTCAACTGCATTGTTGTGGGTCTGGAGTCACATGTAGGCCAGACCAGGTAAGGATGGCAGTTTCCTTCCCTGAAGGACATTAGTGAACCAGGTGGGTTTTTCCTGACAATTGATACTTGACAATCATTAGGTTCTTAATTCCAGATTATTATTGAATCAAATTCCACCATCTGGCAGAATATTACCTTGGTCTCTGAATTACCAGTCAGCAATAATATTGCTAGACCGTTGCCTCTTCTACTCTGTTGAGCTTTCTATGTTAAACCAATGAAGACATGTCAAATCTATTTCACAGGCTGTGGAGATTGACAAACGCTCTATATAAATGAAAAGTTATTATTACTCTATATCTCCTCAGAGTTCCTTAGTATCACACATTCTGCTCTCTTTCTCCCACGCCTGTGAGTCGAATTCATGGGTTTGCGAGTGAGGCTACAATCGGTGAGTCAATAAAAACTGAAAGAACTGCGGATGCTGTAAATCAGAAACAAAAACAGAAATTGCTGGCAAGGCTCGGCAGGATTGGCAGCATCTGTACAGAAATATCAGAGTTAACGTTTCGGGTCGAACCGGACTTCTGAGGAACAGTCACTGGACCCGAAACATTAACTCTGATTTCTCTCCACAGATGCTGCTAGACCTGCTGAGCTTTCCAGCAATTTTTTTTTTGTGTTGGCGAGTCAGCGTTTGGTTGTTGGTGGGATGAGTGTGTGGGTGTGGCTCAGTGCATGATTGGTGAGGGGCAGGAGACATTTGGAGGATGGGAGCTTCACATGTGTGGCAGTTTTTAAACACTCAACAACAGAAGGGTGCGGATAACAATGCTTGAATTAGTCAGAAGGTTAGGAGTCAGATGTCAGCTTCAGTTCCCAAGAGGATATCAATGTGTTTACAACACTTTCAGAGAAGCACTTCACTCAGAATGCAGCAGGAATACTTCACTGCACCAAGTTTCCAATGAAAACCCTTGTCAACAATAACACAGATATCACCCTTGCCAGTGCTCTGACAATTCTCTCAGGATCACAGAACATTGCAGTGCAGGAGGAGGCTGGTCACCTCACCGTATCTGCACCCGGCTCTCCAAGCGGCTTGACTTAGTAACCATTACCGGCCTTTTCTCTGTAGCTCTGCTCATTGCTTCAATTTAAATAATCGCCCAATAGCCTCTTGAATGCCTAATCTGAACGTGTCTGCATTTCCACATTTCCAAGCAGTGACTTCCATACCCTAACTACACGCTTTGTGAAAGGCTTTCTTTCTCCTCATTTTGCATTTAATTCTTTTGCAAAGCACTTCAAACCAGAGACTCCTAGTTCTTAACTCACTCAGAGATAGTAAGAACTGCCGATGCTGGAGTCAGAGATAACAAGGTGTGGAGCTGGAGGAACACTGCAGGCCAGGCAGCATCAGAGGAGCAGGAAAGCTGACATTTTCTGAAGAATCCTGACCCAAAACGTCAGCTTTCCTGCTCCTCTGCTGCATGGCCTGCTGTGTTCCTCCAGCTCCACACTGTGTTATCTTGCCTCCTAGTTCTTGACCCTTTTCCAAAGTTTCTCTCCTACTCTATCCAGCCTCTTTCTGATTTTGCAAACCTCTATCAAATTGCCTCTTTGCCTTCTTCTCTCCAAAGTCTCCAATCTATCCTTGTAACTGAAGTTTCTTATCCCATTCTTAGAAATCTTTTCTGCATGTTCCAATGTGTTCACATCCTTCCTATAGCATGTGGCACCCAGAACTGTATACAATACTCCAGCTGAGGTTGAACTAACATCCTGCATAAATTCAGCCTAACAGCCTTGCTCTAGTGCTCTAGGCCTTTACTAATTAAGTGTATAATACTGTTTGCTTTGCTCTCTTCACCTGTTGCGCCACCTTTAATGACATATGCACAGATACATCTTTCTGCTCCTATATACATTCTATACGGTCTCTCCATAATATTTATTCCAAAATGGCAACTCACACATCTCTATGCTGAACTTCATCTGCCACCTATCTACTCACTCCACCAATTTGCCAATGTCCTTTTGCTGTTCTACACTGTCCTCGTCACAGTTTACAATGTTTCCAAGTTTCACGTCGTCCCCAAAATTTAAAATGTTCCCCTGTACGCCAAGAACAATTTTGTGCAAATAGCTTCAAAATGATGGAGACAATCACACAGCTGATGTGCATCTTTGCATACCATGGGCCCCATGTTCGAGCCTCTTGAAGAGATTTTTTCATCGTTCAGACCTTTGAGTATACAAGTTGGGACGTTGCGTTGAGGTTCTACATAACATTATTGAGGCCTCTTCTAGAATGCTGAGAGCAGTTCTGGTCACCCTGCTATAGGAAGGATATTGTTGAACTGGGGAGGGTTCAGAGAAGATTTACCAGGAAGTTGCTGGGAATGGAGGATTTGGGTTACAGGAGTGGGTTGGATAGGCTGGTGGATAGTTTGTAGTGGAGTGTGGGAGGTCAAGGGATGTTTACAGAGGTTTGTAAGATCATGAAGGACATAAGTAAGATAAACAGAAAGGGTCTTTTCTCTAGGGTGGGGGAGTTCAAAGCTAGCGGGCTTATTTTTAAGGTGAGAGGGAGAAAGTTTTATAAAGGACATGAGGAGCAACGTTTTTACAAAGAGTGGTTCATATGTGGAATGATCTGCCAGTGAAAATGCTGGGTACGGGTATAGTTACAACATTTAAAAGATATTTGGATAAGCACACGAATGGGAAAGGTTTGGAGGGATATGGGCCAAACTCAAGCAAATTGGGCTAGTTTAGTTTGGGAATAGGTCAGCATGGACTAGTTGGACAGAAGGGTTAGTTCCATGTTAGTTAGTTCCATGCTGTATAACTCTATGAAACCATCTAGATCAGAAAAAGCAAGGTTTCCAACCCTGGGGATAGCTACTACAAACCTTCCTCCAGCCTGAAAAATATCCATTAACCATCATTCGGTTTCCTAACTACAGCCAATTTTGTACCCACGTTGCCAGTGTCCGTGACATATGACTTTTCTCATAAGTCTGTTGTGTGGCACTGCATGAAACTCCTTTTGGAAGTCCATGTACGCAACATCATCAGCATTACCCACATCAACCCTCTTTGTTACATCTTCAAAAAAACTCTGCAAGTTAGTCAGACTCGATTTTCCCTTACAATTCCATGCTGGTGCTTTCAAACTAATTCATATCCTTTTCCACACAGCTATTAATTTTATCTCAAATAATTGGTTCTAAAAACGTTTTCCAACTGCTGAAATTAAACCATCTGTTTTGTAATTATTGGACTTTTCTTCACAACCATTTTTGAACAAGGGTGCAATGTTTGCTATTCTCCAGTCATCTGGCCCCACCCTGAATCCAGGGAATGTTAACGTCAATGCCTTTGTAATTTGCACTTTCACTTTCTTCAATATCCTCAGATATATCTCATCAGCTTTAAGTATTCACAGTTTATCCAATCCCACCTCTTCATCAATTCTAAACCTCTCTAATGTCTGAGTTGCCTTCTTTTTCAGCATTGCACGGGCAGCACCAGTTATGAAATGAAAGACAGATGCAAAGTTTTCATTTAACACCACTGTCCTGGCTCTTTCCTTGAAATGTAAATCTCCTATCGTGTCCCTCATCTGCTTTTTACCACTTGAAATAAAACAAAGAACTGCAAATGCTGGAGATCTGAAATAAACAGATTTTTTATTGCTGGAAATAACTGGAAAAACTGAGCAGGTCTGACAGCATCTTCCTTCAGAATTCCGAAGGGTCACTGGGCCTGAAACATTAACTGTTTTCTCTTTCCACAGGTGCTGCCAGGCCTGCTAAGTTTCTCCAACAATACCTGTTTTTGTCTGCTCCTTAGACCAGCCTTTTACTGTTTATGTGACTGTAGAATACTTCGGGGTTTTGCTTAAAGTTAGCTGCCCCCAGTCTTTTCCTCATAATGCCTCTGTGATTCTCTTCATTGCTTTTTCACCTCTCCTCTGTATTCAGCTTGGATCTCAATTGTAGTTACTTTCTGACACCTGTCTAAAAGTCGTACACACACACACACACACACACACACACAGACACAGACAGTTTCTTCTTTAACTTCTCTCTTCTGTCATCCTGGATTTATGTGCTCTATATTTCCCTTTTTGAGGGAATATACCATGACTATACTTGATCCATCTCCTCCTTGAAGGTAGCCCATTACTCAGCTACAGCTTTTCACACCAACATTTAGTTCCAGTCTATCCAGCAAAGCTCTGTCTTGATGCAATGAAGTCCATTCTCTAATAGTTGATTATTCTTACTTCAGAATGACCATTGTCTTTCTCCACTACCATCCCACACTTCATGATATATTGACCACCACCTCCCAAATGTTCCCCCCCCTAGAGTTTGACCTAATTGAATCATCTCATTCTTAAGGATCAAGTCTAGCAGTGCATCCTTCGTTGTAGGATCAGACACACACTTCTATGAAATCCTCTGAACACCATCTAAGAACAGTTGTTCCCCTAAACCCATCACACTGCCACTATCTCATGCTGTGTTCGGCTATTTAAATTCCCCATTTTGTTTCTCCATGTTGTTCGTACCTCTCTAATTTGGCTGCAGATTACATCCTTCCCACTAGTGTATCGGGTACCCCAAGCAATGGGATTGCATCTATTTTGTTCCTTAGCTCTCGGCAAATGGATCCTGTCCTTGAACCCTCTGGAATGTTCTCTTTGTCAAGCACTGCAATACTCTCCTTAACCAACATCACCACACCACACCAACAAACCTGTTGGACTGTAACCTGATCAGAGATAAAAGGTACTGCAGATGCTGGAGAATCCGAGATAACAAGCATGGGGCTGGATGAACACAGCAGGTCAAGCAGCATCATAGGAGCAGGAAAACTTGACGTTTCGGGCCTAGATTTCTGATGAAG
>JAHRHZ010000017.1:35629707-35698273 GCA_024137785.1 Ginglymostoma cirratum | reverse complement strand
AGATTTCTGATGAAGTGTCTAGGCCCGAAACGTCAAGTTTTCCTGCTCCTATGATGCTGCTTGACCTGCTGTGTTCATCCAGCCCCATGCTTGTTATCTCGGATTCTCCAGCATCTGCAGTACCTTTTATCTCTGATACAATTTTAACCCCACTGTGAAGCCTCTTCCAAGGATGCCTACCCTGAAGAAGTTACCCTCCTCCCTCCGGACAAACCTCAGGGAATCTCTCCCCCACTGCAACTCTCTCATAATCTCTTCGGCCTTGAAACCATTTCTGATGAAGGGTCTAGGCCCGAAACGTCAAGTTTTCCTGCTCCTATGATGTTGCTTGACCTGCTGTGTTCATCCAGCCCCATGCTTGTTATCTCGGACTATAACCTGATGTTGTGTGACTTCTGACTTTGTTCAGCCCAACCCAATGCTGGCACCTCCACATCATAATACAACAAATCAACCTATGCATGTAACTCCCCAGTCTTATTAACTATACTCTGTGCGATAACAGACGCAGTGTAAACTGGGTTAAACTTCATTACTTTCTCCCTCCTCCAATTCTGCCTGCTAATGTGCTGTTATCTATTCTGCCGCTCCCAGCACTTAGTGCACCTGTTAATCTCTGATATCCTCTCCAGGTTACCTACCCCTGCTGAATTCATTTAACACCTTCCCTCTTCCAAACAACTTGCAAAAGACTCCATGAGGAACTCAGTCGAGTCTCTGTTCAGAAGAAACCCATCAGTTTGTACAGGTATCATCTTCCCCAGAGCCAGTGTCTCAGAAATCTATAACCCTCTTTGCTGCACCATCTTTCCAGCCAGGCACTCCCAGCCTGATCCTCCTATTTTCACTCACAGGGAGCACCAAGAGTAAACCGAAGATTACTACTTTTGAGGTCCAACTTGCTAATTCTCTCCCTAGCTTTTCTCTAGACCGGAAGGACAAGACCGTTACTTGGTCAAACCTGGAGTGTCTTGAAGGCAGGCAGAGGGTTTGACAGATGAAGAGATTTAGGGAAGGAATTTCAGGCCCAGGTAGCTGAAGGCTAATGGGGAGGCGATGGCCTAGTGATATCATTGTTAGACTGTTAATCCAGAGACCCAGAAAATGTTCTGGGGAACCGGGTTCGAATCCTGCCAAAGCAGATGGTGGAATTTGAACTCAATAAAAAAAAAAAATCTGGAATTAAGAGTCTCACGATGACCATGAATCCGTTGTTGATTGTCGGGGAAAAACCCATCTGGTTCACTACCATCCTTCAGGGAAGGAAACTGCCATCCTTTACCTGGTCCGGCCCACATGGGACTCCAGACCCATAGCAATGTGGTTGACTCTTAACTGCCCTCTCAGCATTTTGAAATGGACAATAAATGCTGGCTCAGCCAGCAAGGCCCTCACCCTGTGAATTAGTTAGGGAAAAAAAGTCATGGCTGCCAATGGTGGAGAAAAAATTTCCAGAATGGACAAGGGGTCAAAATTGGTGGAACATAGATCTCTCTGAGAGTTACAGTAATGCAACCATTTGCATTGGCCAGGTAAGAAGGGCCATCCCTCTGCCAACAGCATGTCCACTTGCCTCCCTCATTCTCTATCTCTCTCCCCCTATTTTATTTTCAATCTTGATACTCCACCATAAGTGGCTTATCCTCTGCACAGTCCTTCAACACAGACAGGTTTCCACATGTACACAACATTTTCAACTGGGTGACATAACGCCTTTACTTCAGGGAGTGACAACATTTTCAGAAGGAATTTTGTAAACAGCAGCTTCCTACAACAATGGCTTGTATTTACATCGCACCATGTCCCAAGGAGCTTCCCACTGGCACTATCAAATGAATTTCAACAGCACATTTGCACAGGTGACATGTCAAAAGCCATGGAAGGACAGATAGGCCAGTGGAGCCGAGGCCATAATCAGATCACCCATGGTCTTATTGAATGGTCAATCCAAGTCTAAGAGCTAAATAGCCTCATCCTGCTCCCATGCCTTGTGTTCCTATATCATCAAAAAACTTGGTCAAAGAGGTAGGTATTAAGAAGGAGACAGAGGTGGAGATAAAAGGTACTGCAGATGCTGGAGAATCCGAGATAACAAGCATGGGGCTGGATGAACACAGCAGGTCAAGCAGCTTCATAGGAGCAGGAAAACTTGACGTTTCGGGCCTAAACCCTTCATCAGAAATGGGGGAGGGGAAGAGGGTTCCGAAACAAATAGGGAGAGAGGGGGAGGTGGATAGAGGATGGATAGAGGAGAGGATAGGTGGAGAGGAAGCAGACAAGTCAAAGAGGCGGGGATGGAGCCAGTAAAGGTGAGTGTAGGTAGGGGGGTAGGGAGGAGATAGGTCAGTCCAGGGAGGACGGACAGGTCAAGGGGGCGGGATGATGTTAGTAGATAGGAGATGGGGGTGTGGCTTGGGGTGAGAGGAAAAACAGGTTAGGGAGGTGGAGATGAGCTGGGCTGGTTTTGGGATGCGGTTGGGGGAGGGGAGATTTGATAGATTTAATTCAGGTGGGAGGATAGGAGTTTAGGATCTAGTCTGCTGAAGGCATGGCTGTCAATGGTAAAGGGATGGAAATCTGTACAGGGACAGAGATCTCAGTAGGTAATGAGTGTTGAGGTAAAAGCAATAATAACTTGCACTTATGTAGCGCGTTCAAACATGGTTTAAAAAAAAATCCCAGGATGGGAATGTTACTAAACAAAAAATTGATGCCAAATTAAATAAAATCATCACAGAACTGGTTGCAGAAGGACTGGGAGTCAACACAGATCAGTGATGGCAATTGGTGGTTGTGAGTTGGGCAGGTCAGGATATAGACAGCACAGTTCAAGATGAGAGGAAGAACTTCACTGAGGGCGCAAAGTGGGAGGCTCACCAGGCCTTCATTGGAATAGTTCAGCCAGGAGGAAGCTTAGACAAGGGTCTCCACAGCAGCCCAGGGAATAGGTGAAGGTGGGTGATGTTATGTAGGTGGGATCAATGGTCTTGGTGAGGGAGTGGACAAGAGGTCAGGAGCACAAGGTTAACTAGAGCACCAGATTGACAGCAGCCTGAGGCAAGCTGCAACAGCACTCGAGGACAGGGCTAAAATTAGTTTGAGATAGGGAGGGTGCAGGCTGGGAAACATCATGTCCTTGGTCTTCCTAGTGTTTGACTGGAAGATGTTACTATTGATCTAATCAGATTGCTGGTCGGATAGAAATCGACTGGGTGAATGTTTGTAAAATTCCTGCAATTATACAGGACCGAAAATGGCCATCTGGCCCATTGTGTCTGCACCAACTCTTCAGAAAGAGTGGTCTAATTACTCCCATTGCCCCGACCCTTTCCTTATTGCCCTGAAAATTCCCCTTTTCAAATATTCACTGAATTGTCTTTTGAAAGTTACTGCACACATTTTAAGAAAGATGTGAAGGCATTAGAAAAGGGTGCAGAAAGGATTCACAAGAGAAGTTTTGAGAATGGGGAACTACAGTTACACAAGAAGATTGGAGAAAAAGAAAGCAGAGAAGAGATTTGATTGAAGAGTTCAAGGCAATGAGTGGTCCGAACAGAGTAGATGGTGAGGAGCTGTTCCCATTCATGGAAAGATTGAGAACAAAGGTGCATAGATTTAAAATAATTGACAATAGAAGCAACGGTGATGTGAGGGAGAACCTTTTCACACAGTAAGTGGTTGGGACATGAATGCACTGCCCAGTGATGTGCTGAAATGAGCCCCAGCCATAATGAAGTGAGGCAGGGGAGCAATTCTGGAGTCAGAATTTACCCATCTTCCTCTTTCAGATGCTGATTAACATGCTCCATCCTACACCAAGCACAAATTATTCCATACATTGTAACAGATCAGATCATTACAAAACAAGGAGATAATTAACTGTTGAAAATATAACTAGCACACACGAGTTGTCAGTGTCACTGAAGTAAAGCATAAATCTTAAAGTGTGTGGAAGTCCCTGACTCTGTTCACTTGAACAGTGAGAAACACCCAGTTTTACAGTTACAAATACTGCTCTCTAAAGGCAAGTTTATTTTAAAAATATGGCCATGAGATATGAGCATCACTATCAAGGCTTACTGGCCTGGAGAAGGTGGTGGTGAGGAACCTTGAACCACTGCAGTCTATTTAATGTAGGTAGACCCACAAAGTCCACGCTGGAGGGAGTTCCAGGATTTTGACCCAATGACACTGAAAGGACAGCGATATATTTCCAAGTCAGGATAGTGAGTGGCTTGGAGGGGAACTTGCAGGTGGTCCTGTTCCCATGTATCTGCTGCCGTTGTCCTTCTACATGGTAGTCATCATTGGTTAGGAAGGTGCTGTCTAAGGAACATTGGTGAGATGCTGCAATGCATCTTATAAATAGTACTCATTGCTATGAATGTGGTGAAGGAAACGAGTTTAGATGTGGTGTAAATCAAACCAGCTGTTTTGTCCTTGGCGATGTTGAACCCTGGACATGCTGGGAGCTGCACTCAGGCAAGAGGAAATAACAACGTTGTGGTAACAGCAGCAGGCTTGTAATCCAGAATCCCAGAATTTGGGGGACATGCATTTAAATCCCACCATGCCAAATGGTAAAATTTGAATTCAATAAAAATCTTGAATAGTAAACAGGCCTAATGACAATTGTTGATTGTTGTAAAAAAAAACCCACCTGATTCTCAGAAGGAAGCCTGCCATCCTTATCTAGTCTGGCCAACATATTACTCCAGGGTCCCACAGTAAGATGGCTGAATCTTAACTGCCCTGTAGGCAATGCCCAAATCTTATCAATGAATAATGAAAATGTGGAGAGGGTCTCAGCACTTTCCTGTGTTCTGAATAGCGACAGACGATGGGGCTAGGGGCAGTCACATACTCACTGCAGTATTCCCAGCCTCTGTAGTCTTGCATAGTCACAATATATATATATTTGGTGCAATTCATTGTTTGCCAAGACTGGATAGGGCATTCTGAAGGGTACAGTATCAGTGTGGCACAGATCTGCCCTTGTATAACACTGGAATACAGTGCTGGTGGGGTCAGGTCTGCCCCTGGATAACATGGGAAATACAGAGCTGGTGTGGTACAGGTCTGCCCCTGCAAAACACTGGGCTACAGCGCTGGTGGGGGGACAGGTCTGTCCCTGTATAACACATCGGAGGTAGAGTACTGGCTGGGAATAAATCTGTCACTACAACTGGGTGTATTTGAGGTGATGAACTGAAGTGCAACAAAGGTGATTTGTGCCATGTTCTTCTTTTTGTCCAAATACCTCAGTATAGTGGCTAGCACTGCTGCCTCTCAGTGCCAGGGTCTCAAGTTTGATTCCTGCCTTGGTTGCACATTCTCCCAGGGTCTGTATGGGTTTCCTCCCACATTCCAAAGGTGGACAGGCTAGGTGGATTAGCCATGGGAAATGTGGAGTTACAGGGGGTGGGATGTTCAGAGGGGCAGTATAGACCCAATGGGCTGAATGGCCTGGTTCTACACTGTAGGGATTCTGTGATTCTATGTCTTCTGCTCTTCATGCACATTCGAATCCTGAAACTGTGCCAGAGTTTCCCAGCAACTCCCCCAAACGGTTTACTACACAGCACTAAAGATCACTCATGTGCAATATTCTTATCACATAAAATCTGCCAATACACCAAAGAAGCTGAGCGACAGTATTGTACACACAAAGGGCCCTTCTCTCCAATTGAAAACAATGCAGAAATGTGATTTTTACAAATTTCTGCTTGACATAGTCCAGCATTTGATGCTGCCTGCTGCTTCCTGACCATCCAACACTTGATTACCTCCTAGGAGCAACAGAGCTACCGGTAAGGGGCCTAAACCAACTGTTTAAAGCATTCCAGACTTTGAAAGCTTCAGAAAAAGTTGAACATGGTTTCTTTAAAAGACAATCACATGCTCATCGATGACAAGGCATTGTTTTGCCACACAGTTGGAAATTTAATCATGAAACTTTCTAAACATGAAATTAGGGAAAAAAAAACATTCATCAAGAAGGCTATTTTTCATTTCCCCTATAAATGAGCTGGGATTGAAGGTGAATAACCAGCCTTATTCTGCCCCTGGGAAGTCCTTTCATTTTGCTCCCAAAACAACACACAGATCAGCAGCAACCCCAAGGCATCATCTCCCACATTGCCACTGTGCTTGAGCCACCTCCTACACTGAATTATAATTGGATGACAAGTTCTGCTGGTCTTCCAGCTTTAACTGGAACACAACAGCAGGTCAGAAGACTGTTGGTTCAATTCCGACTTCAGAGTCCTCCAGGCAAAGATCGAGGCTGGCAGCACTGTCCTGAAGGAGTACTGCACCTTCAGTGGTAACATCTTTGGGCCGATCTGCAGGTGCATTCTTCCACTAGGTTTGTTATTTATCCAGAGAATATCCTTTATGAAAGAAATCGACCATCCTGACTTAACCTGGCCTACGTGGGACTCCAGACCCAAAATGTTGTTGACTCTTGACTGCTCTCTGCACAATTGGGGATGAGCAATACATAAGTAGAATAAATATATGGAAACATACTGCTATTCCTTTGGTGTCGCTGGGTCAAAATCCTGGAATTCCCTCCTTAAGGGCATTGTGGGTCAACCTACATCAGGTGGACTACAGCAGTTCGAGAAGCCGGCTGATCAACACCTTCTCAAGGGCAACCAGGGATGGGCAATAAGTGCTGACACAGCCAGCAATGCCCATGTCACATGAATGAATAAATACAAAAGAACAAAACTGGCCGAACCAGCAATGACCGTACCGTGAATGAATAGTCACAAAAAAAAACAAACAGACTGTGGCTCTTTTAGTTTGGTTGCTCAATTAACATGGATAAGGCTCTTCACGTTAAGAGAAACAGCAAGGCGAAAAAAATGCCACAAGTATTTTTAAAAATACGTCAAACGATAGTTAGTTTTGGTCCTAATTCCATTTGATTAGCTGGTGTTCCCTCCACCCCTCCAGTTCCTCAGTTCACCTGTTGGATTGTCCATAATTACTAACAGCTCTGATTTATATAGCATCTTTAACACAGGAAGCATCCCAGCAGAAAAATCAAACAAACTTTAATACAAGCCACAACAGGACCAATGCTTGGTCAAGAGTAGTAAGTTTGAGGCAAGTTTATTACAGGAGATTCCAGAGATGGGGACGGGCTAGGCCATGGAGGTGATTTGAAATGATGAACATTTTTAATATGGAAGCCTTGCCAGATGTGGAGCCAATATAGGCTAACCCACTCAATGCTGGAAAGTGAACATCGCTTGGTGCTATTTGAGATCTGGGCAGCAGGAATTTGGATTAATTCATATTAATGGAATTTGTAAATCATAGAATCCCTACAGCATGGAAGTAGGCCATTCAGCCCACACTGACCCTCCAAAGAGCATCTCACCCAGACCCACCCCTACCCTATAATAAAAATCAAAAGAACTGCGGATGCTGTAAATCAGGAACAAAAACAAAGTTGCCGGAAAAGCTCAGCAGATCTGGCAGCATCTGTGAAGGACAAAACAGAGTTAACATTTCCGGTCCAGTGACCCTTCGTCAGAACCCAGTTCGTTAACTCTGTTTTTTCCTTCACAGATGCTGCCAGATCTGCTGAGCTTTACCAGCAACTTTGTTTTTGTCCCTACCCTATAACCCTGCATTTGCCATGGCTAACTCGACCCAGCCCAAACATCCCTGGACACTACGAGCTAATCAGCATGGCCAATCCACCCTAACCTGCACATCTTTCAACTGTGGGAGGAAACCCACACAGATACAGGAAGAACATGCAAACTCCACACTGACAGTCACCCGAGACTGGAATTGAACCCAGGTCCCTGGTGCTGTAAGGCAGCAGTGCTAACCACTGTGTTCAGAGAAATGTTAGGATTGTCAATTTTAGAGGTAACAAAGGTATGGGTGAGACTTCAAAAGCGGATGAGCAGAAACAGAAGCAGAGTCTGGCAATGTTAAGGAGTTGGAAATTGGAAGACAAATCTACTGTATCTTGACAAGGTCAGAAGTCACATGACACCAGGTTATCTTGTCAAGTTGGAAAGGAGACTGTCTACCTGGCATCGCTGAGGGGTGGGGGCGTTAAGGAGCAGGGTGTGGGGTTAGCGTCAAGTGGTAATGTCACTGAGCTAGTAATCCAGAGACCTAGATTACATGTCTGTGGACACAGGTTCAAATCCTGAATTCAAATTCAGTTGATAAAATCCAGAATTGAGCTCAAGTCTCAGGAATGATGAGACTCCTGGAGCAAAGACCTGAACCATCCCCACCCACCCCCACCCTCCTCCATTTGGCCGAGCTTGTCCTCACACTCAATAACTTCTCTTTCAACTTCTCTCATTTTCTTCAGGTAAGAGGGGTGGCCATAGGTACCTGTATGGGCTCTAGTTATGCCTGTCTCTTCATGGGGTATATGGAACATTCCTCGTTCCAGTCCTATTCCGGCCCCCACCCACAACCTTCTCTCCGATACATCAATGATATCATCGGTGCTGCTTCCCTCTCTCGTCTGGAATTGGAAAAGTTCATCAATTGCGCCTCCAATTTCCACCCTGCCCTCACTTTCACCTGGTCTATCTCTGACTCCTCCCTTCCTCGACATTTCTGTTTCCGTTTCTGGGGATAGACTGGCCACTAATATCCATTACAAACTCACTGACTCCCACAGCTACCTGGACTATACCTCCTCAAACCCCACTTCCTGTAAAGACTTTGTCCCATTCTCTCAGTTCCTCCGTCTCCGTCGCATATGTTCAGATGAGGCCAACTTCGACAAGGGAGCCTCTGAAATGTCCACCTTCTTCCTCAACTGAGGATTCCCCAGCTCCGTTGTCTACAGAGCCCTCAACCAGGTCTGACCTATCTCCCGCACTTCCGCCCTCACCCCTTCTCTTCCCTCCTGCAACACCGATAGGGTTCCCCTTGTCCTTACCTAAAAATCCCACCAGCATCCACATCCAGAAGATCATCAGACACCATTTCCGCCACCTCCAGCAAGATGCCACCACCAGACACATATTCCCCTCCCCTTCCTTGTCCACCTTCTGCAGGGACTGTTCCCTGCAGGACACCCTGGTCCACACTTCCTTCACCCCCAACACCCCTATCTTCCACTGTAACCGGCAAAGGTGCAGCGCCTGCCCATTTACCTCCTCCCTCCCCAGTATCCAAGGGCCCAAATATACCTTCCAGGTGAAGCAACACTTCACCTGCACTTCCCAGAATCTAGTCTACTGCATTCACTGCTCACAATGCGGTGTCCTCCACATTGGGGAAAAGAAGCACAGACTTGGTGACCGCTTTGCAGAACATCTACGTTCTGCTCGCAAAAAAGACGCTGAACTACCTGCTGCCTGCCATTTTAACACATCGCCCTGCTCCCCGGCCAACTTCTCTGCCTCTGCCTTGCTGCAGTGTTCCAGCGAAGCCCAATGAAAGCTGGAGAAACAACACCTCATTTTCCGCTTGCGGACCCTACAGCCTTCCAGACTCAATATTGAGTTCAATAATGTTAGGGCCTAAACTCTCCCACGTCCCAGCCCCCTACCCCACACGCCAGGCCTTGTTACCACATAGCCTGCCATTACACACCCACTGCTGTTATTCACTAAACAGTCCCCATTAAAAACTATTCACCCTCCCAGCCTGATTGTTATCAACTTCTTTGTCTGTCCAACTGTCTCTCTGGGCTCTATCCTATCGTTTACTCCCCACCCCACCCACCTCCCTATTGTCTGCACATAAACTGACGTTTTCCCAGCCACCATCTGTTCTGAGGAAGGGTCACCAGACCCAAAATATTAACACTGTTTTTTCCTTCACAGATGATGCCAGACCTGCTGAGCTTTTCCAGTAACATTGTTTTTGTTCCTGATTTACAGCATCCGCAGTCCTTTCAATTTTTCTTCTCAGGAATGGTGTCTTCTGTCCTTACCCGGTCTGGTCTACACGTGATTCCAAACCCACAGCAATAATCACCTTCTAAAATGGCCCAGCAAGGCACCCTGTTAAAGGGCAGTTAGAAATAAGCAACAAATGTTAGCCTTACCAGTGATGACCACATCCTGTGAAAGAATTAAGAAAACAGAATAATGATGATACTAATAACCAGAACAGGTTACAACAGTCACTGATACAATAAGCTCACCAAAACAAAACTCCGATGTCACCGCAAGGTTTTATTAAAGTGTAGATATTTTCCTAGCCAACCTGTTCAGAGATTTACTTCACACCTCTGGAGCAAGTAGGACTTAAACCCAGACCTTCAAGCTTAAAGGCAGGACCACTACCACTCCATTGCAAGACTCCCTTTATTGAAGTGTATGCTGACATGTAAAACATGAACCGTTCATAGAACAAACAAATATGTTTAAATTTTAACACAGTTAAGAAAGCCAACTTTTCAGAACCAAGCTAAAGTATTCTTCAAACCATTTTCTAACTTTTCTGTGCTTTAGATTTCACACAAAGTAGGAGAACTGTAGAAATGCTGATCCATTTCCAGAATCCTTCCTTAAACAATGTTCCATTCCCACATTCTCTCCTTTATATAGTCCCAGTCCCAGTCCCAGTCCCAAAATTCCTCCTGGGTACACCAGCCCAGTCCCAGAATTCTTTCCTCTGATGTTCAACCAATCTCAGAGATTCTCTGCTCCAATCACTGAAACTTTCTGGAGGAAGCCCCCATGTAAATTCTGACCCACACATCTCAGAGGGATGGCATTCCTCTGAGCACACCCTGAAATATCATGGAATTCCTGGACAGTAATTACCCAACATTCCCCTCCAACTCCCCTAAAAGAAAATCTTCTAAGATACCTTCAGTGTCATCACTGAATGGAGGACAGAATTGAAAGAGAGATGGGGGGAGTGGCTGTGATTGGAATGGAACGTGGGAGTGGGAAAGGAGATTAGGGTGGAGAAATGTGCAGGGTTGGAGAGAGCAGTGGGACAGAGAAAGGGGGATGGGGATAGGGATAGTGAGAAGGAAGCAGCAGCTTGTTGTGGGATTGTAGTGGAATTGGGGGAAAGAAATGGGATAGGTATGGGGAGTCACCACATGCTGTAGCTGTATAACGGGAGAAGGGAAGGGGCATGAAGATGCGATGGGGAATGGAGTGGGATAGGGATTACACTGTGATGGAGAATGGAATGGACCGGGATGGGGACTGGGAGAAGTGAGATGGGATGGGATAGGGAATGGACTGGGATGGTCAGGAGAGCCTATGCCACCACCTGCTGGAACTGTGCACCGGGGAAAGTCGCACTCACCGCGGGGTTTGGAGCTCGGCTTCCTGGGCTTTCCACAGAGACACTGCAGCATAAGCGCTCCCTTCCTCCGAATTAAACTCCTCACAATCCTCATTTGATGCGGTTTGGGACTTTTGTTTTTTATTTAAAGGGGAGGGAGAGAGAAAAGCGAGGCCGGCAAAAAGAAAGACTTTGAAAGCGGAGTGTGGGGAGACATCGAGCGGCTCAGTCCCAGAGCCTGGGCTCCAGCTCCAACACTCGGCTCAACTCGGAACTACTCGGCTCAGTTCAGGAGCTTTCATTGAAAGGAGCTGACTGGAGTTTAAATGCAAAGTGTAACTTGTTCTTCTGTAATTGTTCCAAACTCCTCACTCAAGTGACTCTCTGCCTCTTCTGCTGTGAAGTTAGTTAGTTAACCGGAAGTTATTGAAATATGTAGGGCTGACAGATTTCGCTCAACAATGATTATCACCCCAAATCCCGCAATTTCAGAAGGGCAAGGAAGATGCAAATACCCTCTTTTACAAACACCCTCTCTCATCATCCCACTAAACATATACTAGCAAGGTTACAGGACTGGCAGCCCCAGCGCCAGAGAATTCAAATTCTGTTAAATAGAAACGAAATATGCTTGGAATTAAAAGTTTAAGTTCAGCAACGGTAACCGTGAAACAACTGAACTGTTATAAAGAAAAGGATCTGGTTCACTAACGTCCTTTAGGGAGTGAAATTGTCATCCTTACCAGGTCTGGTTTACATGTGACTCCAGACCCCCAGCAATGTGATTGACTCTTAACCACCCTCTGACATGGCCCAGCAAACGACCAACAGTTTCTCATAGGCTGTTAGGGATGGGAAATAAGTTGCGGCATTGCAAACGATGTCCACATTAAATCAAATAAAACAACACTTAAAAAGAGGTTGTACAGAATATCCTGAGGTTGTGACTAGCAGTACAGGAGTGCAGGGGTTTTTTTTGTCTTTTCTTTACAGCTAAGCACAGCCCTGGCTTCACCCAGGTCCATGCACATACACGCATACATTCACACAAGCTTGCACATGCTCCCATATTCCAACTGTGGTCCCTGGACAGGGATCAGGATGCCAGGCTGATTACTTATAGCCCTCCCTACTGATAATCATGCTCCTTATGGTGTATGTGTACTTAACGTCGGACAATTCAGTGAGGTCCTAGTATCTCCCTGTCCTAGCTGCGTGGCTCTAGGTTGAACACTCTCTCCTCTCCTGCTGTAATTAAGATATATATACGTAATGGTTTGGAAAGGAGTTTGGTGGAGGCTGATGCAGAACTGAGAAAATACTTTTGATTTGCCACCTGAACTGCTAATTCTGATATTGCAAATCTTTAACTAATTTGCAATAATTTTTATATGCCATCTTCCTGACATTAAGTTGCCTGCACATGATATTAGTTGGAAAGAGTTGACCAATCCCTACATGTGGTATATCCAGCAAGTTGGGAAAGTTTGGAATTCTATGGTATACTCTGTCCATCATGGTTCAATGGTCTAAGAAAGAAGATCAAGTCCGCATTCAAGAGATTAGGCCAAAGTCCAAGTAATCTCCCAGTGCAGTTATTGAGGGAATACTGCACAGTTGGAGAAGCCACTTTTTGGATAGCACATTGAACTGAGGCCTTATCTGCCATCTCAGGTGGACTTAAACAATTAAATTGCCTTGTTTTGAAGAAGGGGAGGAGGTGTTCTCCCAAAGTTCCTACAAGCAATATCACAAAAACAGATAATCTAGTCACTACCACATTGCCAATTGTGGGATCTTGCTGTGTGTTAATTAGCTCCTTACTTTACATTACAACAGCATCTACATTTCAAAAAGTACTTCATTAGCCATAGGCATTTACATCAACACAAGGGGATGCAAGGTGCTGAAGAAATGAAAGTCTTCCTTTCCTATTCAGGTCACTCACTTGACGTCTAAACAGGAAAAGATTAAGATCTTCTTTCATATAAGCAGTTCTTAATGGAAAAGAATGCCTCCTACCTTTCCATACAATCTGGATGGATTGAATCTCTCTAATAGATACTCATCAGTGTGTGTTTAGATTTGGAAGTTGGTGATTTTTTTATTAAAAAAATTGCATCCTTTCTAAGATTGCTCACCTGTGATTTCAGAGTACAGCCAAGTTATTTTTGTGATCAGATATGCACCTAATCCTAGATAACAAGGTGTAGAGCTGGATGAACACAGCAGGCCAAGCAGCATCAGAGGAGCAGGAAGGCTGACTTTTCGGGCCTAGACCCTTCTTCAGCTAATCCTGTCAGTTTGAAGATTAAACAGGTTAAGTTAAAATTGACCCCAGTATAATCCCTGAGCCATTTAGTTTTCCCATGCTCTGGTTCCAGAGGAGACAGGACAGTGTTTTATTCACTGCACTGGGAACAGACCATGATAAGAAAGGGTTAAAATGTATCTTAAAGATAGATTAAAGTGCAAGTAGACAAGTGCTCACCTGTACCAAAGCACTGGAGACAAACATCTGCATCTTTAGCAGTTATGAAAAAAACCTCTGCCCCATACATGGCCCACTGAGACTCAATTAAAATAGCAAACTCACGTGATAGTGAAGCTGTGAAAACTGAAAACAAAGTGCTTTATGGTGTTAGTGTGGTGTAGTGGTTATGGCATTAAACTAGTAACCCTGATTGTATGAGTTTAAATCCCACAAAGACAGATTGGGAATTTAATCTTGGTTCAAAAAAAATTGGCATTGGTAAAAGTGACCATGAAGTGGTTGATTTACAGATGCCTCTACCAATCAGGAATGTGCTGACCAAACAATCAGCACTCTCTTTTATACATATCAGGAAAAGTAAGGGTCCCAGTACTGATCCTGGCGATTCCCACTAAAATCTTTCTTCCTGCCCAAAAAGTACCCATTAACCATTAATCTCAGTTTCCTATCACCCAGCCAATTTTGTATCCGAATTGCTACTGTCCCCTTCATTCCATGGTGTTTAACTTTCCTCACAAGCTTGTTGTATGGCATTGTATTAAAAGCCTTTTCGAAGCCCATGTAACCTCATCAAAAGCCTTGCCCTTATTAACTGTTTCCATTACCTCTCCCAAATATCCCAGCAATTTAGTTAGACTTGATTTTCCGTTAATAAATCCACACTGACTCTTCCAAATCAATCCACAGATTTTGATGTGACAAATAGTTCTATTCTGAATAATTGTTTCCTGAAGTTGCCCCTCCACCTGGATAAGGGGATTGAAATTAGATTGAGTTGATGGTAGTTTTTCACTAAGATGGGGAATTTCAAGACTAGGGGACACATTTTTAAGGTGAGACGAAAGAGATTTAAAAAAGACGTGAGGCAATTTTTTTTTACACAGAGGGTGGTTTGCATGTTCAATGACCTTCCTGAGGATGTGGTGGATGTGGGTACAATTACAACATTTAAAAGACATTTGGATGGATAGATGAATAGGAAAGGTTTGGAGGGATATGGGCCAGGAACAGGCAGATGGGACTGATTTAGTTTGGGATTATTTTCGGCATGGACTGGTTGGACCGAAGGGTCTGTTTCCATGCTGTATGACTTTATGACACTAAAGTTAAGCTGAGTGCTATGTAATTGTTGGGTTAACAATGTGATATTTGCAATTCTCTGTTCCTCCAGCACCTGAATCGAATGAAGATTTAATGGTTAAAATAAAACAAAAAAAAAGCTGCTGCTGATGGAGTTCTGAAGCTAACAGAAACATAAATTTCTGGAAAAATTCAGCAGGTCCAGTAGCATCTTTGGAGAGAAAACAAAGTTAATGTTCAGAGTCTAGTGATTCTTCTTTAGAACCAAAAAACCAGAAATAGCTAGGAAAAGGTGATATATATGCTAATGACAGGATGTGGAGGGAGGGGAGGAGCGAATAGATAGTTGGAGGTGGATCATAGAATATCTAGAGTGTGGAAGCAGGCCATTCGGCCCATTGAATCCATATTGACCCTCTGAAAAGCATCCCACCCAGACCCAACCCCTACCCTATCCCTGTAACCCTGTATTTCCCCATGTCTAAATTACCTAGCCTGCACATCCCTGGACACTTTGGGCAATTTAGCATTGCCAAATCACCTAACTTCTCATCATTGGACTATGGAGGAAACCAGGCCACCCAGAGGAAACCCACACAGACATGGGGAGAATTTACAAACTCCACACAGACAGTCACCCACTGGGGGAGAGAGAGATAGAGAGAGAGAGACAGACAGACAGACAGTGACAGAGAGACGTAGGCAGGCAAAGGGATTGTTGATACTATGCAAGGGCAGAAAGAAAGTTAGGAGGTGAGAAATGAAGACTGTGAGCAGTTGATAATGAGTTTTGACTGTGCTGAAAGCAGCCCATTTCATGTCAGGACTTGGAGATGTAGGGGTAGATAGTAAATAAGGAAGGAGATGTTCATACTCTGAATTTGTTAAACACGACGTCGAGTCCTGAGGAAGGTTGGGATCAATTCAGGCCCTGAAAAGTTGAAAGAGCATGAATGGGGGACTAAATGAGAATTTTCTACCTTTCTTTACCAAGAAAGAGGTTTCTACTCAAGTCATAGTGAAGGAAAGATAATTGAGATACATGATGGACTAAAAATTGATAAAGACTGCATTGGAAAATGTAAAGGTTGTTATGTCAGGATGACTGAATCTTATAATACTGAGCATCATAGAATCCCTATAGTGTGGAAACAGGCCAATTGGCCCAACAAGTCCACACCACCCCTCCAAAGAGCATCCTACCCAGACTCATCCACCCTTCCCCTGTAGCCTTGCATTTCCCATGGCTAATCCAACTAATTTACAAACTCCTGGACACTACAGGCAATTTAGCACAGCCTATCCACCTAATCTGCACATCTTTGGACTGTGGGAGGAAATTGGAGCACCTGGCAGAAAGCCACACAGACATGAAGAGAATGTGCAAACTCCACACAGACAGTTGTCTGAGGGTGGAATCAAACCCAGGTCCCTGGCGCTGTGAGGCAGCAGTGCTAACCACTGAGCCACCATGCCACCCTAAGTAAGAGAAAAGTAAGCAAAGAAACCGCAGGGGCAGTAATCTTGATATCCTTTAAATCCGTGGTACCAGAGAATTGCAGAATTGAAAATGTTATACCCTAGTTCAAAGGAGAGTGCAAAAAACCCATCAAATTACATGCGTCTTTATTCTTGGTGCTGGGAAAATTTGAGAAATGATAAACTGGGATTAAATTAACACTCATTTAGGCGAGTGTGGATACATTTTTTTTTTAAAAACGCCAGCACAGATATGTGCAGACAAATTAAGAACACAGGAAATAGGCACAGGAGAAAGCCATTGAGCCCATTGAGTCTACTACCTCATTCAACTAGATCATGGCTGATGTTACTGCAATGTCATCTTCCCACATTATCCCCATGTCCTTTGATATCTTTAAATAATTAGAAATCTGCCAATCTTTGTTTTGACCTCAATGGCTGAGTTTCCATAACCTTCTTGCGTAGAGAATTCCAAAAGATTCACCATCCTCTGAGCGAAGAAATATTTCCTTATTTCAGTTTTAATTAGCCTGGCTCTTATTCTGAGTCTGTGTTCTCTAGTACTAGACCCCTCCTATTCCCGACTCCAGGCAAAGGGGAACCATCCTTTCTGCATCTATGCTGTCAAGCTCTGTAAGAATTTTAAATGTTTCAATTAGATCACCTCTCATTCTTGTTTAACTAATGCAAAGACAGATTTTTTTTTTGATGGCTCTGATGTGGATGACATAATAATAATTTACGTGGACTGTTGGTTGGCTCCAGGGACTGGCATAACCAATTGGATCAATTGAGGGTGAGAGTCACCTTTTCAAAGTTAGTCAGTCATTTCGATATTACTTGTTATCACTGTCTGTCACAAACAAATCTGGAGAGGTTGCAAATGAACATCTAGGGAGGCAATGGCCAAGTGATATTTATTCTCGACTACTAATCCAGAGGCCCAGGTAATATTCTGTGGACCTGGATTCGAATCCCACCATGGTAGAATTTGAATTCAATAAAATCTGGAATTGAGAGTCTAATGATGACCGTGAAACCATTGGGCAAAAACCCATCTGGTTCACTCGTGTCCTTCAGGGAAGGAAACTGCTGTTTTGGCCTACATATAACTCCAGACCCATAGTGATGTGGTTGACACTTAAATGCCATCTGGGGCAACCAATCAAAGCTGGCCTAGCCAGTGATACCCCATGAATGACTAAAAAAAAAATCTCACTGTTGAATACGCCACCTCAACATGAACAACTGTTAGAAAGGCTCGACATTTTCATCATAGAGGAAAAAGAAAGGTTAAAGCTGTTCAGGAGGTAAGGTTACAAATAAATCTGTTGGACGTTATTAAATTAACTTGTGAAAAATTCGGAAAAGTTAAGGTAAGTGATGCAGGAGGAGAAAGAAGAGTAAAAAAAAAATCACCGAAGTAAGAATGATTGGGGACTGTGATGAAATTGCTCAGTAAAAGGACATTTATATTACCAAGTGCACAAAAAGAGAGTTAGGAGTTACAAGAGCAGTTAAGAGACCACTTGAAATGGGAGTTCACAGAGTTAGTCAGGACAATTCAGAGATTTATATTCAGTCAGAAAAGAGAAAAAGACACTTATGGAAGAAAGAGGAAGAGAAAAGATTTCTCATTCTTTGCATTTAGACAGGCTATGCAGGTTCATTCAGTTTCAGTGTAATATTCAGTTTCACCTTTTTAACTGGAACTGCTAATTTGTATGACAGTTGACTGCATACCCATTTACTCTGCAAATAGTGGAAGTGAACCCCTTGGAGTCCTTAGTTTAATTAACATTATGATAAGACTAATACTTGAAACTTTGATTTTCCAGCAAGAGGTCATATTTACTCAGCTAGATTGCTAGGACATCATTAGATTTCTGAGTTATGAGGCGGAGGGGAATAGGGTTACTAGCTGTGGTTGGATGCAAACCTGGAGGTTTTATTACCTCAATTTGTAAACCTAACACTCCTAGCCAAACAGCCATTTTGTTTTTATCATTGTCAATCTGTAATAGTTTCTGTAACTGCTAAATAAAAGTCAAAAGTCTTCATCAACATGGAATTTAAAAAAAAAACACACTTTAAAAAGTTCTCAGAATTAACTTTTAATTCCAAGGGACTCATCAGATAGATGGGTAGAATAAGGGAATTATTTGGGAGCAGCAGCTGGCCAGACTGGGCTTGTTACCACTAGAGTTTAGAAAAGTAGGGGGTGATTTGAGTGAAGTTCATGAGATCCTGAATGGTCTTTACAAACTTTCCATGGAAAGTATTTTTACTCTTGCAGTTAACAAAGGAATTATAATGCTTTGTTTAAAAATTGGGAGCTGCCCTTTTACGATAGAGTTGAGGAGAGTTCTTTTCCTCTCAGAAAGGGCTACATGCTTTTGGAACTCTCCACTTTAGAAAGCAATGGAGGCAAGGTTTTTGGAATATTCTTAAGGCAGAGGTAGATAGATACTTGGTAAACAGGGCAGTCAAAGGTCATTGAGAGTGCACAGTTCAGTCATGATCTTACTGGATGGCAGAGCAGGATTGAATGGCCTGCTTCTGCTCCTAATCTTTATGATTGAGGGTATTCCTTCACAGTTGACAACCAGGAAGTGTGCACATTGTTTCCTGAATGTTTGTAAGGACACACTTTACCTTCAATTATATATATAATTATTCAAAGCTCAGCAAATTTAAGGTGTCGATTCTCATCAATTCAGAAACCAACTTAAAGTAGCTGATACTAATCAGCCTGAAATTCAACCATGCAACAATTCATAAACTTGTACTCAGTCAAAATCAGACCATGAGTGTTTGATTAAAATCAAATAATGGAAACTGGTTTTCTGTAGGTGACCATTACAAGCAGCTGGATCGATAGTGATAAAAACACTTGCTGAACACAAGACATAGCTTGTCACTTTACACTTTGCACTTATGAGTTCATTGCCCATATAAAGGAATCAATAATTTATGCCATGCCAGAGTAAATCTAAACTCAATATTGAATGAAATTAAGGTGAAATCAGAGCTGGTACAATGAGTGTCCAACAATTTAAATATAGCTGGTAATCCAAAGGAACATGATTACAATATAAGTTATTGACAAGGTTACAAAATAAAAACAGAAAATGTTAGAAATTTTCAACAAGTCTGGCAGCATTTGCACAGAGAGAAAAACATGGAAACAGAAGGCCTGGAGTCTGTTCCTCCATTCAATGAGACCACGGCAGATCTTTGACCTTACTCCACATAGCTGTATTTGCTTAAATCCCTGAATATTGTTAATGAACAAAAAGATTATGAAGGGGTGAGATAACAAGCATGGGGCTGGATGAACACAGCAGGTCAAGCAGCATCATAGGAGCAGGAAAACTTGACGTTTCGGGCCTAAACCCTTCATCAGAAATGGGGGAGGGGAAGAGGGTTCTGAAATAAATAGGGAGAGAGGGGGAGGTGGATAGAGGGTGGATAGAGGAGAGGATAGGTGGAGAGGAGGCAGACAAGTCGAAGAGGCGGGGATGGAGTCAGTAAAGGTGAGTGTAGGTAGGGGGGTAGGGAGGAGATAGGTCAATCCAAGGAGGATGGACAGGTCAAGGGGGCGGAATGATGTTAGTAGATAGGAGATGGGGGTGTGGCTTGGGGTGAGAGGAAAAACAGGTTAGGGAGGTGGAGATGAGCTGGGCTGGTTTTGGGATGCGGTTGGGGGAGGGGAGATTTTGAAGCTTGTGAAATCCACATTGATGTCATTGGGCTGCAGGGTTCCCAGGCTGAATATGATTTGCTGTTCCTGCAGCCTGCGGGTGGCATCACTGTGGCATTGTAGGAGGCCAAGGATGGACATGTCATCTGAGGAATGGGAGGGGGAGTTGAAATGGTTCGCGACTGGGAGGTGCAGTTGTTTGTTGCGAACTGAGCGCAGGTGTTCTGCAAAGCGGTCCCCAAGCCTCCGCTTGGTTTCCCCGATGTAGAGGAAGCCACAACGGGTACAGCGGATGCAGTATACCACATTGGCAGATGTGCAGGTGAACCTCTGCCTGATGTGGAATGTCTTCTTGGGGCCTGGGATTGGGGTGAGGGAGGAGGTGTGGGGGCAGGTGTAGCACTTCCTGCGGTTACAAGGAAAAGTGCTGGGTGTGGTGGGGCTGGAGGGGAGTGTGGCGCGGACAAGGGAGTCGCAGAGGGAGTGGTCCCTCCGGAAGGCAGATAAGGGTGGGGAGGGAAAGATGTCTTTGGTGGTGGGGTCTGACTGTAGATGGCGGAAGTGTCGGAGGATGATGCGTTGGATCCGGAGGTTGGTGGGGTGGTATGTGAGGACGAGGGGGATTCTTTTTTGATTATTGTTGCGGGGACAGGGCGTGAGGGATGTGTTCCGGGAAATGCGGGAGACACGGTCGAGGGCGTTCTCGACCACTGTGGGGGGGGAAGTTGCGGTCCTTGAAGAATGAGGACATTTGAGATGTGCGGGATTGGAAAGTCTCATCCTGGGAACAGATGCGGCGGAGGCGAAGGAATTGGGTGCGGCGGAGGCGAAGGAATTGGGAATTTCAGTTTTAAAATTTATGATTTTAGTTTATTCTTCCTTGGAATGTGGTCTTCACTGGCAAAACCCATCTCTAATTGAATGTCTTGTTCAACCATTTCAGTGGGTAGCCAGGAGCCCAGGCTATGGGCTAGACTGGGTAAAGATGGCAGATTTCCTACCCTAAAGAACACCAGTGAACTGGATTCTTTTATGACAGTCGGTGATGGTTTTATGGTCACCATCACTGAGGCTCATGACAATGCCGTCACTGTAAAAATGTTATTTTGTCCTGGGTGTTTTTTGAAGAGAGGTTGTAATGGCAGAGGTTATGAAGTGGCTATGGGAGACGGCCTAAGTCAACAATTTAGAAGGCCTTTAGGTTTTCTTTTAAAGCAGTTGTGTTAGTGGAAAGGGGGTGGTCAGCTCTCCCAGATCAGGCTTTCTATTTTTGTTTAGCTGAAGCAGTCAGAATCTGTTTGGGTCCCAGACCAGCTGGAGCTTCAATAAAGGATTCCTACCTGCTACTTTCTCTGAAATCTCTCTCCACGTTGTTTCCTCCTGGATTGGAGAATTGCCTGGAAGAATCTGTGTCAGAATTTACTTTTATAGCAAGTATATCCTGGGACTTTTCCTGTCAGTGTGATAACAAAGTCACAAAGTCACAGGCTGAAGCAGGAGGAGAAATCAAGGAAAAAAGCTAAGGAAGTTGAAGTGCAATTATCAGAGACCATGTTTGATCAAATGGTTCAGACAAAACAAGAATAGGTGGAGGACAAAGTGGATATTTATAGTTCAGAAAAATTAACTGAACTACAACAGAAAGATGAAAAACTGAAGCAGTTGTATCAAAAACCATATACAGAAGAAGAATATGAGTGAATTCCAGAATGTTTCAATTCAAAAATGATGTCTTGATGAGGAAATGGAGACCATCACATATTCAGGTGGATGAGAAATGGGCAGAAATTCATCAAGTTGTATTACCAGTGGTTTATAGAAAGGAGATGTTGTGGGTAGCACATGAATTACTCGTAGGGGGTCATTTCGGAATAAGGAAAACTCAAGCCAAAATACAAAAATATTTTACAGGCTTGGGCTCCATAAGGATGTAATTGAATTTTGCCAGACATGTCATACCTGTCAGGTAATTGGAAAACCGCAGGTAGTGATAAAACCAGTTCCTTTAAAATCTATTTCTGCATCTGAAGAACCTTTTATGACCGTCCCCTACCAGAACAAAGCTTGGGAATTATTATTTGTTGTCAATAATGGATATGCCCACTGGATTTCCAGAGGTGATTCCATTATGCAATATCACAGCTAAAGGATTAAAGAAGAGTTACTCAAAATTTTCACAAGATACAGACTACCCAGAGAGATACAATGAGATTAAGGGTCAAATTTTACATCAAAACTATTTGGAGAAGTTATGGATAGCTTACGAATACTATCCAGAACTGCAGGGAGAATCACATTTAAAGACCATATTGAAGGTTTACAGTCAAGACTATCCAAACAATTGGAATAAAAGAATTCCATGTGAACTTTTTGCCATTAGGGATGCACCAAATGAATCTACCAAATTCAGTCCATTTATTAGTTTTTGGACATGAGGTGGGAGGCCCACTGAAATTGATTAAGGGGAAATTGGTGAGTCAGCATTCAGAACCCACTCATTCGGACTATGTGTCAAATTTTAGGGTAAGATTATATAGAGTGGGTGAATTGGCTAGACAGCTTTTAAAAGCAGCACAGCAAATGATGAAACAAGAAGCAGAAAAGAAATCAAAAATTTGCAATTTTAGATAAAGTGTTAGTGATACTTCTAGTGATAGGTGAACCTTTAAAAGCAAGTTTTAGTGGACCTTATCAAATTGAAAGAAGATTGAATGAGGTAAATTATTTGATAAGAACCCCAGATAGAAAGAAATCTCACAGCATGTATAATGTGAATATGCTCAAACAGTATTTTGACAGGGAAGGAAAGCAAAATGAGAATGTGTTACTGGTCATAACACCAAGTGAAGAACCAAGTTCATAAGAACATAAGAACATCAGAACTAGGAGTAGGAGTAGGCCATCTGGTCCCTCGAGCCTGCCCCGCCATTTAATAAGATCATGGCTGATCTTTGAGACTCAGCTCCTCTTACCCGCCCACTCACCATAACCCTTAATTCTTTTACAGTTCAAAAATTTATCTGGCCTTGCCTTCAGAGTTCAGAGGATTCTGAATTGGACATTCCTCAAATTAAGTTGGACAATGAGGAAGTTCTCAAAAATTGGGATAAATAATTGAGTTAACTTCCAGAGGAAAATTGAAATGACCTGAAAGAGTTTTTACTATTGCAAAGGGAGATATGTGGGAATAAGCTAGGAAGCACTAATTTAATTATGTATTATGTAGATATAAGAAATGTTGTTCCAATTAGACAACATCCATATAGACTTAACCCTCTAAAGTTGGCGCAGGTTCAAAAAGAAATTGAACACCTACTCAAAGACAACATAATCCAAGTGAGTTGCAGCAAGTGGAGCTCACCCATAGCAATAGTGCCACCAGCAGATGATACCCAACAATTGTGTGTGCTATCGCAAAGTCAATGCAGTTACAAAGTCTGATTCATATTCTTTTCCATGTTTGGAAGACTGTATTGAGAAGGTAGGACAAGCAACTTATATTTCTAAGTTGGATTTACTCAGGGGATACTGGCAGGTACCTTTATCTGAAAGAGCAAAGGAAATGTTGGTTTCCATGACACCAGATGGACTATACCAATTTATAGTCATGCCATTTGTTATGAAATCTGCACCAGCCACATTTCAAAGACTAACCGGTAAAGTAATTTCTGGATTATACAATTACGTGGTGTACATTGATGACCTGGTGATTTTTACGCACACATGGAAGGAATATTTGCAGCATTTATTGGAATTGTTTGATTGACTTTGGGATGCAGGCTTAGTTATGAGCCTGGTTAAGAGTGAATTTGCAAAAGGCCAAGTCACGTTCCTGGGCCATTTTATCGGACATGGACTGATGGCCCCACAGGATTGGAAAACAAAGGTCATTGGGGAGTTTCCCATACCATTGACGAAGAGAGCAGTACTACAGTTCATGGGATTGAGTCAGTTTTATCGGAAGTTCGTACTAAATTTTAGGAGTGTGGTAGCTAAATTTTAGCTCCACTAACTGACTTATTGAAGAAATGCAGAAAATTTCAGTGGGCAGCAGACTGCCAGAAGGCATTTGACAGCCTGAAAGCTGTGTTAACAATTGCCCCAGTACTATCCACAACTAATTACGCAAAGCCATTCAAGGTGGCTATCGATTCAAGTAATGTGGGTGTCAGTGCTGTACTCTGACAAGACAATGAGAGCTTAGAAAGTCCTATATGATATTTTTCCAGAAAATTGAATACTCATCAACAGAAACATTCCATGATTGAGGAGACCTTGAGCTTGAAGTTTGTGTTCCAACATTTCAACATTTATATTGCTAGTAATGTGTCTGAGAAATTTGAATATACTGGTCATAAACCATTAAAGTTTTTGGAGAAATTTAAGGACAAAAATTCCAGACTGTTTAGATGGAACATATTATTGCAGCCATTAACTTTGGAAATTATACATGTGGCAAGATGAGAAAATGTGATTGCTGACGCATTGTCACAATTCAGATGAAGAAGGACAAAGGTGGTGGCAGAAGTAAACAAACTGAAATAGAATGTAGTAGTGAATGTTTCCATGGTTAGAGTCAGGGTGGCACAGTGGCACAGTGGCTAGCACTGCAGCCTCACAGCACCAGGGACCCAAGTTCAATTCCAGCCTCAGGTGACTGTCTGTGTGGAGTTTGCACATTCTCCCTGTGTCTGCGTGGGTTTGCTCTGGTTTCCTCCCACAGTCCAAAGATGTGCAGGCTAGGTGGATTGGCCATGCTAAGTTGCTCATGGTGTTCAGAGGTGTGTGGGTTATAGGGGGGTGGGTCTGGGTGGGATGCTCCAAGGGTCAGAGTGGACTTGTTGGGCCAGAGGGCCTGTTTCCACACTGTAGGAATTTTAATAATAATGTATATGTATTGTAGTGTACTAATAGAGTAGGGCTAAACATTTTAAAATGAAGCCAACTGTGTATATTGATGGTACATTTCTTTCAAGGGAGGAGGTATGACAATGCTGTCACTTTAAAAAGGTTATTTTGCCCTGCGTATTTTTTGAAGAGAGGTTGTAAAGGTAGAGACTCCAAAAAGTGACTATTGGAGATGGCCTAAGTCAACATTTTAGGAGGCCTTTAGGTTTTTTTTAAAGCAACTGTAACAATGGAAGGGGAGTGGCCAGTTCTGCCAACTCAGGCTTTTTAGTTCTTTTTAAGCTATAGCAGTCAGGAGCAGTTTGAGTCCCAGAAGAGTTGGAACTTCAATAAAGGAGTCCTAGCTTTCTTCTACTTTCTCTGAAATCTCTCTTCATGTTGTTTCCTCCTGGATTGGAGAACTGCATGCAAGAACCTGTGTCTGAACTTATGGGATGTCTTTATGGGATAGAACAAAGAACAAAGAACAAAGAAAACTTACAGCCCAGGAACAGGCCCTTCAGCCCTCCAAGCCTGTGCCGATCCAAATCCACTGTCTAAACCTATCGCCCAATTCCTAAGGATCTGTATCCCTCTGCTCCCCACCTACTCATGCATCTGTCCAGACGCACCTTAAATGAATCTACCGTGCCTGCCTCTACTACCTCTGCTGGCAACGCGTTCCAGGCACCTACCACCCTCTGTGTAAAGTACTTTTCGCGTGTATCCCCCTTAAACTTTTCTCCTCTCACCTCGAACGCATGACCCCTCGTTATTGAATCCCTCACCCTGGGAAAAAGCTTCTCTCTATCAATCCTGTCTATACCCTTCATGATTTTGAAGACCTCAATCAGGTCCCCCCTCAATCTCCTTTTTTCTAATGAAAACAATCCTAACCTACTCAACCTGTCTTCATAGCTAGCACCTTCCATACCAGGCAACATCCTCGTAAACCTTCTCTGTACCCTCTCCAAAGCTTCCACATCCTTTTGGTAATGTGGCGACCAGAACTGTACACAGTATTCTAAAAGCGGCCGAACCAAAGTCTTGTACAATTTTAACATGACCTGCCAGCTCTTATACTCAATACCCCGTCCGATGAAGGCAAGCATACCATATGCCTTCTTGACCACTCTATCCACCTGTGCAGCCACCTTCAGGGTACAATGGACTTGAACTCCCAGATCTCTCTGCTCATCAACTTTTCCCAAGGCTCTTTCGTTTACAGTATAGTTCGCTCTAAAATTAGACCTCCCAAAATGCATCACCTCACACTTGCCCGGATTGAACTCCATCTGCCACTTCTCCGCCCAACTCTCCAGTCTATCTATATTCTCCTGTATTCTTTGACAATCCCTTATGCTTTCTGCTACTCCCCCAATCTTCGTGTCATCTGCAAACTTACTGATCAGACCACTTATGCCCTCTTCCAGATCATTTATGTATATCACAAACAACAGTGGCCCCAGCACTGATCCCTGTAGAACACCAGTGGTCACCTTTCTCCATTTCGAGAAACTCCCTTCAACTACTACTCTCTGTCTCCTGTTGCTCAACCAGTTCTTTATCCATCTAGCTAGAACACCCTGCACACCATGTGACTTCACTTTCTCCATTAGTTTACGATGGGGAACCTTATCAAACGCCTTACTAAAGTCCATGTAGATGACATCTACAGCCCTTCCTTCATCTATCAGCTTGGTCACTTCCTCAAAGAACTCTATTAAGTTAGTAAGGCATGATCTCCCCTGCACAAAACCATGTTGCCTATCACTGATACGCCCATTCTTTTCCAAATATAAATAGATTCTATCCCTCAGTACCTTCTCCAGCAACTTTCCCACCACTGACGTCAGGCTTACTGGTCTGTAGTTACCTGGAATATCCCTACTACCCTTCTTGTACAGGGGGACAACATTAGCAACTCATATTACTATATTGGAACAGTTAATAAATAATAAATACTGTTTCTATTATTCATGAAGTTTTCCAATAGTTGTTATTCTAAATTCCATTTTCTTTTGTTTGTATTTTAACCGTAGTGTTTAAATAAATTGTGTTTTGCTTAATGCCGGGTAGTTTGATCAGTCGCATCAAACCTGGAATATAGCACTTCACAGCTACCTTTAAAATAAGAAAAATTTGGAATCTAGACTACCTTTTTAAAATATTTCAAGGGGGCCTGGTCCAGTCCATAACAGACTAGATTTTAGTTGCAGATTTTATTAATTGAATTTAAATCCCACCAGATGCCATGGTGGGATTTGAAGCCATGCCTGTATAGCCCTATCCTGTATCTCTGATTACTAAACTAGTGACATTAATCTAGCATCAACTGGCATTTGATACAGAGAGTACCTGAGCTCTTACCATTCTTTTGTATGAAGATATGTTTCCTAATTTTACTTCTGAAGATCTACTTCTATTTCTAATTTAAACTCACCAGACCTAGACTCCATAACCAGCAGAGAGTAGTTTCTCCCTGAGACAGTAGTTCCCCTTAATCTCTTGAATTCAAAGTAGAAATCTCCTAAATACTAGGGAATGCAATGTGAACATGTGTGTTGTTCAATAACTCCAACTGAACAGTGCTTTGTCCTTTGTCCAACGTACACCTTT
The DNA here is from genome assembly GCA_024137785.1 of Ginglymostoma cirratum. Classification (NCBI taxonomy): domain Eukaryota; kingdom Metazoa; phylum Chordata; class Chondrichthyes; order Orectolobiformes; family Ginglymostomatidae; genus Ginglymostoma; species Ginglymostoma cirratum. The sequence goes on along the minus strand of JAHRHZ010000017.1, from coordinate 35,670,755 downwards.
TAATAATTCATTTCCATTCAATATCATGTCTGGGAAGGTAATAACTCTTCTGACTTGCCTCATCTGTTACATATCCATTCAGTTTGCAAGTATGACCCCAAACTTCCAGTGACCTGTCAAATCAATTTCCTGTTCCAGACCAATTCTGGCCTCTCTATTTTTGACTTGCTAAAATAAAACTCAATGTAACCTTGAGGAACAGCACCACATATTTCAATCAAACACTTCCTTTTAATTCATTTATTCATGTGATGTTGGATGGGCCAGCATTTATTGTCCATCCCTAAATGCCCTTGCAAATATAGCAGTGAACTGCCTTCTTGAACTACCCGCAGTCTATTTAGTATAGATACAGACAATGATGTTAGGGAGGGAGTTGAGGATTTCCATCTACTGTCACTGAAGGAATATATATTTCCAAGTCAGGATGGTGAGTGGTTTGGAGGAGAACCTTATATCTTCTCAACTTTACATTAAGTTGAACAATTTCATGCCATAACCTCATCCTGAATTTTGTTTCTTTGTCTTAGGGTGCCTGCTGCTGGTAATAATTCTCGGCTTCCCCACTGATATTTCCTCTAGACTCGTCCATCTCTCTTTAACAAGAAGCCAATCCCTGTCAAAACATCATTGACCTGAAAGACAGACCCAAATCATAATTGGTATACTGTTCCTCTCCCACTTCCGCCTTTACCAACACTGTTCTGCATTGTCAGCCACATCTTCTGGAATTAGATACTTCAGCAATACAATGTGGACATTCATTTGGAGAGTTGGAGCCATTGTGGTGTGGGGAAGGGGTGAGGGTGGGCAGACTGGGCATGTCCCTGCTTTATACAGCACCAGATGTTCTAAGTTTAAACATCCAGTGTAAATGTTTGTGAATGATGAATAGATAATAGGTCTAATGAATCAATAGGTAGGGAGGACAAGTTAAGTGGATGGCATGGACACTGGGTAGGCTCAGTAGATGGGTCAGGAGACAGTCACATTGCGTTGGGTGGTGGAGGGGTAGTCATGCAGTTTGGGGTTACCATGGATCTGGAGGTGTAGTCAGAGCTGAGGGGATCATCAAGATCATGTCTCCAACTCTCCACCAGAATGTTCAACTTGGATTCCTGAAGTATCCAGGTTCAGAAAATGTGCACAACTACTTGGAAAGCACAGAGAAGGAAGTTAGTGCGAATGGCTGGATGGTCTAATGTACAGTTATCTAGGGGTTAACCTTTAATTTTTCCATCTAACATTTCCTTATTAACTATCTGTTAAGCTACATGGGAACTGTCCATGGTTTCTGACACTAACTCAGAGTTGGAGACTTATTTGAAGGATCTTGGGAGAGTTGCTTGACAAAAGTTCAAACCCCCAAAGAGTTCCCATGGAGGTCAATGTGCCAGGACATTCACAAGTTCCTTACATGTATCTTGGGTGGAATGTCCAGTCCCCTCTAGTCTGAAGACAAGATGATCTGGGCCATTAATGCCATTTCTCTTTCTCGATGCTGCTCATCCAGCTGAGAATTTCTATCATTTTGTTTTATTTTGGAGTCCCAGTGTCCGTCATATCTTGTTTTTGTACTTATATTTCCTACTGTCAATCAGTGTCAAATATTGCTCAATGAGGCACCTGGATGTTTTGCCATTTTACAGGTTCTTTACAAACACTGGTTGTTGTTGTATGATTATGTATGCTCCTTTGGTGCTGTCACTTAATGCAGTTGGATGTTGAGAAAGCATCTGTCCTTTCATTGAAACAATATTTACAAATTTACCATACATTAAAAATTAAAGACAAGTCACCTATATCGATTACATCTGAAATATACAAATTGGCTGTTGTGTTTCAGACATTACAACAGTAACAGTATTTCCAAAAAAAAATCTGAATGACTGTGAAGTGCTGAGGGATACCGTGAGATGAGCACAGAGCCCAGAACAAATGACAGTACTGAGGGAGTGCTGTACCGAATGATGGCTGTGTTTTCCATGATGAACAAATTCAGGTACTCAGGGAAAGAAAACCTTTACTGGAAGTAAAGCAAGGCAGTTCACAAACAACGTATGACACCAAGTCACACATTTGAATAGATCACCAAAACCTTGCACGAGGAGGCTTTTTTTGAGGAGCACATTCCAGGTGGAGACAAGGGTAGGGAAGGGAGCGTTTCAGACTTGGAATGATCAACTATTTGAAAGATGCTATGTAAATGCAAGTTGATGTTAATGTTGATAGTGCAAATAAGGCCAAAGGAATAAGGATACCGATGGCGAGGGGGAGAGAGGCATTTAGCTGAGAGACGGTAACACATTTCAGGACCATGGAGAGGGAACAGGGCGCCGTTTCTTTCCCCAGTTTCGACTGCCGGTTTGTGGTGAATTCGCTAACCATACACTAGGCTGTAATAGCGAGGCTGAAACTGGTGATTACTGTCACTACACACACCTATCGTTCCACTTCAATCCTCTCTACTGCACCTCCCCACCAATCCCATTGTGTATGTGTGGGCACATGAGCAGCTGTGTGTCAGTGTATGTGTGAACACCCCAGATGAGAATAAGATCAAGCTTGGCTCTGATGCCTCTAACAATTGAATAGCTCGCCAAGACCAACAGCTGACGTATAAATAGCAACCTATTTGAATGAGTCTGTGAAGGGATCGTGCACTCCCACAACACTATGCCATTGTCCCATCAGGGAGGAAATGTGAAAAATCCAAATGATTTCTGATATATGGAATAATGGGGAAAGACAGATACGCAATACTGCCAGGAGGTGGTGGTAATCACTTATCAAATATTCTGCTGCCTTTGTTTTAGAGCGTCCACTAAACACAGAAAGCAGTGGAGGGCAGCAACAAGAAACCAACCGGATTGTACTTACTCAAAAGACTTTAAAAATCTCAGATACGGAGCTCAGACAGAACTGTAAAACACAAGGAGGAAAATCGCTAGAAATGCACGGATGGACACAGGGCACATAGCAGGAGTGTGATACAACACCCTCCCCTTGACTGGGGAGTGAGTCCAACTTCAACAACACTCGAGAAGTTCAACACCATCCAGGACAAAGCAGCGCACTGCATTGGCAGCGTGCCCGCCAACGTTAACATTCACTTCCTTCACTATTAATGCATAGTAGCAACAGTTTGAGTCATATAAAAGATACACTGCAGAAATTCACCGAAGCACCTTTGGATTGAGGGGTTGAGTGGCCTACTCCTGCTCCTAATTTGTATGTTTGCATCAGCGAGGTCCTACTATCAATTCTGACGTGACTTATCAAATGGGCGAACCTCACTGCCAATACCGCAAAGATGCTAAAAATATTTCAGTCACAGAAACCAGGATGGTGAAGGATTAGTCAATAAAGATCCTGAACTGATTTTCAGCAGGATTATTCATTTCATTTTTGACATCAATGACAATTGACAAATAATATCCACTCGAAAAATCCTCTTGGTGCTGTCCAGGGACTTATGAATGATTTCTGCAGAATTTCCTATTGGTGTGTTTATCTGCATGACCTGAGGCCTTGAACCCTCACCTCACTACATCCCACCAGCTTTATTTTCAACCGACCTCTCCAGCTTGTGGGCTCCTCCTGTGCTAGTGAAGCAGTAATGTCACCTGACTAGTAATCCCTAAGAACCAAGTTCACGTTCTGGGGACATGGGTTTGAATCCCACTGTGGTACATGGCTAATACAATAAAAATATATAACAATTTTTATAAAAAGCTAGCCTCATAGCAATTGTGTAACTGCCACTGATGGTCACTAAAAAGCCATCTGATTCACAAGTGTCCTTCAGGGAAGGAAATCTGCTGTCCATACCTGCATCTACCTTCACTTCACTCTAGTCCCACTGCAATGTCCCCTAATTCACAAACAGCACTAAAGCCTGTTCCAATGTCTCTTCTTCCTTCTGGCCATGCAAGATTGAATCTAATGAAATGTGTAAATGGCTGCAGGACATGTCTCTTCAACTAGAGACTGTATCCTTCCAGCATCTGGCTGTAGTAGCTCACAAAGTGAAGAGTCACTATGCAGGTCCCACAGAACTGTCATCGGTCTGAGATATCCCTTGATTTTACAGGAAGCCAGTGTAATCTGATATCAAAAAAATTAATTTCTTTGCTCCCTACCCCAAAGGCAGGAGGAAACACATTAACATTACATTCAAGAAGAAATTATTGTTAGCTATCCTTAACTACAATTCCCTTTCATTTCATACAGAAATGATCTGTTACCAACATCATCATTCTGGGGCTTTGGGAAACTCAGAGTCCAATTATTGGAAGCGCAGCAACTGCTGTCATTGTCTCTAAGCCTAAATACCTTGCAGCTTCTTGTCTGGAAAGCTAAGCTTTTCTTTCATCTATAACTATTAAACCATCTGGGGCAATTCTCAGGCAGACTGCTGAATGGGTTGCATGAATTTCTTTGTTTACTTTCAACTTAAAGAAAGCTATAGTCCCCAAATGTAATAATCTCATAAACCACATAATTGTAATGCTAATCATAGCAATCAATCTCTATTAATTAGTCAACAGTATACCCAAGGGGAGTATTAATGTATTCAATGTTAAAAGGTTGCGCTTTTCAAACAGGAAATTGCTCAGGTTCAGAATCAGAATCAGAACTTCCAATTCCCAGGTCCCCAACACCTCATTTTTACTATGGACGTCCAGTCCCTATATACCTGTATTCCCCATGCTGATGGCCTAAAGGCCCTCCGCTTCTTCCTGTCCCGCAGAACGGACCAATCCCCCTCCACCGACACCCTCATCCGCCTAGCCGAACTCGTCCTCACCCTCAACAACTTTTCTTTCAATTCCTCCCACTTCCTACAAACAAAGGGTGTGGCCATGGGTACCCGCATGGGTCCAAGCTATGCCTGCCTCTTCGTAGGTTATGTGGAACAATCCCTCTTCCGTACCTACACTGGCCCTAAACCCCACCTCTTCCTCCGTTACATTGATGACTGCATCGGCGCCGCCTCGTGCTCCCACGAGGAGCTCGAACAGTTCATCCAATTCACCAACACTTTCCACCCCAACCTGAAGTTCACCTGGACCATCTCCAACACTTCTCTCTCCTTCCTGGACCTCTCTGTCTCCATCTCGGGCAACCACCTAGAGACAGATGTCCATTTCAAGCCCACTGACTCCCACAGCTACCTGGAATACACCTCCTCCCACCCACCCTCCTGCAAAAATGCCATCCCCTATTCCCAATTCCTTCGCCTCCGCCGCATCTGTTCCCAGGATGAGACTTTCCAATCCCGCACATCTCAAATGTCCTCATTCTTCAAGGACCGCAACTTTCCCCCTACAGTGGTCGAGAACGCCCTCGACCGTGTCTCCCGCATTTCCCGGAACACATCCCTCACGCCCCGTCCCCGCAACAATAATCAAAAAAGAATCCCCCTCGTCCTCACATACCACCCCACCAACCTCCGGATCCAACGCATCATCCTCCGACACTTCCGCCATCTACAGTCAGACCCCACCACCAAAGACATCTTTCCCTCCCCACCCTTATCTGCCTTCCGGAGGGACCACTCCCTCCGCGACTCCCTTGTCCGCGCCACACTCCCCTCCAGCCCCACCACACCCGGCACTTTTCCTTGTAACCGCAGGAAGTGCTACACCTGCCCCCACACCTCCTCCCTCACCCCAATCCCAGGCCCCAAGAAGACATTCCACATCAGGCAGAGGTTCACCTGCACATCTGCCAATGTGGTATACTGCATCCGCTGCACCCGTTGTGGCTTCCTCTACATCGGGGAAACCAAGCGGAGGCTTGGGGACCGCTTTGCAGAACACCTGCGCTCAGTTCGCAACAAACAACTGCACCTCCCAGTCGCGAACCATTTCAACTCCCCCTCCCATTCCTCAGATGACATGTCCATCCTTGGCCTCCTACAATGCCACAGTGATGCCACCCGAAGGCTGCAGGAACAGCAAATCATATTCAGCCTGGGAACCCTGCAGCCCAATGGCATCAATGTGGATTTCACAAGTTTCAAAATCTCCCCTCCCCCAACCGCATCCCAAAACCAGCCCAGCTCATCTCCACCTCCCTATTTATTTCAGAACCCTCTTCCCCTCCCCCATTTCTGATGAAGGGTTTAGGCCCGAAACGTCAAGTTTTCCTGCTCCTATGATGCTGCTTGACCTGCTGTGTTCATCCAGCCCCATGCTTGTTATCTCGGATTCTCCAGCATCTGCAGTACCTTTTTATCTCTGATACAGTGTAGGATATTGTGTGGTTGTGGTCTCTTGGGTAGATATACAGCTGCAATCATTCTGATTATTATTAACCTTAGATATGATACGATATGGGGAAAGATACCCACATTGTCTCTGGCAGAAAGCAGGCTAAACCATGATAAATTGTAAAGATTTATTACATATTACATAATGGCAAGTTACATTACATCTGAGATATGTGATGGTCTGTAAGAAGATATCAGGGTCAACTAACAGTAAGTGCACATTACTGTTAGCTACATGGACTTAGCTGTAGAACAACTCGTACGTCAACAATGGCCTTAGGATTCCTTAGCTCCCATAAGCTCCTTCTGGGAACAGTCCGTTATGTCCTAATAGGCAGAGGTTATCTCTTGCCGAGTGTTAATCATTGCAAAGTTGGGTAGAGTACTTGTGGATTGGGGGGCAGTAAGTTAGAATTTGGTGTTTGTAAAATGCTAGGGGAGGAAAGCATTGCGTGGTCCCTTTGAAAGATCATGTGCTTCTTCTGTGCTTAGAGATTTAAAAATGAAGCAGCAGTCTGTGAGCAGCAGCTTGAATGTTTGCAAGTACACAGAGAGTACCCAAATTCAAACATTTGTATCAAAAGGCCATACAGTTAGCAGGCCAAGCAGCAGTTTTTACCAAAACAACAGGCTTTTGAATTTAGCCAATGAATTTGAACCAGGTACTTAGAGACCAAAACCTATTAAATTGAAGTCTGATGGTTTTGACAACATTGGATCAATCCTGTTGTAAGAAATATTGATATGTCATAAAGGGTATAAAAGAAGGGTCAGTTGGACAAAGATGCCAGGGCTAGCTGTCATCCATCACAGCTAACGGCCCTCAGCTCTGAAGAGAGAATTGCTGGCTCTCACAGCCTCCTCTATGTCTTAATCAAAGCACCATCTAAATAACAGTGGTACCAATGGCACAACCAGTTTACATTCCTGACAGAAGAATTGACAGAGAAGGCACAGAACATTCTGGAAGACACGTAACCCAGCTGTAACTTTGAAAGACCAACTCTATTTTTCTTTAATATATGTGTGGGGCTTGTATTTATTGGAATAGCATACCATAAGAATCTTGTTTTATTCGGGAATTATTAGTAGTTAGAAGAAATTTATTCAGTTTGTCAAAAGTTTAGTTAACTTGTTCACTGTTAGATTAATAAAGTTACTTATTGATTTTAAAGTGAGTGTCAGGAATTTACTTTATTTAACCACTGGAATTGCTGAAAAGCAGATTACACCACTCTTCATGTTCCTTTTACAGAATATAGGGTGAAGTGCTGCTCTTCAGGTGTTTCAGTTTTAGTTCGCCAAGGTTGTGGCGGGGGGAAATAAACCTCCACTTTATAGCAGACTGGGGACTTGTCATCTGGGATCTGGACAGATCTGGACTGATTTGAATAGATTTAGGGTAGGAAAGGTCCCTGCAGATTTAAACATACTTGGGGACTAGTGTCCTAGATTTTTAAATAAAATTGAAGTGAGAAGTGGAAAACCTGCTTAATTTCAGTTACTTGTTCTTAGTTAAATCAAAAAGTGGGAAAATGGCTCTTAACATTGCTAAGGAAGTTGTCAGCGTTGAAGACGCTTCACAAATTTGCCAAGAAAGTTTAGAAAGACAGTAAAAGGTGACACTTGTAGAATTAGCTAACAGATTAAAATTGGGTTTAATGAAGGATATTAAAAAGCTGAAATTTTAAATAGAGTTAGCCAAGCATTTTGGTTATCAGAGAAAGAATCGAGTGCAGTGGAGTTAGAAAAACTTAAATTGCAAATGAGACAATTGGAGTTAGAGGATAAAGAAAGGGAAAGAAGATTCCCAGCTAAAGAAAAAGAAAGGGAAAGAATGTTCAAGTTGGAAAAGATACAGTTGAAACTTGAAGCAAAAATATTTTAAATGACATAAGTAAAAGTACAAGAAAGAAGTGATCATGTCAACAAAGTCAACAGCCTGATAGGTATATGTACAAATATGGCGAAACATTACCAAAATTCAATGAAAAATTTCCTTTGAGAAATTAGCTAAACAGGTGAACTGGCCAGAGACTATGTGGGTAATGTTAATTCAGACCAAGTTGGTAGGCAGTGCTAGTGAGGTGTTTGCAGAGCTGTCAAAGGTGGTGTCAGGAGAATATGAAGAAGTAAAGCAGGCTATTTTGAATGCCCATGAATTGGTACCAGAAGCATATAGACAACGGTTCAGAAATGTAAGAAAGGAACCAGGTTAGACTTATTTTGAGTTTGAAAGAATTAAACAGAGCAACTTTGATAGATGGATGAGAGCATTAAAGATAGAAAAAAACATATGGGGCTCTTAGAGATATTATTCTGCTGGAGTAGTTTAAAAACTCACTTCCAGAAGTGATAAGAACTCATTGCTGAGGGGCAGAAAGTTAAAACAATGTGAAGAGCTGCAGAAATGGTGGATGAATATGCATTAGTGCATAAATCAAAATCTAGTTTCCAACATCAATTTCATTCCGTGAGGGATAGAAATTGGGGAAGAGGGAGATTCTTCAATGAAAAACAAAATGTAGATCACACTGGAAACAATTTATCACATGTGAGAAAAGAAACCCATGAGGGTGGAAAAGAGGCGAAAGACCTCATGTGTTTTCACTGCAATAAGATGGGACACACAAAGTCACAGTGCTAGTGGTTTAAGAAAGGCACTGGGAAAAAGGATGTGGTAAAAGAATGAAACCAGTGGAATTATTTAAGGTAGTGAAGGAAATCCCACGAGAAGACAAGAGGCTGCAGGAGAGTGCAAAGCCTAGTCATGGGCTGCATAGTAAGACAGTGCCCGATCTTTTTAAAGACTTCACCTGTATGGGTAATGTTCACTCAGGCAGAACAAGAGGAGTAGGTAAAGAAGTTAAAATACTCTGTGATACAGGGGCTAGTTGGCGTCTAATACAGATGAAAACATTTCCACTTCTTCTGAAATATCGCCTGAGAGAGTGGTAATCTGTGGAATAAATGGAGAGAGGATAGTGTTCCCCTGTGTAAGATAAGGCTATAAAGTCCATTCAAGACTGGGGAAGTGAAAGAGGGAGTGATAGAAAAATTGGCTATTCCAGGAATATAGTTTATTCTTGGAAACGATATAGCTGCATCACAGGTGGAAGTGATGCCCACTATAGTGGAAAAACCAAAAGAAAACCAGGGAACTGAAAAGTTAAAAGAAAAATACCCTGGAATTTTTCCAGACTGTATGGTGACAACATTCCATGGCTATAAGTTAAAACAAGAAGGGAAAACAAAAGAGAAAGATGAAGGACGTGAGGTCCAGTGAGCTGACACTCTGTTTGATGAAATGGTAAAGGAAAAACCTAAGCAGGTAGAGGATCAGGCGGAGGTGTTTAGTTCTGAAAAATTAATGGAGTTATAACAAAAAGATGAGACAATAAAGGATTTATATCATAAAGCTTACTTAGAAAAGGAACTAGCGTGCATTCCAAAATGTTACTAACTCTAATAGTAAAATCTTAGGGCAGAAATGGAGACTTTGGCAGGTTAGTGCAGATGAGAAATGGGTGGAAGTGCACCAGATTGTGTTGCTGGTAGTATACAGACAGGAAGCTGTATGGGTAGCACATGAATTACCTGTAGGAGGTCTTCTGGGAATGAGGAAGACTCAGGCTAAGATATAGAAGCATTTCTATTGGCATGGATCACATAAGGATGTGGTTTTTTGCTGTACCTGTCATACGTGTCAGATGGTAGGAAAGCCACAGGCAGGGATAAAACCAACACCTTTGATGCCAATTCCCATATCTGAAGAACCTTTCCTGTTCGTAATGATTGATTGTGTAGGTCCCCTCCCTAAAACCAGAAGTGGAAAACAGTATTTGCTAACTCTAATGGATGTGTTTACCAGATTTCCGAAGGAAATTCCATTCCAGAATATCAAGGCAAAAAAGGTTAAGGAGGAGTTGCTTGCTTTCTTTACCCGTTATGGACTCCCAGCGAGATCCAAACAGACCAAGAGTCCAGTTTTACTGCTAACCTACTTAAGGAGGTCATGGATTGTTTAGGCATCAAACATGTTAAATCAAGTTTGTATCATCCTGAATCGCAGGGAGCACTGGAAAGATGATATCAACCTAAAGATGTTGCTGACAGCTTATTGCCAGGATTACCCAAATGATTGGGATAAAGGTATCCCATTTATATCATTTGCTATTAGAGATGCTCCAAATGAATCAACTCAGTTTACTCCATTTGAATTGATATTTGGACACAAAGTAAGAGGGCCTTTAAAATTAATTAAGGAAAAGTTGATAGGACCGAAGTCAGAGATCTCACAGTTGGATTCTGTATCTAATGTGAGAGAAAGATTAAACAGAGGTGGTGAATTAGCTGGACAACATTTGAAGGTAACATAGCACCTAATGAAGCAAGAAGCTATTAAGAAATCTAAAATATCCTATGGGGATAAAGTATCGGTGCTGTTTTTAGTGGTAGGAGATCCCTTCAAAGCATGACTGAAAAGAAGTTATGTCAAGTGAATTACCCAGTTAAAATGCCAGATAGGAAAAAAATTTCAGGTATGCCATGTGAACATGCTGAAACATTACTATGACAGGGAGAAAGAACCAGAGAAACAGGTATTAGCTACTACCACACAGTGAGGAATCAAATCCAGATGATATGGATTTTGATGTGCTTCAAAATAAATTGAATAATGAGGAAGTCCTTAAGCAATGGGATAGGGTAGTGAGCCACCTGTCCCAGGAACAAAGAAATGAATTGAAAGACCTGTTACAGTGCTACGAGGACATATGTAGAAATAGATTGGGGGGACTAATGCCATAGTACATGACGTCGACATAGGGAGTGCTATTTTGATAAAACAACACCCCTACAGGCTTAATCCTCTCAAAGCAGTGCAGGTTCAGAAAGAAGTGGTAGCAATGCTCCAATAAGACATCATAGAGACAAGTCAAAGCGAGTGGAGTTCGCCGATCGTGTTGGTTTCCAAACCTGATTGTACTCAATGATTCTGCGTAGATTATTGGAAGGTCAATGCTGTGACCAAATCTGACTCCAAGGCTGGAGGACAGTGCGGAAAAACTAGGACAAACCACTTATATCACAAAGTTGGACTTACTTCACGGTTATGGCAAGTATCTTTATCAGAGAGACCAAAAGGATTTTCTGCATTTATAATACCGTACAGGCTGTATCCATTTAAAGTAATGCCCTTTGGAATGAAAAACACACTAGCCACTTTCCAAAGGCTTCTGAACAGATTTGTTGCAAGATTGGCTAATTGTCCCGTTTATACAGATGACTTAATGATCTTTAGCCATTCATGGACAGATTACATGGCACACTTGGCAGAGCTCTTTGAGAGACTACAGATGGCAAGGCTGGTCATAAATTTGGAAAGACAGAATTGGCCAAGGTGGAAGTGACATTCTTAGGGCACAACATCGGATACGGATGGATGCCACCGAGGAAGGTGGAGACAAAGGCTATCGAAGGATTTCCAAGACCATCTTTGAAGACAGAAGCGCTATGGTTTTTAGGATTGAGCATATTCTACAGGAAATTTGTACCAAATTTTAGTAGCATAGTGGCACTGTTGACTGATTTGTTAAAAAAAAATACAAAGTTTTCAGGAGGACATAGCAATGCCAAGAGGCATTTGAGAACTTACAAGCAGTGCTAACCACTTCACCAGTGTTAGCCACGTCAAATTTTTTGAAAACCTTCAAAGTTTCCATCGACTCAAATGATATAGGTGTTGGAGCTGTGTTGTTACAGGAGGATGATTGTGGAATTGAACGGCCACTCGGTTATTTTTGAAAAAAAATCATTATTCACAAGAAAAAGTATTCAAGGATTGAAAAAGGGTTATCGAATTTGGTAATGGCCTTACAACATTTTAATGTTCACATTGGAAACAATGAATCAGAGACGATTGTGTATACCAATAACAATCTTTCAACACTTCTGAAAAAAATTAAGAACGTGAACACCACATTATTTCATTGGAGACTCATATTACAAGCATTTAATTTATAAATTGTACATGTTGCAGGTCATGAAAATATTATTGTGGATGCTTTATCATGAGTTTAAAAGAAAAATGCTTCTGTAAGATAGAAATGGTAGTGTTCAATGTTATATATAAATAGAATTAGTATAACATATGTAACTCTAGATTAATGAGCTATGGATCTGGTAATATAATGGAGTTAAAATATTTTTAAAAAGAAAATAAAATGAAGCCATCTTTTCATAATAATGGTTCTTTTTTTCCTTAAGGGGGAGGTGTAGCAAAGTTGAGTAGATTGTTGATTGGGAGGCAGTAAGTTAGAATTTGGTGTTTGTAAAATGCTGTGGAGGGAAAGCGTTGTGTGGTCCCTTTGAAAGATCATGTGCTTTTTCTGCACTTAGAAATTTAAAAATGGATGTCAGAGCAGCAGCTTGAAAGTTTACAAGTACACAGAGAGCACTCAAATTCAAATATTTGTATCAAAAGGCCAAGCAGCAGTTTATACCAAGATAACAGGCTTTTGAATTTAGCTAATCAATTTGAACCAGGTACTTAGATACCAAAACCTACTAAATTGAAGTCTGATGGTTTTGACAATATAGCACCAATCCTATTGTTAGAAATATTGATACGTCATAAAGGGTATAAAAGAAAGAGGCAGTTGGGCAAAGATACCAGAGCTCGCTGCCATCCACCAGAGCTAAGCCCTCAGCTCTCAAGAGAGAATTGCTGGCCCTCACAGCCACCTCCATGTCTTAGTCAAAGCACCATCTAAACAACAATGGTACCAACAGCAAAACCAGTTAATATTCCTGACAGAAGAATTGACGGAGAAGGCACAGAACATTATGGAAGACACGTAACCCAGCTGTAATTTCGAGAGACTGAATTCTATTTCTTTTAATATAGGTGGTACTTGTATTTATTGGAACAGCATACTATTAGAATATTGCTTTATTTGGAATTAGTTAGTAGTTAGAAGGGATTTATTCGGTTTGTTAATAAGTTAGTCAATTTGTTCACTGTTAGTGAAATGAATAGGTACTTGTTGATTTTAAAGTGTCAGGGATTTACTTTATTTAACCACTAGAATTGGTGAAAAGCAGGTTACACCACTCTTCATGTTCCTTTTACAAAATATAGGGTGAGGTACTCCTCTTTGGGTGTTTTGGTTTTAGTTCTCGGTGGGGGGGGGGTGTGGGGGAAGTAGTGGGTCAACCTCTACTTTATAACATAACCTTTTCAGATACTGACTGCTTTCTGCAACAAAGTAAAATTACATCACAACTTTGGGAAAGAGGAACATACTGTGGAGAAGATATGGTGACAGTTCTATCATTGTACAAATCTCACCTTAACCTTCTCAGAGATAATAAGAACTGCAGATGCTGGAGCCAGAGATAACACAGTGTGGAGCTGGAGGAACACTAGTCGGGACCCCCGAAACGTTAATTTTCCTACGCCTCTGATGCTGCCTGGTCTGCTGTGTTCCTCCAGTTCTACACTGTGTTACCTCTGGCTCCAGCTTCTGCAGTTCTTACCATCTGTGAGTGAGTTATAACCTCACTGTGAAGCCTCTTCTAAGAATGCCCACCTTGAAGAAGTTATCATCCTCCCTCCCCCCATTTCTGAAGAAGGCTTCCGACCGAAAACGTCAACTTTCCTGCTCCTCTGATGCTGCCTGTCCTGCTGTGTTCCTCTAGCTCTACACTGTGTTATCCCCTTAACCTTCTCTGCTTTAAGGGAGAACAGTCCCAACTCCTCCAGTGTCTATCCATCGTTCTCAACTGAATGAACCAATTTTGCCTCAGAAAGCTGTACTGACCACATCTCCAAAAGGTTAGAAGAAAGTGTCTGCTCAAGTCTGTTGCTTATGTGTTTACTCAGGTGACTTTTGTTCCCCAAGGTGTTATGGAGGATATAACCGTGCTTGACTGTGAAGCTATCTTGGCTGCAACTGCAGGTACCTGTGGTTGATATTGCACTTTTACAAACTATTTACATCACTGAAACAGGGCGTTCGGCTCAATTAGTCGGTGCTAGTGTTAGTGATCTATACAAGTTACCTCCCATCCCCTTTCATCTCAACCGATCAGCATATCCTTCCATTTCCTTTCTCCCAAATATGTTTATCCAGTTCCTTTTTAAATGCACACTGCGAACACAACAACCTCCAAATTCCCTTCTAAGTCACAACCTTCTAGTCTTGCAACTTTATGGCCATTACTTCAATGTAGCTGAGTCTAAATCCTGGAACTCCTATTTTAACAGCATTTTGGGTCTACCTACACCAAATGGACTGCAGCAGTTCAAGAAAGTAGCCTATCACTACCTTCTCCAGAGCAATTAAAGACAGGCTGCAAATCCACATTCAGTGAATGGTTTCAAGTTAGTTGCTTTAGCTAGTTCATGGCAGTTTCTCACTCTGGGTGAAAGAAGAAATAAAGGATTCACAAGAAAACGGGGGATTGGAGAGTTGGGGACAATGGGGGAGAATTTGGAAGCTTGGGGGTGACTGTCAAGGTAGTGTAGGAAGCGGGATAGAATTGAAAAAACTGGAGAAGGGAATGGAAATTTTAAATTCAGCATACCAAGGGGACAGGAACTGAAGAAGGTCAATTTTCCAAACATCAGAGAGAAACAAATAGACATCAGTTACCAGAGCTACTGGTACCTCTGGCAACTGCACTTCAGTCTAAATGTTCAGGAATGAAGACCTAACAATGGGAAACTAACGAGCTGAAAAGTAACAAGGAGATTTTGGGGAAAAAAATCTCATGCAAATTGTTTATTAGTCAGAAGCATGCTTCGGTGGTGAGTTATTTTAAAAATAACGTGAGTTCAAGTCCTACCTGCTCCAAAGGTGTGTAATAAAATCTCTGAACAGGTTGATTACAAAATATAAAAAAGATCTGAGTTCAGGCGTTCTTATAGTGCAGTGGAAGTGTCTCTACCTTTGACTTAGAAGGTCCAGGTTCAAGTTCCACCTGCTCCAGAAATGTGTTAATAAAAATAATGAAAGGGTGGGGAAAGAGGATTACATTAAGATGGAATTCATGGGGCAAATAATGTGATTTATTTATTTGGCATTGCCACGATACAAACTCTCCCTCAGAATATAAAATATGTAAGACTCTAAGTTCAGAGGGCTCTTGTGATGCATTGGAAGTCTCCAAATTTAAACTAACATTGGATTGACTTGGAATCCATGTCGGAAGTGACCGTAGCAAGTTATCCTTTTCAAGGGGAATTAGGAATGGACAATATAGATGCCTATACCCTATGAACGAATACAAAATAAAGGGCATGTAATGCTATGGAGGTGGAAGCTGGCTGTCCTTTTCCGTTCGGACAGTTCTTTGTCCAGAGATGACAGGTAGAGAGTTTGACCTGAAAATAGAATAGAATACCCTATATTGTCACATGTACTCAAGTACAGAAGAACAGGAGTACAGTGAAAAGTTTTACAATGTTGCCACTTATGGCACCATCTCAGGTACAAGTACCCAGGTACAAATCTCAGACACAAAAGAGGAACAGAAAAAAAAAAGTAGTTGCATTACTTTGAGATAACAAGGTGTGGGGCTGGATGAACACAGCAGGCCAAGCAGCAGCATAGGAGCAGGAAAGCTTGATGTTTTGGGCCTAGACCCTTCATCAGAAATCTAGGCCCGAAACGTCAAGTTTTCCTGCTCCTCTGATGCTGCTTGGCCTGCTGTGTTCATCCAGCCCCACGCCTTGTTACCTCGGATTCTCCAGCATCTGCAGTACCTTTTATCTCTGATACAATTTTAACCCCACTGCGAAGCCTCTTCCAAGGATGCCTACCCTGAAGAAGTTACCCTCCTCCCTCTGGACAAACCTCAGGGAATCTCTCCCCCACTGCAACTCTCTCATAATCTCTTCGGCCTTGAAACCATTTCTGATGAAGGGTCTAGGCCCGAAACGTCAAGCTTTCCTGCTCCTATGATGCTACTTGGCCTGCTGTGTTCATCCAGCCCCACACCTTGTTATTTCAGATTCTCCAGCATCTGCAGTACCTTTTATCTCTGATACAATCTTAGTTGCATTACTTTACTGTGTTTAAAGAATAAGTTAGAAATAAGACATAGTTAAAGGACTAACATTTCAGTTAGATGAAAAACAATTCAAATAGACATTACATTCCAGCAGCTCAGCGCAGGGGCTTCCCCATATGGTCTGACCACCTGCGCCAGACCCCAGTCCAACATCCCTCCCCACTCTGCTCCAAGCTTCCAGTCCGCTCTGTACCGGCCCTCAGCTGCTCCAAGATAGGACCCAGGTCTGCCTTCCCAGGACCAGCCTTCACGTGCCAGCCGCTGCCCAGGACTGCGTCCCCCACCTTGGCCAGTGCTTAGGGACTGCTTCCCTGTGCTGGCCGCTGCTCCAGGATTCCCCTACGGAACTCGCCAGCTCCTCCGCTCCTCCAATCCCTTAACGCAGGAGGGGAGAGAAAAAAAGAAGAAAGAAAGAAGAGCCGGAGGAGCAGAAGAGCTCCAACTGGAGCTTCTTACTGTGCAGTCATTTTGCTGGAAAAGATGGTTGAGGGTCACTATGCCCCAGGTGAGGGGCCTTACTGCAGGAAATGAGCCCATGCTGTTGGCATCACACTGCATCACAAACCAGCCGAGTTTAACTGTTACTTAGACAACATATCTTAAGGTTAACATTCTGCAGGATTTTCATTTTTGTTTCTCCTCAGTGTTGTGTGCGTGTGTTAGTTTTTTTCCTGAATTTGGTTAGCAAACCAGTTATTTGTTGTTGACTAAAGGATCCTTGCTGATGGGTACTTAATACTGAATCTGAGACTTACAACTGGCCATATCACCAGCCTGGTTAAATTTAACATGTGTTCTGGCCATTAGAGGAGTGGGACTATAAGAGAAAATAGTGACCCCTTGAAACTCAGTCATAACACATGGCACTGAAGTAGTACAAGAGTGCCAAAGTAACCTAGTGATGGGCACAGAGACTGTGCCTTGGACATAACCCCAGGGTTGAACTGGCATCACACAGCTCCACTGGGAACTATCCAATTTGCACAACTTGCTTCAAACCCATTAAAAACAATTCTCCTTCACTGTCTCAGTTTAGATTTTTAATGAACAACATCCAGCATCTGTTCCACAGGCTCCCAGGCAATCCGTACAAAGATTCAACAAACAACATGGGGCTGTGGAATTCCTCATCTGGCTCATATCGCTATGAATTAAAAGGTCACAGGAGCAGGAAGGAGTCTCTGGAGCGTTCTGTAGCAGGAAGATTGAGAAGGCTTTGATGACAATGAACAAAGAAGGAATAGCCCCAAGGTTCAGATACTTCAGTGATTTGATAATACCAGAAAAACTGGGATTATATTCCCTAGTGCAGATAAGGTTTCACGTCGATTTAATAGAGACATTCAGAATTAGGAGGAGCTATGATAGTTACTCCTTTTTTGACTCTGTATCATCTGGTGGGTCAGTAACTAGATAGAACAGATTCTTTTGAAAATTAGTAAAATAACAGATGAGAGTTCTTTGAACATAAGCACTGAATTATGATCCGGAAAGCACTGTCCGAATGGACAGATTTAACAGTGCCAATCACAAGGGAATTGGGCTAACGTCAGTTCCATGGATAGATTGGAGAAGTTGGGACTGTTCTCCTTGGATAGGAGAACAGTGAAAATCAAATTACTGTATCTGGAAATCTGAAATAAGACAGAAAGAGTTGGAGAAACCCAGTAGGTCTGGCAGCATCTGTTTGTCAAGTAGAATTATATTGAACTTAAAACATTAACTGTCTTTCTCTCTCCACAGACATTGCCAGATCCACTGAGTTTCTCCAGCAATTTTGTTTTTTATCCCAGATGAGTGACATGAACTCATAATCAAGGCCAGCACTCCTAATACAACACCAAGGGAATGTGGTACAGTCAGAGATGCTTTCTTTTAGGTGAAACATTAAACTGGGGCCCCCTAAAATCTCTCAAGTAAAAGTAAAAGATGCCACAATCACTGTCTGAAGAAGAATAAGGGAGCTCTCCCCGCCATCTTGCAGTAATATCATCAACATCACAAGAAGAAATGGATTAATGTAATCATTATTATGTTACCGTTTGTGGGAGCTCCTTGCGTATAAATGGCCTGCTGTGTTTTCTAGAATTCAACAGCTCAAAACTGAGGATAAACTGATCTCTCATGGAGTCAAAAGATACACGGAATGGGTAGGAAAATACAGACTTAATATTAGTAGCCGAGTGATGATGTGGTGGATTAGTAATCAAGAGGCTGAAGCTTATTCTTGGGGATCTCAGGTTCAAATCTCACCACCTTAGCTGATTAAGTTTAAATTAAATCTGTACAATTTAGAACCAAAAGCTAATCTCCGTGAGGGTGACCATGAGACCATTTATAGGTTGTTGTAAAACCCATCTGGTTCAGTAATATCTTTTATGGATGGAAGCTGTCGGGCCTATGTGTGACTCCAGATCCACAACAATGTGTTGGCTCTGAAATGGCCAAGCAAGCCATTCAGTGCAAGGGCAGTTAAGGCCGGGCAACAAGTTGCTGGCCTACCAGTGATGCCCACATCCTGTCGAAGAGTAGGTTAAAAGTTGATCAGCTGCCTGGAGAGGTCAAATGGTGTCCTCCTGTTACTACTCCTTATGAATACGCTTCAGAAAGTCCGACATTTACTGAGTAAGAACCGAAAGAACTGCGGATGCTGTAAATCAGGAACAAGAACAGAATTTGCTGGAAAAGCTCAGCAGGTCTGGCAGCATCTGTGAAGAAAATGTCAGCGTTAACGTTCCGGGTCCGGTGACCCTTCCTCAGAACGCTTACAGAGGTTGGGAAAGGCAATGTGCAAGTGCTACCCAGTTTTTCCTATAATGGTGGTTTAGCAGTATATTGTACCTGCATTACATTCAAGGTGAATGACAATATCGCGCAGCTCGCAGTTAAAAGGAAGCATCGCTGAGGGATACTATAAGTGTACGTTGTTAAATTTCAAAAAGATGGTAAAAATAGAAAGCAACAGAAAGGAAGTGATCTTTTAATGCGTGACTTGGATAAGGCTCAAGCAATGATTTATTGCAAGTACAACAGATAGAGACATAAATCACCCTGAGTTACAAAGTGATTAATGTGCCATAAAAGCAGAGCTGCTGAACTATACATACTACACAGTGTTCCCCAGCATTAACTCACATGAAGTCAGGTTTCTGCTGGAGCAGAAGGCTGAGGAGGAACCAATACAATCCAGTGCCAAGGAGGAAACAGGCGGCCAACATTCAGGTAATCCTCCTCTCCCATTGCCCAGTGTTTGTGACCAGACCCTGAGCTCACTGACCTACATTGGTTCCCGGTCGAGCATCACCTCGATTTGAAAGTTCTTTTCCCTGAATTCAAACCCCTTTATGGCCTCACTTCCTCCTTATCTCTGTAATTCCTCCAACCTCAGGATCCTTCAGGACCTCTGCTTTCGTGTAGTTTAACCTTCCCAGTTTACATTGCTCCACATTAATGGCCGTGTCTCAAGCTGCCTCTTGATCCCAAAGATTCTTTACTAAGCCTCTCAAATTCTCTGTTTTCATTCGAGATATTACTCGAAAAAAAATCCACAGCTCACTGTGGCCAGGAGTTCCATGGACTCAAAAACTTGAGAGAAGAAATTCCTTCTAATTTCAATCTTAAATTGGAGCCTCTCAATTTTGTGATTATGTCCTCTAGCCCTAGGGTCTCTCATGAGGGGAGACATTCTCCCAGCATTTACCCTTTAGGGATTCGATATATTTCAATGAGATTGCTTCTCATTCTTCTAAGCTCCAATGAATAGAGTCCCAACCTGTTTAATCTTTGCTCATAAGACAATCCCTCCATACTGGGCACCATCCTAGTGAAACTTCTCTGAAATGTCTCCAATGAAATGATACCTTTTCTTAAATAAGGGGACCACAACTGCCCACAGTACACCTGACATGGTCTGACCAGCACCTTGTACATTTGCAGTAAAGCTTCCCTACTCTTATACTCCAACCTCCCTGAAATAAGGGCCAACATTCCATCGGCCTTC
Organism: Ginglymostoma cirratum; assembly: GCA_024137785.1. NCBI lineage: Eukaryota > Metazoa > Chordata > Chondrichthyes > Orectolobiformes > Ginglymostomatidae > Ginglymostoma > Ginglymostoma cirratum. Next base: position 35,650,401 of record JAHRHZ010000017.1, on the reverse strand, counting down.
CTAATTACCTGCTGCATTTGTCTGCCAGCTTTGTGTTTTGTGCACAAGTACCCATCCACCGTGTCCCTTTGTGTTGCAGCTTTCTGCAGCTTCTTTCCATGTAAATAACACTCTGCTCTTTTGTCCCTCCTTCCAAAATGAACAACTTCACATTTTTTAGTTTGGCAAACTGCCCGTTTTACCCAAGATGAAGTGCGAAAACTCCACTTTGGCTGCAGAAGACAGGGAAACTCTAGAAAAGGTGGGTAATCACATTTTGATTGTTCAAGAGGGCAGGAAAATCCTGAAAGAGGTGCAAACCCCAGTGAATAGTACAGAGATACAACATTACAGAATTTTGAAAAGTTCAAACCAATAAGTTGAAGAATTTAGTACAAATAAAGAAAAAAAACTATACAGAGGCGAGCAAACTCTTCAGTAGTTGGTTATAAAATAGCATTGGTGAATGCATGTGAAATAACTCCACAGAGGCTCGTACTCTGTCACCAAGGCATTGGCCTAGTGGTATTATTGCTGCACTGACAATCCAGAGACCAGACAACATTCTGAAGACCCAGGTTTGAATCCCACCATGGCAGATAGTGGAATTTGAATTCAATAAAATATCTGGAGTTAAGATTCCAATGACCGTGTGTCAATTGTCAGGGGGAAAATCCCATCTGGTTCACTAATATCCTTTAGGGAAGGAAACTGTCATCCTTACCTCGTCTGGCCTACATGTGAATCCAGACCCACAGCAATGTGGTTGACACTTCTCTGCCCTCTGGGCAATTAGGGATGGGCAACAAATGCTGCCTAGCCAGCAATGCCCTCATTGAATGAATAAAAAAAAATCATCCTTTATTTATACTGATCCAGCTTCCCTAGAGCCAGCTGTCAGAGTGAACAGAATGTCTGACACTCATGTTTATACCTGTCAGCCAGGCCTCCCTGATTGGGCCAGATTAACAGCCCCAATCATGGAACTCCTATTCTATGCGATCCACCGGCCTGACCTCATTACAAATCACTACAGCAGGAATACAACTTTTGAAGAGAAACAAATTTGTGAAGAGGTGGTTGGCTAATGTCCTGAGCATAAATGTTTGAATTCCATGGTAGCAATTAAACAAAAACCTCAAATTCAAATTAAAGAAAAAGATTGTTGTTAAAAACCAGTCTGGTTTGCGAATGCCTTTTAAAGAAGGAAATCTGCCAGAGTCTGTTCACTTCATAAGGCATGGAGACTGTGGAAAGGAATGTGGTCTAAACCAAACAGCATGTGTTAAGAACTACTGTCAACACCGTGAGACCACAAAGTGTCACGGGCACATACATGTCCAGCCATCACAAAGAAATGCTACATTTGTAGATCTGTTCCGGAAGACATGCAGAAGTAAGGCACAGTTTGAAACCAGGAGAAAGCCTGTTGAGCATACACACAAAGAGGTCTACACAATTGAGCATCTTCCACCACTATTTAAGATATCCACAATAGACAAGATACCTCTATTGGATAAATGGTACCTGCGGCATTGTTCAGAGAATTTGCTAATCCAGATGAGTCAGAAGACATAGAATGTGTCTGTGTCAGTGGACATCCTCTTAATCTAAGTCCAGTAGTGAGTGTGACTGTTCGATCAGAGCAGTTACCGCGGCAGAAAAAACAAATTTTGCAACCAACAGAAATGGTGCAGGCAGAATAATTGTCACAAGTACAAGAATGTTACAAATTACACTGCAATGCAACACACATAAGAAAGTTGGAAGTGTCAACTCATTTCCTTTTCAGTTTCTGTTATTTTTGATTGTGGTCTGAAATGAGAAGAGAACTGTTGTAAAAATCAAGGGTTTTTGAAGGAATTGCTGCAATTTTTAAAAGCAAGGGTTACTTCAAACAAGCTGAAACTAGGAAGGGTACAAATGTGTTTCAGCTGGCAACAAATAGCTGTTTGGTCTGTAGTGTGATCACTTGCCAATGAAAAGGCCTTCTCCCTGCCAACAAAACTAAGTGATTGGTTTCCAGCTGGCTGAACAGCTTGTGCGTGTGAATGAGACAGCCAGAAGCTTTCAGACCTCCAAAAAGGAATGTGTTCTCCTTTTCCCTGGTATAAAAATGAACCCCAAACCTGACAGCAGCTAGTTTACTTTTCCACTCACAAAGTTTCTGTAAGCTGTTTCTTCCAACCAGTAAATCAGGGACTTTATAAATTGTAAACCAGTCACTCTGTGCCTTTGCAAGCAATTGAAAGGACCTGGAGAAAACAGAATGAGGAGCAGCAATCCTGGCAAGACAAAAGGATCACCTGGCTGACAGATATAAACAGGAGTGTCAGGGGTTTCATAGTTTCATAGAATCCATACAGCGTGGAAATAGGCCATTTGGCCCAATGAGTCCACACCGACCCTCAGAGCATCCCACCTAGACCCATCCCCCTATAACCCACCTAATCTACACATCCCTGAACACTACAGGCAATTTAGCATGGCCAATCCACCTAGCCAGCACATCTTTGGACTGTGGGAGGAAACCGGAGCACCCAGAGGAAACCCACATAGACACGAGCAGAATGTGCAAACTCCACACAGACAGTCACCCAAGGGTGGAATCGAACCCGGGTCCCTGGCCCTGTGAGGTTTCTGTTCACTCTAGGTGCCACCTCTGTACCAGCTAGGCGAGTGTCTTTTACCATGCATGTGTAAATAAAGGGTTACTTGGTGATGAGATACCGGTTTCCATAGAGTTATTTCACCCTTAGCCAAGCTGTTCCAGTGCAGCTGCAACATTCACATCTACTTAGAAAATTGACCAGGTATTTCCTGTACACAAAAAGCAGGGTAAATCCAACCTGACTGACTACTGCTCTCAATCAGTAGATAGAAGGGATCATTAACAGTGCGATCCTGTGGCAGATGTATAGTTGTGGGCTGCTCATTGACACTCAAGACCAGGGCTGCTCAGCTGCACACCTCTATACAGTCTTAGTTCAAATACGGACAAAACAGTTGACTCCAGATGTGAGGTGGGACTGACAGCCCCTAATATCAAGGCAGTAATTGGCCAAGCTTAAGGAGCTCTAGCAAAACTGGAGGCAATGAGAGTGGGGGAAAAGCTCTCAAATGGTTGGAGTCATACTTGGCATAAAGGAAAATGGCTGTGGATGTTGGACATTTGTTATCTCAGTTCTAGGACATCACTACAGGGTGTTGTCCTAGGCCCAACCACCATTCCTTACTCTGAACCGCAGAGGTGGCAGATACCACAAGGTGGCAGTAGTGCTAATCCAGGTAATGTATTGTTATGTAGCCCTGTCTGGACATGTTATGATCCACCTTTGGGGCAGATGGGAGGGACTTGAACTGGGATCTTCTAGCCTAAAGATAGGGACATTATCACTGTGTCACAAGACCCTTAACTACCTCTTTATAAGTGTTCAAATAACCATCTAATCAATGTCCTTCGATAGTCTATATGTAACCACATTTGATAAGATTATCACTGCAGACGATTTGGTCCCTCAAGCGTTTTCCACAATAAGTACATGGTTAATGTTCTACCTTGACGCCACCTCATGTCTACTCTCCATCGTCCTTAATTCCTGGAAAGCTAATATTCCTTTAAATGTTTTCAATGATGGATTGTGGAAAGAATTTCTGAAAATCTTAGTCCTAAAGGAGTGACCACATTTCACAAGGCTGTGTCCCTGTATTGCAGACTTCCCAGACAGAGGAAATAGCCTTTCAGAACCTACCCCATCAAATCCCTTCAGAATCTTAGGCATTTCATTGAGAACACCTCTCACGTTGGCAAAATCCAGAATATAGGTGCAAATTGCTCAACCTCTCATCATAGGATAAACCTTCACCGTACCCCCAATCCCAATCCTCAGCCCAGAAACTAAGTATGAAGTCAACACCAACCCGCCTTCCCCTCCCCTGCCAGCAGCATTTCTCAATGGCATCCTGGCCCATTCTTCTATCTCCCACAGCACCTCATCTCTCCCACAGCACCTTCTCAAGCATTCACAAGGGGTGTAACAGTTAACCTCTTACCTCTTCACTGTTCAAGGCCCAAAACACTGCTTCCAAATGAAGCAGCATTTTACTTGTCCTGTTTACAGTCTAATCCACTGTGTTCACAGATAATGCTGCGCTCTCCTCTATGCTGACAAAGCCAAACACAGGCTGGGCGATCACTTTACAGATCACCAATGAGCCAACTTTCCAGTCACGTGCCAACTTGTTGTACCATTATGTCCTGGGCCTACTGCAGTGTTTCAGCAAAGCTCCATGCAAAATGGAGGAACAGAATCTCATTTACTGATTAGGCATTTAACTGCTTTCTGGGCTTAACATAGAGTTCAACAACTCTGGGCCATGAATTCCCACCTGCATTTTGACACCAGTTTTGTCCCCCACCCATTTGTGCCTGTATCTTATTTTCATATTTTCGCTTTCAGTCACAACCTTTACTAACACTAACTCAGGATCAGTGTTTTTTTCGTTTCTTCATGTCCATTACCCACTCCATCTGGCGTTTGTTCTCTGACACTTCTGACCTCGAAATTCCCTCAGCCTCCAACATCTACTGACCTTACTCTCTGTTCCACCTCTCCTCTCCACATTTCTCTACAGCTTAAAAGCCGTCACTTTTTCACCTCTCTCCAGATCTACCCTACATGTTGCGGGCCTATACATTCTGCAAAAAAAAAATTTTTCCTCCAATTTCCCTTCATATATCCTCCTTTTCCTTTCACCCATATGTTCCTGTCAAAACCTTACCTTTAAATACATTGGTACCATTCAACTTAACCACTTCCTGTGTGAGTTAGTACCACATTCTCACCAGTCTCTGGGCAAAGAGATCTTTCCTGATTCTGTGCTGTCACCATTTTATATTAATGGTCTCAATCTTTGGTCTCCCAAAAAGTGGGAATATCTCCTCCGAATCAACACCACCAAAGCCTTGAAGGCCTCAACCTGTTTACCTCTCAGTCTATGCCAATTCAGTGGATAAAAGTACTGAAAGTTATGAGAAACATGGATAGGTTGGATAGTCAGAGTCTTTTTCCAGGGTGGAATTGTCAAATAATAAGACCATAGTAAGGCAAGCGGATAAAGTTTAAAGAAGATGCGTGAGGCAAGTTTTACACTGAAACACTGCAGTAGGCCCAGGACATATTGTGAACATGAGAACAAGATGGTACAATGAGTTGGCAGGTGACTGGAAAATTGGCTCATTGGAGGGTGATCTGTGTAAAACTTTTACACGGAGGGTAGTAGGTGCCTGGAACATGCTACCAGGGGAGGTGGTGGAAGTAGATACAATAGCATCATTTAAGAGGCATTTAGACGGATATTTGAACAGCAGGGAATAAAGAGATATGGGCCATGTGCAGGCAGATGGGATCAATTTAGAATGGCATCATGGTTGGCAAAGACACAGTGGGCCAAAGATGGTTCCTGTGCTGTACTGTTCAATGTTCTATGTGCTGTGTTGATCAAAAATCTTTTGGATCATTTCCCTCTAAATTCCTGCATCACTGCTTAGTAACTGATATTTATGAAGTTACCCAAGATGCAGCCTAAAATGAATTTTCTATAAACCAATTACAAGTTTTCCAGTCAGTATATTTTGATCATAGAATCCCTACAGTGTGGAAACAGGCCCTTCGGCCCCACGAGTTCATACTGAACTGCAGAGCATCCCACCCAGATCCATCCCCTGTAAACCACCTAATCTACACATCCCTGAACACTGAGCAATTTAGCCTGTCCAATCCACCTAACTTGCACATCTTTGGACTGTGGGAGGAAACTGGAGCACCCGGAGGAAACCCACACAGACACAGGGAGAACATGCAAACTCCACACAGACAGTCACCTGAGGGTGGAATTGATCCCAAGTCCCTGGTACTGTGAGGCAGCAATGCTAACCACTGAGCCACCTCTTTTTATTTAATTCTTTTAACATTACAACAGATACAACCACATCTGGAGAGCTGTACACTGTACTGGTCATCATATTTAGGGAAGGATGTTAATGTGTTGGAAGCAATTCAGAGAAGTTTTACTCGACTAATACCTGGAATTAGGCCAGCACAGTGGCTCAGTGGTTAGCATAGCTACCTCACACCACTAGGGATCCAGGTTTGATTCCAGCCTCGGGTAACTCTCTGTGTGGAGTTTATATGTTCTCCCCATGTCTGTGTGGGTTTCCTCTGGGTGCTCCAGTTTCCTCCCACAGTCCAAAGATGTGCAGGTTGTGTGGATTGGCCATGCTAAATTTTCCCATAGTCCCCAGGGATGTGAAGGCTTGGTGGGTTAACCATGGGAAATGAAAGGATAGGGAAGGGGGGTTTGGTCTCTGTGGGATGCTATTTGGAGGGCAATGCGGACTTGATGAGCTGAATAGTCTGATTCCACACTTATGATTCTATGAAAGGATTGCCTAATGAAAGAAGGCCAGACAGGCTTGGCCTGTATCCTTTGGAGTTGGGGAAGAATCTAGAACTATGTGTTGTAGTCCAAAAATAAAACAGAGACAAGGACATTTTTTGTGAGACTTTTGAATTCCCTTCCTAAAAAGGTAGTGGATGCAGAAACATTCAATATTTTTGAGACAGTGATAGACAGTTTCATGATTACGAAGGAGATGAAAGTTTCTTGGGGATACGCAGGAATGTATAGTTGAAGCTAAAATCAGATCAGCCATGATCTTATTGAATGTGGAGCAGGCTCCTGCTCATCTACCTTTTTGTACACCCTTCTCACAAATTGCTGGTCTAGTTTCCAGGAAATGACTTTCTTCCCTCCATTAACAATGCAACAATGTTTATATCGTGTTTTCAATGGACGTAGAAAATCTTCCCAAGGCATTTTCCAGCTTTTTAAATAAAGACAAAAATTTCTATAAAGCCAAACAAGGGGGACAATAAAGTTTTATTTAATTACAAAGACTGGTCAAAGGAGTGGTGTTTAAGGTTAAGAGCAGGGGTGGGGAGGCTGGTCTTAAATGAAGAAAAAGGGTCTGGAAACGTTTAGAGAGGAAATCCCAGAGCCTAGAAAACTAGATGGCTGCAGGATAATGCTGGGTGGGGAGGTATCTGCATTGTTGGGGGGTGGATTCTTCAGTATGTTAACCAGCTTCACAGCACTGACCTAGAATGAAATTTGGCACACTTTCTGTCCCAGTGGCCAAATCGAACAGCTCTTTCAAAGAGGCAGCACAGACACAAGGGGCCAAATGGCCTGCATCATTCTCCAAAATGAATTATCTCCTTGCTTCTGATTTACTGTTCTTCAGGTCCTAATTGCTATTCCCATTCACCATACCGTGCCTGCACACACTCAACTGAAATTAAACAATTGATTTTTAAAGCACTGGAGACAATGGGTTTCTTTCATAAATTACAGTGATAAAACACACCTCCTCCAATAACAGTGCCGGCATTAAGCTGCTTCCAGTGGTTTCAGTTGGCTGCACCTTATTAATCCCTCTGAGTTGAACCTGTTTTACTGTTCATTCATCTGCAGATTGGCCCGTTTGGAAATTGGGAAAGTACTGCATTGGTATTTGAGTTGTTAGATCAATATTTGAATTTGAAAGATTTTATTCTTTTGAAAATTCCTTCCTAAATTCAAAGCTAGATGAAGGGACACAGAACTTTTTAATTTTAAGTGCGTTGGTTTGCTATGAACTGGAATGCCTGCCTGAACAAGTAACTTTTGCAGATCCCATAACTTTGCTGAACTTACAAAGGAATTGGATATAAACTTGAAAAGGAAAAAAAATTACAGGACTGCCGGGTAAAGATATAGGGAGAGTAGGTCACTTGGATCGCCTACCTAAGGAGATGGGCAAATACTCTCCTTTTGAACCTTAAATGTTGATGATCAAGGAAAGAGAAAGACAATTTTGGCTTGTCCAGCTCTCTCTGCCATCAGTATCCGAATGTTACTATTTTATTGCAAATGACACTGATAAAGCAGCATTTACAGATATTATAGGCTGCTTCAAACGAGACCATAATCCATGATAGCACTCTCACCCCTGACTCAGGTGGCTCTGGATTCCAGCCCCAACCTGGAGATCTGAGCCCTGAATTGAGAAAGAGCCTCCCATTCAGTGCTGAGGGTGAGGGTGAGGGTGAGGGTGATGATGCCTTTTGGATAGCATATTAAATTGAACGTCATACAAGATGCCACTGCACATGTCAAAGAGGGTTCAAAATCATGAGGGGTCTGGACAGAGATGAAAATTAGTCTGATCGGCAGAAGAATTGCGAACTAGACGGCAATGATTCAAAGCTAATGACAAAAGTACCAATGGCAACATGAGGAATATTCTTTTACACAGCGAGTGGTTAGTGCTACATTGCTGTTCATCCATTTACCAAAGCAGGAAACATCAGTCAAATTGCCTTCCATTACTGTTTATTTTACATTCAGTACAAACTCCAATACATTCCTTCACCTTCCTGAAAATCTCTTTCAATAGGGAACACAATAGGGATGACACTTAGAGTCATTAATTGGTTACAGCATAGAAGGAGCATGTTTGGTTTGTTGTATCTGAGCTGGGTCTCTTCAAGACCAGCTCAGCTGACCCCATTCCCTAGTCCAGCGAATGTATTTTCCTCTCCCTTCAGACAATTGTCCAACTCCTCATTAAAAGCACAATTGAAACTGCCTTCACTATATCCTCAGGCCTTTCCCTTTATAGAGGAAACCAGCCCTTTGTGCTCTCTTTGAAAGACCCATCACCAAATCACCCACTCACCAAATTAAACAAGCAAATAGGAAGGGGAATAAATCATAATGGAATTGGAGGGGGTAAAATTACACTTCTAAGCCCTTCAGTGCCCATCTGTGGCAAACCAGTGCATTTTGGCTTTTATGTACAGAAATGATATCACAGAACCAAACGGCTTTGCTCCCAATAGCACATCACCTGTTGGACATTTTATCCATTATCCACCACCAATAATCACCCATGTTTCCAATTAGTCAAATTATGTGAAATGGTAAGGGCGAAATCAGCACATTTTGTTTTTCTGATTTCTTATATTCAGACCTGCTCTTATGCACAACCGAACATTTTGTTTTCCCACTACCAAACCACTGTAGTATTTTTCTTTTCTTCTATTAATCACCACAAGTAAATCGCCCATATTTCCATCAGAATAATTTACATGTTATTTATCAGAAGTAAGAGGGAGGCAGGGAGAAATAAACAGCACACTATTTTTTAAATTCAACCTATTTTTCTAATCAAGCAGTTCACAAATGTTATTACGCCCTTCTGGAGCAGGTAGGCCTTGAACCCAGGTCTCTTGGTCCGGAGTAGGGACTCTAGCTCTATCTTGTCCACTTCACTGTAATGCTCAACTGGTACGGGTCTGAGGAGGGCACTGGAGGACCCTATTTTATAAGGTGGCACAGCCATTCCCCCACCACATACCTTCCTCCTACCAACTCTGTCTTGTAGCTGTGGGGTCATTCCTGCCTGTTCCAAGCAGGGGCCTTCATGATCAGGGCTGGGAGTTAAAAGCCTGGGCAGTCCCTTAAACATCACACTTAAATATACATTCCAATGCTTTCTAATATCCCTGGGGCATGTCCTGGTCTATTCTTAAAGGGACCATCATGTATGACATTATCAATTAGAATCCAGAATGCACACCTGAACATACAGTGAAGATAGTTTAAATTGTGCTTTCAATGAGGCGTTGGACAATTGTCCGAAGAGAGAGGAAAATAAATTTGCAGTGGTAGGGAATGGGGTCAGCTGAGCTGATCCTGAAGAGACCCAGCTCAGATACAACAAACCAAACATGCTCCTTCTATGCTGTAATCAATCCATGGCTCTAAGCGTCATCCTATTGTCTTGGCCAACATTTATTCCTTGAGACAGACGATCCAGGTTTCTGGGTAAAATTTCTGCTACTTTTTCCTACACTCCCGAATTACTTCAATGGCTGTGAAGCACTTTGGGATCTCATGAATGGCACTACACAAATGCATGTCTTGCCTTTGAAACATTCTCAGCGTAATTACCTCAATAATTTCTTCCGTGCGAGTTCAAGGACTGTGTCATCCGTGAACCCCCACTCTGCAATTAATTCTTGTCAGACCCTTCAGCTCCTTTAACACACCAGCAGAACTTCACTTCCCCTAGGCAGTAGAAAAGACAAATCTAACTGGGAGAGGAGGGGAGGAGAGGGGGCTTAAGTTTATAGGCTTGACCTAATGAATAATTTGACCAGTTTCAGGGTCAAAGCGAGATTTTAATTTTTTTTTAAAAAATCTCTCCTTTCTTTCTACTTTAGGTCTTTCGTTTCCCACTGCTATTGAGTATTTGTTGGGACGATACATATGCGTCACTCTCACCTATCCACATCAATCCCTTATCCCCATAATCTAAAAGCCCCTAATGAACACCCCTCACACCAAGCTTCTGTATCCCACTACTAAGCACTTAAACACAAAAACAGATCATCTAACCATTACCAATATAATTTTTTTAATGATTCATTGTTTGATTGATGTGTTTCTTGCCACTACCACAGTGTCAACACTTCAAAAAGTACTATGAATAGGCTGTAAAGTGCTTTGGGTCATCCTGAGGTCATGAAAGGCACTATGGAAATGTAAGTCTATCCTCTCCCATCTACCCCTGCCCCAGGTGAGCCTGAAACCTAGCAGAAAGAGTCAGGAAGTTCTGACTGGCAATCAGCTTTTCTCAGAGATAGTCACAGGAATTGACACCAGATCATATGCTTAAAGGACATCTCCCACTGGAGAGATAATTCAGTAGTTACATAAAAAAAAAACAGCTTTGGGAAGCACATTTACACCTGCATCTGTCCCATTTCTTAGAACATCACTCCTTGTATCTGTAACTAATGATAGTGTGCTGGGTTTATGCAGCATACTCACAGTCCACTGGGACTGGCATGGAACCTGCCTGGACTCATTTGCTTCAGATCCCCAGAAATGTAACGAAAAGAAACACAGTTTTAACTCAAGATGGGAAATCTAGGACCGCAGATGCTCAAAGCAAAGTGCAGACTGCCCAGGCTTTTAACTCCCAGCCCTGATATGAAGGTCCTTGCTTGGAACAGGCAGGAATGACCCGACGGCTATAAGACAGAGTTAGTCGGAGAGAGGTATGGTGGTGGGGGAATGACTGTGCCACCTTATAACACAGGCTCCTCCAGCGCCCTCCTCAGACCCGTAAAAGTTGAGCGTTACAGTGAAGTGGACAAACCTGCTTGATTGTTCAGGAAGAACAGGCAACATTTCGTTGGTGCCCTAACGCTTTCTCTTTGGATCCAGGGTGGCAGGAGCCAGAATTGTACTCAGATGAACGCTGTCAAATCCCTGACCTCGTGCTCTTCTTCCTTTTATTACTGAGAGACAAACTTGGCCAGATGGTGTGAGGGGCAGGATGGGCATATGGATGGGAGGCTACAGGCCCTCTCATTTTCCTGCAAATGTGTCCAAAATCCGTGCATGGCAGCGGCTTGGCAAATAGGTGTTCAGAATGATGTCGACATTCCAATCAGTGTACACATTCCCATCAGTGTACACAGTCACAGAGTCACACAGCACAGGAACAGACCCTTCGGACCAACTGATTCATGCTGATCAGGTATCACAAACTGAACTAATACCATTGGCCCATGTGCCTCTGAACCTTTCCTAATTCGTTTTGTTCAAATGTCTTTTAAATGTTGTAACTTTGTACCTGCATCTACCAAACCTGTAGAGTTTCATTCCACATGGGAAACATCCACCTGTGTGAAAAAGTTGCTCCTCGGGTCCCTTTTAAATCTTATTCCTCTCACCTTAAAATTATGCCCTCTAGTTTTGAACTCCTCAATGCTAGGGGAAAAGGCCTTTGATATTCACCTTATCTATTTCCCTCATTATTTTATAAACCTCTGTAAGGTCACACCTCAACCTCCTACTCTCCAGTGAAAGAATCCCAGCTTATCCAGGCTCTCCTTATAACACAAACCCTCCAGTCCCAGAAATATCCATGTCAATCTTTTCAGCACCCTTTCCAATGTAATAAGATCCTTCCTTCAGCAGGGCAACCAGAAGCGTACACAGTATTCCAAAATTAGCCTTACCAATGTCCTGTGCAGCTACATCATGACGTTCCAACTCCTGTATTCAAAGCTCTGACCAATGAAGGGCAGCATGCCACACGCCTTCTTCACCACCCTGTCTACCTGTGACACCAGTTTGAAGGTACTATGCACCTGAACCCTAAGTCTCTCTGTTGGACAAAACTACCCAGGGCCCAACCATTAACTGTGTATGTCCTGCCATTGTTTGCTATACTAAAATGTAACACCTCACGTTTATCTAAATTAATCTCCATCTGCCACTTGGCCCATTGGACCAACTGACCGAGGTCCCATTGTACTCGGAGATAACCTTCTCCATTGTCCCCTATATCACCAGTTCTGGCAAATTTAGTAACTTTGCATCCTATATTCACATGCAAGTTGTTCATATAAATGATAAACAACAGTGAACCCAGCACAGATCTCTGCAAAACACCGCTGATCACAAGCAGGCAGTGTGAAAAACAACCATCCACCACTACCTTCTGTCTTCAAGTACCCCCACTGCCTCCAAGGTAACAGACTCCAGCCCCACACAGCTCATTTCTACCTCATTTTGAAAATCCACAAACAGGACTGCCTGGGCAGAACCATGTTTCAGCCTGCCCCTGCCCCACAGAACTCATCTCTTCCCACATTAACTCAGTCTTTTCTCCCCTGGTCCAGTCCCTGCCCGCATACACATATGATTCCTCTGATGGTTTACGCTGAGGAGGGGTCACCAGACCCGAAACGTCAAATTTGAATTCTCTTCACAGATGCTGCCAGGCCTGCTCAGCTTTTCCAGCAACTTCTGATTTACTGCATCTGCAGTTCTTTTGGTTTCAATTTTGTATCCAATTGATTACCTTTTCTTGGATCCCAGGTGATCGAACCAGTCTATCATACGGGGCCTTATCAGCAGCCTTGATAAAGTCCATGTAGACAACGCCTACGACTCTGCCCTCATTTATCTTCTTGGTCATGTGACGAGGATGTAGAAATCCTTCAGCATAATCTCCAAAGGTTGGGTGAGTGGGCAAATCAATAGTAGATGCAGTAATAATTTGGATAAATGTGAAGTTATTCACTTCAGAAGCAAAAATAAGAAGGCAGATTACTACCTGAATGGCTATAAATTGGGAGAGGGGAGTGTGCAGCGGGACCTGGGTGTCCTTGTGCACCAGTTGCTGAAGGTAAGCATGCAGGTGGATCAGGCGGTAAAGAAGGCAAATGGTATGTTGGCCTTCATTGCAAGAGGTTGAGTACAGGAGCAGGGATGTGTTGTTGCAGTTGTACAGGGCTTTGGTGACACCACACCTGCAGTTGCGGGGGTCTCCTTTTCTGAGGAAGGATGCTGTTGCTCGCGAGGGACTGCAGAAAAGGTTTACCAGGCTGATTCTGGGTTTGGCGGGTCTGACATATGAGAAGAGATTGACTGGCTTAGGGTTGTTTTTGCTGGAGTTCAACCAATGAGGAGGACTAGACAGGGTAGAAGCAGGGAGGATGTTCCCGATTGGTGGGTGTGTCCAGAACCAGGGGTCACAATATGAAGATTCAGGGTAGACCATTTAGGAAAGAGATGAAGAGACATTTGTTCACCCAAAGAGTGGTGAGCTTGTAGAATTTATTACCACAGGAAGTAGTTGATACCAAAACATTGAATGTATTCAAGAGGCAACTAGATATAGCATTGGGGGTGAATGGGATCAAGGGTTAAGGCGGGGGGAAGCAGAATTAGGCTATTGAGTTGGACGATCAGCCATTACCATAAAGAATGGCAGAGCAGGTTCAAAGGGCTGAATGGCCTCCTCCTGCTTCTATCTGTGTTTCTATGTAAAAGCTCAAACATGTTATTGAGACACATTTCCCCACACACAAAGCCATGCTGACTATCCCTAATCAGTCCTTGCCTCCCCAAATGCATGTAAATCTCAGAATCTCTTCCAACAACTCAGCCATCATTGACATCAGACTCACCAGCCTACAGTTCCCAGGCTTCTCCTTACCACCTTTCTTAAATAATGGCACAAGGTTAGCCACCCTCCAATGTTCCCCTTCTATCCAGTTCCCCCCGTCAGTGTGCACACGGTCACATAGCTCACAATGAACATTAATGGGACACCAGGGGGACATGTGTTTGAATCCCAAAATACCAATCCAAGAATTTAAATGTAGTTACAAGACCAGTAAAAGTAAAAAGCTAGATGGTTTATAAATGTCCTTTTTTAGGATGGAAACCTTATGCCTTTACTGAATCTGGGCCTAGGCATGTCTCTAGCCTACATTAACGCTGCTCCGCGTCCTGGAAATGGCTGGGCAAGTCTGAAAAATAAATTTCAGAATACTGTTGAAAATGGTTTCACTAAATCTATTCTGAATGATTCTCCAGTGTGCCCTGTCAGCAGCTTGTTGGTGAGTTGTAGGTGCTGTTACACATCACTGATGCATGACACTGGAAATCAAGCCCTTCTATTCCCAGAGTTGTTACTAAACTTTAGGAATGTTTACCGAATTATGCGAAGTGCCCAATTTTCCTGCCTAATTGACTCTGGCTAACAGAAAAAATTAAACAAGTTTCTGTACTTAAAAAGAACTACTATTTATTACAAATACATAGCATCTAATTCCAGGTAAACAACTATGAACTGCCAACATATGACTCCACTGATTAAAAATCTAACCACCTCTAAAGCCCCCTACACATGCGCATACAGTTAGATATAAAACACATTAGTGTTCATCGATGGAATAGTTCAACACCACCAGTCCTCAGGATGGAATGGGGTGTTCCTATTGTTTCACAAGTCCTTCAGATCTCTGATCTTTTCCTTCAGTGTTTTTCACTTCTCCTGATGAGGCACGCAGTGACTGGTTAAAGTACACCAACGTCTCTGACTTATTGGGTAAAATGCACAGCTTGCAGCAATTGATGGGAGAAAACAATTGGCTTCATTTTGCTTCAGGCATGTTCACTGGTGAGAGAGATATACCAACTCCGCTTCCTGAGGTCCAAAGGCTTCTCACTGTATTGTTCACATCCACAAGCTACCCGGGAACCAATCAGAGTTGTTGTTAACCTTGATAGCCTTTGGTATTCACAGTTGGCTACAATTGCACAAACTAGTCAGCTACTTGTTGCTGCTAAATCTCACTGAACACATGCCCTGACTCTGTCCTTTATTCACACCTTGCCCCAGTGCTTGAAAAGCAACAGTGTAAACATGAATTACAGTGAGTTTCAGCAACTTGTTTCTCAAAAGTGCAGCAATTCCTTCCTCAGTCCTTTGTTGTGAGACGGTCCATTTCCCAATTCAGTCCACGGTCAAAAGCAAAGTAAAATTTAAAAACAAAAACAGTCTTTACAATGCTCATTGTGATGAGAGGGGAAAGATTTAAATAGACCCCGAGGGGCAACTTTTTCACACAGAGGGTGGCGCGTGTATGGAATGAACTGCCAGAGGAAGTGGTAGAGGCTGGTACAATTCCAACATTTAACAGGCATCTGGGTGGGTACATGGATAGGAAGGATTTAGGTAGATATGGCACAAATGTTGGCAAATGGGACTTGATCAGTTTAGGATATCTGGTTGGCACGATCGAGTTGGACCAAGGGATCTGTTTCCATGCTGTATAACTCAGTGACGGAATGGGGACAGGGATTGACAGTCATGGTTTATCATAGAATCCCTACAGTGTGGAAACAGGCCATTCAGCCCATGGAATCCACACTGGCCCTCTGAACAGCATCTCACACTGACCTCCCCTCCTACCCTAACCCTAAAACCCTGCATTTCCCATGGATAATCCACCCAACCTACACTATGGGCAATTTAGCATGGCCAACTCACCTAACATGCCCACCTTTGAACTGAGGGAGGGCACTGGACCACTAGGAGGAAACCTATGCAGACACGGGGAGTATGTGCAAACTCCACACAGTTGCCTGAGGGTAGAACTGAACCTGGTCCCCGGTGCTGTGAGGCAGCAGTATTAATTACTGCTTCATGGAATGTAACACACCCCGACACCCACCGAAACACAAATGCAACACAATCAAAATGGAATTGGACGCCACACATCAGAGAGAACAAGAGCTAGATAGAGAGCCTCGACTGCAGACAGATGATATAAAGGAGGGATGTCACCTCCAATAGAACCATGCCCCAATATGACTAAAACACTGAATGGACACTATGGCATTAGAAGCAGCACATGTCAGTAGCTTGCATTTGCACATTGAAGTCAGACCCTTAGGCCACACTAAGTGATTCAAAGACCAGGGCAATAGCAATGGCCACCAGAGAGAATAACCTATGAGGAACAAGACAAGTACACAGGGTGGATCAATGCCATTATAAACAGTGGAATAATGTCGCACACAGATGGCACGTTGCACTATGCCTTGTGCAATAACTGGAAGACAACATCTTGAGGGAAAAGTTAAATGAGTTTAACAATTATTTGGAAGTTACAACAGTCTGAGGGCATAGGCCCAGGTACATCCAGGCTCCACATGAACTCAGTGTGTGATAGGCTGCATAACTGTAACAAGCCAGCTGATTGGGCTGAGTAAATGTGTATAAAGCTTGCATCCATCACTGTTTGGAGAGAGTGAGCGGACAGAGCTCAGCAGGGGTTAACTGAAGGCTTAACTCTCCCACGTATGCTAAATAATCCACTTGAATTGGAAATTCAACAGAATCAAGGTCTTTATTTGAACTGCAACACACACATCTTTAACGTAGTTAAGCATACCAAACCTTCACCAGACGATCAAACAAAAAAAAAATCTGCTGTCCAAGGTAACATTAAAACAGAAAACTTGGAGCCATGAGAGGTAGTGAGGCATAAAATTTTCAGGGAGGGATTTCCTTACTTTTAATCTTCTTTTATGGAATGTGGGCATTGCTGGCAAGTCCAGCATTTGTCACCCATCCTAATTGCCTTTGGACTGAATGGCTTGAGAGACCATTTCAGAGGATAGTGAAAGGTCATCTATATTGTTGTGGGTTTGGAGCCCCACATAGGCCACACTGGGTAAGAACAGCAGATTTCCTTCCCTAAAGGACAGGAGTAAAACAAATGTACTTTTACACGAATTAATGGTCATCATTACTGAAACTACCTTTTAATTCTAGAGTTTATTAATTTAATTTAAATTCCATCAGGTCCTGTGATGAGATTTGAATCTCTGTCCCTACAGCATTAGCCTTGTGATTACCAGTTAAGTGACATTATCTCTAAGCTACCAGCCCCATAACAGAGGGGCCCAGGCAGCTGAAGGCACAACCCTCGATAGTGGAGGTAATGAAATCCATGGTTAGTTTTGGACGAACAGAGAGCCTTGATGGTTGTAGAAAGTTACAGACATCAGAAAGAACAAGGCAATGTACATGTTTCATAGATTCATAGATTTATACACGGCAGAAAAAGGCCCTTCAGCCCATCAAATCTGCACTGACATAACTACTACTAAAGGTGTGCTAACCCATTTCCTTGCACTTGTCCCAAATCCTTGGAAAGAGTGCCAGACTGAGAGCCCTTTGTTGAAAATAGAGCACAGCAGCTGATGGGTGAACAGGATTTGGGATTATAAAGCAGAGTTTAGGACGACCTAAAGTTTGCAGAGCTGGTGGGTAGAGAGTGAGAGGGCAGCAAGCGGAGGCTTTATAAAGATTAAGTCAAGAGGTACCAAAGGCATGCAAAGGGTTTCAGATGAAATCAGAAGATTCTGAAGTCATAGATCAGCTCAGCAATGTCTGGAATATGGTAAAGGTCCCTATCCAAACATTAATTTGTACTTTCACACTTTAATCTTTTTGTCCATTTCCAGACTTCTGTGGTCAGTTTCCCATTAAAGCCTTTGTCATGTTTCCAAGATGCTCTTAATATAAATCATTGCTTCATTATCAACCAGTTTGGAGCAATGCTTGGGATCTACATGAAGTCATTCTAAAACAGCACAGGAAATAGACTCAGGTTTTAAGTTTGGAGTTGAGCCCAGTTCAAAACAATCAAAGTAAAAATCTGTTGTGGAAGATTCTAAATTATGAAACAAGTGAATGATACTTCAAGACTAAACCATGCTTGGTATGGCATTGTTGGATAAATAACCAACATAGTAAAAGTCCCTCTTTTCAAGTAACTAACTTTCTTAAACTTAGTCACATTATATTAAACAAATACACCAACATTAATTTAATAATTGTAAACTTTGTAAAGTTTCACAGTGGGATATCAATTGCCTATCAAAATGTAAACAGACAACGTTAGTCCACCGCAGTCACTTGAGGCTATTACTATTTTTATCCTTAGCCAGGCAGAGCATCTCAGAGCGAAGGGCACAAGAATTTGTCCGCTTTTTTCACCCTCTCTCAGTACATTCCCAGGACAGGTACAGCGCAGCATCTGGTACACACTAAATCTCCCTCTCTACTGGCTTTATCAAACACTCCGAGGGCAGGTACTGCACATGGTTAGGCACAGATTAAAAGCTACCTTTATTCCTTTAAACTGTAAGTAAATTGAAAGTAAAGCTGCCTCTACACTGTCCGCATAAAACATTCCCAGTACAGGTATAGTATGTAATTAGACACAGAGTAAAACATCATCAACACTATTATTGTGAAGTTGGGTAGAATATTTGTGGATTGGAAGGCAGGATGTTAGAATTTGATGTTTGTAAAA
The DNA here is from genome assembly GCA_024137785.1 of Ginglymostoma cirratum. Lineage (NCBI taxonomy): Eukaryota > Metazoa > Chordata > Chondrichthyes > Orectolobiformes > Ginglymostomatidae > Ginglymostoma > Ginglymostoma cirratum. The sequence goes on along the minus strand of JAHRHZ010000017.1, from coordinate 35,631,613 downwards.
TGATGGGGAAGAATGAGTGGTCCCTGTAAAAAATGTTGTGTTTTTTCTAGGCTTGGAGTTTTTTAAAAAATGTGCAGGTACACAGCGAGCTCCTGAAACATTGTTTCAAAATGCTGATGGTTAGAAACCCAGGCAGTAATTTTGTTTTGTTAGCAAGGCAACCAATTTGAATACCAATCAATTAATTTAAACTAGGCACAGAGAATTAAAAAAAGTTTAAATTTAATGGTTTTGACAACCTAAGACCAATCCTATTGTAAGATATTGATAGGTCATCAAGGGTATAAAAGAAGAGGGCATTCGAAAATCATGGTGAGTGCAAATGCCATCTGTTAAGAGAACAGCTCTCAACAGCTATCAGCTCTAAAGAGAGAGAAAGTCACTGGCTCTCACAGAAATCTTTAAGCTCTCAGAGTAAGCACCATCTAAGTAAAGCTACTAGAGCACTCTTAGCTATTGTTCCTGAAACAAGAATTCAATGGAGAAAGGCGTTCCTAAAAGAGGAATTTGGCAGAGAAAGGCATTCCTGACTGGAGAACAGCGGAGAAGGCAAAGAACATTCCAGAAGACTTATCTTTGCTGTAGTTTTGAGATTCAAAGTTTTAATTTACTTTACTTATTACCTTGGTTTTTATAAGTGGGACTTCTATTTATTGGAACAGCATATCATTAGCATTTTGTTTTATTTGGAAATAGTTAGTAGTTAAGGGAAAATTGCTTTGTTAGTAGTTCTATTAATTTGTTTGCTGTTAGAGTTAGATAAATAAATTGTTACTTGTTGATTATAAAGTGAGTATCAGGGATTTCTTTCACTTAACCACTCCTTTAACAGATTACGAGGTAAGGTGAGTTTCTCAGGATGTTTTGGGTTTAGTTAGCAGAGAGGGGTCGACCTCTGCTTCATAACACAGTCCCCATCAAGTACTCCCATGTTAGGTACAGCACGGCAATTGATACAGAGTAAAGATCTCATTACTCTTTTAAACTAAAAATAAAATTCTCTCGATTCTCTTAAATTGAAAGTAAAGCTTCTGCCAGACTCTCCCCATCAACCATTCCCGGGATAATATCAGGACAGGTTTAGGTACAGATTAAGACTCCTTCTGCATTGTCCCCATCAAACACTCCCAGGACATATCCAGCACAGGGTTAGATACAGAGTCAAGCTTCCTCTACACTGTTCTCAAACACTCTGAGGACAGGTGCTGCATGTCAGCCTGAACTTTTAACTATTTCTCTATCTGAAGATGCAATCTGAATTTCTGAAGATTTCTAAAATTTCTGTTGTTACTTCTAATTTCTAGCATGTTCCCTATTTGCCTTTGTCACATCTGTTAATATACAAGATCGAAGAGAACAAGAAACAGGGTCCATACCCTTCTGTGCCCTGCCTGTTCGCGTATCTCTTAAACTTTGCTGTTGTATTTGCCTCCCCTAGCAGCACCTACCACCCTCTGTATATAAAAAAAAAATTGCCTCGCATGTCTCCTTTAAACTTTCCCCTTGTCACCTGAAACCTATGTCCCCTAATATTTGACATTTCGATCCTGGGAAAAACACTGACTATCCACCCTATCCATGACTCGCATATTTTTATATACTACTTCAAGTCACCCCTCAACGACCGTCACAATCTGAGTTTGTTCAACCTCTCCTTATAGCTAATACAATCTAATCCAAGCAACATCCTGATAACTTCATTTGCACCCTCTCCAAAGCCTCCACGTCCTTCCTATAGTGTGGCTTCCAGAACGGCACACAGTGCTCCAAACGTAACCTAACTAAAATTTTCTACAGAGATAATAGGAACTGCAGATGCAGGAGAATCTGAGATAACAAGGTGTAGAGCTGGATGAACACAGCAGGCCAAGCAGCATCATAGGAGCAGGAAAGCTTGACGTTTAGA